>JABWPP010000048.1:17316091-17916091 GCA_016920855.1 Puya raimondii | reverse complement strand
ATATACTAGTTATCAAATTATTGTATACTAAAGTTTTTACAAATCTAGAAAGTGTTGGAGAAAATCCAAAATTTCCCAATTACTATTATAATTATTATTTTATTTTTAATTAATTTTTAATTCTCATTCATTATTATTTATTGTTATTTATTACAATTAATTAGATGAATTAATTAGTTGGAAACGTTTGTTTCCACTCTCCTTGGATTCTTGGAATCCGAACGTTGAGTCTTCAACGTTCAACCTAGGGCTGTCAACGAGCCGATCTCGAGCGAGCCAGGCCCAGCTCGAGATCGGCTCGAGAGTGTTCAAGGTCGGCTCGTGTTCGGCTCGAGCTCGTGACGAGCTCGAAAAGTCCAGCTCGTGCTCGGCTCGTAATTTATTCGAGCCAGCTCGTTAGCTCATTAGCTCGATTGAAGAGCGTTGTCGGGGGGAGGGGGGGTGGGGTCTCCGCCTCTTCGGCCCCGCCTCTTCGGGCCGTCGGGGACTCGGGAGGGTCTTCGGCTCTTCGCCTCTTCAGAATCGGGAGTTCGGGACGGCGGGACCTTCGGGTGTAGAGAGACTGAGAGAGTGAGAGAGTGAGAGAGAGAGAGAGAGAGAGAGAGAAAGAGAGAGCTCAGAGACGGACGACTCAAAGAGGCGGCCGCGGCGCCTGTGTGTGTGGTGTGGGACTGTGGCCTGTGGGTGTCTCGATGAATTCTGAAAAAAGAAAAGAGAAAGTAGGGTTAGGTTAGGAGGAGAAAAAGTTAAAAAGTTATTGCAATATTAACTATTAGATTTTGATCCAACGGTTGAAATTTTAAACTTAAATGTGCCTCTTTATAAATAAGCTGGGCTTTATTTTTAAGTTGGGCTAAATTTTTAAAAAAATAATAATCTGTATTATATATTTAGATACAAATATAATTATATAATTATATATATAAATATAATATATATAAATATTATATTAATATAAAATAAATGTAATCGAGCTGTTATCGAGCCGAACACGAGCGAGCTGACCCTAGCTCGTGTTCGGCTCGTTTATTAAACGAGCTGGAAAATCCAGCTCGTGTTCGGCTCGTTTACTAAACGAGCGAGCCGATCTCGAGCTCATTTCGAGCCGAACACGAGCTGGCTCGCGAACGGCGAGCTGGATTGCTAGCCCTAGTTCAACCTCTCCTGGCCTATATATAGGCTATTGTCAACTTTTCATAAAAATGAACATTGTAGAGAGAGAAGTAAAAGTGAAGAGACTTTATTTAAATTTCTATTTTTTTTTATTTTGCTTGATCCTTTTATCATCGGGTGTTGAAAGAGTCTCCATCAACCTCTTTCACGATCGTACTTGCAGAAGGAGGAATTTCGGTCGTACCTTGGGGTGTTGTTCCCGATTACTCCCGCATGTAAGGACGGAAATACGCCTTAGGGCAGTGCCTCGCACGCTTCCGGATCAAATCGTTTGGCTTTCTTCTTCTACAATTTATTTTGGATTTTAGCGCTCACCTGTAAGTTGATTTATTTATTTTCATCACAAAATTAGTTAGATTTTAATCACAATCAGATTTTCAGTGCAGTTTTTTCCTAACATTCTAAGGCGTATGTTCTTCCGATTTGATTGTGATTAAAATCTAACAAGTGCTAATCCGGAAAAAGAAAATTACATATAATTTGGTTGACAACTTATTTGTATGATTGACATACAAATTTAAATAAATTGGAGCCAGCTCATGTTCATCTTATTTATTAACGAGTTGAGCATGAGCTGGCCGGCTCGCTTGTGTTCGTTGACAGCCCTGAGCAGGCAATAATTTTCCTATCTCAGCTGTCTATAGTAGCACTCAATTGGAAGGTCTGCTGTTTTGCGGGCAACCTTGTTCTGTAGTTTGTCTTTAAGGTGCATAAGACTGCATGATGCCTCTTGATATGATTGAATGGCAGGTCGGAGCATCTCTGTCCTCCTCCTCCTTTTCAGCTATTAATATTTCTCTTGTTGACTGTATGCTACAATCACACAAGCCCTTAATGTTTCATGCAATGTTAAGAAGTGTCTCTCCTTCATTTTACTTGTGACAGGGGGCTGTCATGATTGCCAGTTGGGGAAACACCCTCAACTTATTTTATCTTGGCTTTTGATTCTTGATAGTGTGCTGAAGCTGATTGAAATAGTGGATAAAAGAGGCAGTATAGTCAATCCTAAAAACTGCACTTTTGCTTTTTTTTTTTTTTTTTCCTTTCATGTATAACCGTTGAAACTACACATTGCGGAATCTTGGATGGTCTGCACTTTCGCAGGCAACCCAGTCACATGTTGTTTCTTGCGGTTTGCTCTTTTTAAACCGTTTCTTTACAGCATCATTTGCCTAGCGATCAAGTGGTGTCAAATACATCGTATATTAGCATTTTAAAATCTAATTACTGTTTAAAAAAAAATTGTTTTTACTGTTTTGCTACAGTAACAAATAATTTTTCTCAATCACGTTAAAAAAAAAATCATTGTTTTGCCTCAGTCCTTTGCTTTCTATTGCATATATATATATATATATATAGAGAGAGAGAGAGTAGAGCTACTATGCTATCGGAAGCACGGAGCCCTCCATGCTTCCAACTCGTTTTCGATGTTGGGACTTTCGAATCGACGATCGGCTCCGTTAGACTTGATCTAGAGTATTTGAAGTACCTAGAAAATAAATTTCGTGATTTTTCGATATCATTTGCCTAGTGATCGAAAGGGTTCAAAATCAACGGCTGAAAATAAAAATCTTAAAAAATGTGATGACATGACATTAAAATTTTAGATCAAAGATATTGATCTTGTTTTATATAGTATAAAGAATTTTCTATCAAAATTTCACGTGATTTGGATATTTCTACACCGTTAAACTTGCAAACGGCTCGCCATGACCATTAAAATTATTGATTTTTGAGCTCCTTTGATCGCTAGGCAAATGATATCGAAAAACCACGAAATTTATTTTCTAGGTAGTTCAAATACTCTAGATCAAGTCTAACGGAGCCGATCGTCGATTCGAAAGTCCCAACATCGAAAACGAGTTGGAAGCACGGAGGGCTCCGTGCTTCCGATAGCATAGTAGCTCTACTCGAGAGATATATATATATAATCGTCGATTCGAAAGTCCCAACATCGAAAACGAGTTGGAAGCACGGAGGGCTCGATAGCATAGTAGCTCTACTCGAGATATATATATATATATATATACATAATATATATATATATATATATATATATATATATATATATATATATATATATATATATATATGTATATATTTCGCTACAGTAAATGTGACGCCCCAACTTCCCAGGGGGTCACCCATCCTAGGACTACTCCCGTCCTAGCACGCTTAACTCTCTCAACCTCTTCGGCCTTGCCACCGCCGAATATGCTTAAGCCGGGTTGAGAGGTTAGCCCTATTATATCTTTTATATAGGACTACCTGGGGTGTCACAATCTCCCCCCCTTTAAGCCCTGACGTCCTCGTCAGGCTCAGACTCACAAGTACCAGGCGGTGTGAGACTCGTCTCGCTAGCCTAAACCGACTTTGTGGTGAGCCACGCTCCAACCACAACAGTCAACAGCTCGAGAGCCTCACTCTCCCTGCTGCACACCTGGCTCAGCCGAGACTCATCTCACACTTCCGGCTGGTAATTGGCTCTGATACCAACTGTGACGCCCCAACTTCCCAGGGGGTCACCCATCCTAGGACTACTCCCGTCCTAGCACGCTTAACTCTCTCAACCTCTTCGGCCTTGCCACCGCCGAAAATGCTTAAGCCGGGTTGAGAGGTTAGCCCTATTATATCTTTTATATAGGACTACCTGGGGTGTCACAGTAAAAAGAGAAGACACTGTTTTATTACAGTTAAAAAATAATAATAATAATAAAATTGTTGTTGCTTTGAGATTCAAACCCCCCATCTAATCTGCACTTCACATCAAGTCTAACTAACCAACAGCATCATCTCTTAGTTCTCACTCTGTCTGTTGCATCTAATAGTTTTATAGACTGCTTGCAGTATATTATTGTACTCTGTTTGTGCCATCTGTTTGCTGTTGAACCGGACCCTATTAGACATGATTAATATCATGATTTTAAGTTTTAGTGTACCTCAAAACTTGTGGGGGAGGCTTTTTTATCAGTTTGATAAATTTTGGTATTATGATTGCTCTCGTGATTTCACTTCTTTTGACCCTAATGTTCAGCTTATGAAAGAAATTGGTAAATTCTAAAACTAGTAGACATATTAAATTAAGACAGAAGTCTGTTAGATGGCTAATCTCTCATGATATTATTTCTTTGAGTTTTATTAGATCTGATCAGAATCTTGCAGATTGCTTGACGAAAGGCTTGAGTAGGACTAAGGTCCTGAAGTCATCGAGGGTGATAGGGGTTTGCCCGTAAAGGGCCTTCCCGCAGTGGGAACCCAACCTTTGTGATAGGAGATTCCTTGAAGAAGGTTCAATATGGTAAAAATAAACTGTCAGGTTGACCAAAGAGCACTTTCTGCAGATTTTATAGAGGAGCTTTAGCTTCAATCCCATCCCTATGGTGAGTAGTGCTCTGTGTAGTGGTTGAGGTTGAGCTTATAGCTCTTAATGGGATCCGAGGCGGTAATTTTCATGAGATGTGACTCTACACACATTCCTGGAGGAAACCACCTATATGAGAGTATCCGTATGTAGCCACGGCTATGTGATGTGGGCTGTCCATAGAAGCTCTTATGAAAAATCAAGGTACTGTGCATGACCATTAACGCACAGACCCGCAACGGAGAATTCTGTACTGTGTGTGGTGGTGGTTGAAGTCAGGGTCAAAGGAACGTTTCAAGACCTGGTTCACTCTGATTCCTTCTGATGGAAACTGCTAACACTGAGTGGGGTTAAGTCTCTTAAAGACACATTGCCTATTGCATAATATAAACACCCGGTGATTATTGATTTATTGATTTATCTATTTATTTTTATGTTTAATTCTTGTTTCGAAATTTTGAATTTTTGTGGGGGATTGTTGGAGAAAATCTAAAATTTCCCAATTACTATTATAATTACTATTTTATTTTAAATTAATTTTTAATTCTCATTCATTATTATTTATTGTTATTTATTACAATTAATTAGATGAATTAATTAGTTGGAAACGTTTGTGTCCACTCTCCTTGGATTCTTGGAATCCGAACGTTGAGTCTTCAACGTTCAACCTCTCCTAGCCTATATAAAGGCTATTGTCTACTGTTCATAAAAATGAACATGATAGAGAGAGAAGTAAAAGAGAAGAGACTTTATTTAAATTCCTACTTTTTTTATTTTGCTTGATCCTTTTATCATCGGGTGTTGAAAGAGTCTCCGTCAACCTCTTTCACGATCGTGCTCGCAAAAGGAGAAATTCCGGTCGTATCTTGGGGTGTTGTTCCCGATTAATCCCACACGTAAGGACGGAAATACGCCTTAGGGCAGTGCCTCGCACGCTTCTGGATCAAATCGTTTGGCTTTCTTCTTCTACAATTTATTTTGGGTTTTAGCTCTCACCTGTAAGTTGATTTATTTATTTTCATCACAAAATTAGTTAAATTTTAATCACAATCGGATTTTCAGTGTGATTTTTTCCTAACGGCAAGGTTACAGTGTCACGCCCCGGGCTAGTTCTAGATGCGGAAAATACGTGCCAATTTTTTTTTGAAAGCCTAGCCCGCGCCACGTACAGACCCGCCACAAATACAGGGTCCACTGTACACACGGACAGAACCTCCCCTGTATTTGCACGACGTCAACAACAAACAACAGGATCACAACCACCATTCATTCATCACAACAGCACAACAACTCAGAGAGATTCATACAGCTAACCGTCCTTAAACCTGTATGAATCTAAGCAAATCCTTAGGCGAAGGATGATGCGATGCACAAGCAACAAACATTCTAGAAAGCTGCTCCTTACCCAGAAGCTTTATTTGAAACCCTAATTTCAAACATTCAAGAATCATTTGAAAACTGTTCTCCACACGAGAACTCTCTTTTTGAAATCACAAAACCGAGCAATCAGAAATCCATTTGAAAACCGTTTCCCACACGGAAACCTTGTTTTACGACGCTACCACGAGGGGTAGAAAACCGAAATGCTAGATAACGAAACGATTGAAAAACAAGGATACAATTAACTAATCCAAGCATGCAGTCATCACACAAGCATATAGAATGAATCCACAACATAAGCATGCTAGAATTTACAACGGGGTAACTGAACCACACATTACATCTATCAAATAGAGGTAGGGGAATAACCAAATCTGGGGATGTAGCCTCACGAGTCGGAACCTCTAGAGCTACTATCTAGGCGTGCCTCGCAGCGTCCCGACACTCACCACCCTGCTCACCTGAAACCTGCAATGGGGGTGGGGGGTGAGAACATGCACGCATGTCTCCCCTCCCAGTGGGTACCGCAAGCCGACGAAGGCGAGGTGTACACACCGGCGCGAGGGTCAACAGATAGATAGATAAGGTAAACAGTAGCACATGTAGAAATGAGGCTAGCATATAACTGAACAACTATGCTACTGTAATCATCTAGAGTATGCATCAATGGAGGTAATAGCGAAATATACCCAATCTAGCCACCAGGACGTATCCCTGGCACTGACACCTGCTTAATACTTGGCACATAAACCTTCTGGACGCACTGCGTCAAGGCTCACGGGTCGGCACAAACTCAACGACCCTTTTCCGGAAAAGAACACCCCTATTCGGTGGATCAGACCGAGGGTGTACGTGAAGTGCTAGAAGAGCTGTGACGATCGATGCAAATGCTCAATCCACGGAACGGCAACGAGCCGTGAAGCAACTACTAAACCGCAACGGGGATCGCTCGGAACAACGGCGATCACCCCCGACCGACTAGGTCGTCTCAACAGTCATACAACCATAACTACTCTACTATCCATGCACGCATATAAGTAGAGTCTACGGGAGTCAAGTGAACTAATAACTGAAATGCAAAGGAAAGGATAGAAAGGTATCACCGTAGTCCACTGAACCGACTCCGGGTCGAAGTACCCACCTGTAGGTAAGATCCAATCTAACACCGACGGCTCTCGGGAACCGCGACAGGACCTACGAAAGACTCACAGGGTCAAGGTCCACCAAGTCGACGCTAAACACAAAGCTCTCACATCCCGAAACCGGCGGATCGCCCGGGAAACCCACCGGGACGATCCCGAAACCACACAAAGCCCCAGAGGGGTACTAAACGGTCGCACAAGTCCCTCGCTGTCCCCAAACACATAAAACCAAGTGTTGGGACAGCAAGCACAAGTTCGGGGTGCCGCGACTACAAACGCACCCGAAAAGGGCTTCCCGGGTTCCCGAAAAGTGCCAATTTGGCACCGGAACCCCACATCACTCATCCGCTGTCCTCGGAACTTCGGGACAGCGATGAGGAACAGCCAACGAGGCTACACGATGAAGCCAAGTCGCTCGCGAAAACAGCGAGTGAGTCGCACAACTAGAAACGTGCGTTTCGCCGATTATTTCATCGAAAAACACGTCGGAAACGAATCCGAAACTACACGAAGGGCGAGGGGGTTGGACAACCAGTTCACAGGGTCTCCAAGACCTTACCCTTGCTGCCCACAGCGTCGCTACGCTGTCACAAACGCCCAAGTCCCCAAACATGCAACATACACAAACATACAAGCACTAAAACGAGCCGATCGAGCAAACCGTTCGTCCGCTCAACCTTCCGCAAGTACCAGCGGATAGGTATCGTCGTCCCGGAGACCGTGCTCACAGCCCCGCTGCGACAGGACAAGTCGCGGGCCGGGAAATTGCATAAAAACAGCGAGCAATTAAGGGTACGAAGCTCGACAAAGCCGAACGACAAAACGGCTTGAGCAAAGTTCAAACAGAGGTGAGCATGATGATCAGCATGATGCCGTGATCATCGTGCTCACCTCTCCGGACCTCAGGGAGCAACAGGGGCTCCGGGTACCTCGGCGCGGCCAAAGAAACACAAAAATAGCCCCCCCCCCCGGCCGGAGCAACTAGCTCCGGCCGGCTGCCGGCGGGCAACCAAGGCCGGCGGCGGGCAGGGTCGGCCGAGAGGGTCGCAAGGAAGGGGGAGCTCACCCTAGTCGACGGCGGGAGGCGGCGGCGACGGCGCGGCGAAGCTCCCGGCTCTCGGCTCTCGGGTAAAGCTAGGGCACGGCGGCGCGGCAACGGGCGGCGACGGCGGCCGGCGGCGGCGAGGCGAGCAGCACCGTCAAGAGGAGGTCGCCGGTCGTCGTCTGGCCGGTGACCGCGATAAGAACGGCGACGGTCGGGGAAGGAGGGGGCGGCGCCGGAGAACACGAGGGTGAGGGTGCTCACCCTCCCAGGCTGCGCGAACCGGCGGCGGCTCGGGCCACCAACCCCCTGCCCGCAGCTGCCCTGGCAGCAGCTGCGGCAGCTCGGCGGCCCACAGCGGCGGTCCCCGGCGGCGGCGCTACGGCGGCGGGGGTCGTGCCACCTCAGGGGAGCTCCGGCGTGGGTAACCCCTGGGTGCACACCCTCGGGAAGAAGAAGAAGAAGAAGAAGAAGAAGAAGAAGAAGAAAAGGAGAAAAGGAGGGAGAGAGAGAGTGGCCGGAGTTGCTCCGGCCAGGCAGTGGCCGGCGGCGGCCGGCGCTGCACAGAGAGGAGGCCGAGGGGCAGGGGGAGCTCGGGCTCCACTCTGGGAGCAAGGGAGAGAAGGAGTGAGAGAGAGTGATGGGAGAGGTGGAGTGTAGCCTAAGTAAAGAGAGGGGGTTGGGTTTGCCCATTAAATGCATCCACCAACCCCCACCCTCTCAGCCAAAAGCCCTCACACACAAGCAACAATATCCTCCCAGGCCCCCCACGATTCGAAAACGCGCGAAAAGGTGCGAAAACGGGGTCTAAAACGCGAAACCGAAAAACGTGACATACGACCTCTCGGCGATCAAGTTGGGATAACTTTTAATCCGCTCGCCGCACGTCGACGCGGATCGCGCCATCGCGCTCAGCACTGCCGAGACATCAAACTCACTATTTTGGTTCGTCAGATTCAGACTCCGGTTCGCGCCGTTAAGCCGTTCACTCTCCGCGACAAAAAATTCGAAAACACTAAAATCCTCAAAACTCACTTATATACATGTATATATATAAATACCTATATATATATATATGTATCCAGATCAAAACACAGTGACAGGAGAGTGGAACACAGAAATTTCAAATTTCCAAAATTCGAATTCTTACATCACTCCCACCTAACAAGAAGTTTCGTCCCCGAAACTTACTCACACACCATCCGCGAACAACAGCGGATACCTCTCACACGAAGCAGACTCCAGCACCCAAGAAGTCTTGCACTCCAAACAGCCCGACGAACTCATCCAAGTAGAGCTGCGCCAGTCGATCCCAAGACTAAAACGAGTGTACCGGTAGGAAGTGAGCTGTTTTCGTCAAACAATCCACAAAAAACCCAGATCGCAACATGACCTCGCAGAGAACGAGGCAACCCAGTGACGAAAACCAAGGTGATCCGCTCCCACTTCCCTACAGGTACAAGTAACGGTCAAAGCTTCTCTGCTGATGCACAGCCTTCACTTGCTGACAAACCCGGCACAGTGCCACATGCTGAGCTACAACCAGAAACTCTACCTCAAGTCGCAGTACATCTTCGTCTCTCCAGGATGAACGATGTACGGCGACCGATGTGCCTCAGCCAAAACTCTCACCTCAAATCCCGAACACTGGGCACACACCTCCGTCCTCGAAGGAAAACCAACAGCATGTAGCACGAAGTCACCATCTCTGCCCTGTTCGACGTCTGCTCGCACTCACTGCCAGTGCGGATCCATCTGCTGCCCACCGAAAATCTGATCCGCTAAGGTGGGTTGCACCTCCAAAGACAACAACCGTGCGGTAGCTCCACAAGGTAAAGTCTCCAAAGCTTGAGAGCGAACACCACTGCTGCTGACTCGAGATCGAGCGCCAGATAGATGTTCTCATGCTGAATGAGCACGCACCCCAATCCCATCCAAGATGCATCGCAGAAGATCATAACAACCTCACCAGGCTGCGACTACGCTAAGATAGGGGCACGGGTCAAACAGTCCATCGGGTCCTAGGCGCTCAACAGACAAGCGGGAGTCTACAGAAACAACGCGCCATTCCTCGACAGCATGCTCAAAGGGGCGGCGATCTTGAGGAGAACCCTCAACAAATCGCCGGCATCAACGCCCAAGCCGAGGAAGTTCCCAAACTCGGTCACAGGAGCCGGAACAGGTCAACCCACTACAGAGTCCTCCTTCCTTGGTTCCTCCACAAAACCAACCCACATCGCGATGCGAACCAAGAAGGAAACTCTTCGAAGAGATCAGTATGTCGTCAAAGGAGACCACGACAATTTGATCCGAGAACTACCGAAAAACCAGCTCATCAAATCCAAAAGGCTGCCGGGACGTTCGTCGAACTGAACAGCAAAACCGTTACCTCGTAAAGCCCGCAACGAGTCCGGAAGGCCGTTAACGCAACGTCCTCGGCCTTGATCCTCAACTAAAGATAACCTGGCTGCAGAACACACTTCGAGAAAACCGAGGCTCCCTGGAGCCGGTCGAAGAGATCGAAGGTCTGCGGTAGAGGGTACAAAAACAACACCGACAAACAGGTAGCTCGACTCACAATCCAACCAACGGAAACCTTGCGAGTCCAACACTCAGGCGTACAGGGCTGCCAATCGCAACAAGCGATACAAGCACCAACGATGCCGAACCTCAGATCCAAAGATCGGACACGCGCTCCAAAGCAAAACTATACGAAAGACACGGCGAAAACCCTGCACGCAAACACAGCTCGGAGCCCACAACCAGGCTCCCGTCATCCCGAAACCGAGCTAAGAGGGCACCCTGACTCAACCGGAGTCAAACCAACGGCAGTGATGGTCAATCAACTGCGCAAAACCACGCCAGGATTAGCTCAAGGTTCACAACAGGAACGGGGATGACCAACACACCGCTTTCCGCAAGACGGCCAAGAGCGAGAAAAGTCTTGCAAGGGAAAGCGCCGACCCAATCCAGAAAGTTCCCAAGAAGGGATAGGGTATTTCGTCCTAACTTTCGACACTACGTTGTCTGCAGCCAACGTACTTATCAAAAGAAAACGAAATATCCCAAGGTCAAGGCCAACAACCAGTTGGCAACAACCAGTTGGCAACACCACAAAGGTACCAGGTCAACCAACTCCAAAGCTGGACCAAAGTCACAGACGAGTCACCGAATTAACAGGAAAAGCAGACCGACCCACAAAACAAAGTCTGCCCTGAGCCAACTCTCTAGGAGTCATCGGCTTCCAACAACGAACCGGCGGCTACAGGCGACAAAGGGTCGTCAACCACACGAACCAAACCGGAGGCAGAACAAAACCAGCGTCGATTAACCAACGTCGAACGCGGTGAGATCTCCAACAAAAAACTGGAAGATCTCGCGGCAACACAGAAGCCTACAAATACCACCAGGAATCCCAAAACACACCAATTAGGGCGTTAGGATATCCGCAAACCACGTAGGCACCAACAAAAACCCGACACTAAAAAGTGTCCACTCCGTCTAGTGCACGTCAGTTCGACGCGAGAACTAGCCAATGGTCGAAAGACCAACACTGACGATTCCACCAGCAATACGTCAGAGGGGTAAGTTTCACCGCCCTACCCAACAAAACAAAGAGGGGAAACACCCAAACTGCGGTCAAAACCGCTCAAAGCACCGTCTCCGTAGAGACGCTCGCAGAGGCCCTCGTGCTCAACGCGAAAAGTGGGGACGGGGCAAGAACAGCCCAACAACAAAACAGATCCACCACCACTAGAAGGAGCACGAGCCTGCGAACAAGGGCAGATCAAAACTCAGGAGATCCGCCCCAACACGCTCAGATGTGACCACCACCCCCAAACACGGGGTCGGCGTCCACGCGCGAAACAGCCGACGAAGTCGCTGTCGTCGTCACGGTCGTCGCACAACGGTGTGGGTGCCACAGGAGGGTCTGCAGTCATCGGGGCACACGGCGAAGGAGTAGGAGGGGCTGGAGCGGCAGCTGCCGTAGCCTGTTGCTGCAAAAACCACCGGAACAAGCCGGAACATGCCGGAAAGGGTCGCCAACTGACCCCTCGCCTCGGCCTCAAGCACACAGGGTACGGTCCACACCAGGCTGTCTGCCTCCTGCCAGCTCCTCACTCGAACCAGCAACAACAGCCCGAAACAGAACACCAGCAGACGGCTCCTCAGGCGCACGCCCACCACCACAACCCGGACGAGGAAGTCTACCAAGACCACAAGCCAACTGCAAAACGCAGAAACCAGCGCAAGAGAAAAGGGGTCGGCAACTCCCACAAAACACAAGCCAAAAACAAACCCCTCGAACTCGCGCGCCTACACATCCTAGGTCTTCCTAGGGTCAGCCTAACCAGTGGTTCAGTTACAAGTTGATGAATGAATGAGTGTTTGTTCCCTTTACTCTCTGATACCATCTTAATCTGTCACGCCCCGGGCTAGTTCTAGATGCGGAAAATACGTGCCAATTTTTTTTTGAAAGCCTAGCCCGCGCCACGTACAGACCCGCCACAAATACAGGGTCCACTGTACACACGGACAGAACCTCCCCTGTATTTGCACGGCGTCAACAACAAACAACAGGATCACAACCACCATTCATTCATCACAACAGCACAACAACTCAGAGAGATTCATACAGCTAACCGTCCTTAAACCTGTATGAATCTAAGCAAATCCTTAGGCGAAGGATGATGCGATGCACAAGCAACAAACATTCTAGAAAGCTGCTCCTTACCCAGAAGCTTTATTTGAAACCCTAATTTCAAACATTCAAGAATCATTTGAAAACTGTTCTCCACACGAGAACTCTCTTTTTGAAATCACAAAACCGAGCAATCAGAAATCCATTTGAAAACCGTTTCCCACACGGAAACCTTGTTTTACGACGCTACCACGAGGGGTAGAAAACCGAAATGCT
This sequence comes from Puya raimondii, assembly GCA_016920855.1. Lineage (NCBI taxonomy): Eukaryota > Viridiplantae > Streptophyta > Magnoliopsida > Poales > Bromeliaceae > Puya > Puya raimondii. Next base: position 17,903,075 of record JABWPP010000048.1, on the reverse strand, counting down.
AGATAACGAAACGATTGAAAAACAAGGATACAATCAACTAATCCAAGCATGCAGTCATCACACAAGCATATAGAATGAATCCACAACATAAGCATGCTAGAATTTACAACGGGGTAACTGAACCACACATTACATCTATCAAATAGAGGTAGGGGAATAACCAAATCTGGGGATGTAGCCTCACGAGTCGGAACCTCTAGAGCTACTATCTAGGCGTGCCTCGCAGCGTCCCGACACTCACCACCCTGCTCACCTGAAACCTGCAATGGGGGTGGGGGGTGAGAACATGCACGCATGTCTCCCCTCCCAGTGGGTACCGCAAGCCGACGAAGGCGAGGTGTACACACCGGCGCGAGGGTCAACAGATAGATAGATAAGGTAAACAGTAGCACATGTAGAAATGAGGCTAGCATATAACTGAACAACTATGCTACTGTAATCATCTAGAGTATGCATCAATGGAGGTAATAGCGAAATATACCCAATCTAGCCACCAGGACGTATCCCTGGCACTGACACCTGCTTAATACTTGGCACATAAACCTTCTGGACGCACTGCGTCAAGGCTCACGGGTCGGCACAAACTCAACGACCCTTTTCCGGAAAAGAACACCCCTATTCGGTGGATCAGACCGAGGGTGTACGTGAAGTGCTAGAAGAGCTGTGACGATCGATGCAAATGCTCAATCCACGGAACGGCAACGAGCCGTGAAGCAACTACTAAACCGCAACGGGGATCGCTCGGAACAACGGCGATCACCCCCGACCGACTAGGTCGTCTCAACAGTCATACAACCATAACTACTCTACTATCCATGCACGCATATAAGTAGAGTCTACGGGAGTCAAGTGAACTAATAACTGAAATGCAAAGGAAAGGATAGAAAGGTATCACCGTAGTCCACTGAACCGACTCCGGGTCGAAGTACCCACCTGTAGGTAAGATCCAATCTAACACCGACGGCTCTCGGGAACCGCGACAGGACCTACGAAAGACTCACAGGGTCAAGGTCCACCAAGTCGACGCTAAACACAAAGCTCTCACATCCCGAAACCGGCGGATCGCCCGGGAAACCCACCGGGACGATCCCGAAACCACACAAAGCCCCAGAGGGGTACTAAACGGTCGCACAAGTCCCTCGCTGTCCCCAAACACATAAAACCAAGTGTTGGGACAGCAAGCACAAGTTCGGGGTGCCGCGACTACAAACGCACCCGAAAAGGGCTTCCCGGGTTCCCGAAAAGTGCCAATTTGGCACCGGAACCCCACATCACTCATCCGCTGTCCTCGGAACTTCGGGACAGTGATGAGGAACAGCCAACGAGGCTACACGATGAAGCCAAGTCGCTCGCGAAAACAGCGAGTGAGTCGCACAACTAGAAACGTGCGTTTCGCCGATTATTTCATCGAAAAACACGTCGGAAACGAATCCGAAACTACACGAAGGGCGAGGGGGTTGGACAACCAGTTCACAGGGTCTCCAAGACCTTACCCTTGCTGCCCACAGCGTCGCTACGCTGTCACAAACGCCCAAGTCCCCAAACATGCAACATACACAAACATACAAGCACTAAAACGAGCCGATCGAGCAAACCGTTCGTCCGCTCAACCTTCCGCAAGTACCAGCGGATAGGTATCGTCGTCCCGGAGACCGTGCTCACAGCCCCGCTGCGACAGGACAAGTCGCGGGCCGGGAAATTGCATAAAAACAGCGAGCAATTAAGGGTACGAAGCTCGACAAAGCCGAACGACAAAACGGCTTGAGCAAAGTTCAAACAGAGGTGAGCATGATGATCAGCATGATGCCGTGATCATCGTGCTCACCTCTCCGGACCTCAGGGAGCAACAGGGGCTCCGGGTACCTCGGCGCGGCCAAAGAAACACAAAAATAGCCCCCCCCCCCGGCCGGAGCAACTAGCTCCGGCCGGCTGCCGGCGGGCAACCAAGGCCGGCGGCGGGCAGGGTCGGCCGAGAGGGTCGCAAGAAAGGGGGAGCTCACCCTAGTCGACGGCGGGAGGCGGCGGCGACGGCGCGGCGAAGCTCCCGGCTCTCGGGTAAAGCTAGGGCACGGCGGCGCGGCAACGGGCGGCGACGGCGGCCGGCGGCGAGGCGAGCACCGTCAAGAGGAGGTCGCCGGTCGTCGTCTGGCCGGTGACCGCGATAAGAACGGCGACGGTCGGGGAAGGAGGGGGCGGCGCCGGAGAACACGAGGGTGAGGGTGCTCACCCTCCCAGGCTGCGCGAACCGGCGGCGGCTCGGGCCACCAACCCCCTGCCCGCAGCTGCCCTGGCAGCAGCTGCGGCAGCTCGGCGGCCCACAGCGGCGGTCCCCGGCGGCGGCGCTACGGCGGCGGGGGTCGTGCCACCTCAGGGGAGCTCCGGCGTGGGTAACCCCTGGGTGCACACCCTCGGGAAGAAGAAGAAGAAGAAGAAGAAGAAGAAAAAGAGAAAAGGAGGGAGAGAGAGAGTGGCCGGAGTTGCTCCGGCCAGGCAGTGGCCGGCGGCGGCCGGCGCTGCACAGAGAGGAGGCCGAGGGGCAGGGGGAGCTCGGGCTCCACTCTGGGAGCAAGGGAGAGAAGGAGTGAGAGAGAGTGATGGGAGAGGTGGAGTGTAGCCTAAGTAAAGAGAGGGGGTTGGGTTTGCCCATTAAATGCATCCACCAACCCCCACCCTCTCAGCCAAAAGCCCTCACACACAAGCAACAATATCCTCCCAGGCCCCCCACGATTCGAAAACGCGCGAAAAGGTGCGAAAACGGGGTCTAAAACGCGAAACCGAAAAACGTGACATACGACCTCTCGGCGATCAAGTTGGGATAACTTTTAATCCGCTCGCCGCACGTCGACGCGGATCGCGCCATCGCGCTCAGCACTGCCGAGACATCGAACTCACTATTTTGGTTCGTCAGATTCGGACTCCGGTTCGCGCCGTTAAGCCGTTCACTCTCCGCGACAAAAATCCGAAAACACTAAAATCCTCAAAACTCACTTATATACATGTATATATATAAATACCTATATATATATATATGTATCCAGATCAAAACACAGTGACAGGAGAGTGGAACACAGAAATTTCAAATTTCCAAAATTCGAATTCTTACATACAGTATAAAATAGTATTTGATACCATTACGAAGTTTTGGGAGAGTTTGATATAAATTGGATAGGTTTTGGCGTGAAAACGATACGAAAACGGAGTTCCAGAATCAAAGACTTGAAAGTGGCAGCTTCATGTCAAGTTTTAAAATTTGACTTGGTGAGTACCAGTACTCAATAGAAATTTAGCTGGAAAAACGTTTGGATTTTACGGAACTTCTGGTGGAGTATCAGTATTGATGATGAAATATTGGTGATGGCTGTGGAGTACTGAAACTCCCAAGGCTGTGAATAGTGTTGGAACTTTTGGGTTTTTAGGAACTTCGTGGAGAGTACTGATACTGGAGTGGAGTATAGGTACTGACTTTCGAGTATTGATACTAACATGTACATGGGCTGAAATTGCATAGATTGTAATTTCTTAAAGTTGGACGGTTTATGTGAGTTTGTTACCTCACCTATTATACTCGCACCATCTCCTCTCTTTCTCTCTCATTTCTTTACAAGAGAAAAACAAAGGCTGCTTCGTCCTCCCTCTCTCTTCTTTTGTTTTGTTTTGTTTTTTTTCTTAACTTTCTTCCACTTAATTCCTCCTCCATTAATCTCCATCCCCTACCTTATCCTTTTCCTTTGGGACCTTCTGTTTCCATCAAGCTTGGTGTTGGAGAAAGCTTGTAAGGAGGAGTTCTTGAAGCTTCCAACCCTCATTCCCGACGGCTTTAATCGTGGACTAGGGCTGTAGTAGAGCTAAGTTCTTATGCTTTGAAACTCTTGTAATGTGGTTTTTTTGGGTGATTCATGAGGTTTTGGTAGAATATTGAGTTTTAAGGTTAAATTTGGAGGTTTTTGATTTGGGCGCTCTTGGATGAAATTGATGGGTTAAAAACCTTCATGTAGGTTGGATTAGAGGTCTCAACAACTAAGTCCTAACAAGTTGAGGTGAGTTTTTCAATTTTTGATGAGATTTTGGTAGGATCTTGAAATGAAAGTTTTTGATAGTCCTAAATTGGTTAGAACTCTTCCATTAGAGTAGAGATGAGGAATTGACAACTCAAAACAAGTTTATGACGGGATTTCGCCGACCTACGGTGGGTGCAACCTAACCAAAATCCGTGATCTCCTTCTATGTCTTCTAGTTCTTCTTTTGAGCATCTTTTGTTAATTATGAAACTGAACTCATGATCTTGATTTGAAGCTATGAATTCCTCCATTATACAAGCTTGTAGTATATTTCCATAATTGCTTCTTGGAGGTCTATGTATTAGCATTTTATGTAATTGTTCTTACTCTTTTCTTGGAAATAACATGTTAAGAGAGTTAATTTGCTTGGAACATCATTACTTGGACATATATTCTCAATTTGTGTTAGCCGAGATCACAGCCTATAAAAATAAAACATTGACACCTTGTGACACTAAGTTGAGTAGTTCTATATACTGCCTTTGTGTCAAAACCTTATAATGAGTATGTTGTCATTGAGATGACTTTGAGCACGTGCATAAGACTAAAGCTTGCAGGAGCTGTGAGATCCCAATAGTCCCACATCGGATAATGTGGAAAAGTGTGATGGGTTTATAAGTGACGGACACACTAATAATAATAACTGGGCTTAAGCATTTTGGGTTAGTGGTTTGGGCCTAATGAGTCATTATTGCTAGCGGGTCAGGTCGTTACATTTGGTATCAGAGCCTAATAACCAGCCGAAAATGTGAGATGGATCTCACATCGCCTGGTAAATCTAGGACTATGTGTATGATTGGGCCATGTTGACGAGGATGTCAGTGCCTAAACGAGGGGAGTATGTGACATCCCAATAGTCCCACATCGGATAATGTGGAAAATTGTGATGGGTTTATAAGTGACGGATACACTAATAATAATAACCGGGCTTAAGTTTTTTGGGTTGGTGGTTTGGACCCAACGAGTAATTATTGCTAGCGGGTCAGGTCGTTGCAGGAGCCAAATTAAGCTCAATTAGAATTCCCTTGTGGTAGTCGCTCCCTATATGCTTATGCGCTCTTGAGGTGTAGCCAAGCGGGTATGCTTGCTCTTACTTTTTGAATGCCGATTAGGCTGCGGGTGCGAGGCACGGCTCCATAGTGGGGTGCCGGACACAGTCCATGAAGTGCTACGCAAGCTAGGACTAGACCTTGGATTCGTCCCAAGAGATTGGATAGAAAGTTCTAGTATTCAAATCGAAAACTTGATGCATAATAGAACAAGTTGAACATAGCTAGAGTCCGCGCATGGCAGCATCATTGGACGGGCGTTATGCTGCACAACTCGAACACGACGACAACGACAGCGACAGAGATTTCAAGTCAAACTGCGTGTTTCATGGAATTTGCGACTCGAAGATGAAGTTTGGATTAAGGGAGGATGTTGGAAATAATAATCCAAACTTAATTTAAAATTTAGTTAGAGAAAAAGTATATCGAAATTATATATTGATTATATTTAAAAGTTTATCTAATTAGAGTAGGACTTGTAATTATCCAAGTAGGATTTGTAATTATCCAAAGTAAAAGTTGAATTTATCATCTGTTATGACTTGATAGCTATATATAGTTAGGCATGAGTTAATTAGATAAAGCAAGCCGCAGTAGACATGACTACATAAGGCCGAGGGTGTCGTCCAGGGTGTAATCAAATGCTTTTTATTAATAAAGTATTAGTTTAGTTATCTTCTTCCTTCTCCAATATCTTTTTTCCATATTATTTTGTTCTAGTTTAGATCTTGGGTTACATAGTCAGTATCAGCACAAATACCAGTTCCAACAATTGGTATTAGAGAAAATCATGCTTCCAACAATTGGTATCAGAGCCGGAAATAACCCAGACGACAGCAGATTCGAAAAGAATATAAAACTAATGTACCGGATAGCTATATCAAAGTCAAGCGACTCGTAGCAGATCGACGAAGGTGACGTTCAAGTGAAACCGAAGTAAGGAATCGCTTCGAAGAAGTTGGCCTCTACACAACACACAAGAGAAGGTGGTTGTGACTCTTGATGAAAAGATAGCGAGGAGAGCCCGTGAAGAGATCAAAAAGACGTGACCAAATAGTCGGCTGGGCTAGGCAAGCAAGCCGAAGTACGAAAAACTCGGCGAGATCTCGATGAACTAAGGACGTCATCCAAACAGAAAGGTACAAATTTGAAACCTATTTTTTGGATTTTTAAGTTTCGTTATGGATTTAGATTGGTTTATTCAACCTAATTTACCAAAGTTCGATGGAATGAACTTTAAACGATGGAAAATCGACATTCGATGTTTTTTAGAATCCCAAGATTTGTGGGATGTAGGAGAATAGATATTATGAAAAAAATTTGGTAAAGAAGAATTTAGAAAAAGAGACAGAGAAGTTCTTTCATATATTTTTCAAGCAGTGGATCTATCATTGGTTGGAAAACTTTTAATGACAAAGACGGCACAAGAAGCATGGAGAATGCTAGCGAAAATTGGAGGAAAAGATTTGTAGGAAGAGAATAACATTCAAGAAGAAAAAGAAATTCAACCTAACGGCGAAGATATGGAATGTAGTGCCCCTGAGGGTTAACTAATGAAATGACTACAGTATTAGTAACTGGTCGACACATCTGTAGAGTGTCGGGATGAGTCGGAGTCGTTTGGTGTGAAATGGACGCGGAAACGGACTCGGAACACTCAAATAAGCCAAAACTGAAGTTCTGATAGTTTAGGGCGCCCAGAAGTTTAGGGTGCCCAGATTCAGGGTGCTGTTTTGTATATATTGCTGAAGTCATTTCAGATCCAGTTTAGGGCGCCCGAAAGTGGGCCCGAAAGTTCTCCCTCGTGAGTATCGAACGTGTTGACACGTGTCCCATAGTAGGTGAGATCCATCGGAACCGTTTAGGGCACACCAGACCGCCCAAGTGGTTGGAACCTTGGTGGTGAGCAGTTCAGGGCGCCCAGAAGTAGTTTAGGGTGCCTGAAACTGGAGATTTCTGCAGAAGTGCAGGTTAGCCCTTGTTGTTCCTGTGGCTTATTTTACCTAACCAGCTCCTCTATAAATATGTTTGCACGTCCCCTGAAGATCTTTTTCACTCTCCTTCACAGCCAACTCCAAATTTTCTCATCAAATCCTCCCCAAACTCCCTCAAACCCATCATTTGCTCCCTGCATTGGATCAAAACAGTAGGAATTCCAGCAGCAACTTTAGAAGATGGAGGGATTGTGATCCGTGGATGCATCTAGTTGCGGTGGGGAGCCAATTCCTGGACTGTAGACTTAAAGGAGAGGCTGTGGAGCAACTATAGTGGTTTTAATTTCAGGTTAGTAAGATTGAATTGCTAAATTTCCTGGAAACTTGGTGTTTTGGAGCTGAAATTGGGTTTTTGTTGGATTTCATGTATCCGTTTCATGAGCTAGCTGGACTTTTGGACTTGGAATTGCTCCTCCATCTTTTCTAGCTGGTCTAGAAGCTTTCCTCACCAAGATTCGCAGATTTGAAGGTGAGTTTAGCTCAGATTTTGAGTAGTTGAGCTTCTAGGTGCAATTTTTGAAGGTTTTGATTTAATTCTTGGATTTAAATCCAGATTTTGGCGGAGAGCTAATTGCTGATTTTGGGTTGATTCTTCTCTCATCTCTAGAGATTTTGGATTCCTCTCCACTGGATTTATAAGTGAGAATTCACATATTCTAGCTTAATTAGAGCGGAGTGCTTGAGTGCTGAAATTCTGGATCCTGATCTGGGCTCTCCTTTCTGGATTCAGATTGCTGAAATGGACTCTTGGGGCTGATTTGGAGCTAAATTCTGGTGGAGAGTTGAGGATTAAGTTCTTGCAACCTAAAGGGTGAGTTTGATAAGGTTTCACTGATTTTAAATCCCGAATTAGAACTATATCCCAACTCGAATTCATGCAGTCCTGGAATAGAGTGTTGCTGATCTGGGCTCAGGAATTGGGCACCCAGAACTTGTTGCAGGAGGATCCGAAATTGGGTTGCAGCTTGGTGTTGATATGGTTGGAGCTGAATTTGTTCGTGGACTCTCCGATCGACTTCTCGCCGTAGTTGGAGTCGCTTAGAGGTGGGTTAATGTTAACCGAAGTCTTCGGAATTCCTCCTAAGTTGTAGAAATTTCAGCATGCATAGTTTTATATTGATTATCTCGTTAGTAGCTCGAATTCATGAATTTGCATGTTATTAGTTGAAATCTGAATTCGGAACTTGAGTTATGATTTTATATGTTTACTACATGCTGAACATGGGATTTGACTTAGGAGAAAATTTATAAAACCTACACACTTCATTTTTGAAAAAAGTTATCAGATTTAGCTTTAGGAGCTGATTTCACCTTTGTATCACCACTGCTATTGCGTCGTGGATACTTAGATTAGTGTAGGTTGAGATTACGCTCGTGCTGAGATGCCGAGCCCGTTTTTGTAGCAGAGTTTAGGCTGTTCCGCACTGTCGGGTGCCGTCGGAGTTGACGGTGGACCCAGATGATCTATACTTATTGCATCAGATTGTGCCGAGAGCACGTGAGCCTTGGTTCCATGACTCGTTGACCATCTGCATTGATTATAGCCTGTGAGCCTGCTTGAGCTCGACAGAGACACGCTTGCATACTCGGTTGGGTTGCGCCCACGAGTGCCGCTCCGGAGTCTGACTTTCTTGTGTTGATGTCGCAGCCGTCCCGTTTGGACATGTTACTTGGACCGGCCGCCCCGAGGGTGGTGTGCGGTGTAGCTTAGGCACAGGCTGGACAGGCCGTACAGGCAGTCCCTATTGGATTGGGTCGGAGATGGCTATTTCTTAGTTAGTGATGCATGTATATATAGAGAGCATGATATGGCTGGAGGTTGTATAATGACATAATAGCTGTAGAGTTTCTTTCAGCTTGCCTTACTGTTCCTTTTATCTGCTAGCTATACTGTTGTCTCGTAGACTTAGTGGGTAGGCCGTTGGGGTCGTTGACGGTACCCACTGAGGACTACTTATCTTACAGTAGTTATCATGCCCATTGTTGTTACTTCCTTTTGCAGAGCCTTCAGCTGATGTTGCTGCTTCTGATCGAGGTAAGAGAGTCGCGAGCTAGATCCCTGTCTACCCCGATCAATGTGCTAGAGGTGTACCCCTCTTTTGGAGTTAGTTATTTTTTTTGTAGTCATGTACATACAGTTGTATATTTTGTGAGAGAGGAGTTGAGATGACACTACTTGCATTGTGGTTACAATGATGTACTTTGGAGATATGTATGTACAGTTGGTTTTATATATGCGTATATTTCTTTTTTTAGCAGCTCTGTTACCTTCTTGTAGTTGTACTTACATGGTTGCAGGTTCAGCTATCGCTTCGTGTACACGAGAAAATCCTGTGTATATGGCGAATCTGTTGGCGAGCCTGGAAAAGCTGGAACCCGGGGTGTGACATGGAAACTCCAGTTTGCAAAGAAATTTGGAAAGAAGAAACTAATCAAAATTATGAACAAGATTTGATTCGTGAAGAATATACCGATGATCAAAACGGTGCGACGCAGATCGATGAGAAAGTTCACAATGATGATATTATTAAAGAATTTTCTGTCGATGAAGTAGTTACGCATCAAGTCAAAGAAGAAGTTGAATATTTTTCTAATGTTAGCGAAAAAATTTCATATATTAGAATGTGGATAAAGAAAAGAAAAAGGCATACGAAAATATCGAATTAAAAATGCAGAGTTTTGACATGGTGCATGTGAGAATTCGAATTCTGGAATTCTGTGTTCCTCTCCCCTGATACTGTGTTTTTGCTCAATATACGTATATATATACAGGTATTTATATATATACATATGTATATAAGTGAGTTTTTTTTGGGGGTTTAGTGTTTTTGGATTTTTGTCGCGGAGAGAGAACGGCTTAACGGCACGAACCGGAGTCCGAATCTGACGATCCAAAATAGTGAGTTCGATGTCTCGGCAGTGCTGAACGCGATGGCGCGATCCGCGTCGACATGCGACGAGCGGTTTGAGAGATCTTCCATCTTCTTCGCCGAGAGGTCAAATGTCACGTTTTTTTGGTTTCGCGTTTTAGACCCTGTTCTCGCACCGTTTCGCGTGAGATTGCTTGTGGAGGGGTGTGTGGGCTCTTTGTACCTGCTGTGAGGGACTGAGGAGCAATTAGAGGATTTTTTTAGGGGCTTTTATGCATTTTTGAGAGTAGTTGAGAGTAGTTGGAGTGGTTCAACCACTCCCTCCCACTCCCTCTCACTCCTCTCACTCCCTCTCTCACTTCCTCTCTTCCCCCCTGCTCCCAGAGGTGAGCCCCTCCTTCTCCCTCACTTCCCCGAGCATCCCCGGCCGCCGCCGGCCGGCGTGGCAGCCGGAGAAGCTCTCTCTCTCCCTTCTCTCCTTTTCCTTTTTCTTCTTCTTTTCCTTCTTCTTCCCTGCGGTGTGCACCCAGGGGAAACCCATGCATGGGCTTCCCCTGAGGTGGCACGACTGCCGGAGTGGAGCGCCGCCGCCGGGAGCCGCCGCCGTGGGCCGCCGGAGCCGCAGCAGCCACTGCTGAGAGTGCTGCTGGCCGAGCTTGGTGGGCCCGTGCCGCCGCCGCCTCCCGACCACTGGGAGGGTGAGCGCCGCCACCCCCACGACCTCCGGCGCCGCCTCCTGCTTTCCCGGCCGTCGCCGAGCTGCCGGAGCGCCGCCACAACCGCCGCAAGCTTCGGCTTGGCAGCTTGGGTAGCTACGGCTGTGCTAGCTCCGCCGCCGCCGCCGCCGGTTGTTGCTGTCGCGGCCGCCCCCTACCCGACGTCCGGCGACGCCATCTTCCCGGTGCTCGCCGTCCGGGCCGCCGCCACCGCCGTTCCTTGCCGGAGTAGGCGTAGCAGAGCCTTCCCGGAGCTAGGGCTCTTCCCTACGCCGCCGTCGCCGCACCCAGTCACCGTCTGAGGTGAGGGCTGTCACCCTTGGGTCCTCCGGCGCCGCCCCCTACCTCCCCGGCCGTCGCCGTGCCGCCGGAGAGCCGCCGGAGCCGCCGCGGGCTCGGGTTTGGCAGCTTGGGGTGTTGCGGCCATGTCTGCTCCGCCGCCGCCACCCGCCGCCGTTTTTGTCGCGGTCACCTCCCAGCCGACGGCCGGCGACCTCCTCTTGCCGGTGCTCGCGTCGCCGCCGGCCGCCGTCGCCGTTTGTTGCCGGAGCTTCCGTGCCCTAGCCTCGGGTTGCCAACCCGAGAGCTCTCTTCTTCCCCGCGCCGCCGCCGCCGCTCCCCGCCGCTACCTGAGGTGAGCCCCCTTCTCCTTGGGTCCCCCGCACTCACCCCTGGCCGCCGCCGGCCATGCATGTCGGCCGGCAGCCGGCCGGAGCTAGCTGCTCCGGCCAGGGGTCATTTTTGTGGTGATTTTGGTTTTGCGCGCTTGTTTGAGCTTCCTGTTGCCTCCCAGAGCTCAGGAAGGTGAGCACGATGATCGCGGCGATGCGCTGATCACCATGCTCACCTCAGATCTGATTTTGGTTGAGCTGTTGCGTCGTTCGGCCTTTGTCGGGCCATTTTGCCTTATGTGGTGCTGTTTTTATGCACTTTCCCGGACTGCGACTGTTCCTGTCGCAGTGGGGCTGTGAGCATGGCTCCCGTGACATCGTTGCCTATCCGCTGGTGTTTGCGGAAGGCCGTGCGGATGTACGGTTTGCTCGGACGGCCTTAGTTATGCTTGCTTTTGTGCGCGCGCTCACTATTTTTGTGGGATTTCCCGGCTTGTGACTAGTCCTGTCGCAGTGGGGTTGTGAGCACGGTTTCCGTGACGTCGTTACCTATCCGCGGATGCTTGCGGAAGGTCGTGCGGACGTACGGTTTGCTCTAGCGGCTCCGTTTATTGCTCGTATGTATGGAATTGTGCTTGTTTTGGGACTTTGGCGTTTGTGGCAGCGTTACGACGCTGTGGGTGGCAAGGGTTTGGTCCTCGGGACCCTGTGGACTGGTTGTCCAACCCCCTCGCCCTTCGTGGAGTTTCGGATTCGTTTCCGACGCATTTTTCGATGAAATAATCGGTGAAACGCGCGTTTCTTGTTGTGCGACTTGCTCGCTGATTTTGCGGGCGACTTGGCTTCGTCATTTAGCCTTGTTGGCTGTTCCTCATCGCTGTCCCGAGGTTCCGAGGACAGCGGATGAGTGACGAGGGGTTCCGGTGCCAATTCGGCACTTTTCGGGAACCCGGTTTGCCGTTTCGGGTGCGTTTGTGGTTGTGGCACCCCGAGTTTGTGCTCGCTGTCCGGTCACCTTGTTTTGGTGTGTTTGGGGACAGCGGAGGCCTTGGTTTGGCTGTTAGTACCCCTGTGGGGCTTAGTTTGGTTTCGGGATCGTCCCGGTGGGTTTCCGGGCGATCCGTCGGTTTCGGGATGTGAGAGCTTTGTGTTTAGCGTCGACTTGGTGGACCTTGACCCTGTGAGTCTTTCGTAGGTCCTGTCGCGGTTCCCGAGAGCCGTCGGTGTTAGACTGGATCTTACCTACAGGTGGGTGCTTCGATCCGGAGTCGGTTCAGTGGACTACGGTGATACCTTTCTATCCCTTCTTTGGCATTACAGTTTTTAGTTCACTTGACTCCCGTTGACCCTACTTATATGCGTGCTTGGATAGTAGAGTAGTTGTGGTTTGCATGGTTCTTGAGACGACCCAGTTGGTCGGTGGTGATCGCCTGTTGTTCCGAGCGATCCTAGTTGTGGTTTGCATGATTCTTGAGACGACCCAGTTGGTCGATAGTGATCGCCGTTGTTCCGAGCGATCCTCGTTGTGGTTTATTCAGTTGCTTCACGGCTTGTCGCCGTTCTGTGGATTGAGCATTTGCATCGATCGTCACAGCTCTTCCCGCACTTCACGTACACCGCGGTTTGATCCACCGTGTGGGGGTGTTCTTTTCCGGAAAAGGGTCGTGAATTTCTACCGACCCGTGAGCCCCGAGCATTGCGTCGGGATGGATGGTGCCGTTGGATTGAGCAGGGTGACAGTGCCAGGGCCACGTCCCGGTGGCTATAGATTGGGTTTACTCTGTGGTTATCTCCTTTGATGCATACTAGTTGCTTACAGTAGCATAGTTGTTTCAGTTGTATCTTAGCCTCATACTTACTTGTGCTACTGTATACCATATCTGTCTTTCGTTGACCCTCGCGCCGGTGTGTACACCTCGCCTTCGTCGGCTTGCGGTACCCACTGGGAGGGGAGACATGTGTACATGTTCTCACCCCCCGCCCTCATTGCAGGTTTCAGGTGAGCAGGGTGGTGAGTGTCGGGACGCTGCGAGGCACGCCTAGATAGTAGCTCTAGAGGTTCCGACTCGTGAGGCTACTTCCCCAGATTTGGTTATCACCCTACCTTCGCCTATTAGATGTGATTGTGGTTCAGTTATTCTTTGGGCTTACTCTAGCATGCTTATGTATTGTTGATTCATTTATTATCATTATGTGATGATTGCATGCTTGGACTAGTTGGTTATATACCTATTTTTAGATGGTTTCATTATCGAGTATTTGGGCTTTCTACCCCTCGTGGTAGCGTTGTAAAATAAAGGTTTCCGTGTGGGAAACGGTTTTCAAATGGATTTCTGATTGTTCGGTTTTCTTGTGATTTCAAAAGAGAGTTCTCGTATGGAGAACAGTTTTCAAATGATTCTTGAATGATTGAAATTAGGGTTTCAAATAAAGCTTCTGGGTAAGAAGCAGTTTTCTAGAATGACTGTTGCTTGTGCATCGCATCATCCTTCGCCTAAGGATTTGCTTAGATTCATACAGGTTTAAGGACTGCTAGCTGTATGAATCTCTTGTTGTGTTGTTGTGCTGTTGGGATGAATGAATAGTGGTTGTGATCCTGTTGTATGTTGTGGACGCCGTGCAAATACAGGGGAGGCTCTGTCCGTGTGTACAGTGGACCCTGTATTTGTGGCGGGTCTGTACGTGGCGCGGGCTAGGCTTTCAAAAAAAAAAAAAAAATTGGCACGTTTTTCCGCATCTAGAACTAGCCCGGGGCGTGACAGTGCAAGGCGCACACATTGAAACCAGCGAACCCAAAATATCAAATCCAGATATTTGCAGGAACCCATAGAATTTTAAGGATGACGTGGATAATCACGACTACAAATGACAAAAATTCCGTGCATGGCAGCATCATTGGACAGGTGTCATGCTACACAATTCTAATACGACGACAACGACAGCGACGGAGATTGCAAGTCAAAGGGTGCGTTTCATGGAATTTGCGACTTGAAGATGAAGTTTGGATTAAGGGAGGATGTTGGAAATAATAATCCAAACTTAATTTAAAATTTAGTTAGAGATAAAGTATATCCAAATTATATATTGATTATATTTAAAAGTTTATCTAATTGGAGTAGGACTTGTAATTATCCAAGTAAGATTTGTAATTATCCAAAGTAAAAGTTGAATTTATCATCTGTTATGACTTGATAGCTATATATAGTTAGGTATGAGTAAATTAGATAAAGCAAGCCGCAGTAGACATGACTGCATAAGACCGAGGGTGTCGCCTAGGGTGTAATCAAATGCTTTTTATTAATAAAGTAGTAGTTTAGTTATCCTCTTCCTCCTCCAATATCTTTTCTACATATTATTTTGTTCTAGTTTATATCTTGGGTTACATAATCGGTATCAGTACAAATACCGGTTCCAACAATTGGTATTAGAGAAAATCACGCTTCCAACAAAGGCTTGGGTACTTAGGAGACTATCCAAAAAGTTAGTAATTAATTAGCCAATTTAAATATCAAAGCTAAAGTATATATACCACAATGAGATCATGAAAAGGTCAAGGTGTAGAGAGATAAAAGTAAAAATAGTAACCATAAGCCATGAGAGAATTAGCATACTCCACAAGTGTCACAGTATTCATGAACAACTCCACCACTACTAATTGAAACCATGAACTACCTCTATAGCATGCGTGTCACTTCTAAATAGTAGTCATAGTATAAGCCGACATTCATCCAAACTTACATTAGCCGGCCTGCCGGTGATGTTTGACATCTGTTCAGCATATGACCTCCACGCATTACATAGTTGCAATACTATCATCTTGTTTGTGTCCAACATTCATCCAAAATATGACACTTTGGTCCAATTAGGTTAAGAGTGTAAACCTCCTCCCTAGACAACCATTGGCACATAATGCCTCACTATTCTAGCTATACTCTCGACATGCGCCTAGAGTGTAGTCATCTAAGCTCCACTCCACATATGCTACTATATCAGACATTCATCCAGATTATAGCTCTCAAATCTCAACAATTATCGCAATTATCTCTCACAGCAGGTACCATCGGTCCAAATCTACTATATAAACCAAATCTCATATCACAGCCACAACCACATCCCTAAATACTGAGTCCACAACTCACATCACCCCCATAACCATCTCTAAGCCTCATCCCTGCATATCACATTACGGGCTTCTCACATAAGCACAGGCGATTGATATGTAAGCAATAACATAAGTATATTAAAACATTAAGATAAGTTCATAAGCTAAAGGGGTTTCCAATTAATGTAGCTAAGAATGTCAATTAGCTAGTGTGATTACCCAACCAAATATGCTCAAATTGTTATTTAATGTCAATATTCCTATGTAGCACACCAGACTTTTGCATATTGCGAAGTTCTAGTGAAAAAAAATAGTATTTAATACTATTCAGGTGATTTTGACTGAGTTGGAGATCATACGAATATTTTTGGTATGTAATGGCGCGAAAACAGACTCTGGAGACCAAAATCTGCAAAATTACAGTTTTGGTATAGTGTACTAGTACTGAGAGAGTGTACCGATACCTAGTACTGAGTCGGTTGGGTAAATTCTCGGATTTTGCGGAACAGAGAGCTGTACCGATACTGAAGTTTGGGGGTCCCGGTATTGATGATTTGAGCATAGGTATGCAATAGAAATCTGCCGCATATAGCCTTTGGGTTTTGTGGAACTAACCTTGAATACCGGAACATATGGGTCGTGTATCACTACCCAGCTTTGAGTACCGGTACTCAATGTTGTAGAATTTGTTTTCGCACAGTTTGGTATTTTTGAGATTTGGAGGACTTTTGGAGATATTTTTGTTGTGTTTTTATACCCGTTTCTCCCCATTTCACTGCTAAACATAGCAGCAAGGGCGAGGTGTGTCTTCTTCCTCCCCTTCACCCTTGTCTTCCCTTTTCTTCTCATTTCTTTCTATTTTCACTTAGCTTTCTGCATCTTTTTCCTTCTCCATAGGGCTAGGATTTTGTTGAGCTTAGTGTGGATTGAGAGGCTTGGCAAGGGAGTTGTGGAGCTTCCAATCTTCAACCTCAGCATTGAGCTTAGGGTTTAGAGCTTGATTTAAGGTTAGTAAGCTTCTTTGTACCTCTAATTTGTAGGAATTGAGAGGATTTGATAGCTATACCTAGTTTTGATGAAACTAGGGTTTATTTGGAATTTTCCAAATGAGGATCTTGGGATAAAGTTGATGTGTTTAGAACACTCATGTAGGTTGGAATTGAAGCCATATTGACTTGATTTGGAGGATTGGTAAGGATTTCTTACTTTCAGGTACTTTACCCTTATTTTACATGTGATGTTTGGTGAATTTTATGGCGAAGTTTTTAAGGTGTTGTGACTCCTTGGAAAAAAATTTTTAGGACTCCAGAAAATTAGGGGATAACTTTGATTTGAGGAACGAACGAGTTTCAGCAACTATCCGTTGGGTTCGACCTAACCGAAACTGGTGAACTCCTCCTATATATTAAACTTCCTTTATTGAGTTCATTCCATATTCTAGCATGATAATTAAAATGATTATGAATTTATTAGCATGTGATTTTATCACTCCTTGCATGATGCATTGTCACGCCCCGCCGTCCCTTCCCCAAATAGGTGGAAGAAGCCCCGCACGGGTGCGTGCGCCAGACCCGCCGAACGGACAGAGTTTCTCCTGTTCGCCCAAGGCGTCATAATCAGTACAATTCAAGACATTCCAACTAGGAATAGAATTCATACCCAGATTGTGTAAGAAAAGCATCATAAACATAAATAACTACGCTATTATAAGCATTCATGTAGCACACTGAACTTTAGCGAATTGCGAAGTTCTAGTGAGAGAATGGTGCTTTATACTATTCTGAAGGTTTAGACTGAGTTTGGAGAGCTTGGGAGTATTTCCGAGGCTTACTAAGTGCGAAAACGGACTCCGGAGATCAAAATCTGTAAAAGCTGCAGATTTTGTATTGAGTACCGGTACTGGATTTGGGGTACCGGAACTAGGTAGAATGTAGGATTGCGCAGCTCTCGGATTTTGAGGAACTCAGCTGAGGTACCGGTACTGATTTAAGTAGTACCGATACTGATTTTTAGGTACCGGAACTGCCTGAGTACCGGCACGCCAATCCGTGTACCGGTACGCAGTACTGCAGAATCTGTTTCCTGCAAGTTTGTAGATTTTGAGTTTTTGGAAGGGCTTTTGGGGATATTGTTACAACTAGCATAACATACCCCACCCTCCCTCATTCTCTTTTGTTGGCTGAGGTTAGAGAGGGAGAAGAGGTGGGTTTTCTTCTCTTTTCCTTTTAGATTTCTTCTCCAATGCCCTCTAATCTTGGGGTTTGATCTCTTTTTTTTCCTCTCCTCTATGGATGCATGCATTTAGGCCTTGGAGGGGAGCTCGGGATTGAAGGGAAGAGTTTGTTTGAGGATCAAACTTCAACCCTAGAACCTCATAGCTTGGTTTGGAGCTTGATTTGAGGTTAGTAGCCTTCTTGCATTTTCTAATTGTGAGATTTGCAAGGAATTTTGGTGGAAAACCTAGTTTCATGAAAACTAGGGTTTATTTTGGGGCTTTTCATTTGAAAGCTTTTGGGATGGAATTGATGAGTGTAGAACACTCTTGTAGGTTGATTTTGGAGCTCCATTGTGTTGATTTGGGCTTTGCACGAGTTTTTCTTGGATTAAGGTAATTTTCACCTATTTTCTACTTGATTTTTGGTGAATTTCGTGGCAAGCTTTTTAGAAGCTTGTAACCCCTTAGGAATTTTTCTTAGGGCCTAAGAAGTTTAGGGGACAACTTCGTCGGAGGAACGAACGAGGTTTCGGAAGATATCCGGTGGGTTTGACCTCACCGAAATGGGTGAACTCCCCCTATGTCTCCTATCTTGTTATAGGATTCAATAGATGCATATTCTTGCTATTCATGATATTGTAGAATTTTTTTGGACACATGACATATTCATGTTATATATGAAATTTTGCATACTAGTAGAGGATTATGAGAATAACATGTATATTATGACACATGCAATTGTATTGTGATATTATGTTTCTCCTATGCGAATAAAGACATGCATGTTAGAGATGAGTAGTAACATTATATAGAACACTATAAGATTAGTAGGACTATTGGACTTGATCTAGCATGGCAATAATTTATGCTGGCTATAGATAAAGAAAAACGTGACACATTGCATGTTAATGACAAGATGCAGAGCTAAGTATGTTGCACTTAATTTAGATGAACAAGTAAGGTTGACATTATGACATCGTACTCGAGCTCTAGGTCGTTAGATGAAATTTCATGTTTTAGACATGATGAAAGAGTTTCCTACATATTTGATTACATAAATGGCAAATGCATATTATCACTTAGTTTAATGAGAAGTGATTGCTTGCATGATGACTTTCATACTTCATGTAGTGGAGGCTAATGTAGCAAGGCATATGCATGACATGAACTATGATCTTGAGGACATCCTCGCAATTCATTGAAAATGGCATTAGTAAGTTGTTCTCTTCATACTATAGTGGAAATAGTATACTCATGTAACCCTCTATGGTTATGCATAAGTAAAGAGTCATCTTTATTGGGACAAATGAGATGTAAACCCTTGCATGCTTGAAACATGTTGTATATAGTAGGGATATACTCCCGAGTTGATTGAGAAGAGTTGCATGACATATATGTTATAGTGCCCGACCTTCGAGTCGATGATGGTGATTCCATATTTTAGACATGATGATTGGGACCTATTGCCCTTGGACATGATGCATATGATTTACGCTTGCTTGCCCTTGTGCTCATTCGCACAAGCTTGTGAGGGTCGCTCCCTACAAGCCGGCACTCCGGAGTTTAGCCTTTGCGACAACATGCTCGCCCGTGTGGGATTGGGCGCCGAAGTGGGATGCAGTGGGTAAGGCTCATTCTTATGAGAGGAATGTTGACTACCACGGGGCCATTAGGCACGGTACAAGCTGGGATGTTACCATGTGTAAGTCCCCTCGTTAATTGGGTAAAAGTTGATTAAACATGACATTGTACATCACAACTAGTTGATGCATACATGGTAGTTGGACATTCATGTTGGTCATTATTGATACTTGCACACTTAATAGTGGTACAACTATACACATGTGATCAGTATAGTAGTGTAGTAGCATGATAATAATGGAAAATTCTCTTTCAACTATTACTCTTAACATGAAATTGGACACATATGTGAACTTTGTACATATGACAGTGGTAGAGCCACATTCATGTTAGTAGACATTATTACATAGAGGCATGATAATAGTAGAATCATTTTACTTCAATTATTGCTTTAAGCTTCATATTTCAGTTATATACTATTGTTGCCTCAGTTGACCTAGTGGTGTATTTCGCCACTCTCGGCAGCTTACCCACTGGAAACTATTGTTTAATAGTTCTCACCCCCATTGGTTGTTTGTTTTTGTTTCAAAGCCTTCCTCAGCGGGAGAGGCTAGGGAACGTGGCAAGGGGTTAGCGACTAGCTAGAGCCTCCTCGGTGTTGCTGTAGATAGACCCATTGACACCTTTGTTTTGGGTTTTGTGTGAAGGGTGTACAATTGTGTTTTGTTTAGAGACCTCTTAGCATTCAAGATGTATCTTTTGTGTGACCTGATTGTATATCTTGTGATCTATAACTTGTATTAGACTTGATTAAGTAGTAGAACTATGTACTTGCTCTGATTACCGTGTTTAGGATGTTTTTCCTATTACTTTCTTTGGTTGTTTGTTGTAGACGCCTAGTGTGCACCGGGGGTGCTTGGTGTACACGGCGGGTCTGTGCACGCATCGGGTAGACTTCCGCTGGGGCCTGGGCGTGACAATTCATCTCATTCAAATTACATATTATATTTTTCCTTTTCAAATACAATCAGATTGCTATTATAATTTTTCTCTTTTCTTTTCTATACCCTTAAGCTACGCTGATCCAGGGTACATCTATCTCTGGTCAAAATGACAGGACGCTAACGAGCTACGTCCTTTCCTCGCGCCGCCTCGCCGCTCACTTGTGGACCTGTAAAACATGGGGTGAGAACTATAAATATAGTTTCCAGTAGATACGGCCACCCAAGGGAAGAGCTCGACCCACCAGGTTCAAAGGAGGCATCAAAAGCATGTCAATAAACATCATATAACCATATGAGCATATAAAATCTACTATATGCAAATAACAATAATAACCATGCTTTTGCCTCAAGTAAATGCGATAATGAAAATCATGCAAGTAGATCTACCTTTTCTACTTTCTATTTCACTATCCATTTCTTATACCATCCGCTCCTAAGGTTTCTCTTACCTTAGCCAAGCTATACACCCGACTCACTCTTGAGTCAATAATCAGCGGACTACCGCTAATTGTCCAGGCCTGAGGGGGGAACATGCCACATGCACCTCAGCCTTCAATCCACTCGACTATAGGTCATCCATCGGGCGAGGAATACCACATATACCCTTGCCCATAAGTCGCTTACCGGGCGAGGCTAAAGCCACTCATGCCCACAACGATGATTCACTTGTCGGGCGAGGAATGAACCACACATGCCCACAACCATGAATCGTTGTCAGGTGAGGAATACCACACATGCTTGCGGCCTATAGCCCTGCCAAGCGAGGAACACCACACGTACCCGCAACTATCAATCGCTGCCAGGCAAGGAATACCACACATACCTGCAGCCTTAACCTACGGATTCCGGAATCCACTTTCCAAGTCTCGAGGGTTCACCATTTACCCTATGTTGTCAACCACTCTAGGTTTTCTTACTTTTCATGTCCATGTGGTGTTCCTACCACTATGCTTTCCGACCTATGTTCAACGACACTAGGTTCAATGACATTCTGATCCAAGTGGTCATCCTACCACAATGTTTTCCAACCTATGTTTAATGACACTACGTTTTCTAGTTCAACCATATGCTTTTCTTATCCTAGTTGTCCACACTTAGGATTCATAATTTTCATGACATCTAGTCCTTGTTGAGTTTTCTAATGTCCCTAGAGAATGTCAACCTATCTCATTGTCCATTTCTAGGCATACATATATATACATACCTATATGTTTTCAAATGCCTATTGTTCTAGTCCAATGGTAGTTATTTATTCTAGTAACATATGATTCACACATTCACATTTACCAATTAACCTACCATTACATGCATCAAGTAAAACAATAATAAATTTTACTCTTTCAACGTGGAAGTGACCTAATCACTTCGGTGAAGCACAACCCACCTCACAAAGCTTTTCCTAATTGCTTGTAGACACTTGCTGTGATATCCCAATAGTCCCACATTGGATAATATGGGAGAGCGTGATGACTTTATAAGTGACGGACACACTAGTAATAATAATTGGGCTTAAGCATTTTGGGCCGATGTTTTGGGCCCAACGAGTTATTATTGCTAGCGGGTCGGGTCGTTACTTTTGGTATCAGAGCCTGATAACCAGCCGGAAGTGTGAGATAGATCTCATATCGCCTGGTGAATCTTGGGCTATGTGTGTGATTGGGCCGGGCTGACGAGAACGTCAGGGCCTAAACGAGGGGAGTATGTGATATCCCAATAGTCCCACATCGGATAATGTGGGAGAGCGTGATGACTTTATAAGTGACGAACACACTAGTAATAATAATTGGGCTTAAGCATTTTGGGCCGGTGGTTTGGGCCCAACGAGTTATTATTGCTAGCGGGTCGGGTCGTTACACTTGCAATTAGGCTCTCTTTGGCTATAAGCTTAATTCCAAGCTTCCTTATCCTACAATAACAAAAAGGATTCGTTATTCCTTTCGAACCCCCAAATGATTTTATTCCATGAAATCAAGTTTCCCAACATGATTTTCTAACCTCCAATTAGGGTTTTAAAGGTTCAAACAATTTTTAAATCCTTCAAATCCAAAAATCCTCTTTTGACCTAGGGTTTTCCAAAAGCTATGGCAAAACCTAATTTTACTTGCTAATCTCTACAATTTGTAGCCTAGATTAGCCTATGGCTTGATAAAAATCTAATTACAAGGTTTAAATCCAAAACCCTGACCTTAAATCCCAAGAAACCTCACCTTAGCCACAAGTTTTCCACATCTTCTTGCTCAAGAAGAAGGCTCTGCACCTCAAATCCCTCCTCCAAGCTTGATCCCTCAAGCTGCAAGGGTTGGAGAAGAAGAAGACGAAGAGAGTGAGAGAGAGGAGCTTCTCTCTCTCTTTCCCTATGTGTGTGCGTGTGTGGGATAACAAAGGAAAGGGGAGAGGGTTCCCCCCTTTTAATAGCCCCCCCACCATGAAATTACCAAACTGCCCTTCAAAACTGCAGTTCGCAGTACTACGTACCGGTACCCGAACTCGCGTACCGGTACACGGGCATTTAGTTCCGGTACCCGAAATCCAGTTCCTCAGAACCTGAACGTTAGATTCTCAAATTTTCTATTGCGTACCGGTACTCAGATTTCAGCACTGGTACACAGTTTTTCACTACCGATACTCAGGTTCAGTTCCTCAGAATCCGAGAGCTAGTTTCTCACCATTTTGTATTGCGTACCAGTACCCAGATTCTAGTACCGGTACTCAATACAAAATCTGCAGCTTTAACATGTTTGACTTTTTGGAGTCCGTTTTCACGCCAGGTTCGCGCCGAAAATACTCAAATACTCCCCAAACTTCGCCGAAACTATTTTAATAGCTTTTTAAGCTACTTCCACTAGAACTCCACAATTGTAGAAGTTCGATATATTACATTCCTCCCTTCTTAAAAGGAGTTTCGTCTGCGAAACTAAGCTCACACCTCAATTCGACTTGTCGAGTAGATGAGGGATCTTCGAGTTCTTCTACTCCTAGGTAGCTTCACGATCTTCGTGATTGCTCAAGTGGTTCATAATGAAGGACATGGGTCCAATCACGAACATGCTTGCGGAATGTGATACATGAAATACATTATGAACTCCCGTAAGTCTCGATGGCAGCGTAAGTCGATATGTAATGACCCTAAACGCTCCAACACCTCTCACGGTCCGGCATATCGAGGACTTATCTTGCCCTGTATTTCAATCCAACTTCACCCTTTACTCGGGTGGCACTTCCAAGGAATTGCGGTCATCTACCGCTCCACTGTGGGACTCACCAGATCCGATCATCGGCATTGCTTAAAAGCAATATCATTGGTGCATCGCCCCATCATGAGTGGTCCTACCATACGTGGACTTACTAGCTCTTCAGCGAGATGGCACATTCGGCACATCCACAAGTTCCAGTTCACTCGAGAGCATAGTCCTCAAACCCCATGTGGCTTTTACTATTCTAATGTGTCATAAAGAGCACTTGTCACGCCCCGGGGCCCCAGCGGAAGCCCACCCGGGCGCATGCACAGACCCGTCGTGTACACAAGCAACCAACATGCACACAAGGCGTCTATAACAAGCATGAAAGAAAGGAATAAAATAAGTAATCCTATCATGATAATCAGAGCATACATACTAAACAAGTAAGGTCTCAAGGTGAAAGTATGAAATACTATAAAAGAGTAAAGCCACTACAAGAGTTTAGTACATCAATAAACCCAAAAAGGGACATAGGGTAGTCTCTACAAAAGTGGTCGATACAAAAACACCTCTCAAGGTAAGATAAAAGAAAGGTGCGCCACCTAGTCACTAGCTCCCTCGCGATCTAGCTACTCGCAATGCCCTTGCCGCGGTCCCTAGCCTCTCCCGCAGTGGATGGCTTTGAAATAAAACAACAAACCCCAGGGGGATGAGAACTATTATTCAATAGTTCCCAGTGGGTAAGCCGCCGAGAGGAGCGGAGTACACCACTAGGCCAACTAAGGCAAAGTAAGGTTAGATAACAAAAGCATAATTATAAATAAAATTTCAATACTACTATGCCTCAAGATATGATCATATAAACATGAACTATACTACTTATGCACATGTGTAAGTATGCAATCTTTCGCCTCTTACTATATGAATGCTCACTTTTGCATATAACTATAAATATGTAGTCATAAAGAGTACAATAGCAGGATGTTCACTTGTGCCGAGCCTAGTGGCTCCGTGGTAGTCAACACCTCACGCTTTGGTGAGCCTTACCCACGGCGGTTCCATTTCGGCGCTCTCTCTAACACACGGGCGAAACAACTGTCGCAAGGCCAACTCCGGAGTGCCGGCTTGTAGGGAGCGACCCTCACAAGTATGTGTAAACGAGCATAGTGGCAAACAAGCAACAATCAACCATAATATAATATCATGCGTCATGTCTATAAACATGGAAAACCAACTAATGTCCAATACTAGATCATGATGTCCATCTTGTTATTCATCTAAGTTAAATACCACATGTTTAACTTCACATTTTGATCTTAACATGTCAAACGTCATATATACACTACTACTAGCCCAAAGCTAAGTGCCAAAGAGGATTTTCAACTCTATTGTCCATCTAATATCACACATGTCTCTACTCCTTTAAGTAAGCAAAACAACAAGTATATGAATGAAATATTCAATTTCCATAGTCAACCATGATGCACTATGCTTAAAAACCATGCAAACTTCCTACTACATAGGGTATATCATTTGCATCTATATAGTACATGAATTTCATGCATTCTAAAATTCTACCATGTCATAAATTAGTATGAATATGCACTAATTAAAGCTCTTAAGCTAAAAAGATGACATAGGGGGAAATTCACCCATTTCGGTGAGGTCAAACCCACCGGATGCCTTTCGGAACCTCGTAGTATCCGAAAACAAAGTTGCCCCCTCGATTTCTAGCGCCCTAAAGGAGATCTCTAAGGGGTTAGAAATATCGAACGAACATTTTCGAAAAACGACATAACAAAAGGGGAAAAAAGGGTGGAATTACCTTACACCAAGAATTCCTTGTCCAAAACTCAAAAGGGAGTTAGGAAGCTTCAAATCCAACCTAACATAACATTCTACACCCATCAAAACCCATTCAAAAGCTTAGAATCAAGAAACCCTAAAAATAAACCCTAGGTTTGTCACATCAAGGTTTCATCAACAAAAACTCAATTTATCTACAAAAGAGGGTTAAAAAGAGAAAAACTCACCTCTTTAAAGCTCCAAGCTAGGTCCAAGGAAGCTAGGGTTGGAGATAGACCTCAAACAAGCTCTCCTCTCCTCCACCACGTTCCTCCAAGAGCAAGCTAGCAAGCTTGAGTGCAAAGGAGAAGGAAAAAGAGATCAAACCCTAGGTTTCCTTCACCAAGGGACCAAGAATCTAGAGAGAGAAAGGGAGAAAACCCACTTTTTTTCTTCTAAGTCCTCTGCACAATGGCTGAGAGGGGGGGGGGGCTGTGAAGGGTTAAGTTACATGTTGTAACAATTGCCCTAACATCCCTCCAAAAGCCAATAATTGCAAACAGCACAAAACAGAATTTCGGCACTGTATACCGGTATGCGTATGGGCATACCGGTATCTGGCCAGAAATCCCGCAAACCCGAGCCTCGGCCAAACATGCCACGCGAAGGGATTCCGGTACATGCTGATGCCAGTACCGGTATTAATCACTCCAATACCGGTACGCGATCTGCACATACCGGAATGCCAGCCCATTCCGGTATCCTCAGCGGGATTCCGCAGAACCCGAGAGCTGCGCAACCAGCAATTCACCGGATTTCGGTATCTCAAGGTCACATACCGGTACGCAGTATCAAACCTGTAGTTTTTGCAGATTTTGACTACCGGAGTCCGTTTTCGCACTTCTCATGTCCCGAAAATGCTCCCAAGAGCTCGAAACAAAATCAAAACTTCCAGATTAGCACGAAGTACTAATCTCACACTAGAACCTTGCAATTTGCTAAAGTTCAGTGTACTACATACACCCCTCCTAAAAGGAGTTTCGTCCGCGAAACTAGAAGTCAAGTACCTTAGGATTCCATCTGAAAAAGATGGGGGTATCGCTCCAGCAGTGAGCTCTCCAACTCCCAAGTTGCTTCGCGCTCGTCGTGGTTGCTCCAAAGCACCTTCACATAAGGGATTTCTCGATTCCTGAGTTTCTTCACCTCGCGAGCTAGGATCTTCGTCGGATATTCCTCGGAACTCAAATCATCATGCAATTCCAACGGAGTGGAGTCCAACACATGAGTTGGGTCGAAAACATACTTCCGAAGTAAAGATACATGGAACACGTTGTGTACTCCCGATAAATTCGGCGGCAAAGCGAGCCGATACGCTACCGGGCCTACCCGTTCCAACACTTCAAAGGGCCCAATAAAATGAGGACTAAGCTTTCCCCGAATACCAAATCTCTTAATCCCCTTTGTCGGCGATACCTTTAAGAAGACATGATCTCCTACTTGGAACTCCAATTCCCGCCGACATTTATCAGCATAACTCTTTTGGCGACTTTGAGCTGAAATTAATCTTTGTCGAGCAATGCGAACCTTGTCCTCGACTTCCTGCAGCACATCGGGACCCAAAACTAGCTTCTCACCAACTTCACTCCAATGAAGCGGTGATCGACACTTCCTTCCATAAAGAGCTTCGAAAGGTGCCATCTTAATGCTTGCTTGATAACTATTGTTATAAGCAAACTCTGCCATAGGTAGGTGTTGATGCCATCCACCTTGATAATCTATTACACAAGCTCGAAGCATGTCCTCCAAGATCTGAATGGTACGCTCGGACTGACCGTCGCTCTGGGGGTGGAATGCTGTGCTGAAATCCAGACGAGTGCCCAAGGCGTCATGTAAACTTTTCCAGAAATGCGATACAAATCTAGTATCTCTATCCGATACAATCGATGTAGGTACACCATGAAGCCGCACCACTTCATCAAGATAGACTTGTACAAGTCTCTCCCCTGCCCAAGTGGTGTGTATAGGGATAAAGTGTGCCGATTTAGTCAATCTATCCACAATCACCCACACTGCGTCATGCCCGGCTTGAGAGCGGGGCAAACCTGTGACAAAATCCATAGTAATAAGCTCCCACTTCCAAACCGGTATCGGTAAACTTTGAAGCTTTCCCGCGGGGAGTCTATGTTCAGCTTTCACTTGTTGGCAAGTTAAACATCGAGCTACAAACTCGCCAACATCCTTCTTCATTCCGGGCCACCAATAGTGCAACTTCAAATCCTTGTACATCTTTGTGCCACCCGGATGCACAGTATAAGGCGCTCGGTGAGCTTCTGTCAATATCCTTTCTTTAATCTCCGCTTCTGCCGGTACACATAATCGATTCTGGAATCGTAGTATTCCTTGATCATCCACAAGAAAACCATTGGCATGACCTTCGCTGATTTTGGATCGAATCCTTTGCAATTCTGGATCAAGAGCTTGCTTTTCCTTAATCCATTCAAGTAAAGTAGGTTGCACTACCAAGGCCATTAACCTCAAGGGTGTATCGGGAGCTACCACCTCCAAATCCATTCGTCGCAATTCCGCCAATAGCGGTGGTTGAGTAACAAGTAACATAGCTAAGTTTTCCATCGATTTGCGACTTAAAGCATCTGCCACCACATTTGCTTTCCCCGGGTGGTAGAGAATAGTCAAATCATAGTCTTTAAGTAGCTCCAACCATCTTCGTTGTCTTAAATTTAATTCCTTCTGTGTGAACAGATACTTTAGGCTCTTATGGTCGGTGTAGACTTCACAACGCTCACCATAAAGATAATGACGCCAAAGCTTCAAAGCGAACACCACGGCCACTAACTCCAAATCGTGGGTTGGATAATTCTTTTCATAATCCTTAAGTTGACGGGAAGCATAAGCTATTACTTTTCCAACCTGCATCAAAACACAACCCAAACCATTAAGTGAAGCATCACTATAAATCACATAGCCTGCTCCCGCAACCGGCAAAGTCAAGATCGGGGCGGTTGTCAAGCGCTCCTTCAACTCTAAGAAGCTTTTATCACATAAGTCATTCCAAATGAACTTAGTTCCTTTGTGCGTGAGTCGAGTGAGGGGCATAGATAATTTAGCGAATCCCTCGACAAACCTCCGGTAATATCCGGCTAGACCAATAAAACTTCGAATCTCGGTTACATTGGTTGGTCTAGGCCAATCCTTGATCGCCTCAATCTTCTTAGGATCCACGGCTACACCGTCTCCTGATATAACATGTCCCAAAAAGGATACTTCGCGGAGCCAAAATTCACACTTCTTCAATTTAGCAAAGAATTTCTTCTCCCGAAGTACTTGCAACACTTGCCTCAAATGATCTCTATGTTCCTCGTCGCTTCGAGAATACACCAAGATGTCATCGATGAACACCACCACAAACCTGTTTAAGTAAGGCTTAAAGACACGGTTCATTAGATCCATAAAAGTTGCCGGGGCATTGGTAAGCCCAAACGACATAACATTAAACTCATAATGTCCATACCGTGTTCGAAAAGCCGTCACAGGTACATCATCAGCCTTGATCTTGAGTTGGTGATAACCAGATTGTAAGTCTATCTTGGAATACACCAAAGATCCTTGCAGTTGATCAAACAAGTCGTCAATTCTCGGTAGTGGATACCTATTCTTGATCGTAACCTTGTTAAGCTCACGATAATCCACGCATAGACGAAGAGATCCGTCCTTCTTCTTCACAAATAAAATCGGCGCTCCCCAAGGTGATACACTCGGTCTGATAAAGCCCTTATCCAATAAGTCTTGCAACTGCGCTTTCAATTCCTTCAGCTCGGCGGGTGCCATCCTATAGGGTGCCTTTGAAATCGGGGTAGTCTCGGAAACGAGATCTACCACGAATTCAATTTTCCTATCCGGTGGCATACCCGAAAGATCCGCCGGAAACACATCGACGAATTCCCGCACAACGGGTATATCCTCAATCCGCGGGGTATCTCCATCCCTCACAACAACGCTAGCTAAGTAAGCTACACAACCACTCCGAATCAAGTGCTTAGCCCGCGTAGAAGAGATAGTCATCGCGAACAGCGAACTCTTGCACGCTCGGAACACAACTTCATCCTTTCCGGGCTCCCGAAAAGTCACAATCCGATCCTTGCAATCGATTGTGGCGTAGTATTTTGTGAGCCAATCCATGCCCAATACTACGTCAAACTCGCCAAGCTTTCGCAAAACTAATAAATCAATCGGCATAATCCAATCCCCTACTCTAACAGGGCAACTAGGGCAAAACTCCCGTATGTCCAAAATGTGGTCGGGAACAATAACATGTCCTGGATGCAAGGTAGGTACAATCTCGATGCCACGCAACTCGGCAAACAGCCGATCAATAAAAGAATGCGATGCACCAGTGTCAAATAAAGCTCTAACTCTGATTCCATCAATTAAAATGATACCTGCGACGACTTCCTCTGCTGCTGTCGCCTCCACAACCTGAGTCGCATACATGCGCCCACTAGGCGCCTGTCGAGATCCCACAGTCTGACGCTGGAAGGGCGGTCGCCCCGCCGGGTGGTGAGTAGATGGGGTCCCACGACCCTGTCCCGGTGGTGCCGGTGCTGAAGCCGATGAAGGCGCTGGGGAAGAACCTCTCGGGCACTGAGATCGAATGTGACCCTCCTGGCCACAGTTAAAACACTTGCCACCACGTTGCGGGCAGTGAGGTAGGAAATGAGGACCACCACAAATGACGCAACGCAGCGGCCGACGGCGATCCGGTGCTCCGCGCGGTGGAACCGAGCCGCGCCCACCCGATTGACTCCTCGGGTGCTTCGGTGGTTTCTTGGAGTAACTCTTGCTGCCTCCTTCGCCTGCTGGCCTCTTACCCTTAAGTCTGTCCCAAGCTTCAATCTCCTCTTTAGCAATCTCCACGCCCTTTTCCACAACCAAGGCGTGATTCACCACCTCTCGAAAGGTCTGCAATCCGGCCGCTTGCACCAACCTATAAATCGACGGTCGAAGGCCCGCTTCAAAGATACGAGCCTTATCCTCGTCATTCCTCACCACGTAGGGTACGCAGTGCAACAGACGAGAAAACTCTCGTTCATACTCCGTCACCGTCATATCCCGTTGGCGCAAGTTGCGCAAATCCCTCTCCATCTGCCTCTTGACACTCGGAGGAAAGTAGTTCGACAGCAAAAGATCCTTGAACCGGCTCCAAGTAATGGCCGCCAAGTCGGTGTTCGGGTCATCCCGAATGTCCGCCCACCATCGATATGCCGCGCCGTCTAAGTGATACGTGGCCAACCATACTTTGTTCTGCTCCTCCACAAAAGTATCATGAAAAAGCTTTTCCATGTGGAGAACCCACTTCTCCACTATCCAATGGTCCGCTTTCTCGCCATCGAAGACTTGAGGGTTACATCTCCGAAACTCATTTAAATGCTCCATCAGTCTATCTCGCTCTGCCCCGGTAACCATCATAGGCAAAACCGTCCTCGCCGGCGATGCCCGCATCGGGGGTGTCATGGCCGTCTCCTCCCTCAGCTCGGTACTAGGTGCCACAGGTGTCGGCCCAGGGACGGGCGCCGTCGCTCCTGCAGTCGCACCTCCAACTGGCATAGGTGGCGTAGGATCCTGAACCGTCCTGGTAGAAGCCTGCTGCAGTAATAATTCCTCTATCCTCTTCATCCTTGCCTCTTGTCGACGTGCGGCATTGGCTTGCTGTTGAGCCGCAGTCGCCTGTTGTACCACCAGACCTGTCAACGCCGTCAACTGGTCTCTCAACTCGCAGACCTCACTGGATTCGGAGGTTGCAGAGGTCTCCACTTCCTCTGCGTTGGCTGCCGCGGCCATCTCGGTCGACCGAGAACGAGTAGTCGGCATTACAATCTACAATAACATAGAAGGCGCAAGTTAGAAAAACTTACGCTAACGAAACCCCACTCAAACAATAAAATCCCCAATCATGCGAAAGTAAATGAAGTGAGCTCCTAACTAACTCCCGATGTTACGTTGTCGGCCGCCAACGTGACCTCCTAAGAGCTAGGTGTCACACACTTCGATCAAACTCCAACTACTTGGAGAATAAGGACACAACCCAATTGTGTTACTTTCGCCATAAACAATCTCGTCTCTTACGAGTCTAAGTCCTATAGTCCAACCTGCCTAAGGTTTTCTAGGTCCACAATGACTTAACCCTAGGCTCTGATACCACTATAATCTGTCACGCCCCGGGGCCCCAGCGGAAGCCCACCCGGGCGCATGCACAGACCCGCCGTGTACACAAGCAACCAACATGCACACAAGGCGTCTATAACAAGCATGAAAGAAAGGAATAAAATAAGTAATCCTATCATTGTAATCAGAGCATACATACTAAACAAGTAAGGTCTCAAGGTGAAAGTATGAAATACTATAAAAGAGTAAAGCCACTACAAGAGTTTAGTACATCAATAAACCCAAAAAGGGACATAGGGTAGTCTTTACAAAAATGGTCGATACAAAAACACCTCTCAAGATAAGATAAAAGAAATGTGCGCCACCTAGTCGCTAGCTCCCTCACGATCTAGCTACTCGCAATGCCCTTGCCGCGATCCCTAGCCTCTCCCGCAATGGATGGCTCTGAAATAAAACAACAAACCCCAGGGGGATGAAAACTATTATTCAATAGTTCCCAGTGGGTAAGCCGCCGAGATGAGCGGAGTACACCACTAGGCCAACTGAGGCAAAGTAAGGTTAGATAACAAAAGCATAATTATAAATGAAATTTCAATACTACTATGCCTCAAGATGTGATCATATAAACATGAACTATACTACTCATGCACATGTGTAAGTATGCAATCTTTCGCCTCTTACTATATGAATGCTCACTTTTGCATATAACTATAAATATGTAGTCATAAAGAGTACAATAGCGGGATGTTCACTTGTGCCGAGCCTAGTGGCTCCGTGGTAGTCAACACCTCACGCTTTGGTGAGCCTTACCCACGGCGGTTCTATTTCGGCGCTCTCTCTAACACACGGGCGAAACAACTGTCGCAAGGCCAACTCCGGAGTGTCAGCTTGTAGGGAGCGACCCTCACAAGCATGTGTAAACGAGCATAGTGGCAAACACGCAACAATCAACCATAATATAATATCATGCGTCATGTCTATAAACATGGAAAACCAACTAATGTCCAATACTAGATCATGATGTCCATCTTGTTATTCATCTAAGTTAAATACCACATGTTTAACTTCACATTTTGATCTTAATATGTCAAACGTCATATATACACTACTACTAGCCCAAAAGCTAGGTGCCAAAGAGGATTTCCAACTCTATTGTCCATCTAATATCACACATGTCTCTACTCCTTTAAGTAAGCAAAACAACAAGTATATGAATGAAATATTCAATTCCCATAGTCAACCATGATGCACTATGCTTAAAAACCATGCAAACTTCCTACTACATAGGGTATATCATTTGCATCTATATAGTACATGAATTTCATGCATTCTAAAATTCTACCATGTCATAAATTAGTATGAATATGCACTAATTAAAGCTCTTAAGCTAAAAAGATGACATAGGGGGGAATTCACCCATTTCGGTGAGGTCAAACCCACCGGATGTCTTTCAGAACCTCGCAGTATCCGAAAACAAAGTTGCCCTCTCGATTTCTAGCGCCCTAAAGGAGATCTCTAAGGGGTTAGAAATATCGAACGAACATTTTCGAAAAACGACATAACAAAAGGGGAAAAAAGGGTGGAATTACCTTAGACCAAGAATTTCTTGTCCAAAACTCAAAAGGGAGTTAGGAAGCTTCAAATCCAACCTAACATAACATTCTACACCCATCAAAATCCATTCAAAAGCCTAGAATCAAGAAACCCTAAAAATAAACCCTAGGTTTATCACATCAAGGTTTCATCAACAAAAACCTAATTTATCTACAAAAGAGGATTAAAAAGAGAAAAACTCACATCTTTAAAGCTCCAAGCTAGGTCCAAGGAAGCTAGGGTTGGAGATAGACCTCAAACAAGCTCTCCTCTCCTCCACCACGTTCCTCCAAGAGCAAGCTAGCAAGCTTGAGTGCAAAGGAGAAGGAAAAAGAGATCAAACCCTAGGTTTCCTTCACCAAGGGACCAAGAATCTAGAGAGAGAAAAGGAGAAAACCCACTTTTTTTCTTCTAAGTCCTCAGCACAATGGCTGAGAGGGGGGGGGGGCTGTGAAGGGTTAAGTTACATGTTGTAACAATTGCCCTAACACCCCTCCAAAAGCCAATAATTGCAAACAGCACAAAACAGAATTTCGGCACTGTATACCGGTATGCGTATGGGCATACCGGTATTTGGCCAAAAATCCAGCAAACCCGAGCCTCGGCCAAACAGGCCATGCGAAGGGATTCCGGTACATGCTGATGCCAGTACCGGTATTAATCACTCCAATACCGGTACGCGATTTGCACATACTGGAATGCCAGCCTATTCCGGTATCCTCAGCGGGATTCCGCAGAACCCGAGAGCTGCGCAACCAGCAATTCACTGGATTCCGGTATCTCAAGGTCACATACCGGTACGCAGTATCAAACCTGCAGTTTTTGCAGATTTTGACTACCGGAGTCCGTTTTCGCACTTCTCAAGTCCCGAAAACGCTCTCAAGAGCTCGAAACAAAATCAAAACTTCCAGATTAGCACGAAGTACTAATCTCACACTAGAACCTTGTAATTTGCTAAAGTTCAGTGTACTACAGCACTTCCCTCTACTCTCATCAACCACGGGTTAACATCACGTCGTTCTCGCGATGAGTCCACACGAACACTCTGTTCGTGAATCCGATTTCATCTCATCGGTAATGCCAGACTCGGCGGTTGGTGACTTCACCAACTAGGAGAGAGGTATGACCGAGCCTTCGCTCCTTTGGTCACTACCTACAGTCCTCCGGTCCACAACCTATGCTCTCTTACTATCAGAGCCTTTGGCTAAACCGCTTACTTTGGTTTACAACGGATGATCCACAAACCACCAATCCTATGCAGGCCTACAGCCTAAATCTGTCTTGTCATTGCGTAACGTCTCTTGTTCGTAGGCACAGACTCAATCATCACTTGGCGGAGTCCTCACTTGAGACTTCGCACACATACTCTAACCAGGAGCAACCAAGAACCCGAACAACTACAAGTTCCTCTAGTTGGGTCATATCTACACCCTCAGTGTACTATCAATCACACGGTCTCATACGTGGCATTCCACGTTCCCGGGTCCTAGCTCGGACTACCGTCCCGACCATAAATCTCTGCCCTACCCTCAGGTCTCGGGCTGCTGTCACACATAGCTGATTGTGCCTATCCATACGGCCGCAGGCTCCACAGTCCACACATGTTCAGGGCACGGATCGTCCCCAAGCAATATCCGGCACTGTCGTCACACACGACTAACACGCCCTACCGAGTGACACACATCTCTATCGGCTCCTAAGCACCTAATGCGAGCCACCAGCCCTTCGAGCGGTCCATGGCCTCCTTCACACTTAATAATGTTCAAGTGCTACTACCAACAAACCCTCTCGGCTAAACAAAATTCGTACTCCACGAGTACCAATCCTCGAGCGTTCTACGCTTCTATGCTTTTCCACGCTAGGACAAACAATAGGCACTCTTGCCTATGCACACCAACTACACAAGCACAAATTTCCTACCTCGGGTTGAGGTACTACTAGACCCACTCGCCAGAGCTTGGCGAGTGTTTTACTATTTCCACAACAGTGTTTCCACTTTCACCATTCGGTTCGCCGAATCGGCATCCAAAATTCTCGGACTACAAGGATGTCCTCGAGTGTCATGACTCGGCTCTCGCAATCGGCTACTGACATCGCCTTGAGAGTCAGTCCACTATTTCCGTTCCTACCTCGAGCCCTATTCTCGGCTCATTACTAGCAATTCGCTAGTACCATCTAATTCCCTACCTGCTCCAGCAGGCGATACACTCCCATGACACGAGCTTGCCCGGGTATCTATACCTACCCATATCTTTGGTCCCTACTATATTTATACCTGAATAGTAGCAAATGACCACATGATAGATGCATGCAATGCTCCAATGTCAAATCATGCTCTACATATGATTACAACAATTAAATCATACCTGCCATGACATCGTCGGTAGCAGTAGGCTCCTCAATCTGGGTCGCAAACCCATGGCCACTTGGCGCCCGCCGCGAACCCTCTGGTTGCGCCAGCCGCGAACGCTCTGGTTGCGTTAACCTCGGAGCGTGCTCTTCTGACCGTGTCATAGGTGGCATACCCGCAAACTGTCGCGGAGAGGAGAATGTTGTTGCCGTCAGTGGGGCCCGGTTATTACCTTGGGGACAGTCATATTTCATGTGACCCGGTTGCCCACATCGGATACATTTATCCTCACGCTGAATGCACCTTCGTGCCCAATGGGGACCGCCGGAGATAACACATCCTGACGAGGACCGGGTGATAGATGACTTCGAGGCTCGAGATTGCGATTGCAAATGTCTCGGGGGTCGCTTAAAGCTGGATTGACCAGTCGAACTGCCCGATAGTCGCTCTTTTCCCTCTTCTTCGCCATAAGCCTCGCACTCCTCCCACGCGATGACCA
The DNA here is from genome assembly GCA_016920855.1 of Puya raimondii. Classification (NCBI taxonomy): domain Eukaryota; kingdom Viridiplantae; phylum Streptophyta; class Magnoliopsida; order Poales; family Bromeliaceae; genus Puya; species Puya raimondii. The sequence continues at coordinate 17,867,289 of JABWPP010000048.1, read as the reverse complement.
TGCCTTGTTCCACCCACAAGGCTCGATCCAACACCTCAGTAAAGGTTTGCAATTTGAAAGGATACACAACCTTAAAAATTTTCGGCCGAAGTCCCCGCTCAAAACAATCGGCCTTGTCCTTGTCATTCCGAACCACACACGGAATACAATTGATAATGTGAGAAAACTCCTTCTCATATTCCCTCACAGTGCGGTCTCCTCGCCGCAGCTTCCTGAACCTTTTCTGAAGCTTCCTCTTTTCACTGTCGGGGAATTAAGCAGAGAACACCAATCCTTGAAACTCCTCCCAAGTGACTGGAGGAAGACTGAGGGATCGGTCCTGCTTGACCCCTTTCCACCACACCTTCGTCGACTTTTCCAAGCAATGTGCGGCTAGGTGCACCTTGTCCCGCTCCAGGGTGTACAAATCCTCAAACAGGGTTTCCATGGAATCGATCCACGTTTCCATGGAATCGATCCACGTTTCCACGACCCATGGATCCGTAGTCACTCTGTCGAAGGTAGGCGGATTAAACCTCTTAAAGGTCATGAGAGCTGCCAGAGCTCGCTCCCTCTCTGCCTCCATCTCCACGTAACCAGGAGCCAAGGTACCTGAATCCACCTGAGGAGTACCCATCGTGGATCCTGACATTACACGGTGCGCTGCTACAGGCACGATCGCCGCCGCTACTCTCTCAGTCACATTAGAGGTACCGACTGGAGCCACAAGTGGCTCTTGACCTGTCCAGGCTATAGCCGCTTGTTGTGCCAACATCTCTTGGAGCTTCTTAATCTGCTCCTCTTGGCACAGGCCAGCCTCCTACTGTCGCTGCACTGTTTTAGCTTGTTGCCTCACCACTCCAACGAGTGTGGCCAACTGTTCACGGAGCTCTGAGTCTCCACTTGCCCCGGATCGGTCAGGGACCCCACTCAGCCTATCCCGCGTCGATCTCGTTGGAAATTGCCTACATGGCGCCATCATTTCCTGAAACATGATAACTTCGATCAAATCTTCGACCTTCTAGGTCAAGTATAAACAATTCATCCTAACACGGACTCTCATTAGGCGAAAGCTACACAAGGGCGCCTATTCTCATCACTCGGTTTCATGTTGTCGGCCGCCAATATGAACACCCCCGGTTGAGAATAAACCATGCCTTGAATCTACCTCTAATATCCTATTAGAGGCATATCAAATACATGACCCAATCGATTCAACTTTCGCCGCATATCACAAGTACTCGTCTCTCACGAGCCTAGGTCCTTATGGTTTACCATCCTAGGGTCTCCTAGGTCCATCTAGACCGTTTCTACGCTCTGATACCACCTTAGTCTGTCACGCCCCGCCGTCCCTTCCCCAAATAGGTGGAAGAAGTCCCGCACGGGTGTGTGCGCCAGACCCGCCGAACGGACAGAGTTTTTTCTGTTCGCCCAAGGCATCACAATCAATACAATTCAAGACATTCCAAACAGGAATAGAATTCATACCTAGATTGTATAAGAAAAGCACCATAAACATAAATAATTACGCTATTATAAGCATCCGTCTCACTCATATTACATATTACATATTTCCTTTCCAAATACAATCAGATTGTTATTATAATTTTTTTTATTTTCTCTTCTCTACCCTTAAGCTACGCTGGTCCATGGTACATCTATTTCTGGTCAAAACGGCAGGACACTAACTATCGAGCTACATTTTTTTCTCGCGCCGCCGCGCCGCTCATGTGTAAACCTGTAAAACATGGGGGTGAGAACTATAAACATAGTTCCCAATGGGTACGACCACCCAAGGGAAGAGCTCGACCCACCAGGTCCAAAGGAGGCATCAAAAGCATGTCAGTAAACATCATATAACCATATGAGCATATAAAATCTACTATATGCAAATAACAATAATAACCATGCTTTTGCCTGAAGTAAATGCGATAATGAAAATCATGCAAGTAGATCTACCTTTTCTACTTTCTATTTCATTATCCATTTCTTATACCATCCGCTCCTAAGGTTTCTCTTACCTTAGCCAAGCTATACACCCGACTCACTCTTGAGTCAATAATCAGTGGACTAACGCTCATTGTCCAGGCCTGAGGGGGGAATATGCCACATGCACCTCAGCCTTCAATCTACTCGACTATAGGTCATCCATCGGGCGAGAAATACCACACATACCCTTGACCATAAGTCGCTTACCGGGCGAGGCTAAAGCCACTAATGCCCACAATGATGATTCACTTGCCGGGCGAGGAATGAACCACACGTGCCCACAACCATGAATCGTTGTCAGGTGAGGAATACCACACATGCTTGCGGCCTATAGCCCTGCCAAGCGAGGAACACCACACGTACCTGCAACTATCAATCGCTGCCAGGCAAGGAATACCATACATACCGGCAGCTTTAACCTACGGATTTCGGAATCCACTTTTCAAGTCTCAAGGGTTCACCATTTACCCTATGTTGTCAACCTCTCTAGGTTTTCTTACTTTTCATGTCCATGTGGTCTTCCTACTACTATGCTTTCCGACCTATGTTTAACGACACTAGGTTCAATGACATTCTGATCCAAGTGGCCATCCTACCACAATATTTTCCAACCTATGTTCAATGACACTAGGTTTCTAGTTCAACCATATGCTTTCTTATCCTAGTTGTCCACACCTAGGATTCATAATTTCCATGAGATCTAGTCCTTATTGAGTTCCCTAATGTCCCTAGAGAATGTCAACCTATTTCATTGTCCATTTCTAGGCATACATATATATACATACCTATATGTGTTCCAATGCCTATTGTTCTAGTCTAATGATAGTTATTTATTCTAGTAACATATGATTCACACATTCACATTTACCAATTAACCTACCATTACATGCATCAAGTAAAATAATAATAAATTTTACTCTTTCAACGTGGAAGTAACCTAATCACTTCAGTGAAGTACAACCCACCTCACAAAGCTTTCCCTAATTGCTTTAGACACTTGCAATTAGGCTCTCTTTGGCTATAAGCTTAATTCCAAGCTTCCTTGTCCTACAATAACAAAAAGGATTCGTTATCCCTTTCGAACCCCCAAATGATTTTATTCTATGAAATCAAATTTTCCAACATGATTTCCTAAACTACAATTAGGGTTTTAAAGATTCAAACAATTTTTAAATCCTTCAAATTCAAAAATTCTCTTTTGACCTAGGGTTTCCCAAAAGCTATGGCAAAACTCAATTTCACTTGCTAATCTCTTCAATTTGTAGCCTAGATTAGCCTACGGTTTGATAAAAATTTAATTACAAGGTTTAAATTCAAAACCCTAACCTTAAATTCAAGGAACCTCACCTTAACCACAAGTTTCCCACATCTTCTTGCTCAAGAAGAAGGCTCTCCACCTCCAAATCTCTCCTCCAAGCTTGATCCCTCAAGCTCCAAGGGTTGGAGAAGAAGAAGATAAAGAGAGTGAGAGAGAGGAGTTTCTCTCTCTCTCTCTTTCCCTATGTGTGTGCATGTGTGGGGTAACAAAGGAAAGGGGAAAGGGTTCCCCCCTTTTAATAGCCCCCCACCATGATATTACCAAATTGCCCTTCAAAACTGCAGTTCGCAGTACTGCGTACCGGTACCCGAACTCGCATCCCGATACACGAGCATTTAGTTCCGGTACCCGAAATCTAGTTCCTCAGAACTCGAACGTTCGATTCTCATATTTTCTATTGCGTACCGATACCCAGATTTCAGTACCGGTACACAATTTTTCAGTACCGGTACTCAGGTTCAGTTCCTCAGAACCCGAAAGCTAGTTCCTCACTATTTTGTATTGCGTACCGGTACCCAGATTCCAGTACCGGTACTCAATACAAAATCTGCAGCTTTAACATGTTTGACTTTTCGGAGTCTGTTTTCGCGCCCGGTTCGCGCCGAAAACACTCAAATACTCCCCAAACTTCGTCGAAACTATTTTAATAGCTTTTTAAACTACTATAACTCTACAATTGTAGAAGTTCGATATATTACATGCATGGTCACTCCATAGTTGAGACATATGTAGCAAGATACATGCATGTCATTGTACATGAGTTTTGTTGTTAGTAGCACCATTCATTTGGTTGTGGCATGAGTAGTTAACTCCTATACTTGCATTATAGTTGAGTTGATATGTATGCTCTTTCATAGTTAAGAAATGTTATGACGTTAGTTCTTGCTCTCCTTGAATGTAAGCTGAGACAATAAAAATGGTAAGTGGAGCAATTTATACGACCAAAGGGTCGAGTATTGAACTACTATATCTTTAGACATGATGCATAAGACCATACTTGCAATGCCAATTTATGCTCATTCGCGTTTGCTTGGTAGGGTAGCTCCCTATGACTCGCAGCACCCGCCAGTCCGAAACAGCCCTTCACGGTGGAAATAATCTCACACTTATCCCTGAGGATGATGACTCTCTAATGTTCGACTCTCTATTTAGTAGACGGTGTGAGAGGCAGAAGATGAACTCTGATAGTACAATAGTTTGAAACAGTGCAACTAGAGATCAAAGGGATGAGGAAGAGGATGACAACGAAGGGGGTTTAAATGATATGGCATGAGTGGGATCAAACCCTAAATAGCAAAGAGGTAGAATACTCAATTAGCAAGGACAAAAGTGCTATTGAAAATAACAAACACGAAATATCGTACGACTAATATATGAGGACAATTTGCACAATTTGAAAGTTCACAACCGAGTAGATGAGGACTTTGACTTTTCACTAATATTTTTCACAAATTGTTGCAATGCATTATTTGCACTAGTGACACGTCTCTAACAAGCTGATAACTTTATTCTGTCGCATTTATTATTTCTTCGGAATTTTTTAGATTTATTTTCGTATTGCATTAGTTATACCATAGTACTTATGATATACAGGGAAATTTTTTTTACAACTTTAGTTTTACTTGTTCATTTCAGTTTAAGTGCAATATTTAACCAAATTATCTCAAAATAGTGCAATTTTATGAGAAGTTGCTCTATTGTTATTTTTTTTTCTAATGGGGAAGATCCATAAGAGGAGGAGAGAAGAAGAAAAGAGGAATCAGTTGACTAAAAATTTAAACATAGTATGTACGTGTATGTGTGTGTCCATCTATATGGAGCGAGAGAGAGGAAGAGAGAGAGAGTCCGACTACTATGCTATCAATAGCACCAAGCACTTTGTGCTACCAAGTTTTCTACCGTTAGATCTACCTCTTTGACTATCTTAGATCATACTATTCTACCAACCACCAACTAAACCTTAGGGGACTGCTATCATCCTAACTGCACAACCCTTATCTAAGGGCCGAAAATCTAATAGTACTGATGACTTGGTGCTATTAATAGTAATCTAGCCTAATTCTCTCTCTCTTATATGAGAAAGGCTACTGTACTTTTATGAGTACGAAATCCTGCTTACTCGTAAATTGCTTTCGATGATAGAGCTTTCGAATCGACGATCTATATCGATAAACATAATTTAGAGAATTTATAATAAAATTCATCAAATGGGTATAAAATGAACAATCAAAATCGAACGATCTCCTAAAGTTAAGGGAAAGGATTTTTAAATTCAATATGAGAGTTATTGATCTTGATTTATGTAGTGAATAGAATTTTCTATTAAAAATTCAATGGATTTTAATTTTTCTACACTGTTAACTTGGAAACACTCTATATGATTGAAAACAACTTATAGGTACGCAGGACTAGATACTCATAAGAGTATAGTAACCATATATATATATAAATTAATTATTTAATTACTAATAAACTCTTATAAAAAATTATGTTGCACATATAGTGATTTAAATTATTTTTATTTAAATTAATTTATTTAATAATTTGGCTAATAAAATTATAAAAAATTATAAAAAAATAAACTAAATTTTATTATTAAAATATTTATGTTTGTGGTATTGTGCGAGTCCTTAAATAGTATAGCATTATAAAAGTAATGCTATAGGTACTTTGGTGTTTACAGGTTAGGGTGTGTTTGGTTTCATATAAAGTTGCTGGAAAAAAAATTTCGGGCCTAAAAATAATTTTCCTAGCATTTGGTTTGAAGCAAAATAATTTTTCATAAAAAATTATTTTGCGTATTCTAAGGAAAAGCAAGCTTTTTGTTTTCCGCCTCATCCCGGCGAAAAATGAAAACTCACCACGAAAAATACGTGGCTCAGGGGTGTTTCACGATCCATAAGCTCATGTGAGAGCTCGTGGACCGCGTGAGTGGTTGTGACGCCCCAACTTTCCAGGAGGTCACCCATCCTAAAACTACTCCCGTCCTAGCGCTTAACTCTCTTAACCTCTTGGGCCTAGCCACCGCCCAAAATGCTTAAGCCGGGTTAAGAGTTTAGCCCTATTATATCTTATATATAGGACTAACTGGGATCTCACAATCTCGCCCTCTATATGCCCTGACTTCCTCGTCAGGCTCAGACTCACAAAGTACCAGGCGATGTGATACTCGTCTCGCTAGCCTAAACTGACCTTGTGGTGAGCCGCGCTCCACCCACAACAGTCAACAGCATGAGAGCCTTGCTCTTCCCACTGTACAATCATGGCTCAACCGAGACTCATCTCACACTTTCGGCTGGTAATTGGCTCTGATACCAACTGTGACGCCCCAACTTTCCAGGGGGTCACCCATTCTAGGACTACTCCCGTCCTAGCGCGCTTAACTCTCTTAACCTCTTGGGCCTAGCCACCACCCAAAATGCTTAAGCTGGGTTAAGAGTTTAACCCTATTATATCTTATATATATGACTACCTGGGTCTTACAGTGGTCCACGCTGGACCACTTACCTACTCTCTCTCTCGAATTGAGCTCCTATGCTTTTAAAAGTACCAAGTTATTGGTGCTTGTAAATTTTTGGCCATTGGATTAAGGGATGTGCGGTTAGGATGATGTGGGCACCCTAGGGTTGAGTGGGTGGTTGGTTGAATAGTATAATCTAACGGATGGAAATGATCAAAAGATAGATCTAACGGTAAAAAAATTTACAAGCACCAAGTGCTTGGTGCTTTTACAAGCACCATAGCCGGACTATATATATATATATAACTATGCTACTATACTATTAATAGCACCAAGTCATTGGTACTATTAAGTTTTCGGCCTTTGGATTAAGGAATGTGCGGTTAGGATGATAGTGGTCCCCTAGAGTTGAGTGGGTGGTTGAATAGTATGATTTAACGGGTGAAAATAGTCTAAGGGGTAGATCTAATGGTAGAAAACTTGGTAGCACCAAGTGCTTAGTGCTATTGATAGCATAGTAGCTGGACTATATATATATATATATATACATACATATATATATATATATATATACATATATATATATATATATATACATACATATATATATATATATATATATATATATACATATATATATATATATATATATATATGCTTTTAAAAGTACCAAGTCATTGGTGCTAGCTTGTAGATTTTCGATCTTTGAATTAAGAGATGTGGTTAAGATGATAATGGTCTCCTAGGATTGAGTAGGTGGTTGGTTGAATAGTACTATAATCTAATAGTGGAAAAGGTCAAAAGGGTAAATCTAATGGCGGAAAACTTACATATTTATATTATATATAAATATGTGTATATATAGAGAGAGAGTGTGTGTGTGTAGAGTTACTATGCTTTTGGAAGCATAAAAGAGTTGCTGCTTCCACCTTTTTAGCCCTTGGATCAAACTCTTTGATCATTTCTGACCTTTGAATTAATATTATTATCTTTGAGGGACCACTCAATCCTAGGAGAACCACTCAACCCTAAGGGGGACCACTATCATCCCAACCCTACAATCCTTAATCCAAGGGTCAAAAAGTCGGCAGCACTAATTAACTCCTTTATGCTTTCGAAAGTATAATAGCTTACACCATATATATATATATATATATATATATATATATATGAATATATGAGAGAGGGATGCTGAAAATTTGTTTTATATATTTTATAATTTTATTTATAAATATATATTTATTATACAGTATTGTATATATACTATTATATATTTATATTATATGCTTATCAATTGATCATATAATATAATTTAATATATTTAATTTATAAATATAAGTTATAATAATAAGAATTCGGGTACTATACTATCGATAGTACCAAGCTCTTTGTACTATCGAGTTTTCTGCCGTTAGATTTACTCTTTGATCATTTCCACCCGTTAGATTATACTATTCAACCAACAATTCGCTCAACCCTAAGAGACCACTATCATCGTAACCGCACATCCTTTCATTCAATTGCCGAAAATTTAATAGCATCAAGCGCTTGGTACTATCGATAGTATAGTAGCATAATTCTAATAATAATATGTATAGTATAATAATTTTTATATATGAATAATATATATAATAAAAGAAAAAAATTTCATTTATTTTTTTTCCTTTCAAACAAACAAGTGTGGTTGAAAACTATTTTTATTTTCCTACAAGCCAAACATTAAAAGACGTAAAATATTTTTTCCAACAAATTTTTTTTTTCAACATTACGTAGAAGCAAACAACCCCTTAGGCACACAGCACATGGGTTTTACGGCCCAAGATGGCCATGGTTTACATGAACCTTGTGCATGGTTGCATAAGGGAGTATAGCTAATTAGTAAATTAGTAAGAGGACATGTGCAGCTTTTGTAGTCTTGGATTGTTAGATATACCTTGTGCACGTGTGCACAGAAAGAGAGAGAGAAGAAGTTACGGAAATAATCTATTCTTTTTGTAGAAATATGTTTTAGAGTTTAGGATTTTGGAAGCGTCAAAAACTTTTTTCAAAATAGCAATTGAAAATAGTAGACAAATAATAATAGAGATTAAGAGACTAGATATGACCTATGGGTCGAGACGTGTTAAGTACTGTCCTATAAGCAAGATTGTCACTCCACGTGAGAGACTACGACAGTTATTTCTAGCAATACAATAATCACGAGCTATCCTGTTATTATGTCTCCAAGGTAGTGCAAGATGAAGCAATGAGACTTTCATAGTGTCTGCCGCGAACGAACCCGGCCCCGCCGCAAGGCGAGTGGTCATTCATGGTACAGATTAGATTTGTTTAAGCTTTGATTTGGGATCAGGTTTATAGGTTCATGGCTTCCAATAGACGCAAGCATCTACTGTTAATTATCCCACACTAACAGTGTTAAGGAACCCTCGATTAAGAGACCAAATTTAATGCTGATAATAAAAAGAGACCATAGTATAAATATGAACTTTGATTCATATAATTTTCAAGTACATGGCTTAAGCAGGGGCATACCCCCACTGTACATAAATTTGGTAAAAGAGATGCTCAGTTTACAGACTTGGCGGTCGTTCAAAACTGTGTTGCTCAGTTTAACGACTTGGCAGTCAGATTTGAGTTGTGTTGCTCAGTTTAGTGACTTGGCGATCGATTGATTTTGAGATGCTCAGTTTAATGACATGGCGGTCGATTTGAAGTTGGCGTGCTCAGTTTAACAACATGGCGGTCGGTTTGAGTTGAGGTACTCAGTTTAACGACATGGCGGTCGGTTTGAAATTGAGGTGCTCAGTTTAACGACATGGCGGTCGGTTTGAGTTGTGTTGCTCAGTTTAACGACGTGACGGTCGGTTGAAGTTGAGATGCTCAGTTTAATGACGTGGCAGTCGAATTGAGGTTGAGGCGCTCAGTTTAATGACATAGCGGTCTGGACTTGATGTTGCTCAGTTTAATGACTTGGCGGTCTAGTTGAGCTCGAATCTGATTTGCTCAGTTTAATGACTTGACGGTCGGTTGTTCAGTTTAACGACTTGACGGTCACTTGTTCAGTCTAACGACTTAACGGTCAATTGTTCAGTTTAACGACTTGACGGTCACTTGTTCAGTTTAACGACTTGACGGTCACTTGTTCAGTCTAACGACTTGACGGTCACTTGTTCAGTTTACCGACTTGACGGTCATTTATTCAGTTTAACGACTTGACGGTCATTTGATTTGGATTGCTTAGTTTAACGACATTGCGGTCGTATGAGTTTCAGTTGTTTAGTTTAACGACTTTGTGGTCGTTTGATTATGGCTTGTGAGTCGATTAAGTTGACTCATTCAATTCAGCTCGGTTTGAATCCTGGATCTGCTTCAATTTGAGCGGAGCTGGTTTACTTGATTTGGTTCACCTTTTGATCTATTTGATTTGGGTTGAGCTGCCTCAGACTAGTTTGCCCCTTCTGAATTTGGTTTGGGTCGAACCCTTATTCTTTAGTAGTTCAGGACCCGTTGAGACCTAGTTTAGGTCGAACACGTATGAATTAGTTCGAGATCCCCTTGAGTTTCATTGGGTCGAGTTCTTATAGTTTGACTCAACTTGAACCCTCTTATAGTTCAGTAGATTCGGATCGAGCCTTTATGATTTGGTTCGAGACTGGCCTGCGTTTGATTCGGGTTGAGCTCTTGTAGTTTGCCTTGGCTTGGATCCCTTTTGTTTTTGGTTTGAGTCGAATCGACTTATTGCTCTCTCCAGGTTCGATTTAGATTGAACCGGTTTTTGCTTGGTTCGATTTGGCTCGATCCTCTTATAGTTCTGTTTGGGTTGAGCCGGCTTGTAGTTTGGTTCTGCTTGGCTCGGATCTTATGTGGTTCAGTTCATGTTGAAACCACTTTGATTCAAGTTAAATCCTTTTAAGGTTCGATTTCGGTTGAACTGGCTTGTAGTTGGTTCAACTTGGCTTGGTTTGGACCTTCTATAGTTTTGTTTGAGTTGAACTCAGTTCATGGTTTGGTTCGGGTTGATTTGATCCTCCTATGGTTCGGTTTAGGCTGAACCGGCTTGTAGTTGGTTCAACTTGGCTCGATCCTTTTCTGGTTCACTTTCGGTTGAACTAGCTTGTAGTTCGCTTCGGCTTGGCTTGATCCTTCTCTGGTTCACTTCGAGTTGAACTAGCTTATAGTTCGGTTCGGCTTGGCTTGACCCTTCTCTGGTTCACTTCGAGTTGAACTAGCTTATAGTTCGGTTCGGCTTGGCTGGGACCTCTTGTGGCTTAGTTCAAGTTGAAACCACTTTGATTCAAGTTGAATCCTTTTAAGATTTGATTTAGGTTGAACTGGCTTATAGTTGCGTTCGACTTGGCTTGGCTTGAAGCTCATGTACTTCTGTTTGGGTCGAGCCAACTTCGGTTCAAGTTAAATCCTTTATGATTTGGTTTAAGTCAAACCGGCTTATAATTCGGTCGACCCGGTTTATTTAATCGAACTCGGGTCAAGCCTATCACGAAGACGACGACCCGGTTTAATGAACCGAACTCGGGTTAAGCCTATCACGAAGACGGTGACCCGATTTAATTAACCGAAGCCGGGTCAAGCCTATCAGGAAGACGGCGACCTGGTTCATTTAACCGAACCCGGGTCAAGCCTATCACGAAGACGGCGACCCGGTTTAATTAATCAGACTCGGGTCAAGCCTATCACGAAGATGGCGACCCGGTTTAAGGAACCGAACTCGGGTCAAGCCTATCACGAAGATGGCGACCCGGTTTAATTAATCGGACTCGGGTCAAGCCTATCACGAAGACGGCGACCCGGCTAAATAAACCGAACCCGGGTCAAGCCTATCACGAAGACGGCGACCCGGTTCATTTAACCGAACCTGGGTCAAGCCTATCACGAAGACGGCGACCCGGTTTAATGAACCGAACTCGGGTCAAGCCTATCACGAAGACGGCGACCCGGTTTAATGAACCGAACTCGGGTCAAGCCTATCCCGAAGACGGCGATCCGGTTTAATTAATTGGACTCGGGTCAAGCCTATCACGAAGACGGCGACCCGGCTAAATAAACTGAACCTGGGTCAAGCGTATCACGAAGACGGCGACCCGGTTCATTTAACCGAACCCGGGTCAAGCCTATCGCGAAAACGGCGACCCGATTTAATTAATCGGACTCGGGTCAAGCCTATCACGAAGACAGCGACCTGATTTAATTAATCGAACTCGGGTCAAGCCTATCACGAAGACGGCGACCCGGTTTAATTAATCGGACTCGAGTCAAGCCTATCACGAAGATGGCGACCTGGCTATATAAACCGAACCCGGGTCAAGCCTATCACGAAGACGGCAACCCGGTTTGAGCCAAATTGGATCTAGCCTATCATGAAGACGGCGATCCAAATCAAATATGTATTTGATTATTTATTTTTTTAATTTTTTTTATTTTTTTTATAGAGATTTGAGCGTGTCGAGCCTATCACGAAGACGGCCGCACAATCAAATCGGTCGGAGATCCGATCTCCACATAAGTAGATCATTTGTATATGTCGGGGAGGCGGACGTTTAGTGAACATGCGCGCACGATATAGTAACGATCCGATGCCGAATTTCATCGGGTCAACCTATCACGAAGACGGTCGTATTTATCAAACCGACAAAGAACCGCTACTATACCATTTATGCATGTACACCAAACCGTCGTTGTCGGAGAAGAAAAAAGAAAAGGCCACGAGGCCTCCTCGCGCGCCATTGTCATCGTCGGAGTCGTTGTAGCCGTCGCCGTCGTTGTTGTGGCCTTCAACTTCTTCTTCTTCTTCTTTTCTCTTTTCTTTTTTTCTTTTTTTTTTTGGGTGGTCTGAGAGAGGGGACCCAATCCCCCTCTCTCTCTGTGTACGAACCACAGAGAGAGGGAGACGGTTCCTCCTCCTAGCGCTCTCTCTCTCTTTCTTTTTTCTTTTCTTTTTTTTCTTTTCTTTTTCTCTTTTTCTCCAAATTTTCTCCAACCTCTCTCTCATTGAATCCTATGGTCCAATTTATAGCGATTTTAGGATCTTTTCGTTTTGGAAAATAATTCAATTTTTTTTGAAAAAATGGCAACAATATAATTTTAATATCTTTCCTCTTTATAGTTGGTCATCCAAGGTAAGTTTGACCATTCCCCATTTATTCTATTGCATTCTATTGTTTCGATTTGAAATTTGAAATTTTTTTTTATCTCAAACAAATGCCCCCCACATTTTTCCTGCGAGAGCTACGCGAGTAGGAAAAAGGTGCAGTCTCAAAAACTCGCCCATTTTCTATGTGATATGGCCTGGCGATTTCCAGATCATTTTTGCTCGGCTAATATCCCTATAGAGAAGGCGTTGTTTTCAATGATCAAGCGCGAGCTTGATTTATAGATGCTCAAGACTTTAGTAGAGGCTCAATATTTTTAGACCAATATTGTTCACTCCCATATGATATGATTGGTTTTTTTTTTTGCATGTCAAAACTTCAGGAGACATTCTTATTCTCTCGTATGAGATATGCACTCCGACGAACCACGATCTTGATGAGTGTAATAACAATCTCCGTCTTGTTGCTCGTCGTATATGAGTGGCATGTTTGACCAATGTGGTGAGCGTTACACTGGTTCATTGATTGGGTACAACGAATGTAAGCCTTGGTATCACAACTTGTCGATTCGTTGTGGGGTCAATTCAGATGCACATGATTTGCCCATAGGCCTTCGTCATGACACCCTAGAGGGGTGGGGTATCAAAATTGCACTTGACAAGAGTCCAACATTTCTTTAAGTTCTTTCTTTTGGGCTTGGATCATGTTGGCAAGTTGACATATTTGTATACCTTTTGATGAAAGAGCACCCTAGAGCTTTATTTCTTCATCCAGGATTATTCTTTTGATGAAGTATGAGTTGAATCAAGAGAATAACAAGCTCTATAATTTAGAGAACAATTTCTTCTAGACTTTCATCTATAGATCTTCAACATGAGATTGTTGGGATACGAGCATCTTTATATGCGGTTAGACAAATCCCTGTAAGAGCTCCCTATTCAAAAATGGGATGGGAGGGAAAGGGATAATCTTCAAGTGCAGCTAGGAAAAGTCCTCCAAAACTTTTCAGTATGACATATATGCATGTCCTCGAAATGGGATGGGAGGGAAAAGGGCATCTTCATGCAGTTAGGCAGGGCCCTTTAAGATGACATACTGATTTTTTTCTTTGACATCCCTTCATAAGTTTTTTTTTTTTTTTTTGCATCCTGAAGCAACCTGATGTGTCATCGTTGCCGTGCATAATTAACATAGGAGGGAGTTATTATTCGATCGATGGAATGGATTTTGAGATATAGATTCTTCAGAAGTAACCCGATGTGTCCGAGTTATTGCATAACCCAAGGGATGAATTAGTACTCTATCATCAATACTATGGCCACTGGCGCCCGCGAAGGTTTTCGCCAGAAGCATTCCCCTAACTTTTGCCTGTGGGCCTCAAATAGATTTTCTTCACAGCGGGGATCCCATTTTTGAATGCGGTATTTTCATCGCAGCTGGGAGATTTTTTTTTTCTTCTTCTTTTTCTTTTTTTTCTTTTCTTTTTTTCTTTTTTTTTTGCTCTTTTTTATTTTCCCTTTTTTTTCTTCCTTTTTTTTTGCTTTATTTTTTTTCTTTTTTCTTTTGAATTTTTATTTTGCTTTTTTTTTTTAAATGACTAGTCTATGAGCCTCATGGTCATGGACTGAAAATATGAAGCGGATGTGCTAATTCTAAACTGAACTTTATGATTTCATCCGCTTTGATTCTTCTCAAGGGATCAACTTCATCTAATGAGAGCAAAGTTATGCCCCCCGGAGCGAGAATGGACATATGCCTCCAAGATAAAGGAGGGTTGATTGCCCCCATTCTGTTTGTTCCCCACATGACGAATAGCTGAGGTGCAATTGTGGGGTGCAGAGGTTTTGGGATTGATGATATTGTTGTTCCTTTGTCGAATCAGGAGATAAAGGACTTGCTCGTGGAAGTTGTTTTGCCCCGTGACGTCTTGAGTGGCAAGCTAGTGATCAGAATATTCTCTGTGATGTTACCAAATGAAAAGGAGAATGGCCTAATATCTCCAGAAAGACGGAGGATTGATTGCCCTCGACAAATAGCCAAGATGTGATGTTGGGATGGGGAAGACCACGATTGTCAGCAGGAATCGTCCTGCCCCCTGACAGCTTCGTCGGCAGGTCAGGGCATGATGGTAACCAAAATACCCTTCGTCGACATGCCTTGCCTTGATCTCCACCGAAATAGAAGACGTGATGTTGTTGGATGCCATTGCTGCTTTTGGATAAAACAATTGCTATCAACCAAACATTTATACATAGGTCTCTTATCAGCATTATTAGATTTGGTCCAAAGATGGAGGGTGAAATCATGTCCCACCGGGCGTGCCATTTTGTCTGCCGCGAACGAACCCGGCCCCGCCGCAAGGCGAGTGGTCATTCATGGTACAGATTAGATTTGTTTAAGTTTTGATTTGGGATCAGGTTTATAGGTTCATGGCTTCCAATAGACGCAAGCATCTACTGTTAATTACCCACACTAACAGTGTTAAGGAACCCTCGATTAAGAGACCAAATTTAATGCTGATAATAAAAAGAGACCATAGTATAAATATGAACTTTGATTCATATAATTTTCAAGTACATGGCTTAAGCAGGGGCATACCCCCACTGTACATAAATTTGGTAAAAGAGATGCTCAGTTTACAGACTTGGCGGTCGTTCAAAACTGTGTTGCTCAGTTTAACGACTTGGCAGTCAGATTTGAGTTGTGTTGCTCAGTTTAGTGACTTGGCGATCGGTTGATTTTGAGATGCTCAGTTTAATGACATGGCGGTCGATTAGAAGTTGGCGTGCTCAGTTTAACGACATGGCGGTCGGTTTGAGTTGAGGTACTCAGTTTAACGACATGGTGGTCGGTTTGAAGTTGAGGTGCTCAGTTTAACGACATGGCGGTCGGTTTGAGTTGTGTTGCTCAGTTTAACGACGTGACGGTCGGTTGAAGTTGAGATGCTCAGTTTAATGACGTGGCGGTCGAATTGAGGTTGAGGCGCTCAGTTTAATGACATAGCGGTCTGGACTTGATGTTGCTCAGTTTAATGACTTGGCGGTCTAGTTGAGCTCGAATCTGATTTGCTCAGTTTAATGACTTGACGGTCGGTTGTTCAGTTTAACGACTTGACGGTCACTTGTTCAGTCTAACGACTTAACGGTCACTTGTTCAGTTTAACGACTTGACGGTCACTTGTTCAGTTTAACGACTTGACGGTCACTTGTTCAGTTTAACGACTTGACGGTCACTTGTTCAGTTTAACGACTTGACGGTCATTTATTCAGTTTAACGACTTGACGGTCATTTGATTTGGTTTGCTTAGTTTAACGACATTGCGGTCGTATGAGTTTCAGTTGTTTAGTTTAACGACTTTGCGGTCGTTTGATTATGGCTTGTGAGTCGATTAAGTTGACTCATTCAATTCAGCTCGGTTTGAATCCTGGATCTGCTTCAATTTGAGCGGAGCTGGTTTACTTGATTTGGTTCACCTTTTGATCTATTTGATTTGGGTTGAGCTGCCTCAGACTAGTTTGCCACTTCTGAATTTGGTTTGGGTCGAACCTTTTGTGACACCCCAATAGTCCCACATCGGATGGGAATGGGGTTGTCATTGGGTTTATAAGGGACTTGGGCCACTAGTAATAATAAATGGGCTTAAGCATTTTGGGTTGTTGATTGGGCCCAACGAGTTATTATTGCTAGTGGGCTGGGTCGTTATATTTGGTATCAGAGCCGTTTCACCAGCCGAAAGTGTGAGATGAGTCTCGGCTGAGCCAGGTTGTACAGCGGAGAGAGCGAGGCTCTAATGCTGTTGACTGTTGTGGGTGGAGCGCGGCTCACCACAAAGTCGGTTTAGGCTAGCGAGACGAGTCTCACATCGCCTGGTGGTGATCTTGGGCTGTGTGTGTTTAGGACTGACGAGGACGTCAGGGCCTAAAGGGGGGGAGTCTGTGACACCCCAATAGTCCCACATCGGATGGGAATGGGGTTGTCATTGGGTTTATAAGGGACTTGGGCCACTAGTAATAATAACTGGGCTTAAGCATTTTGGGTTGTTGATTGGGCCCAACGAGTTATTATTGCTAGTGGGCTGGGTCGTTATACCCTTATTCTTTAGTAGTTCAGGACCCGTTGAGACCTAGTTTAGGTCGAACACGTATGAATTAGTTCGAGATCCCCTTGAGTTTCATTGGGTCGAGTTCTTATAGTTTGACTCAACTTGAACCCTCTTATAGTTCAGTAGATTCGGATCGAGCCTTTATGACTTGGTTCGAGACTGGCCTGCGTTTGATTCGGGTTGAGCTCTTGTAGTTTGCCTTGGCTTGGATCCCTTTTGTTTTTGGTTTGAGTCGAAACGACTTATTGCTCTCTTCAGGTTCGATTTAGATTGAACCGGTTTTTGCTTGGTTCGATTTGGCTCGATCCTCTTGTAGTTCTGTTTGGGTTGAGCCGGCTTGTAGTTTGGTTCTGCTTGGCTCGGATCTTATGTGGTTCAGTTCATGTTGAAACCACTTTGATTCAAGTTAAATCCTTTTAAGGTTCGATTTCGGTTGAACTGGCTTGTAGTTGGTTCAACTTGGCTTGGTTTGGACCTTCTATAGTTTTGTTTGAGTTGAACTCAGTTCATGGTTTGGTTCGGGTTGATTTGATCCTCCTATGGTTCGGTTTAGGCTGAACCGGCTTGTAGTTGGTTCAACTTGGCTCGATCCTTTTCTAGTTCACTTTCGGTTGAACTAGCTTGTAGTTCGGTTCGGCTTGGCTTGATCCTTCTCTGGTTTACTTCGAGTTGAACTAGCTTATAGTTCGGTTCGGCTTGGCTTGACCCTTCTCTGGTTCACTTCGAGTTGAACTAGCTTATAGTTCGGTTCGGCTTGGCTGGGACCTCTTGTGGCTTAGTTCAGGTTGAAACCACTTTGATTCAAGTTGAATCCTTTTAAGGTTTGATTTAGGTTGAACTGGCTTATAGTTGGGTTCGACTTGGCTTGGCTTGAAGCTCATGTACTTCTGTTTGGGTCGAGCCAACTTCGGTTCAAGTTAAATCCTTTATGATTTGGTTTAAGTCAAACCGGCTTATAATTCGGTCGACCCGGTTTATTTAATCGAATTCGGGTCAAGCCTATCACGAAGACGACGACCCGGTTTAATGAACCGAACTCGGGTCAAGCCTATCACGAAGACGGTGACCCGGTTTAATTAACCGAACCCGGGTCAAGCCTATCACGAAGACGGCGACCCGGTTCATTTAACCGAACCCGGGTCAAGCCTATCACGAAGACGGCGACCCGGTTTAATTAATCAGACTCGGGTCAAGCCTATCACGAAGATGGCGACCCGGTTTAAGGAACCGAACTCGGGTCAAGCCTATCACGAAGATGGCGACCCGGTTTAATTAATCGGACTCGGGTCAAGCCTATCACGAAGACGGCGACCCGGCTAAATAAACCGAACCCGGGTCAAGCCTATCACGAAGACGGCGACCCGGTTCATTTAACCGAACCTGGGTCAAGCCTATCACGAAGACGGCGACCCGGTTTAATGAACCGAACTCAGGTCAAGCCTATCACGAAGACGGCGACCCGGTTTAATGAACCGAACTCGGGTCAAGCCTATCCCGAAGACAGCGACCCGGTTTAATTAATTGGACTCAGGTCAAGCCTATCACGAAGACGGCGACCCAGCTAAATAAACTGAAGCTGGGTCAAGCCTATCACGAAGACGGCGACCCGGTTCATTTAACCAAACCCGAGTCAAGCCTATCGCGAAAACGGCGACCCGATTTAATTAATCGGACTCGGGTCAAGCCTATCACGAAGACGGTGACCTGATTTAATTAATCGAACTCGGGTCAAGCCTATCACGAAGACGGCGACCCGGTTTAATTAATCGGACTCGAGTCAAGCCTATCACGAAGACGGCGACCCGGCTAAATAAACCGAACCCGGGTCAAGCCTATCACGAAGACGGCAACCCGGTTTGAGCCAAATTGGATCTAGCCTATCACGAAGACGGCGATCCAAATCAAATATGTATTTGATTATTTATCTTTTTAATTTTTTTAATTTTTTTTATAGAGATTTGAGCGTGTCGAGCCTATCACGAAGACGGCCGCACAATCAAATCGGTCGGAGATCCGATCTCCACATAAGTAGATCTTTTGTATATGTCGGGGAGGCGGACGTTTAGTGAACATGCGCGCACGATATAGTAACGATCCGATGCCGAATTTCATCGGGTCAACCTATCACGAAGACGGTCGTATTTATCAAACCGACAAAGAACCGCTACTATACCATTTATGCATGTACACCAAACCGTCATTGTCGGAGAAGAAAAAAGAAAAGGCCACGAGGCCTCCTCGCGCGCCATTGTCGTCGTTGGAGTCTTTGTAGTCGTCGCCGTCGTTGTTGTGGCCTTCAACTTCTTCTTCTTCTTCTTTTCTCTTTTCTTTTTTTCTTTTTTTTTTTGGGTGGTCTGAGAGAGGGGACCCAATCCCCCTCTCTCTCTGTGTACGAACCACAGAGAGAGGGAGAGGGTCCCTCCTCCTGGCGCTCTCTCTCTCTTTCTTTTTTCTTTTCTTTTTTTTTTTTCTTTTCTTTTTCTCTTTTTCTCCAAATTTTCTCCAACCTCTCTCTCATTGAATCCTATGGTCCAATTTATAGCAATTTTAGGATCTTTTCGTTTTGGAAAATAATTCAAATTTTTTTGAAAAGATGGCAACAATATAATTTTAATATTTTTCCTCTTTATGGTTGGTCATCCAAGGTAAGTTTGACCATTCCCCATTTATTCTATTGCATTCTATAGTTTCGATTTGAAATTTTGAATTTTTTTTTATCTCAAACACATAGATCCAGCGAATAACACAAAAAATAGTAAGCAATCTCTAGAGAATTTGTAAGCAAAACATAGAAGAAAACCCCACCATCCATAATCCTCTCTATATAAATAAATTGAGAGGGGGGAGAGCCAACCATAGTTAGGTGGCTAGGTAAGAAGCCGGCTCAGTGCCCCGAGAGGGCTCCATGGATAACGGTTGTTTGGAGCTTAAATATAGTAGTTATCAGGTAAGCAAAAGAATTAAACCAAAGGTAAAAATAAAAAGAAAAGTGAAGTGTAGACGAATCTAACCTGTTGGCCAAAATGGATTGTAGAGTGCGCGTGAATAGTGAAGTGGACCATTCTCTTAGTCGCCTAAACAAGTGTTTAGGAGATGGTGGAACATAAAAAATGCTATCACTTCTTAGAAGTTTGTTATTTAGAACCAAACTTATCAGTTTTAAGTAGTGCACTAGTTCTCCAAGACTCCAAGTATTCAAGAAGTCTATACACCAAATAAAGTTTTAAATCACTAAATAAAGTATAAAATCCGATAATAAGTCTTTTGTGTTGGGAGAACAAGAGAGAAGGGTTGGGAGAACAAGAGAGAAGGATGAGAGCGATTTTTTACAAAGAGGATTCAGATCGAATCTATTCTCTATAGAAGAGGCGTTCGATATAATTTTTCTCTTGGTTAATAAATTTTATTTTACTCACAATTTTTTGCCAGTTTTTCTCTCTTTGTTGTTGTGTCAGTTTTTACTGAAAAGACAAGTTTATACCGAAAAAAAATCTGAATATATACTTCAACTGAGTCCCAACAAAAAGTACCGTAATAAGTACTAATTTATGGCAATCGATTTCAGAGTGGGAATGTGGATTCTCAACAATCACAATCAATGTGAAAGCAACTTTCAAAGCTTGAAACTTGTTTACAATTTGACATCTTTTCATACCAAATTTTCATGCTATTGGGCTCTAATCATCAGTTTTAGCTATTTTTGCTATTTTAGCAAATTCATGCTTTCTTTTGTTTTTGCCTTATGTGAATTCATTCGAATTGGATGGAATGTTTTGAACCCTATTCCTTATTCGATTAGTATTATTAGACGTTAGGATCTTATTTTTTGAGATAATATTTAATATATCATTTAAAACTTTAAAAATATCCAATATAATCCTGATGGACAAAATGTCCTCGTTGATTTTCAAAAATTTCTTCAGATATATTTCTAATCCCTAGAGTTTACTAATGAGATTTGGAATTTAAAAAGGTGTTTTGGAACTAAAAAGATAAATTTAATTTGAATAATAGTGAGAGTGATATAAGCAAAATATTTTTCCGCGGTTACTATAGTCGTAAGTTTTAGCTAAATAATAGCCGTTTGCTTTCAAAAGAGATTTTTTTTATCTCTCTTTCTTGTCTTTGTGCATCTTTGTCTTACACTAAGGTTTTACTCCTGGAATGAAAAGTTAAAAAAGGAAAATCACGTGGAGAGACGAAAGTTAAAAGTGAGAATATATTTGAAGGGGCCTATAATCAAATTCGTTGAAATATCTATAAAATTTTGAATTGTCACATGATTCGACTAAATTTAATCCAAAATAAAGAATCAGATAGTTGAGAATGACATACAGTTTGTGGGCCTCTAGCCTGTCAAACTTAGGGATGCAAACTGGATAGATTCGGGGGTGGGAGGGGTCACCCACCTCCTGCTCCATTTTCTTGTCAGGTCGGAGCAGATTCAAGGCGGATTAATTTTATTTTATTTTTAGCCTCTAATTACTATTTCATTCGAAACAAATCGGGGCAGAAACAGATTTTTTGGTGAATTTTTTAAGGATCAAGGCGGATCAAAGGAAGAAAGCCGCCTTCCACTCTATTTACTCCCCGAATCGGAGCAGATTTTTGACTGTGTCCCAAAGGGGTCGTTTGGTTCCACGTAAACCTGTGAAAAAAAATTTCGATGAAAAAAAAATTTAGAAGGAAAATAAATTTTATCCTCTTTAAAGTTTGATTTGTAGGAAAAGAAAAAAGAGTTTTCCATGGCAGTTATTTGGTTGAAAGAAAAAGGGTGAAAAAGATAAATAGAAAACTATTAAATGTAGTTTCTCCTATTCTATATATTATATAGTATTGATATATAGTAAAGTAATTATCATATTATATTTATTATTATTATACTTTATATTTATAAATTAAATATATTTAAATAAATATGTACTATATAATATATAGTAAATAGTATATATTTAATAATATAAAATAAATTATTATATATTTTATAAATAATATTTATAAATAAAATATTATATAATAATATATTTATATACAAAATAAAATAGTGTATATATATATATATAGAGAGTTCGTCTACAATGCTATCGATAGCACCAAGCACTTGGTGCTACCAAGTTTTCCGCCATTAGATTTATTTTTTTGATCATTTATACCCGTTAGATTATACTATTCAATCAACCATCCACTCAACCCAAGGGAACTACTATTATTATAATCGCACAACTCTTAATTCAAGGATCGAAAACCTAATAGCACCAATGACTTGGTGCTATTAATAGTATTCTAGCCTAATTCTATATATATAGAGTCCAGCTACTATACTCTTATGAGTATAGACCTTTTTGAACTCATAACTTTTCGGCCATTAGATCTACCCCTTTGACATTTCCACCTATTAGATAATATTATTCAACCAATCACTCATTCAACCCTAGAGGACCATTATCATCCTAATCGGAGACCACTATCATTCTAATCACACATCACGACATCCAATGGCCGAAAACTTATGAGTACAAAGAAATCTATACTCATAAGAGTATAGTAACCATACTTTCTCTCTCTCTCTCTCTCTCTCTAGATATATATATATATATATAGAACTAGGCTGAAATACTATCAATAGCACCAAGCTATTGGTGGTATTAATTTTTTAGCCCTTGAATTAAGAAATGTGCGGTTATGATGATGTGGACCCCCTAGGGTTGAGTGGGTGGTTGGTTGAATAGTACAATCTAACGGATAAAAATAATCAAAGGGTTAAATTTAACGGTGGAAAACTCGATAGCACCGAGCCCTTGGTGCTATCGATAATATCCTAGCCGGACTCTATATATATATACACTAGTTGAGTGTACGTACAAATTCACGCAATAATTATCTTAATTTATTTTAATTAATATAAATTTATAGGTCATATTTATTTAAAAATTTTCAATAAAAGTTATATTTTATAAATTTTCAAGTGTTATATTTTATTAGAAAATATTTGCAATATTCTAATTTTTTTATATAAATTAAACATTTTTTTTATATTTTTTTCGATTTCTAATGAATCTAAAATTTAAGTATGTGTTTTAAACTAAAAGCATCAAAATTTAATTCACATTTATTATAAAATTTAAATTTAATTTTGATCTACTTTAATAAAAAAAAATTATTATAAATTTAAATTTGATATCAAAAATTAAATTGAATTCATGATTTAAATACAAATTTAAATTTTAATGTAAAATAGCTGGATAGAAATGTTATCTTTTAGCAAATTGATCATAACCGTTCGTTTTTATTAAAAATATTTTTAACAAATTGATCATAATCGTTCATAGAATTAGATGTATAGATGAATATGAATGCTATTTTTTAACAGATTGATCATAACTGTTCGTTCTTATTTGAGATATTTTTTAATAAATTGATCATAATCCTTCGTAGAAATTTTTTTTTTTAATTTTTGATTTCATTTGTCATTTCCATACGATTATATATAATTTTATATATATAGAGAGAGAGAGAGTCCGGCTACTATGTTATCAATAGCACCAAGCACTTGGTGCTACCAAGTTTTCTGCCGTTAGATCTACCCCTTTGACTATTTTCACCCGTTAGATCATACTAGTCAACCAACCACCCACTCAACTCTTGGGGGCCACATCATTCTAACCGCATATTTCTTAATCCAATGGCCGAAAACCTAATAGCATAAATGACTTAGTGCTATTAATAGTATAGTAACCTAATTCTATATATATATATATATATATATAATGGAAGCGGGAGAGAGAGAGTCCACGCGGTCCACGAGTGAAGATGACCTCGTGGACTTGAGCTCCCCTTAACCGTGCTGGTGGAGGGCGGAAAATTAAAACATATTTTTTTACAAAATCTATAAAATATTTTTTTTGAACTCTTTTATGAGCAACCAAGTATAGAAAAATTATTTTTCAAACGATTTCTTTTTTTTTTCGGAATAATTTTTTAAGAAACCAAACACAATGACAGATCGTTGGGCCATTGACTCGTTGCTAACCTGCTCCCAAGTCAAAAACGACTTGTAGGCCAATAAAAACCTGTAGATCAGTTGCAGACTCGCAGGATGCTTCATCGATTCTTGTGAAGAATGGAAGGCCGAAGGAGAAAAATGACAAAAGAAGGAGAAGGCGAGGGCGACGACGGCGCCGGCATCGGCGGATTCGCGCGGCTGCCGGAGGAGTGCGTGGCCCGCGTGCTCGCCTTCACCACGCCTCGCGATTCGTGCAGGGCGGCCCTCGTCTCCGCCCCCTTCCTGTCTGCTGCCGCCTCCGACGCCGTGTGGGCCAATTTCCTGCCGCTCGATTGCGCTCAGATCCTGTCGCGCGCTGTCCGACCCCTCGAGTACTCTTCCAAGAAAGAGCTTTACTTTCGCCTCTGCGACTCCATCCTCGTCGACGATGGCAGGATGGTAAGCCCTACCCTTCCCTTTTCTGTAAAATTAATAGACTAGGGCTTCTATACTTATTATTTTTCGATATCGTTCATTTATTTATATTCAATGATTTAGATTTAAATTTATTTTTATTCAACGGCTCAGATTTAATTTTTTTAAAAAATTTTAACTTTAATAGTAGGTCACTTTGAAAAAAATATCGATTACCGGAAATCCGTAATTTTACTTTCACTGTATTATCAAATCTCTCTTCCTATTTTCTATCTTTCTCTATCTTTCTTCTTCATTCACAGTATTATCAAATCTCTCTTCCTCTTTTCTATCTTTCTCTATCTTTCTTCTTCATTCACAGTAGAGATGTAAAATGGTCGGATTCGGGGCGGATTTTTAAAAACCCGAATCCTAATCTGACTATCAAATCCGAATTTCGAAATCCGAAACCCGAATCCAACCCAAATCTGATAAATTTTAGAAAATCATATCCACACCCGTTTCCGACTAAAAATTCGAAATCCAAACCCTAGCCAGAATCCGAAAATCTTAACCCGAAACATTATTTTTTTTTAACAATATTTCAAAATATATTAAATTAAATTTAAAATTTCAAAATATATATTCAAATATAACATCAAACATTTATATATATATATTATATATAACTTAAAATAAATTCGGGTTCCGGTTGGTTTCAAGTTGGGATCGAATAAAATCAAAATCTATATCCGAATTATAATCAATATTTCTAATCAATTATAAGAATAAATTTGAATTATACTCAATATTCCTAACCAATTATCACATTTAAAAATTTTCAAATAGTGATAGAAAATTAATGTCTAAATTAGAAAATTTTAATTTTTTTTAAACATATTGAATATGTTGCATTTAAATATTACCTACATTCAAATATATTTAAATTAATGATACAAAATTAATATCTAAACTAGTTGAATTTAAACATTTACCAACATTACAAGTTCTTTTAAATAGTGATACGAAATTAATGTCTAAAGTAAAAAAAATTTAACATTACAACATATTAAATATATTGAATTTAATTTTTTTTTTACCTACATTCAAATTTTTTTAAGTTTGTGATACAAATTAATTTCTAGAGAAATTTAAAAGTTTATTAAACAAATTAAATATGTTGAATTCGTTATGATCAACATTAAATTTGTTAAAATAGTAATACAAAATTTCTCTTATTTAAATTTAATTTTTTATATTTAAATATTAAATATTTAAATTCAACATATTTAGAAATATTATTATTTTTAAATTTCTAAAATTTAAATTAATGCCTAAATTAGAAAAATTCTAAAATTCCTAAAATTATTGCCTAAATTAGTACAAAATTAATGCCTAAAGTTGGAATATCAATCAAACCCTAAATTAATGCATAAATTAGTACAAAATTAATGATAAATTTGGAATATTAATCAAAACTTTCTTAAAGTTTTGTAATCACAAAAATACCCTCACATGAAATAACATTTTAACCTACTACATAATAAAATAACATTTTTATCATTCATTAATCAACGGTTAAAATCTTTTTTATTTTTATAAAATAAAGTATCGAATCATTTTACGTTAAAATAATCTTTACATGCTATTGACGTATTGGAAAAATTGTGGAGTGCTGCTTTTTTAGAGGTTGTTTGATGGATTGCATTTCAAGTGTCACAATAAAAGCGTGTTTGGTTCGCCCTTTTTTCACATAGGAATCGGAATCGGAATGCACGATTTTCTTTATAGGTGTTTGGTATGCGGGGAACGCACGATTCCCTTTGTAGGTGTTTGGTATGCGGGGGTACCATTCCAATTCCGATTCTCGGGTGGAATTGGAATCCCCTAATCACCTATTTCCATTCCGGCCTAAGAGGCCGGTTTGGAAGTTGAATCCGGAGGTAATGGATGTTTGTTTGGATTAAATTTAATTTTTTAACCTTATTTTTTAACTAAAATATAAGTTCAAATTTAGAAATTAAATTTATAATTTTAAATTTTAATTTGAACTTGAATTAAAAATTAAAATTCAATCAAGCATTTTGAATCTAATTTATGAATTTTAATTTAAAATAAAATTTAAAGTATCATTTAAATTTTATTTACAATTTAAATTTAATTTTATGATTTAAATTAAAATTTAAATTGTAATTTAAAGTTTGAATTTGAACAAATCGAAATTTACTTTTATATTTTGAATTATCCACTCAATTTCAAAATTTAATTTTTTAAAAAAAATATATTTAAAATTGTGACATCATTTCAAAATTTGTATGTTAATTTTTAATATTTAATTTTCAATTTCAATTTAAATTATAAAATTCTATGTTTTGAGTTGCGAACTTAATTTTAAATTATCTTGTCAATCCAAATTCCGATGGATTGAGCAAAAATATTTAGAAAATTATTTTTATTTATAGTATCATAATTTTGAGTAATTTTATTTGAAATTTTAATAATAATTTTTTTTTCCGATTGTTTGGAATAATGATGTATTATTTTGGATAATTTTATATTGTTACCAATAATCTTAGTTTGCCATAATATTAGTCTTGAAAATATGACTTTTCTTTCACTTTTATTTTTAGGAAATGATTATATTTTGTTAACTATTCTATTTATTAGAATCATCTAAAATTTTGTAATTTATATATTACCATATAATTATTACAATAAATAATATTAATAAATAGTTTATTTTCATATTAAATAATATAAAATATAAAATTGTCTTACTTTTCATTAATTATTTTATAAGTTGCTCATTTATATTTTAAATAGAGCATTCAAAATGATTAAAAGTAATTAAAATGTATTATAAGGATAAAATTGTTATATTAATTTGATTCCATTTCTGATATCTATTTGAACCAAACACCGACAATAAGAATTGTTCATTCCGATGCCAATTCAGGTGGCGAACCAAATTGAATAAGGTAATGAGTCATTCCGACTCTGATTCCAGCTTATTTCGATTCTGATTCCAATTCCGACTTCGAACCAAACACACCCTAATTGTAACTATATATAAATTTAAAAATATTGTTTGATTTGCTGTAATTGCATCTACGTACTGCTGTGGAACCTGCAGTTGAAGGTCTAACGGTTGTATTGTAAACTGTGCCCAAAGTGCTATATGAGATTTGTGATTCTTAAATTGCCTCGTAGCAGAATACTTTACAAAGGTCTTACTGAATATCTCTCTAACTATGCTGTTGTATCAGAGCTTTCATATGGAAAGATGGACAGGGAAAAAGTGTTATATGATATCTCCGAGAACAATGTCAATTATATGGAGTAACCACCCGCAGTACTGGAGATGGATTCACCTCCCAGAATCAAGGTAAATGCACTATTCTGTGTTATTGCCTTATTGGGGTTTAGCTTATGTAATTTGCGGACCAGATCAGTGGCTTTGGAAATAGTTCATTATTTTTTAGCTAAATTACAAAAAAATTTCTGTCAAAACTCGATTTTTTACTTTTTCCCTGTCATTTAAAAACCTACATTTTACCCTCCTAAAAAAATAAAAAATGTACACAAGGGATACGGTGTTAATTTTGATGACAAAATGACCAAAATGCCCCTCGCTCATGTTCATCTTCTTCCCAATCCTGCACGCCTATCGTCTTTTTCCTTCATTATTCGCGCCTCTCTCGATCCCAAATCCGACCCCGTTTTTTCCAGCTGCTTCCTCCCTCCTCCTGTACCTTTGTCGCCCATTCATTTTAACGATGGTAGGCAGTAGATTGGGACGGGTGTGGAGGGAGAGGTGGGCAAGGGCGAGCGCGAGGCGGCAGAGAAGAGCGAGGGTGTGCGTGGGATCGGACGGGGGGTGGGTGACGGCGAGGCGGTAGAGGAGGGCGAAGCAACGTGGCGGGCGGCGTCGGCGAGGAGAGAGAAGGGGCATCTGGGAGAGGAGACGGTTTTCAAGGGTATTTTGAGTATTACAAAAAATATAATAATAAAATGTAAACGAATCCCTAACAGAACACTGACGGCGGGGGCAAAGTGCATATTTTTTATTTTTTAGGAGGGCAAAATGTAAATTTTTAAATGACAGGGGGGAAAGTGAAAAATCGAATTTTGACAGAAAAGTTTTCTATAATTTAGCCTTATTTTTTAATTTTTTTTTTAACTACTTCAAATAGTTATCTATTGCATTGGTTGCCTCTCTGAAAGTCAAGTCAACACAAGTAACATATCACACCGCGCGGTTCTTGCACATTTTGATCTTATGTTGATGCAACTGTAAAGTAGCTGTTTGCCTGCGTGTTGCTCAAGAATGCTACATATATCTTACTGTAAAATGATATAAACGTTTACAGAAAATAATTATGTGAGAAGTCTTGCTCAAATCTTATATAT
The DNA here is from genome assembly GCA_016920855.1 of Puya raimondii. Lineage (NCBI taxonomy): Eukaryota > Viridiplantae > Streptophyta > Magnoliopsida > Poales > Bromeliaceae > Puya > Puya raimondii. The sequence goes on along the minus strand of JABWPP010000048.1, from coordinate 17,838,528 downwards.
CTGCATTTATGTATATCAAAAGATATAATGTTATCCAAACTTCTGTGCGAAATAAAAAAAAAATGTAATGTTATCCGACATTTTACATAAGGTTGATTTTGAGGTCGGAAAAAACATCGAAACCTAAGTTATTTTCAGAAATCTATCAGTAACTGCTAAACATGAAAAGAAAATATGCTCGGAACCATACAATCCTACCTAGTTGAAGGCGCAATTACTGCTAAAATAATATAGGATCAAAGAATTCTACATGTCTGGTTTTTTATCTGTATATATGCATACGTGACTTGAAAACTAGGAAATCACAATACTCACTTGAAGGATTATTAATTTGTTGTAAATTTGGGGTCTAGTTGTTGCTAGTCATGCATTCATTCAATTATGGAAGATTGCTTCTTTTCTGCATCAGGTTTGCAGAGGCGGCAGAGCTACTGTCTGTCTGCTGGTTTTCTATCACGGGAAAGATAGATAGCCAACTACTCTCGCATAGAACTACATATTCAGCTTATCTCGTCTTCAAGTTGGCCCCTGATTCGTACGGCCTCAATTCTACTTTTCAATTCGCCTCTGTCAAGCTCGGAGTCTACGCACTGGAGAATTCCGTCTCTTTACAGCCAGACGACAATGAAGACGACAGCGACGATGACGACGACAGTGGTGGTGACGACGACAATGACGGTGAGTTGGAGGATGACGATGTGTCCAAGGATGCTGTTGAGGATGATGAGGAAGCACGAAGAAAGAAGGTGAAGACGTGTCTGAGGGATGACGGGTGGTTGGAGGTAGAGCTGGGAGAGTTCTACAATGACGAAGGGGACGAAGGGGAGGTGGAGATCAAACTGTATGAGATCACGGAACTGCATTGGAAGCATGGACTCATTATCCAGGGCCTTGAGATAAGGCCTAAGGTCTAAACTAAAGTTAGATGTGGTCGGTCACCTTTACATTTTACTGGTTGTTAACTTCTTTTGATGCAGGGCCTGGATGTGATTGGCTACTGTAGACAAGTTATATTCTACAAATTAAACCAAATCATCTAAGAGATCTTTAATGTCTTTTTTATCTTGTAATAATAAATTTAGCTATCACATCATTTTTCAGAGATGATTTAATTTATTTATTGCAAATAATTTAATTGCTTAACCACTAGTCAAATCATCACTTCAAGATGAAGTAGAAGTTGAAAACAATTGTTTTGCAATTGAAAAGATTAGCAGGCATTGTCGTGTCATTTCTAAATAAGAACTAGTCAAGCGTTCGCACGATGCACATCACACATGTGAGATTAGTAATGCAAATTTAATTAAAATTTATCTAAATTAGAATTTGATTAGTTTAAAAAGTCTACAAAATTAAATTCATATCAAAGGATTTGTGCTTATCTAGTTAGGCCACTTTGAACAGATACTTCGTGGTATTTTATATTAAAATACCAAAAGTGAATTGCTTTTTGAACTTCCCATGCATGAAAAGGAAAAAAAAAATGTTTTTTCACCAGTAAATACTAATTTGGAAAAATTGATGGGTGAATGCATCAATTGATGATAATTGGTTATGCAATGAAAGATTTGGTAATCTAAGTTTTGATACTTGTGAATCGACCGTGCACGGAGATTGGAGCGAACTTTTCCAAACCAGATGAGTTCCAAATCCTGAACAATCCTTCTGATTATCCATTATTATTCCACATGAATGGATAATATTTTTTTAAGTATTCTTCGTTAATCGGCTTTTCATTTGCTACTCCTTCTAATGTTTTAAAAAAAATATGCATTGCCCCTTATTACTCATATATCTGAAATGACCCTTCCCAATTTGGAGATCATTTTTTATATACCCGGTCTTTTCGACCGATATGCAATACCAACTTTACTATTAACTCTCCCACGGAGAGAGTTTTTATCTTAACTTTTTTGTTATAAGCTTGTCTTACTCGGCTCTGATGAGCTTCCATGTGATCAAATGCTAACAACCGAGTTTCATCTACTTCGTCTAATTTTTCATACATTAAGACCTTATATTCTTCGGCTAATAGATCTTTTTGCCTCTCGACCCTTAAAGAGGAAACTATTATCTCTGCTGGTATTACGGTCTCGTGGCCGTAAACCAATTTGAACGGAGTGACTCCTGTAGTGGTCTTTACAGAGGTTCGACACGCTCATAAAACTTCAGAAAATTTTTCTGTAGTACTCTGAATTTCGGTGCGCTATGTCGAACTTTACCGAATTGGATGAAGTTCGGAGAAAGCCGATAATGACTGGTGTGGAATTGGGTTCCGAGCGTTTCGGAATGTTCGGGAGTGAGTTAGAGTCCCGAAAACCAAAAATTTGAATTTTTGGAAAAATCCGAACTGGAGCTAAATTGCTCACGGGGTCCGGACCCGAGATCTGGGGTCCAGACAATGAAGTCCTGTGGAGCAGTTAGAGTCCGGACCCGGACGTCCAGGTCCAGACCCGACTTGTTTCTGAGTTGAGTTGCTCACGGGTTCCGAATCCGGCTGTGGGGTTCGGACCCGGCCCTGCGCAGTCTGCAGGTTGCGAGCTGGCTTCGGATCCGGACCCTGCTTGTGGGATCCGGACCCGGCTGAAGCATAATGCCCAGTGAAGGGCAGTTTGGTAATTTCACGTGGTTGGGGTTATGTATAGGGGCTGAGGTCTTTTCCCTCTCATTTCTTCTCCAGCTTTCTTATTTCCCTCCTCATCTCCCTCACTTTCTCTCTCTTGAGATCTCTCCAAAGTTTGGAGAAGTGAAGGATTTGACCTTGAAAAAAAAAAGCTTTTAAGATGGATTTGGAGCTTCTTGGTGCAAGAAGAAGTTAGGGAGCTTGGGTGTTGAGGTGAGTTCTTGTGATTTAGGTTTAAACATTGAATTTAATCCTTTGATATGAGGTTTTTGAAAACACTAGGCAATCTTGACCACAAATGGTGAAAGATTGGCCATAAAATTTAGGGTTTGGCTTACATGCATGTAAACCCTAAGTAGATTTGAAACTTTTGCCATGGTAGATTCTAAAAATATTTAGACCTTCGAAAATTGCAATTGAGGCATAGGAAATCATGTTAGAACAATTGATTTCAAGTATCGAGTTGATTTATGGGTTCGTAACTAGTAACGAACTATTTTTTTGTAGAAGCTTGGGTTGAAGCAAGAACTCAAGACTTGGTGACCTAGGAGCTCAAAGAACACAAGACTTGGGAGCTCTTGAGGTGGGTTTGTATTTTCTGAAGTGATTAGGTCACTTCCATATCGAAAGAGTAAAGTATAATTTATTTTACTTGATGCATGTAATGGTAGGTTAATTGATAAGTGGTAAATATGAATGTGTAGATCATATGATGTTAATACCATTAACTATCATGGATTGGGACTATAGGCATGTAGAACACATAGATACAAATGGACATGTGTATGCCTAAGTGTGGATATAGCGGTAAGCTAGTTCTCTCTATACGCTAGAGAACTTGACATGTGGTTAAACAAGGGCTAGAGGCCATGTAAAGTTGAAAATCCTAGGTATGGACAACTATGATAAGAAAGAACTGTAATGTGCATATTGGCATTGGGTGTATAGCCAAGTGATTCGAGCCATGGGCTCACCTTGCATGTAAGAGAATTCGAGTATTTCATAATATATATATATATATATATATATATATATATATATATATATATATATATATATATATATATATATATATATATATATATATAGTAGGGCTATTGTGCTATTAATAGCACAATAGCCCTTGTGCTATAAAGTTTTTAGCCACCCATCAATTTTGATGGGTGGTTGGGATTAGAGAGAGATGAGAGAAATTGGTGATAAATTAGATGTCTCAATTTCTCTTCTCTTTGAATTTCTCACCAATTTCTCTCCTCTCTTTAATCCCAACCACCCATCAAAATTGATGGGTGGCTAAAAACTTTATAGCACAAGGGCTATTGTGCTATTAATAGCACAATAGTCCTACTCTATATATATATATATATATATATATACTTGAAAGGTGATGTATGCATGTTAAACATAGTGTCATTGAATATAGATTGAAATGTGATGGTATTAAACCTAGTGTTATTAAACATAGGTTGGATCAGGATATGAACCTAGCGTCGTTAAACCTAGGTTTGAGACATAGTGGTAGGTAGACCACTTGACATGAATGTCATTAAACCTAGAGTGGGTAAACCTAGATTGTATAATATAGTGGTAGAAAGACCACTTGGTTTGTAATTTGTGTGAACTTAGAGTCGTCGAACCTAGGTTGAGATAACATAGTGATAGGAAGATCACTTAAACAGGACATTGAACCTAGTGTCAGTGGACATAGGTTGGGAAAACATAGTGGTAGGCTAACCACTTGGACATGGGAATATGAACCTATAAGAGGTTGATAATATAGGGTAATGATGAACCCTTGAAATGTGGAAAGTGGATTCCGGAATTTCAGAACTGGTGACTTGTGGATGATCTTGGTATCAGCGGGTGGGTGCGACAATTTCGCCGCCAAGAGGCTGGATACCGGAGGCGAGTGCGACGATTCGCCGCCCGGTGATTGAAGTCATTGTTCGGCGAGTGCGACGGTTCGCCGCCGGGTGACTGAAGCTATTGCTCGGCGAGTGCGACGATTTGCCGCCGGGTGACTAAAGCCATCGTTCGGCGCGTACGACGATTTCGCCGCCAGGTGGTAAAGTCAAGTGGGGCGGTGGCCCAATGATATTGGACTCTAGAGTGAGTCAGGTAAAGTTTGACTAAAGTAAGTAAACCTTAGAGGGGCAGTGGCCCAATGATGTTTGACTCAAAAGTGAGTCGGGTAAGATTTGACTAAAGTAAGTAAACCTTAGAGGGGCGGTGGCCCAATGATATTTTACTCTAGAGTGAGTCGGGTAAGGTTTGACTAAAGTAAATAAACCTTAGAGGGGCGGTGGCCCAATGATGTTTGACTCTAGAGTGAGTCGGATAAGGTTTGACTAAAGTAAGTAAACCTTAGAGGGGCGGAGGCCCAATGATGTTTGACTCTAGAGTGAGTCGGGTAAGGTTTGACCATAGTAAGTAAATCTTAGAGGGGCGGTGGTCCAATGATGTTTGACTCTAGAGTGAGTCGGGTAAGGTTTGACTAAAGTAAGTAAACTTTAGGAGGGTGGTAACCCGTTGATGATTGACTCGAGAGTGAGTCGTGTGTGGCTTAGCTAAGGTGAATGAACTTTAGGAGCAGATTGATTATGAAATGGATAGTGGAATAGCAGTAAAAAATGTATTGCATGGATTTCATTATCTCATTTGTTAAAGTATAAGCATGTTTACTGTTTTTGCATATAGTAGAGTTATATGCTTGCAAGTTATGTATATGTATTAACCATGCTTTTATGCTTTCTTTGGACCTGGTGGGTCGAGCTTCTCCCTTGGGTGGCCTTACCCACTGGGAACTATGTTTATAGTTCTCACCCCATATTTTTCAGGTCCACATGTGAGCGCACGGCGGCGCGAGGGAGGGACGTAGCCTGATAGTTAGCGTCCTTCCACTACGACCAGGATAGATGTACCCTCTACTGCGTAGCTTAGGGGTATTGGAATGAATGGAATGTAATAATAATTTGATTGTATTTGGAAAGAGAACAAAGACTCAAAAACATTATATGTGGATGTATTGCGAATGCTTGTAATATCATAGTGATTTATGATGCTTTCCTTATGCAATCTGTGTATGAATTATGTTCCTGTTTGGAACCTCTTGAATTGTACTGATTGTGACGCCTTGGGCGAACAGGGAAAACTCTGTCCGTTCGGCAGGTCTGTGTGCGTGCCTGAACCGACCAAATTGGCGGTCTCGAGGCGTGACATTTTCATTCCATTTCCTTGAATGTTCTCCTATATACCGTCTCATTGAATTTATAATTACTTTGTTTATTGTCTCGGCTTGTCCATTAGCCTGAGCATAATAAGGAGAAAAAGGAAGCAATTTTATTTTCCTCGACTCTATGAATCGTAAAAATTGCCCCCCAGTGAACATAGTCCCTTCATCGGTTGTGGTAGTTTCGAAAATCCCGAAACGATGAATTATAGAATCGTCTACAAAATCTATAATGTTTTTCTGAGTGGCTAATCTAGTTGGTTTCGCTTCTACCCATTTGGTAAAATAGTCCACAGCCACTATTAAGAACTTATGCCCAGCCGAAGAGTTCGGCTGAATTTTTCCAATTAAGTCCATGGCCCATCCTCGAAAAGGCCAAGGTTTAATGATCGCATGCATCTCGAAAGCAGGAACCCTTAGTATGGAGCTATGAAACTGACACTCTTGACATCCTTTGGCATATTTTATGCAATCTTCATGCATAGTTGGGCAATAATATCCTAAGCGTCAGATTGTCCATCTTAGCCTTTTTCCGGCTAAATGTGCTCCGCACAGACCTTCATGAGCTTCGCCTATGACTAACAAGGCTTCCTCGGGTCCCAAATATTTCAATAGTACTTCCTCGGCTGTCCTCTTATAGAGTTGTCCATTTAATAAACAATAGCCGAGTGCCCTCTTTCGTAACTAGTAACCAACTTGCACATTAGGATTATTAAGGAACTCCACTAAGGGTTTCCTCCAATCCTCCTGTACTTCAAGTGGCGCGATCATCGGCTCTCTTACGAAAATCGATGGTAACAATCTTTTTTCTATTTTGACTTGATCCCTTTTCGGCTTCCTATATTTTGAGGCCGATTGGACTAGGTCGTTGGCTCTTTTATTCTCTTCTCTTGCTACATATTCGAACTCTACTTCCCCAAAACGACTAAGGAGTTTGATTGTATGATTCAAATAATTTTACAAGTTTTGATTCTTACATCGGTATTCTCCATTCACCCGTTTTATCACTAACTGCGAATCGCCGATGGCTTTCACGGATCGAGCCCCTAACTCTTGTAAGATTTCGAGGCCAATTATCAATGTCTCATATTCGGCTTGATTGTTAGAACAGCCGAAATCCAACTCAAAAGCGAATTGATGACTGTATCCTTCTGGTGATTGTATAACTACGCCGGCTCATGCCGACTCGGCTGTTTTTGATCCATCAAAATGGCATACCCATATTTGACAGCCGATAAAACTTTGTGTTATTTCTTCGACTTCGACAGATGGGTGATCGGCCAGGAAATCTGCTATTGCCTGTCATTTTACAGCTTTTGTCGATACATAACTAAGAGAGAATTCAGACAACGCTAACATCCATCGCCCGATTCTTCCTCTCAGAACCGGTTTCGATAGCATGTACTTGATCAGATCGGTTTTACAAACCACTGACACTTCCACCGGTAAAATATAATATCTTAATTTAGTGCAAGTATAGTATAAAGCTAGACATAATTTTTCTATTACCGAATAACATCGTTTGGCATCTAACAAACGCCGGCTAAGATAATAAACAGCTCGTTCTTCTTTGTTCGAATTTTCTTGAGCTAACAAACATCCTAAATTCTCGCCTGCAGCCGAGATATACAACTTCATTGTCTGACTCGGTTGAGGTGGCACAAGAACTGGAGGATTAGCTAAATATTTCTTGATGTTTTCAAACGCTTCCTGTTGCTCTCTGGACCAAATAAACTCTTCTTGATTTTTGAGCCGAAGCAGCGGAGTGAACACTCCTACTCTACCGGCTAAGTTTGATATGAAGCGTCGAAAATAATTTACCTTACCTAAAAGGCTTTGTAGTTCCTTCTTATTTTTTGGTGGCGGCAATTCCATGATTGCCTTTGCCTTGTTTTTGTCTATCTCGATTCCTTTCTGGTGTACAAGGTGTTTTCCCACAAAAGAAGAATGGAAAACGAGAAAATTTAAACAAATAAATAGATGAAATGCAGCTATTTATTAGTCTAGAAAGACTTGAAAAAGATCAGAGATTAAAAGTTTCATACTTCCCGGGTACCCGCAGGTACCCGGTTAATTACGCCCTCTTTACTACATTCGGGCCACCTCCGATTAAGCTGGTCAAATCAAAACATCCTCTTCAAAATTAATTACTAGATCATAGAAATTTAGTAAGATCACAAGTAACAAACCGTATTGTAGCGGAGGCCAGAACGTCTAGTTAGTCTAACATACCATTTCTACAATCAACAACTGATCCCCCTTTTTTTATTTACTTATATATATATATATTGATACAAAATCGAATGTTTATAATATACACGTTTTCAAGAGAGAGTCAAACAACAAAATATTACTCTAATTAGTCTGACTTGTGTGTGTATATATATACACATATATGTAAGCCAAGGATGAGAATTTAGAAAATTTAGATAAAAATACACTATTAGTGATAGAATACAAAAAGAAGAATTTAGTCTTAAGAGTATTCCATTATAAAAGGATTTAAATATGACATGGCATTCTCAAAGTACAACTAAGTTATGAAATATCATGCTCTTATAAATTCACAAAAATACCAACTCGTACTCTGATATTCTAGTTTATTTATTTATTTATTTATTTTAAGATAGCTTATTATTATTTAAAAAGGAGTTTTAAGAAAACATGGCATGTGGGTTTCCAAAATGTATAATACTACAAACGCAGTTGATGTTTAAAAGAGCAATTAGTCATATTTAACCCATTCAAACTCAACAGTCAATTAAGGGAGTACAAGTTGATGTACTCAAAAGAAAGAGAAGCTTCTCCACTCCCTGTCACTCCCCTTATCTTTCTTGTGCTCCCGAAGCAGCAGGATGGTCAACTCAACCTCGGCAGCAGCTTGCGCAATTTGGGCAACGATGGCGGGAGATGCGGCGGCGTCGGCGTTGGTGTCAGCGCCGGCGGCAACGACCGCGGCAGCGAATGTAGCAGCGGCGGACTTGGCGGCTTCGCGACGTCTACGACGGCGGCCGTGGATGCGGCGAGACCGGCGGCTTGGGTGGTGGAGTCGGCGGCTTGCTCAGCGTCGTAGCAGCTTGGGCGGCGTCGCAGCAGCTTACTTCTTTCTTTCTTTCTTCTTCTTCTTCTTCTTTTCTGTTACTTCTTTCTTCTTCTTCTTTTTTTTTTGCTCTGTGTGTGTGGGCGGATTCGTCTGTTTTTTTTGGGCCCCCCTTTTCTTCCTCTCTTGCTCTCCTTTTTTTTTTTTTTTTTGTGTGCTGTGTATGTGTGGATGGGTGGTCCTCTGTAACAACCTGAAAGATAATAAGTAGTAGTAGAGTAGAGGAAGAGTAGTAAAGATGACAACTTTACAAGGTAGAGGAGAAATAAGGGCAGTAGCAGGATGGTGAGGAGCGAGCTCGGCGGGGTGAACCGGCGAGATGGGCGTTCGGGCGGAACTCCGGCGGGGCGACGGCGATTAGGGCATCATCGGAGCTCAGAGAGAAAATGGAAGGGTCGAGAAGAGAGAAGGAGATCCGACAGGATCTGGAGATTTGGGGCAAATGGGAGTAGTTCAACTCCCTGCGGGTCGGAGGATCCAATCCTCGGAGCGGGTGTGAAAGACGGACCCACTACCCGCCTTTTGCGGAGCGAACAAGAGGAGCAACCCGGTATCCACAGCCTGTCTGCAGCTTTACACTCGTGGGCCTGTCAAGCCCATCCGAGGCCCATAACCCGTCCGAATGTCAACCCATCAAGCCCGCACTTCCAATTGCCAATTTACTGTTGAGCCCTCATAGGATAGTTTACTTTCACTTCAGTACAAGTTGTAGAGAATATATATACGTAAGGATGTAATTGGAAAGGGATATGAATGAAATGAATTAGTATCTTCTTCCCCAAACTTCTTCTTCTCTACACTCTTCTCTCCCAATCTGATTTCTCTCTCTCTAATTTCTTTTCTTTCTCTACTATCTTTTCTCTCTATTCCTCTTCTTCTCTCTTTCTCTCACTTAATTACCCCAAATCCTCAACCCGATCCACCCATCATCCTCGCGCCATCCACGCCTCAGCAAAATCTCATCATCGGCGGGTTGCGACGAGTCCGGGACATTACAAATTGGTATCAGAGTGGTCCGATCCCAGGGTTAGTGCAGTGTAGTTGCACTGCTGAATCCGATCCCTTGGATCGTCGAATTAGCAACGCAACAAAGCATCCGAGCAGCGGGAACCGACTTCAGTTGGATCCCGACAAAGGATCTCACTGCTAGGCCCAATTGGAGCCTAGAACCGCAGGTTGGAGCGAGCAAACTGCTTCCCTATTTGCTGGATCTCTAACCCGGCGACCTGCAAAAGCAGCCGCAGTACGTAGATCCTATAGAAGCAAAGAAATTGAGTACCATAAGCTGCTGGAATTTCTTCAAACACTAAGCGAGCAGTAGTGTGCCAAGGAGTAAGCGAAGGAACAAGGCAAATCTGAAACCAACTAGTGGTGGAACAACTAAGCAATTCAACATACAAGTCACAGGCAGCGATCGAAAACCATTATGGAGCAAGTGGAGAGGGTCGAGCAGTTGTGCAATTCATCAAATACCTTGTGAGCATCAAGTATTACATAATAGCTGCTACTCATATTTCGAAATTAAGCCACATTATGGTCAATAGCCTCAATTTGGATTGTGTCAAGGTTGTAAATGAATAGTTACTGTTCCATCGATTGGAGCGGCAACTAGGCCTCACGTGAGCATCATAGGCCGACCTTGATAGCATTGCTATAGCCAAGTAGTAAAGGAAACAAAGCGAATAGTTAGAAAAAATAGAGAACCTGAAAAGTTTAAAATCAGTCAAGATCAGAAGGAGCAAACCTGCAAGGAAGACAGCTTGAATCCACATACAAAGAAGTCCAATATCAAACTTATAATCTACACTAATCAAACAATGAGTTCCATTGGAGTATATCATGTAAACTGATTGCCTGGCCCATCAAATGGATAACTTACAACCTACATGGCAGCATAAATATGAAGCTCTACGAGTTGAAGAAGCCAATAGTTATGAAAAATTGCGGCAAGAGAATGCTAGAGTGCATCAGCAGCTACTGGAGCTGCTAACAGCCATATCGCCAAATTCAAAATCAGTGAATGCTCCTTTGGTGATCAAAGAGGGGCAACAAACAGCACAAAACAAGCACAGTAATAGTATTCCTGTGACACAACAGAATGCTAGAAGAAAAGAGTCAGGAATACAAGTTCCTATAGAACGGCAACGGAGGCAACATCACATGCCATATCCAAAGTTAGGCATCCCAGATTTTAATGGAGAAGATCCACAAGCGTGGCTTGAGAATTGCGAACATTATTTTAGCACTTACGAAGTACCCGAACAGTAATGGTTAAGGATAGCTACGACACACATAGTGGGGAAAGCAAGCATCTGGAAAGGGGCATATTTCATCAACAGACCTGGTGCTAGTTGGGATGAGTTTAGAGAAGCCGTTTGCAGGAGGTTTGCTAAGGTGGAGAATAGATACATAATCGGGAGGTTTAGCAACTATAATCAAACTGGCTCTTTGGACAAGTATCAAGAAAATTGTGTTGTAAAGCTAAGGGACAGTGATAGCAAGCCAGAGGAGCGGCTGAAACTGTTTGCGGCACAGCCACCTCTACTCAAACCTGCCCACAATGCCCCAAATGCCCCCACGACTTCAGCAGCAACTGAAAGTACCACATAAGCTGATGGAAATGCAACTCATGGTTCAAAAGAAGGTATTAATCATAGTCCTATAGAAGAGGCTGCAACAAGTGAGCAGATAAAGATGCAAGAGCCAAGCTATGAGTGTAGAGGGGAGTACATCATAGGGAATCAGTGCAAGATTAGTACCCTGCATGTGCCACAATCCAAGAAAGAGGCTGAGAACGATACTGAATCTGAAACAATGAAAGAAGAGGAAGGTGATGAACTGTCGCGGCAAAGTGAGAAAGAGAGTTTCGGGCGCAAGTATGAACATAGTACAGCTACACCACTAACTGAAACCGCGTGTAGTGAATACAAGGTGCTCTTTAGTTGTGAACCTAACAATGTGACAGTTTGTAGCATTGAAAGAGAAGCTTCTCACAAACCTGTCATAACAAGTGAACTGCAGAGAGTAACCCAGCGGAGAGCAAAAAGGTTGCTAGCTCAGCCTATTATGATTGTAATTGGAGGGGAGGTAAATGAAATGTTTGCAAAAGGGTGGAAAAGGGTTAACAACAAGTGTTCAACTAATAACATTGAAGGGGTATGCAGGCTAATACACAAAAGGCCCATGGAAGATTTTTATCAAGCAAGAATTGAGGACTTAAGAGTCCAACAGCTAATCCAAAATTCCAATTTGGCAGAGGCTTGCCTTGAGTGGGGCTTGGTGAATGGATATAAGGAGCTAGGGACTATACTTAAGATGCCCCACCCGTGCTCGCGATTTTTGGCCTATGAAGAAGCCAAACGGCGGGAATCTTATGTAAGTAATTGCGACTTCCATAATGCCAACTATGTTCACAGTGTGATGGTTAGGGGCAACAGTTTTCTAAGCCTAGCTGAAGGTCGAGTGCACCATAAGTATGGAGGAAATCAGAATGTAAGAAAAGTAGAAGTTGAAGCTAGCTGTTCCGTAGACAAAAAATGGAGGTCTTTTCAGTTACTAGAAATCCAAAAAGAGACTCACCTCATCATACCTAGGATGTTTACGAGGAAAATTGCCTACGACAAATGGTATGATGGTCTCTCTAGGCGAGCGACCTTGAAGGATTGTTTTGCACTTGAGGAGAGGACTGATATGGGGCAGAATGGAACCAGGCGTGAAGACCATATAGAAATCAAGACTATGAAAAATCTTCTAGAGCTCACATTTAGTCAGCATGCACCTTACCACAATTCGGAGCAAACAAGACCGGCGGCGCGCAGGTTACGACTTCCTGAAGGTCCCAAGGGTGAGCCCCCGCCCCAACAGGTGCCGCCGTCCATGCTGCCAGCCGGAGAGAATAGGCGAGTGTGGACACAGTTGGAAACACCACAGATTGGCACAAGGCGGGGCAAGGAAACAGAGCAGAGATTCAAAATATGGTTTAAAAGAAGCAACTTGGAAGGAGTAGAAGTGCTACTTGGGAAACAACTGGGTACTCCCAAACCCAGTTTAAGAGCTCCATCCTTGAGGACAAGGATGAATTTAAGGGGAAGGTATTGTAACAACCTGAAAGATAATAAGTAGTAGTAGAGTAGAGGAAGAGTAGTAAAGATGGCAACTTTACAAGGTAGAGGAGAAATAAGGGCAGTAGCAGGATGGTGAGGAGCGAGCTCGGCGGGGTGAACCGGTGTCATGGGCGTTCGGGCGGAACTCCGGCGGAGCGACGGCGATTAGGGCATCATCGGAGCTCAGAGAGAGGATGGAAGGGTCGAGAAGAAAGAAGGAGATCCGACAGGATCTAGAGATTTGGGGCAAATGGGAGTAGTTAAACTCCCTGCGGGTCGGAGGATCCAATCCTCGGAGCGGGTGTGAAAGACGGACCCACTACCCGCCTTTTGCGGAGCGAACAAGAGGAGCAACCCGGTATCCACAGCCTGTCTGCAGCTTTACACTCGTGGGCCTGTCAAGCCCATCCGAGGCCCATAACCCGTCCGAATGTCAACCCATCAAGCCCGCACTTCCAATTGCCAATTTACTGTTGAGCCCTCATAGGATAGTTTACTTTCACTTCAGTACAAGTTGTAGAGAGTATATATATACGTAAGGATGTAATTGGAAAGGATATCAATGAAATGAATTAGTATCTTCTTCCCCAAACCTCTTCTTCTCTACACTCTTCTTTCCCAATCTGATTTCTCTCTCTCTAATTTCTTTTCTTTCTCTACTATCTTTTCTCTCTATTCCTCTTCTTCTCTCTTTCTCTCACTTAATTACCACAAATCCTCAACCCGATCCACCCATCATCCTCGCGCCATCCACGCCTCAGCAAAATCTCATCATCGGCGGGTTGCGACGAGTCCGGGACATTACATCCTCTCCCTAGCTCACCTCCCCGAACGCCATTTATAGGGCTTCGGGGAACCGAATCCCCAGACCCTCCCCCCGCCAGCGTCGACGGCGACAGGACGGGCTCGGCGCGATCCGCGGCTGGATCTGTGGGATCTATGCACGGCGACGCTAGTGGGAGACGCGAGATGTGATGGCGATGATGACGGCTCGGAGTGACGGGATTTCCGGCAGGATCCACGGGGGCTCGACGGGACTCGAAGGTATGGCCGGCGGGATATGCGGGATTCACCATGCAACTGAGGACGGCGGGCACGCTCTCTAGGATCCGCTCACAGGATGGAGGGATTCGTGGGATCCGTGTACGGCTTGAAGCGACGGCGGACGGCGCGGGATTTCCGGGATTCGGCAACGCGATTTGGGGCGCCGGACGTGCGATTTGTTGTACGGCGGGATTTGAGGGATCGACGGGATTCCTGCGGAGAAACGAAAAAGAGAAGGGGGCGATCCTGCCCCTTTCGTTTCTTCTTCTTTTCTTTTCTTTTCTTTTCTTTTTTCTTTCCTTTTTTTCTTTTCTTTTTTTTCTTTTTTTTTCTTTTTTTTTGTGGGCTTTTTTTTATTTTAGGCCGGCCCAACATAAGGAATCTGAGGAAATTCCCTGTCAAAATTTTAAAAGCACATTTCATCGGATTTATTTTTAGATTATACTTTCTCATGCGCTTGAATGCAAGTTCTAAGTCGGCCCAATGATCACTTGGTGATTTAGATTTTACAACAATATCGTCAATATACACTTTCAGAATTTTACCTATCAAATCATGAAAAATAAAGTTCATTGCCCTTTGATATGTGGCCCCGAAATTTTTTAAGTCGAATGGCATCACTATCCATTCGAAAGTCCCAATGGACCCTGGACACCTAAAGGCTATTTCTGATATATCGTCTTCGGTGATAAAAATCTGATTATAGCCCTCGTGACCATCCATGAAAGATAAAATTTCATGACCGGCTGCCGCATCTACTAATATATCGGTTATGAGCATTGGATATTCATCTTTGGGAGTCGCTAAATTTAAATTCCTAAAATCAATGCAAACCCTAAGCTTGACAATTTTTTTCCTCACAGTACGATATTAGACACCCAATCAATGTAACGGGATGCTCTAATAAATCTGGCCTTTAAAAGATTTTTAATTTCATTCTTAATTTGTAATATAATACTCGCCTCAAACCTACGAGCTGGCTGTTTATAAGGCTTATAACCTTTTTTGATAGGCAACCTATGCTCTACAATCTCTCCGTTCAGCCCTCCCATTTCTTCATAATTTCAGGCAAAGCAATCTTTGTATTCAATCAACAATCTTGTTAGCTCCTCCTGCTGTCGAGCCGATAATCTTGCATTGATAAAGATCGGATGTCTGTTCATTTTCGATCCTAAATTCACTTTCCGTAGTGGATCCTGGATAACTATCTCCTTCTCGCCACTCTTGATAGGAGACTCTTCCATAAGATCTATTTCGGTTACAAAGATTTGGCTAGACTCAGCCATTTCCTTGAGTGTACTGACTTTTGAACCGAATAGCTTGTTTAAGACTTCTTCATCGGCTACTCTAGCCGAGTCGAAATTCTCTACATTTATGCTTTCATCAGCTACCCCAGCCGATGAACTGCTGGATTTCGGATCGGCTGATGCAGCCGATTCGATAGAGTAGCCGACCTACGTAGTCGGTTCGTTTTGTTGAGGCTTGTTCACAGCCTCCATTCCATGTCTTTGATATTCCATTTTAACCATTTTAACAACTGGTCCACATGTGGATTGCTCAGGGATTTATCCAATTCGACTCCGACCAGAGAACTAGACCGGAGGACTCAGGCAATCGTATGTTTGATGAGTTAACCAATAGGCACTTCTCTTTCCCTACGATGCATAACAAGTTTGTGATGCATGATCTGATCAGAGACTTGGCCGTGTATGTTTCATTGGATGAATGTTGTGTGGTCAATGAGTGGCCGGCAAAGTTTCCAGCGACTGTTCGTCACTTAACTCTTAATACAGATAATCTAAATGTGCTAAGGGACTTCCCCAAGTTTCAAAGATTATGAACTATCATATTTTTTCGAGAATATGATTCTTCAGAACTTCATGGGATTATCGAAGGCATCTTAAAGAATCTCAAAAGCCTACGAGTGCTAGATTTATCACGCAGCAGTATACAAATAAAAAAGTTACCAGATGCCATCTGCGACCTATCACATCTTCGGTACCTAGATATTTCGTGCACTGGTATCAGACAATTTCCAAAACAGTTTTCCAGGCTTTGCCATCTGCAAGTTCTTAACTTGCAGCGCTGTCGCTTTAAGAAGATGCCTGAAGGAATGAACAGATTGATAAACATGCGACATTTATACGCAGGAGCTGAAACGATTGCTCTAATTGATGGGATCGGGAGACTTACCGACCTTCAGGAGTTGGAAGAATTTCGCATCA
Organism: Puya raimondii; assembly: GCA_016920855.1. NCBI lineage: Eukaryota > Viridiplantae > Streptophyta > Magnoliopsida > Poales > Bromeliaceae > Puya > Puya raimondii. Next base: position 17,822,204 of record JABWPP010000048.1, on the reverse strand, counting down.
CAAGGAAGAGAGGCCACCGGATCAGAGAGTTGAAGGGACTGAGAAATATCCGTAGGCGACTTGTTATACAAAATCTTGAGAGTGTGGAAAGTAGGGAGGAGGAGATGGAAGCGGACTTAAAGAACAAAGAATACCTTAATACACTATGCCTGAATAGGAAGCCTGGTGTAAAAGGCTAGAGTGATTTGGAGGAGCATATGTTTGAAGGCCTAGAACCACATTACAGTCTTAAAGAGCTTACAATTCGGCATTACGGAGGTGCGACACTTCCAAATTGGCTGGTAAAAAAGCAGCATCTCACCAATCTAGAATTTGTTTACCTAAGCAACTGTGCTAGATGCGCGAGTCTACCACCCCTTGGGAAGCTTCCTTTTCTCAAGGTCCTCCACATTAACGCGATACCTGCAGTAAAACAAATCGGAGTTGAATTCTATGGGGATGCTGATCAAGTCTTTCCATCACTCGAGGATCTCAGGTTTCGCGACTTGAAGGAATGGGAAGAGTGGTCTCACACCGAAGGTCCGCAATTTTTCCCTCGTCTCCGTCTACTCCATATTGATTCTTGCTGGAAGCTGAGAAAAGTCCCACTTCATTACTTAAGTGCACCATTGACGGAGCTCAGAATTGGCGAGTGTGGTGACTTGGGCGACACCCTGCCTAGATGTCTACAGAGCCTGACCTCCCTTGTCTTCCTACAATTGAGGAACTACCCACATAGAACATCAGTTTGTCTGTCTAACTTAAGGCATCTAGAGTCGTTGGTCCTCAGATACTCAGAGTTGAGCTTACGTACCGGGTTTCGGTCCCTCACCGGCCTGAAAGATTTGGGAATCAAAGGATGTCCCAAGTTAAATGATCTCTTACAGACTGAGCAGCCATATGAGGATCCGGATCTCAAATCACTCTCTATTTTTAGCACGGATGATATCCCTTTCAACAATGTGTGGATCACACTAGGAACTGTCCGCTCCCTCCGTTCTATTGTCCTTCACAACTGCGTTCATTTTGCTTACTTCAAAGTAGAGCAGGAAGAATGGTTCTAGAAACTAGTCTCACTCGAAGAACTACAACTCTTAGAGTGTCGAAATTTGCAGAGCCTTCCTACTTCTCTAGTAACCTTTTCCTCCATCAAGAAGTTGTCAATAGGCCTCTGCCCGAGATTAATCATTGCCGGAGAATGGCCTACCAGCTTCGCTTAGCGAATTGCATATCTGGGGTTGCCCATTGCTAAAGGAGCGCTGCATAAAGGATCAAGGACTAGACTGGCAACTTATTGCTCACGTTCCCTATATACTCATAGATGGTGAAACCGTACAAAATCTGTGAGAGAGTAGTTACGCTAACTAATTAATCAGTTTTTTTATCTGGCACTGAGTCTTATTCTTTTCTTTCTAATATTTGTGTTTTTCTATACATCTGTTTTCATGTTTCATTAGTTATGTACATTTCAATCTATAAACCTATATTAATCCCCGTAATTTTAAGGCCACGTGGCATACTTAGCTTAATTTGGGAGTAGGTAGAGCCTACGTGTCACTTTTTTAATTTCTTTTTAAATGAAAGTGGGGCCCACCTCTCTCTAAATATATTAAGAATAATGCGTTTGATTTCTTTTGGTCCGCCCCTTCGCCTTCTCTTTTTTTATATATTTTTTATTTCAATCCGGCTCCTCATCCTGAAATGCGTCCGCCCTTTCGCCTCCTCTGCTCATCTCTTTCGCCATCTTCCTCTTCCTCTCCCTCTCTAAGCTGCAACCGTTAAAAAAAAAAAAAAAACCTCTCCCTCTCATGCTGTCGCTTTCTCTCTCTACGCTTCGTCGTCTTCCTCCTCGAAACCCTAATCGACGGAGAGAGAGAGCGACACCTTTCTTTCCGCTACCTCCGCCCTCCACCTGAGTACTTCGCCACCACCGTGATATTCACCGACAAAAGCTCTAGGGCTTCGCTGGTTTGGAGCAGGCCCCTCAGAAGCAACCTCCTTGGACCCTCATAAGCAGTCCCCGTCCAAGGAGCACAAGAAGAAGGAGGACTTGAAGCAAAACAAAATTACTGTAATTTTTTAGCTATCCCCATTATTCCATGTAAATTTTCTTTTATGTTTCCTTTTCTTTGTTTTTTCGAGTACAATTCTAATACTCCAAACTAATTTTTGCGCCTTTTATTTGAATAATATTTTTTTGAACTTTTATATTTATTGCTCTTTTAATTCTAATAATTATTCATTTTAGTCATTCTGCAAAACACCTAACCTATTTTGAATTTTCCTTATTGCTCATAAATTAACTAAAATGCAGAATATTTTGAAGTTCATGAAGTAAACTACATAAAAAAAAAAGAAGAAGAGGAAGCAACTTCCAATATTGTGATAGTAAAAGGACTAAACATAAATTTTACCTATTTTATTATATATTTTTTTCATTGGTGTAGACCGAGTTTTGATGTAAACCACTTGCTTTGTGTCTGCAATAATTGGCGCAATGGAAGCTGGGAATTTTCTTTTTGTTTTTACTTTTTTAAAAAATAATTAATCAATTAGCTATTATTATTATTTCATTGGAGCGCTGAGATACCGATCTCTCTTTGCTTTGATCCAGAATTTCGCTACGTTGTTGCTAATTTTGAGATGAGTTGGGTGCAAAATTGTAGTCAGATGAGGATTTGGCATTGAAGTAGCAGTTGGAGCTGTATGTTGAGAGAGTTCAAGACTCGGATCTCGGCGTTCAGACGCTTTCCCTTGAGAGCATGAAATTCTCGATTTCTAGACTTTACGGTATGCATTATTTCATTTTATCCTGTGTTATAATGATACCAATCTCTCTTTGCTTTGATCCAGAATTTTGCTACGTTGTTGCTGATTTTGAGATGAGTTGGGTGCAAAATTGTAGTCAAATGAGGATTTAGCATTGAAGTAGCAGTTGGAGCTGTATGTTGAGAGAGTTCAAGACTCGGATCCTGGCGTTCAGACGCTTTCCCTTGAGAGATCGATTTCTAGACTTTACGGTATGCATTGTTTCATTTTATGCTGTGTTATATTAATAGGATTCGTATGAAGTTTAAGGCATATATAGACCACATGAGGAATTCATTTCGATACTTCATCTCTTTGAAAATTGGATCTTTCGTGTTGTGATATTGCTGAAAGTAATTTGAGCATTTGACTGTATACATAGGCAGGAGATTTGTATAGCTACTAGCTCAATGCTTGCTATTCTGATGCCTCTAAAGTTTCTGCGACCACATTATCAAACCCTAAAGGAGTATTTTGAGAGAATGCCCGAGTTAGATTTGAAGGTATGGATCATAATATTTTTTGATTGGTATGCGATGTTCACGTTGATTGTGTGCTAGTTGTTTTGGCGGCTTTTACAAATTTTGCAGAAGTGCCTACCAGACTTAATATTTGTGTTGGCTCTAACATAATTTATGTTAATTTGTTTGAGTTTTACCCTTTTTTTTTACAAGTGATCTGTGTTTTGGGTTTACGGTTTTGGGGTCTTAGGGTTCCCTTCCCTTCGCCCTCATCAGGTTGCTCCAAATGCCCTCCAGTCAACCCCCAATCTCAATCTACTCTTCCCTAATCTCTAGGGTTTTCGAATTTAATCCCCTTTTTGAGCGATTCCTCTCCTTTGCCATCTAGGTGGAGCCTCCCCTCCCCACCGAAGAAGGCGAGGTTCCACCACAAGCTCGAAGTCGTCATCGACATCATCGAACAAGCCTGCTGTCTCTGTGTGGATGTAAGAATCCCTCCTCTTGCTCCTCTATTTCAATGCAAAACATCTGCCAATTATTGCTACAAAACCTTAAATGTGTTATGCTTCTTTTTTTTACCCCTGAAGTTTTTATTAGCTTTCTTTTAGGTTTCTTTAGTATTGATGGTCATTGCTCTCCAATGAATCAGCACGTATATAGAAATTTATTATAGCTACTGTTCGACTCTCTCTAGCTGTGAGAAGAAAAAAATCCTACATTTTTATGTTGTATGGGGATTGATAGTGTCTATTCAAAATGGTTTTATCAAATTAGCAATTTCAGCACTCTTTGGTTTGAATTTTGTAAAGTGGAATGAATTTATACAAATAAATGATCTTCTTCTTTTGAAATATTTGATGAACTGATTGTTTATCACGTGTCATTGATTTTTCCTCAAATTGTTATATTGATCTCTAATTTTTTAGACCTCTTTGATCTTAAATTTATAATTACTACTTTTGTCAATCTTTTATCTGAAACTAAGTTGGTATTTGTTGACAGATTGCGAATGGAAGGCTCAAGCAGGCAATACCTGTGCTGCCTCATTCGACTGGACCTGCTATGAGCTTTTATTTTTTTTTGGAGTTTCAGTTTGCCTACTTGCTGCATTATTTTTCCTTAAAAATACTGAATATTATTTATTTTGTCTCAGAAAATTGTCCACGCTTGGCTGCCATGGTTAATCATATTCGACGGGTTTGATTTGAATTTGTTGCTTTGTTTGTTTATTACGATTTATCTATCATATAATATATTTTAAATTGATGTTCATCTCTTTGAATCAGAAATTTGTTAACTGTGCGCTTTTAATTTCCGATCATTTGCCTCTGACTTTGTAAGTTCTCCAATTCGTAATGCTTCTATATATACTTTTGTTTGACTGCCAATTTGTGTATATGCTTTCTCAAGGTACTTGAAATTTTTTTATCCTGTCTATAATGCTTTTGTCATGGCTTGAAAATATAATACCTAAATTTATAAGAAATGGGTTAATTGAGAGACACAAAACAATTGCTGGTGCTACTATTAATTGTTGTAAAAGATTAGCAATCATAAGACCATTAAAAAAAATAGAGACAACTTTCAATTAGAATTCAATATAAAACTTTAAAGAGAGACAATTTTTCAATTAGAATTCCATATAAAACTCAATATAAGTAATTATGACAAGAGAAGGGCTTTCATCTGTGAAAATGAATCCAATCAATTCACCAATTATACCAAAAGGATCCATATGAGGTTAAATTCAACCAACTACTTACAACTTAATTGACTAAAATTATTTGACTGAAATTACATGAATTTTAATATGTGATATAGTTTGAACTTGAGCCAAAGAGATTGACAGCCAAATTTTCATTTTGAACATAATCGAATCACTCCAAAATGAATTCCAACATGGAGGTGGAAAATAATTTTGATTCCGAAAGAGATTAAGGGAAAGAACTTTTTTTTATATTACTAATGTCGCGCCCCGTCGGGCCTTTAACACCAACTAGGTGGAAAGGATAACCGCACGGGCGCATGCCCCAGAACCGCCGAACGGATAGAGTCTTTTCTACCCGCCCAAGGCGTCACAATACAAGTATATCCACGATGTTCCAACTAGGAACGGAGTACAAGAGTTGCACAAGGAAAGCATCAACATAAAGAATTCCTACTTCTATTACATCACATTTGCACACTTATACATGCCCAAATTTTTTCTTTTCTTTCATTTCCGTTCTATACATCATGTTCCAAAATTATGGAATATAAAAGTTACATATATTTAATGAAAACCCCTATACTATCAATGTCCCAGACTAGGAGTACAACTCTGTATATCACCAAAATGGAAGGGCCGCTATCTAGAGAGCCAAACCCTTGCCTCGCTCCGCTGCCTCACTCGCGGAAGGACCTGAAAAATGTGGGGTGAGAACTATAAACATAGTTCCCAGTGGGTAAGGCCACCCAAGAGAGAAGCTCGACCCACCAGGTCCAAAGAAACACTATATGCATAAGTTAGATCACAAATAACTATGCAACAAATATTTATATGCTTGTAAATAAACATAAATGATGCAACCAAATGAAATGTCCATTTTCATTTTCCCCTAGGTTCATCCTATATTTCATATTGATCAAGTTCAACTACTTGTCATTAACTTATGATTTCGGAATCGCCGCATCACCATAATAGTTCCAACGTCTAAGGAGTGAAATCGTCACCTCCATGTTCGGGTAGCGAAATCGTCACATACCCGGGATAGCGAAATCGTCGCATACCCCAATTCAACACCGCCATCACGTGGCACGGGTAGCGAAATCGTCGCATACCCGGGATAGCGAAATCGTCGCATATCCCAATCCGTCACCGCCAACTCATGGCACGGGTAGCGAAATCGTCACATACCCGGGATAGCGAAATCGTCGCACATCCCATTGTTCACATTTTACACTTGCCAACCCAAGTCCCATGACCCTAGGTTCAAGTCACTAAGTCTCACCTATATTCAATGACACTAGGTTCACTTTACATTCTCGACCTAGGTTCCATGACACTAGGTTCCATTCTCATGTTCCAACCTATGTTCAATGACACTAGGTTCCAATCATACGTGTTCCAACCTATGTTATCAACACTAAGTTCCAATTATACATGCAATCATATAACAAGTATAGATAATAGAAATATACTTGAATTCTTTAACATGCAAGAGGAGCTCATGGCTCAAACTATCATGATTCTTATTTTGCCAACATTCAAGTTCTAGGGTTTCATATTACATACTATTTTATTTTTAAATGGTTGTTTACCCTAGACATGAAAGTGACCTAATCACTTCGGTAAACACAAACCCACCTCAAGTGCTTCCAAATTCTTGAATTCTTTGAGCTCCTAAGTCTCCAAGCCTTGAGTTCTTGCTTCAACCCAAGCTTCTACAAGAAAATAGTTTGTTACTCGTTACGAACCCTTAAATCAACTCAATACATGAAATTATTTGTTCTAACATGATTTCCTATGCCTCAATTGCAATTTTCGAAGGTCCAAATATTTTTAGAACCTCCTATGGCAAAAACCCTCATTTCACCTAGGTTTCACATGCATGCATGTAGAACCACAAAATCTCTTGGCCAATCTCCACGTTTTGTGGCTTAGATTGCCTAGGGTTTCCAAAAATCTCATAACAAAGGATTAAATTCAAGGTTTGAACCCAAATCATGAGGAACTCACCTTAGCCACGAGTTTCCCAAGCTTCTACTTGCACCAAGAAACTTCTTTGCACCTTGGAAGTGCTTTTTCAAGCTCCAATCCACCACTTCTCCAAGCTTTGGGGAGTTCTCTAGAGAGAGAAAGTGAGAGAGATTGAGAGGAGAAGTAGAGGAGAAAGACAATGAGAAGGGAGAGGGTCTCAGCCCTTCATACACCCCAACACATGTGAAAAGACCATTTTGCCCCCCTCACACTTCACTACACACAACCAGCCAAAGCTGGCATTTCGCAGCTCTGTATATCGGTATTCACACTGGCATACCGGTATGCGGGTGTTAGTTCCGATTTACCCCGGGGAATTCCGCAAAATTCGAGAGCTAGTTTCTCGGATTCAGCCCTCGCATTCCGGTATACCACATCACATACTGGTACTAATCACTTCAATACCGGTTTGAACATCTTCATACTGGAATCCATTGCAGACTTCACAAGTTCAGCAATACTAACTTTCGAAGTCTGTTTTCGCGCCTCATTTGCGCCGAAAACACTTCGCACAAGTCCCAAACTTGGCCGAAGCCTCACACATAGTCTCTCATGCTATTTTTCCACCTTAACTCCACAATTTGTAGAAGTTCGGTACGACACACTGAAATTCAGTGTACTAAATTCCTCCCCCCTTAAAGAGAGTTTCGGCCGCGAAACTAAATCATACCTCAGCTGGACTCAGCGAAGAGGTAAGGAAACTGCTCCCTCATTGAGCTTTCCAATTCCCACGTAGCTTCGCGCTCACCGTGATTCGTCCATTGTACCTTTACATAAGAAATTTCACGGTTCCTCAAATTTTTCACCTCGCGATCCATGATACACAAGGAAAATTTCTCATAAGTCATATCCTCATGAAGCTCCATAGGCACATACTCGAGGACGTGCGCCGGATCATACACGTACTTACGGAGCGTCGATACATGAAACACATTGTGTATCCCCGCAAGCTTTGGCGGCAAGGCTAGCCGATATGCCAAGGATCCCACACGCTCCAAAACCTCATAAGGTCCAATGTAACGGGGACTCAACTTACCCCGAACACCAAATCGCTTTACCCCTCTCATGGGCGATACTTTCAAGAAGACGCGGTCTCCTACCGTGAATTCCAAATCTCGTCGACGTCTATCCGCATAGCTCTTTTGCCTGGATTGCGCCGTCGATAAACGTTCACGTGTCAAGCGGACCTGTTCTTCCGCTTCACGCAACACATCCGATCATAAGACCCTTCTTTCACCGACCTCACTCCAATGGATAGGAGAGCGGCATTTTCTTCCATACAAGGCCTCAAACGGTGCCATACCGATGCTAGATTGATAGCTATTATTATAAGCGAATTCAGCCATCGGCAAATGAGTAGGCCATGCACCCTTGAAGTCCAATACGCACTCTCGTAGCATATCCTCCAAAATCTGAATTGTCCTTTCCGATTGACCGCCAGTTTGAGGATGAAATGCCGAACTGAAATCGAGCCGTGGACCCAAAGCTTCTTGCAAGCTTTTCCAAAAATGCGATGTAAAACGGAGATCTCGATCTGAAACTATCGAGGTCGGGATCCCGTGCAACCGCATAATCTCGTCCAGGTAGACTTGTGCTAACTTGTCTCCCGACCAAGTGGTGTGGATTGGCAAAAAGTGTGCCGACTTTGTCAAACGATCCACCACCACCCAAATCGCGTCGTGGCCACCTTGCGACCGAGGTAGGCCCACAACAAAGTCCATTGCGATATTCTCCCACTTCCAAACTGGAATGGGCAACCCTTGTAATTTTCCTGCTGAAAAGCGACGCTCGGTCTTCACCTGTTGGCATACTAGACATTGTGCCACGAAGCGTCCAACATCAAGTTTCATTTCCGGCCACGAATAATGCAATTTAAGATCCTTGTACATTTTGGTGCCGCCCGGGTGAATCGCATAGGGAGAAGTGTGAGCTTCTTTCAAAATCTCCCTACGAATGTCCTCGACTTTAGGCACGCACAATCAATTTCGAAAACGAATGGCGCCCTTCGAGTCCACATAAAAATCACCGGCGCGCCCACTCTCGATATCACTCAGCACCTTTTGGAGCTCCGGATCACCGGATTGCTTTTCTTTTATTTGCTCCAACAAGGTCAGCCACACTTCGAGACTCATAAGTTTAGCGGGACACCCGGGGCCACGACTTCCAAGTCGAATTGGCTTATTTCTTTGATCAACGGCATTTGTCCCGTCATCTCAATTGCGAAGTTCTCCACGGATTTACGACTGAGCACATTGGCCACCACATTGGCTCTACCGGGGTGGTACAAGATGGTTAAGTCGTAATTCTTTATCAACTCCAACCATCTCCGCTGCCTCAAGTTCAACTCCTTTTGAGTGAATAAATACTTTAAGCTTTTATGATCCGTGTACACCTCACAATGTTCCCCGTATAAATAGTGTCTCCACAACTTAAGCGCGAAGATCACCGCTGCAAGCTCTAGGTCATGGGTGGGGTAATTTTGCTCATAGCTCTTCAGCTGTCGAGAGGCATACGCTATTACTTGTCCCTTTTGCATAAGCACACACCCAAGACCGCGCCGTGATGCATCACTATACACCATAAAGCCCTACCCCGCAGTCGGCAAGGCAAGAATCGGAGCCGAAGTCAACCTTTCCTTCAGCTCCCTAAAGCTTTGGTCGCATTCCTCGCTCCAAATATATTTGGCTCCCTTGCGGGTAAGACGCGTTAGTGGACCGGAGATTTTTGAAAATCCCTCCATGAACGCCGATAACACCCCGCAAGACCCAAAAAGCTTCGCACTTTCGTGACATTGGTCGGGCGAGGCCAATCCTTGATTGCCTCAACTTTCATAGGGTCCACCGATACTCCTTCCGCGGAAATCACATGACCCAAGAAAGCGACCTCACGAATCCAGAATTCGCACTTCTTTATCTTGGCGAACAACTTGTTCTCTCGAAGAACTTGAAGCACAATCCTTAAGTGCTCTGTATTTTCCTCTTCACTCCGAGAGTAGACAAGAATATCATCTATGAACACCACCACAAATCGATCTAATAGTGGTTTGAACACACGGTTCATTAAATCCATGAACGCCGCCGAGGCATTGGTAAGCCCGAAAGGCATAACCGTGAATTCATAGTGTCTATACCGCGTCCTAAACGCGGTCTTGTGCACATCCTCAGGTTTAATCTTCAATTGGTGATAACCGGATTGCAAATCAATCTTTGAATACACCCGAGACCCTTGCAACTGATCGAATAAGTCATCAATTCGGGGTAACGGGTACTTATTCTTGACGGTCACTTTGTTCAACTCGCGGTAATCCATGCATAACCGCAGTGAACCGTCCTTTTTCCGCACAAATAGAACAGGGGCTCCCCAAGGTGACACACTTGGCTTTACGAAACCCTTGTCCATCAAATCTTGTAATTGTGCTTTCAATTCCTTTAGTTCCGGGGGTGCCATCCTGTACGGGGCCTTAGAAATCGGCGCCGTACCCGGGAGCAAATCGATCAACGAATTCTATTTCCTGATCCGATGGCATTCCGGGTAACTCCGCCGGAAATACATCCGGGAACTCTTGGACTACAGGAATGTCCTCGAGTCCCAACACTTCCTTTCGGTCATCCACTACCGTCGCTAGGTAGGCAATGCAACCACTAGCAATAAGCTTTCTTGCTTGCGACGTGGACACCATTGACGCAAAGAGCGAACTCTTGCACCCACGGTAAACAAACTCCTTGTGCCCGGGTTCTTTAAACCTCACTATCCGGCTCTCACAATCAATAGTAGCGTGATATCTCGAGAGCCAATCCATTCCTAGGATCAAATCATACTCATTCATTCGATTTAATACCAGCAAATCAGCTGGCATGATCTAGTTTTCAACTCTCACTGGACAACCTACACACGCGTGATGTACACAAAAGGTGTGTTCAGATACTTGCACAGTTCTTGTATGCGTGGCTTCTACAATTTTTATTCCATGTGTAATAGCAAATGGTCGAGCAATGAATGAATGCGATGCTCCAGTATCAAACAAAGCTCTACATCGAATGCCTTTAATTAACACAATACTTGCCACGACATCCTCCTGGGCAGAAGGCTTCTCCACTTGTGAGGCGAACACCCGTCCACTGGGCGCTGGCCACTGGCCCTCAACTGGTCTCGGCGGTGGTGTACGGCCTGCCAACATCGCCGTGGGTGGGATGCCCGCAAGCTGTCTCGGCGATGCAAATGCCGATGCCGACGACGATGCCCGGCCATCATCCATCGGACAATTGTACCGCATATGTCCCGGCTGTCCGCACTTGTAGCACCGGCCCTCACGATAATCGCATTGCTAAGGGTTGTGGGGGCCGCTACAAATCGGGCACCGGCTTGAGGGTCGATTCCGCTGGGACCCACGAGACTGATTCTGCGACTGCGAGTGCTTCGGGAGTCGCTTAGAGCTAGATTGCCCACCCGAGCCACCCGCCGGTCATTTCTTTCCATTTTCTTTATCCTTTTCCTTCTCTCTTTTCCAAGACTCGCGATCCTCACGCGCACATGCATTCCCGTGCTCCACCCAAAGAGCACGGTCCAAGACCTCCGCAAAGGTCTGTAGCTTGAAGGCGTGCACCGCCCGAAAGATCTCCGGTCGAAGCCCGCGCACGAAGCAGTCGACCTTGTCCAACTCTCCGCGGACAACATGCGGTACACAATTAATGATGTACGAGAATTCCTCTCGTACTCACGCACGGTGCGGTTCCCTTGCTTCAACTTCCGGAACCTTTCTTGGAGTTTCCTTTTCTCACTATCGGCGAAGTAGGCAGCGAACACCATACCCCGAAACTCCTCCCATGTCGGTGGCGGAAGGCTAGAGAGTCGATCATGCCGAATTCCCTTCCACCACACCTTCGCCGATTGCTCCAAACAATGAGCAGCGAGGTGCACTTTGTCCCTCTCCAAGGTATATAGATCCTCGAAGAGCGTCTCCATGGCATCGATCCACGTCTCCACATTCCATGGATCCACGTTCTCCCCGTTGAAGATAGGCGGGTTGAACTTCTTAAACCTCATGAGAGCCGAAAGTGCGCGCTCTCGTTCCGCATCCTCCGCCGCGAGTCGGGCATAAGAGCACCTGACCCATCAGCTACAGTCGGTGGTGCCGGTGGCGTCACAGCCGGCGCCGGTGTCACCTCCTCGGCCGGTGCCGAAGCAGAGGCCGGAGGTACTCCCAACCTCTCCTCCCTAATCGCAGCCGCTTGCTGCGCCATCTTGTCTTGGAGCTTTTTAATTTGCTCCTCCTACCGCTGCTCGGCCTGTCGCCGAACCACGCCCATCAACTCGGTCAACTGATTACGAGGACCCGAGTTCTCGCTCTCCTTGAGTTGTTCGGGAGCCGCACTCGATCCTCCGAGCCCATCCCTCGTAGGAGGCCGTCCACGTACCATTATCTCCTGAAAACACAACGACTTTGGTCATTTCGTGACATTCAAAGTCATTCACAACACAATATTTTACGAAAATAAACGTGAACCCAATCTAGGCGAAAGCCACACAAGGGTTCTTATTCCCCTCACTTGGTTTCATGTTGTCGGCCGCCAACATGAACACTCTTGGTGAAGAATAAGTCACACCTCGAATCTACCTCTATTTCCAACTAGAGGTATAAGGACATAACCCAATCGCTTATATTTCGCCACATCAAAGATCTCGTCACTCTCGAGCCTACACTCCTAGGGTCATTTCCATCCTAGGGTTTCTTAGGTCCACCTAGACCGTTTCTATTCTCTGATACCACCTCAAGTCTGTCACGCCCCGTCGGGCCTTTAACACCAACTAGGTGGAAAGGATAACCGCACGGGCGCATGCCCCAGACCCGCCGAACGGATAGAGTCTTTTCTACCCGCCCAAGGCGTCACAACACAAGCATATCCATGATGTTCCAACTAGGAACGGAGTACAAGAGTTGCACAAGGAAAGCATCAACATAAAGAATTGCTACTTCTATTACATCACATTTGCACACTTATACATGCCCAAATTTTTTCTTTTCTTTCATTTTCGTTCTATACATCATATTCCAAAATTATGGAATATAAAAGTTACATATATTTAATGAAAACCCCTATACTATCAATGTTCCAGACTAGGGGTACAACTCTATGTATCACCAAAATGGAAGGGCCGCTATCTAGAGAGCCAAACCCTTGCCTCGCTCCGCCGCCTCACTCGCGGAAGGACCTGAAAAATGTGGGGTGAGAACTATAAACATAGTTCCCAATGGGTAAGGCCACCCATCTAGCTTAAAAGCGAGACAATCCAGTTCCGGAGCCTCCGGTAATCATCCTCTATCCATACAAAGTAGATAGCCTTTACTTAGCATATCGCATAAATCCTGCTATCACAGGTACAACCTGTCGGTTCCACCGTCAAGGCACTTTCTGACAGTCCACAAGGAATTTATCCGCCGCAGCACTCTTGATCTCAATTGCACCATTTACCAGTCGGGATCAAGGCTAACTTCCGTGATCATCATATTACTCATCTCATCGAAATCTCTAGAACACTAGCCTCTAACCTGTTTTCACAGCTTCAACTCATTTCTTGAGTGTAGAGATACCTCCAACATTAAGATCTGGGTGCACTTCACACCACTAACTATACATGAACTTGCCATATTTTTCAAGTAAACGCCATGGCAATCAATTCCAAATCACAATTTGGCGATTCCTCTTGCATTCTCTCAATTGCCGAAATGTCAATACTACCTTTCTATTTCACACCAAAGTGCAACTCAGTCCGCGGAGAGAAACATAACTACAAAGCATATAACCCGCCTTCGGGGTAACCAAGGTTGGCGGTCGTCAACTATACCAACAGTTCCAAAAAACTTCTCTCACGCATATCTTTCCCAAAAGGTTTAATCCCTTTATGTGCGAGTCAAATGAAGGGAGTAGGCAACTCAATAATCTCCCCACAATTATCCATAATATCCAATCAAACTAAGAAGTTTGAACGTCGATCACCTCCGCTTGTCCCAAATCAACTATGAATGGTTTGATTCCTTGAGATCTCCACTCATATTCACTTTGGCATCAACTGCCAAGGGACGCTAGTCCTCACAACCGAATCAGTACGTCTTCAACTTGAAGCACTTGTAGTCCTCATTCAAAGGAATCTTCACAGTCTTCATCGCCTCTCGACTTCCAACATGTCGTCGATGCGCACAGGGACAAAGACACCCAGAAAGGCCAAACATCACCTCACACAAGAGCATCAACAGCTCGAACGACATCACGACAATTTCGTAATGTCTACACCGAGGGAACAAGTCACCCTCGGTCCAAACTCAAACTCGATCCAACGAGAGTAGTACTCAGATTGCAACTACCCTCGAGTAAAAACCAGAATTCATGGAGCTTGATCAAACAGATCAACATATCTCAACTACGGGTACATATTCTTGATCGTGACCCTACCGAGTTCACCATAGTCGACCCACAATCGAAATGACCCGTCCACTCAAAACAAACGAGATCGATGCTCCACAAGAGAAAACACTAGGCAAAAGAGGTCTCCAGACCAAGCCTTCAATTCTCACAACACAATCGGGATTGCACAAGCAACTCCCTCACCAGAGACATCCTTATCTTTTAGGGTTCTCAACTTTCACCAAAGATGTTGGCCTAAAGGCCACGCGCCCACTCCGCCAACAACCAGGCTTGGGCAGGTGAAACAATCATCGCAAATAGCGAAACGCCCTCTGAAAACACTATTTCGTGTCCAGGTTCCCAAAGCACTACAGCTTGGCTTCCCCAATCATCGGTAACAGGATACCCGAAGAGCCAGCCCAAGTTCAAATCAAAACTATACGCTCTCAGCCAAATAAAGCCAATCGCTTCGTTGGCGCACAGAAACATCCAAAACTAACGGAGTACAAGAACAGTACTCTCAAGTCCAAGCAATCAGGACCAACACATTCAGCAAGCATCAAGGAATAAGTTTCCTGCCATGCATTCGGCAAACAGCCGATCCAACACTACAATCATAACAAGCAACAAGCTAGCTCCAACACCAGAAGCTGCGAACAACCTTCGTCTTCGATGCATCATCCCTGTCAAACAGACACGCATTCACCCGGTGTCAGCTGCGCGCGAAGTCGATCCCAACATTGTTGACTATATTTTTCTCAAACACTCCAACTGGGGATGGCCCGCCTGGCCACGAAGAGAGTACTTGCCTCTACTCCAAGGGCATCATCGGGTACATGCGGACTCCACCGCTCACACATCACTATAGTCGATGACGATTCGACGTCCCTCTTTCATCCCGCTATAGATCAACATTCTCGAGATCAATTTCTCTTTAAACACCTTAAGTGTCCTCATACATCAGACTTGCCACTCTTAGTAGCTTCCTTTGTCATCCCAACGGTCTCCACGTCTCTCGCCCTTATCAAGGTGTGATTTGCATTCTCACAAAAATTTCTCGAGGTCGGCTGCCTACTGGATTAACAAGTCCTCCAGTCGCTTAATCCTCTCGTCTGCCGACGCAAGGCCTCAACTTGGAGTAACATCATAATTGATCACTGCTCCACCGTGCTCGCTGAAATTACCAGTTGTTCTCTCAACTTCAGGGTCTCACCAAATCCGGAGGATGCAGAAATCCTGTCTCGGTTGCCTCGGCCGCCATCGAGTGCGTCGTTCACCACTCAAGCTGCAACAAGCATAACATGCGCAGGTGAAACATCCCACGCCAATACATCCCCACACAAAACTATAACCCCAATCATGCGAAAGTAATGAAGTGGACTCCCACTATTCTTCGATGTCACGTTGTCGGCCGCCAATGTAACCCTCCAAGGGTATAGAAGTGGTTCACTCCGATCTAACTCCAACACCTTTGGAGCTTTAGAAATGACCCAATCATAATACTTTCGCCAATATGTCACAAGAGATCCCGTCTCTCACGTTCATATTCCTTATCGTCCAACCTGCCTAAGATTTACTAGGTCCACTAAGACTCGACCATAGGCTCTGATACCAAAATAATCTGTCACGCCCCGGGCCCTAGTGGGAGCCTACCAGGCACGTGCACAGACCCGTCGTGTACACCAAAACAACACACAATATACACAAGGCGTCTACAACAATAACAATCAAGTAGTAGAAGGAATACATCCTAAACAAGGTGATCAGAGCGAGAACATAATTCTACAACTAAAACAAGATCAACACAACTAAAATCTCAAGATATACAATAAAATTATACATCTTAACAATACTAGGAGATCACTCTCTAGAAAATAACTATACACCTTTCATACAAAATACAATGAAAGGCCACCATGGTATGTCTACAACAACATCGTAGAGGCTCTAGCTAGCTGCTAACCCCTCGCCACGATCCCAAGCCTCTCCTGCTGCGGAAGGCTATGAAATAAAAACCCAACAACAATGGGGGTGAGAACTATTAAACAATAGTTCCCAGTGGGTAAGCCGCCGAGAGTGGCGAATTACACCGCTAGGTCAACTGAGGCAAGATAGTATAAGCTAAAACATAAAGCATAAAACATTAAATACTAAACAGATAAATCTACTACTATCATGCCTCCAAATGAATAAATCATCTACATGAACATGTTAAAAATCATGTAAACATTCTACTCAGAAACGTGTAAATATGCCATGATCCACTACACATGTTCTAATATCATAAACTCACTATATGTCAAGTTTACTATTACACATATGACTTGTCTCCAACTACAAGTATGAAATGTATAACCAACTTCCCACTACATGTATGAACTATATGACTTGCTCCCAACTATATGTATGTTATGTTCACTAACTACAAATGTGCCAAGTCATGTCAATATCTTACTACATGTAATGCCACAAGGTCACAACCCACTACTATGTCCATCAGTTACATCTATATATACCAATTTAACTATGGTGTCAAATGTCACATTCCTCACAATATTTCCTACCATAAAGGACTTCTCAAGTCTCGGCTTGTGCCGTGCCTAATGGCCCCGTGGTAGTCAACATTCTCTCGCTAGAATGAGCCTCCTCCACGGCAATCCACTTCGGCGCCCATATAACCTGCACATAGGCGATCAACATCGCAAAAGGCCCACTCCGGAGTGCCGGCTTGTAGGGAGCGACCCTCACAAGCATGTGCGAATGAGCACAATGGCATTAACAAGCATAGTCAACAGCATAGAAAATACGTTCATCATGTCTAAAACATGGAATAGCCAACCAATATCCAAGGATCTAACATTATGTCATAATGTCAACCTAGTTATTCACCTAAGTGAAATACAATATGCTTAACCTCACACTATGTCAAAACATGTCATATCATGTTTATTACATTCAATAGCTAATATACTAAATGTCAACAATATTATGTTGTTCTCAAATTATCCGTTGGTATGTCCCTACCAATATGCACATGTCTCTAACATGTAAATGTTCATCTCTCAGTTTACTAAGTTTATAAACCATGCATTATTCTAATGCCATGTCCAATGCATTATACTAATGCTATAACCAATACATTTCAATGCCGTAATCCATGCATTATTCTAATGCTACCATTCATGCATTCTACGGATGCCATGACAATGCATTCTACGATGCCAACAAGACCATATCCATGCCATGCATAAGCTACACCCACCTCTACTACATAGAGTATAAAAGTTATCATGCAAGTATTCATTTAGCCAAGAACTCATGTTTAACTAATTACAATTATCAAATACAAATAGAATCTCTTTTCTCATGTCTTAAACATGAAATCATTTCCACGACCAAAAGGTCGAGCCCAATGGCGACAATGCCCGTCAAGGTTGCTCACCTAGATGAGATGCAACAAACTTACTTTGCCTTTGTCATACCCTCTCTTTTCTCTATACAAGCATACTTTAGTATGCGAAGAGAGTTTACTAGTTCATCAACCAAGTAGTATCTCATATGATACTCATTTCTAGCATGCATATCTTAATTAGCATTTCATAATGCATCATTACACTACTAGTATAAATACTCTAGCATGCATGTTATCCTCATAATGCCATATTATATGGAATATGTACTTTTCATATACAACATATATACCCCATGCAATCACAACTCTCATCATGTCATAATTATCATAATTATGCATCTAATCAATCCTATAACAAGATAGAAGACATACGGAGAGTTCACCCATTTCGGTGAGGTCAGACCCACCGGATAACCGTCGAAACCTCGCAGTACTTCAAAACGAAGTTGTCCCCCGAGCTTCACATACCCTAAGATAATTTTTCAAGGGGTTACAAGTTTCGAACGAACAAATTCGAAAACTACCAAATCTCATGAGGTAAATGGGTGAAAAATACCTTAAGCAAGTAGAACTTGTTCTAAGTCCAAATTGAGGTTAGGGATCTTCAAATCCAACCTACAACAACATTCTACACCCATCAATTCAACCTCAAGAGCTCACAATCACGAAACCCTAAAATAAACCCTAGTTTTCATGAAACTAGGTTTTCATGCTAATCTCAAGCAAAAAATAACAAATAGAGGTTGTAAAAGAATTTACTAACCTCAAATCAAGCTCCCAACCAAGCTCAAACATGCTAGGGTTGAAGCTAAGCCCACCAACAAGCTCTCCTCTTCAGCCACGAGCTCCTCCAAGCCTAGGAGTCCACCTTCGTGGAGAAAATGGAGAGAAAGGAGATCAAAACCATAATCTAGAGGGTTGGAGAGGTGATAAACTAGAGAGAGAAAAAGGAAAACCCTACCTTTCTTCTCCTCCATCCTCAGCCAACACAGCAACATGAGGGGGTGAAGGGATACTTAACCCCGAGCAACAAAATCCACTTAGACCCCTCAAAAAGTCAAAATTACAAAACTGCACAAAATGCACTTTGCAGCACTGTGTACCGGTATACGCATATGCATACCGGTATACTGCACAAATTTTGCAAAACCCGAGCCTCAGCCAAAAAGGCCACGCGACAGGGTTCCGATATGCAACTCTCAATACCGGAACAAAACACTTCAGTACCGGTATGTCAACATCAATACCGTACGCTAGCCTATTCCGGTATCAGCTGCCGGATTCTGCAGAACCCGAGAGCTGCGCACAACCAGTTCTCACTGGATTCCGGTATCGCAAAACCAGATACCGGTATGCAATTGCAAAATCTGTACTTTTGCAGATTTTGACTCCCGGAGTCCGTTTTCGCACTTTCCAAGTCCCGAAAATACTCCGAAGCTCACCAAACTCAACCCCAAACTCCAGAATAGTATAAGCTACCATTCTCTCACTAGAACTCCGCAATTTGCTAAAGTTCAGTGTGCTACAGTTACGAGCCGGCAGAGGAGAAGACGCGGCTGCCGGTGCTGGTGTTCGAGACGGCGGAGCTGGGCTGGTGGCTCGACGGCCCCTGCCGCTTCTCCGAGCACCCCAACTGCACGCGACTCACCTCCCCAACTACGCATACACTGCAGCTGCGCCGACGGATTCTACGACGACGGCTTCGCCGACGGCCTTGGTTGCCGGAAAGCTCAGTCTTTAATTCTTATCTAATCTTAGTTTAATCATCATCATTTTCTTTTCAGCATTATAAAAAAGAGAGTGAGAGAGTCAAACCACGGTGCTTTTTTTTTTTTTTGGTTTAAAAAAAAGAGAAGAAATTGGTGGTTTACTTGTATTCTTCATTGACTTTAGGCATCCATGGTTTTTAAATTCATAAGAAATTAGGTTAGTAAGACTGTTCCATTGGATCTGCCTGCTTCATGTTTAGTTTGTTTTTCTATAGTTTATATTAATTTCTGGGGCACTTCTAATAGACATTTCTGAAATTTCCAATATGGCTATAGTGGTAATGTGGGGTCCATGCGGACAGTGACAGTTACGATTTCATTCTCGATCGTAAAGAGGAGAAATGCAGTGAATGAACAAAACTAGTGACCTAATGCCCTCAAGAAAGGGTAAGAAAAGTCTTGATATATACATATTCTTCTTCTTTTTTTGGTTCGCTAGTATTGACAACGTCGTCCTCCCGTATTGGCCAAATCTTCTTATGCTATTCTTTGTTCCACCTACTGGAGTTGTCGATGAAACTGCTCTTTTGATCAGGCCAAACCTCAACTACTACTACTACCCAACTGTTGCCATGAATTCCTTAGTAGTAAATAAATCCTGCTGAGGCATATGATACTTTTAAAGCTAATAGTCTCCAAGAGCTGCTGGGTCAACTGTACCAACAAATGCTAATTTAATGCCTCTCATCTTTAGTACTAGCAATATTTAGGAATTAACGGTGTGCATTAGTCGCCGAGGCAACTATAGAAACCTTTCAATACTTACCTTGGCTACAATGCAAGTAGATGTAAGAGGTCCTTGGCCTTTATTCGGCCTTCGCTTTCTGGCTTTGACTTAGAAAGGTCCTTCCATAGACAAGATTTGGAAGAATGCAGCTCTTAGATTGGACCGCACGAGGATTTCATCTCAGTTTGGAACGAATACTAATTATATTAAAATGGACGCGCCTGTAGATTAATGAGCTCAGTTTTAGCTACTAGTCTTATACAGATATCTTATTGATCCTGTCGTGGTTAATACGTTTTGTTTGTTTACTTTCTTGGAGCAGTGTGCCTTCCTAAATGCAGCGCCTCCAAGTATGTCTCCGGAGGATGTGGTGGTCGGACCAGAGTGGGTCTTCTCGTTGGAGGTATATTAATCTCCCTTTCCCTGCTGGTGATGCTATTCCTCTATCGATTTCTATCCGGTAAATTTAGCATTAGTATGGCTTGTAATTTATTTTTATTTTTACAAGTCGAGTACATTTGAAAGTGAATGATGTTGAAGCATTACTAGCGCGCTCCAAGAGGAATTTATTTTATGATCTTACTTTTTGGTGATTATTAATAATCACTTATTAATTTGAAGCATTTTTTATATTAATGTTCATAAATTATTGAATTAATTGATGGTATTTTTAGATTGTATGAAATATAATGGTTCGAATTTTATATTTGTTAATCATATTGTTGATTATATGTAAATGATCGATGATGTCTCAATGTGTATGACTTACTGATGTGTGTGTATTGTCTGTTTTATATTTTTGTGGAGATTGAAACTCATATATTTAAAAATTTTAATGTGAAAGATAATTACTATTCTACTGCAGTGGTTATTGTATACTATATATAGTTTGAAGCTACATTTAATAGAAAATTATAAAAATTTAGTTAAATTAACAAATTAAATTTAGCTAATTAATAGAGGCAATAGAATAATTAGGTAATTTAAATTACAACAGATAATTAAAAGTCACTTAATATTTTATTTATTAATAGTGATAAAAAAAATTGTCATTATAAAATCGATGAACTTGACAAATATAAAATATATAGCGGTGGTTAAAGAATTGTCACTTTTTATTTGAATTAATAGACGCAGTTGAAAATTTGTCGCTAAATATTTGTAAAATTGACAAATTTTAGGTTTATAGTAGCAGTTGTCAAAACTGCCGCAATATTAAAGAAAAACTGCCACTATATGTTAGCGGCATTTTGCTACGGTCGCTAAATCAAATTGCGATCCCTTTATAAGTGGCAGTTTTAAAACCATCGCTATAACTGCCACTATTGCTTATAGCAACAGTATTTTGCTTTTTAGTGGCGGTTTTATAACTGCCACTATATGAATATTTTCTTGTAGTGTTTATCGCACTAAACCCGCGGTGGATCGAACTACGAACGAGCACGATCACTAATCCACCGTTCAAAACCCTCTAGAACAATAGGTTAATGGAGGATGTGGTTTTCCTTATTTTCTCTCTTATTTTCTTATTATTTCTCTTATGAGAGATAGCCCGTATTTATAAGGGATTTCAAAATCCTAATAGGCAAGTAAAGATAAGGTCAAATCGGTTTATATTATGTTATCCTAATATGATTATGATTTATCTCTAATTAGCTTTCTAATTTAAAAGCGAAATTAATTCTAATCTAATCAGACAATATAATAATCATCTGATCGAGCCCGATCATGGACGCACCCGATTCGATTTAACCGAATGCCAACACTTATAATTTGAGAGCAATTTATCCGCATACTTTCAATTCAATGATCTAATTTCTAAATAAAGAAAATGTTATAACTCAAAATTGAGCAATCGCCTTGACATGTGAGCAGTCATAAGGACCTGATAAACATATGGCGCATTAAAAAGTTTGATGCATTGAGTGTGGAGGATAATTTGTCCTCCCATAGTAATTAGCACTCATAGGACCTAAGGTGGAACATTTTTTAAAAATTGAAATTCTTTAATGTCTAATTCTAAAGTTAGATGACCAAACAAAATTTCGGCAAATTTAGAGAGTAGAAGTGCAATTCAACCTTTAAATATCTCGTACAGTTATTTCACTGATACTGGCAATTGGGTAGCTTATGACCACTAAAGTTAGAGGAGTAAAGTCAAAGTCAACAAGGAAGAGATTCCTAGTGTCTTCTTCATCCTCTTCACGGAAGGCCGTTGCTTGGTCCGAAGAGGGAAGAGCTTATCATCGTCCGCTCCTCTTCACGGATATGGCAGAATTTGTCGGGATGAAAGTCGGCGAGTGGTTCGCGTTTTACGTTCTGGATAAGCTGGTCGGCAAGGTCTT
Source organism: Puya raimondii (assembly GCA_016920855.1). Taxonomy (NCBI): domain Eukaryota; kingdom Viridiplantae; phylum Streptophyta; class Magnoliopsida; order Poales; family Bromeliaceae; genus Puya; species Puya raimondii. The sequence continues at coordinate 17,799,564 of JABWPP010000048.1, read as the reverse complement.
CTCCTACTTCTCCGGCCGATGTGATGTGCTCAAAGGCGTGGAGGACATGCTGCGGGACGTGCAGGACCGGCTTCCGCGCATCCGAGCGGTGATCGACGCGGCCGAGGGGATGCCCGTCAGGGATCCGGCACTGGCCAAATGGATGGCCGAGCTCAAAGACGCCGCGTACGCGGCCGACGATGTCGTGGACGAGTTCGAGTTCAGAGAGCTGCACGACAGATTGCACCAGCAGAGCAAGGTGGGCGAGCTATCATCCTCGGCTCATAAACTTGTCATGCATTTTGCCTTCTCGGACGAGGACCTCATTACAAGCTTGAAGAATCTTGTAGAGAATCTTGATAAAATTTATGTCGACATAGGCCGCCAGGAATTGAAGCTGGATCAGTACCGCAAAGATAAGAAGGAAGCTACCGCAGCCTGCAGGGAGACCAGCTCGTCCCTGTTGGCAGACCAGGTGTTTGGGAGAGACAAAGAGATACAGATGATGCTAGATCTGCTGCTCAGCTCAGGAGAGCCTGCTGATGGCGGTGGCGCCGATACATGCAGCGGTGCTGCGGGGAGCAGCAGCGGTCCCGGTCTTGCCGTTCTTCCGATCGTAGGTGTAGGAGGAGTCGGCAAGACAACGCTCGCACAGCTTATCTACAACGATCCAAGGGTAGCTGAGCACTTTCAGCTTCGGAAGTGGGTCTACGTCTCCGACAATTTCGACGTGAAAAGGATCTCCAAAGAGCTGGTGAACGAGGGGAGTGCCGATACTCGCTTCATCGATATCAGTTTAGATCAGGCTCTGGTGAAGCTCACGGAGGCCACTAGGAATGTAAGGTTCTTGTTCGTACTCGATGATGTGTGGGACGAGAGAGGAATCAAGTGGAAGGAGCTCCGTAGCGCATTGACATTCGGGTCGAAAGGAAGTTTTGTTTTAGTAACTACTCAAAGCCCGGTTGTGGCAGATCTTATGGGGACCGTGGAACCGATTGAGTTGAAGTGCTTGGAGGACGATGACTATTGGGAGCTCTTTGAACATTGCGCGTTTGGCCATGATCAGGATCAGCTTGACGGGAGCAAGCGGAGAAGGCTGCAGTTAATTGGTCAAGAAATATCGAAAAAGCTACACGGCCTACCGCTTGCAGGAAAGGTGCTCGGAACTCTGCTCCAATCCGAACAAGAAGAGGGGTACTGGAGATCAGTCTCCGAAAGCGAGTGGTGGAAGCAAGAACTTGCGCTAGATAGCATCCTTCCGTCTCTTGGATTGAGCTATCAGCACTTGAACATGAACCTGAAACAATGCTTTGCTTACACTTCTATATTCCCGAGGGGTTACGAATTCGAGAAGGAACAACTGGTCCATATGTGGATTGCTCAGGGATTTATCCAATTCGACTCCGACAAGAGAACCAGACCGGAGGACTCAGGCAATCGTATGTTTGATGAGTTAACCAACAGGTACTTCTTTTCCCCTACGATGCATAACAAGTTTGTGATGCATGATCTGATCAGAGACTTGGTCGTGTATGTTTCATTGGATGAATGCTATGTCGTCAGTGAGTGGCCGGCAAAGTTTCCAGCAACTGTTCGTCACTTAACTCTCAACACAGATAATCTAGATGTGCTAAAGGACGTCCCCAAGTTTCAAAATTTACGAACTATCATATTTTTTCGGGGTTATGATTCTTCAGAACATCATGGGATTCTCGAAGGCATCTTAAAGAATCTCAAAAGCCTGCGAGTGCTAGATTTATCACACTGCGGTACACAAATGAAAAAGTTACCAGATGCTATCTGTGACCTATCACATGTTCGGTACCTAGATATTTCCTGCACTGATATCAGACGATTTCCAAAACAGTTTTCACGGCTTTGCCATCTGCAGGTTCTTAACATGCAGCGCTGTCTCTTTAAGAAGATGCCTGAAGGAATGAACAGGCTGATAAACATGCGACATTTATATGCAAGAGCTGAAACGATTGCTCTAATTGATGGGATCGGGAGACTCACCGACCTTCAGGAGTTGGAAGAATTCCGTATCACAAGGAAGAGAGGGCACCGGATTGGAGAGTTGAAGGGACTGAGAAATCTCCGGAGGCGGCTTGTTATACAAAATCTTGAGTGTGTGGAAAGCAGGGAGGAGGCCATGGAAGCCAACTTAAACAACAAAGAATACCTTAATGCACTATGCTTGAATAGGAAGCCTGATGTGAAAGGGCAGAGTGATCTGGAGGAGCAAATGTTTGAATGCCTAGAACCACATTACAGTCTTAAACAGCTTACAATTCCGCATTACGGAGGTGTGACACTTCCAAATTGGCTGGTAAAGAAGCAGCATCTCACCAATCTAGAATCTGTTCATCTAAACAACTGTGCTAGGTGTGCGAGTCTACCACCCCTCGGGCACCCTCCTTTTCTCAAGTTCCTCCACTTTAACACGATGCCTGCAGTAAAACGAATCGGAGTTGAATTCTATGGGGATGCTGATCAAGTCTTTCCATCACTTGAGGAGCTCAGGTTCACCGGCTTGAAGGAATGGGAAGAGTGGAAGGAATGGGAAGAGCAGCCTCACACCGAAGGTCGGCAATTTTTCCCTCGACTCCGTCTACTCCACATTCTCACTTGCTGGAAGCTGAGAAAAGTCCCACTTCATTGCTTAAGTTCAGCAGTGACGGAGCTCAGAATTGTTGAGTGTGGTGACTTGGGCGACGCCCTGCCTAGATGTCTACAGAGCCTGACCTCCCTTGTCGTCCTAGAATTGAAGAACTACCCACATAGAACATCAGTTTGTCTGTCTAACCTAAGGCATCTAGAGTTGTTGTTCCTCGAATACTCGGAGTTGAGCTTACTTACCGGGTTTCAGTCCCTCACTAGCCTGAAAGATTTGCGAATTGAAGGATGTCCCAAGTTGAATGATTTCTTGCAGACTGAGCAGCCATATGAGGATCCGAATCTGAAATCACTCTCTGTTTTTCAGACGGATGATGTCCCTTTCAACAATGTGTGGATCACACTAGGAACTGTCCGCTCCCTCCGTCGTATTGTCCTTCAGAACTGCGCCCATCTTGCTTCCTTCGAAGTAGAGCAGGAAGAATGGTTCCAGAAACTAGTCTCACTCGAAGAACTACAACTCTTGGGGTGTCGAAATTTGCAGAGCCTTCCTACTTCTCTAGTAACCATTTCCTCCATCAAGAAGTTGTCAGTAGGCCTCTGCCCCGAGATTAAATCATTGCCGGAGAATGGCCTACCAGCTTCGCTTAAAGAATTGCGTATCTGGGGGTGCCCATTGCTGAAGGAGCGCTGCATAAAGGATCAAGGACTAGACTGGCAACTTATTGCTCACGTTCCTTATATATTCATAGATAGTGAAAAGGTACAAGATCTGTGAGAGAGTAGTTGCGCTAACTAATTAATCAGTTTCTTTATCTGGTTCTGAGTCTCATTCTTTTCTTTCTAATATTTGTGTTTTCTTTGCACATCTCTTTTCATGTTTCATTAGTTATGTATATCTCAATGTATAGTTATATCCATATAGTTAAAGATTAACATCAGTGGAAACTCTTTAAAAGATATTTTAAGATTGCGGCCAACCTAGTTTCTACACACACACACACAAAAAAAAAAAAAAAAAAAGAAATATTACTGTAAACAGCAACCCATAGATTTGATTTTTTTTTTTTTTAAATACATAGAGTTATAAGATAGTTTCACCACATGATATTTCTTTTTATGCCTGATGCTTAGTTATGACTACTAGAAAGCTACTTAAGCGACTTGCCTCTAGTTTTGATGGTGTATGGTTTCACACGAGAATATGGAAAGGAGGCAGAGAATATGGCAAAGCTTGAAATAGGAGAGTTGAAATGGGAGAATAAAAAACTATAGATAATAAACAAGGTCGTTAACTAACAAAGAGATTAGCCAAAAAAACAAATCTGTCACAACTATCTACTAACTTTTCCCAGCAAAATGCTAATAATATTAATAACCAAAACTAAAATAGACTTGGTCTTATGTTCATCACAACCCCATGAGATGTTGGGAATCCGGTACTCGCTCCGGTACCGGATCTCGAGAATCCGCAACCTGCTCCGATACCGATCGTCTTTGATCCGGTATCGATTGTTGGGATTCCTCAACGGAAGCGTCGAATCGGGTTTTTACCATAAACCCGTCTCCTCAGTAAAAGCTGATACAATCATAAAAGAGAGAAAAAATCAAACAGTAAATATGCGGATAAAATAAAATTCACTAAATAAAAGAAGATTACACCTGACTCCTCTTCTGCAACAGAGTAGCTACAACCCGAGCCCTCTTTCTGAATCTCTCCTACCCTTTTCTCGTCTTCTATAAACCCAAAGAAGACAACTCTCACATGCACCCGTGCACTAGGTGCACCAAGTCATGTCCAAGACTCTTTTTCTCTCTCTAGTACGACACCACCTAAGAGAAACCTCTCTCTCTCTGCCGTACTTATCTCAAAAGAGCTCCCAAGGATGCTTATATAATGCATCCTCTAAAACGTACCCAAATCCTATTATATTTAGGATTCCTATCCCAATAAATATTTAAATCTATATTTAATTATCTCCAATAGATCTAAATATTTATCCTAATCTAGTTAGATGTCTACTCTAATTAATATTTAAATCTTAATATATCTCCAATAGATTTAAATATTAATTCTTATCCAACTAGGAAATAATTACAAATCTAACCAAATCCTAACAAATCTCCACCTTGGTTTGATTTGTAATTTTCAACCGCTGCGTCGAGCTCACCATGCAAGCTCCGCCTTGAGCTTGTCTCCTCCGCTCGATGTCGTCGAATCTGCCGCTCCACCTTGAGCGACTGCATCTCCGCGAACTTTTGGAACCCAAATCGTCTTCGCTCCCGTTCTGACTGTGCTCCCGTTCAGAACGTATAAGTTCCCCCGCTTGTTCGCCTCGCACACGACCCGATCTCGCTTTCGGACCCTCATAGCAGCTCCACCTGAAGCCGAAAAATCGCAACCCTTCGAGTCCAACGCGCCTAGCGAGATCAAATTCCGCTTCAATCCAGGAACGTGCCGCACACCAGTCAGCGTCCTCACGACCCCATCGTGCATTCGGATCTTCACCGTGCCGACTCCCATAACTTTGCACGCCGTCCCGTTCCCCATCAGAGTCTTTCCACCCTTAATCGTCATATAGGTAGCAAAAGACTCTTTCTCCGGGCATACGTGAAAGGAACACGCCGAATCGAGCACCCACGCATTATCCGAAATTTTCGCACCTCCGGCCGCCGCATATAGCACATCAGAATCGAACATCTCCGACTCTGCCTCCTGCACCATCGCTGATGTCGCATCGTCCTGGTTCACGACAGTTCTCTCCTTCTGTCGCTTCAACTCCTTCAGATCATTCTGAAGTTCCCGACAGTTGCGCTTTATATGTCCTTTCCTGTGACAATAAAAGCACTCCACCTCGGATAATGACTTCTTTTGTCGATCTTCGGTCGCCGATGTTATCCCCTTCTTCTTCGCTCTCACCACCAGAGCAGTATCACGGCTCTGCGTGCCGGACTCCTGAGTCATCTTCCGCATCTCGTTCGAGAGAAGCGCCGCTGTGACCGCCTCCACGCTTATGGTCTCCTTGCCATAAAGCAACGTGGTCACCAGATGCTCATATGCCGCCGGTAACGAAGATAATAAAATCAGCGCCTTGTCCTCGTCATCCATGTTGACTCCGATGCTGGTCAACTGGGCCACCACCTTGTTGAACTCGTTCAGATGCTCGTGTAGGCTCGCCGTTTCCTGCATCCGCAGCGTAAACAGTCGCTGCTTCAGATACAACCTGTTCGTCAAGGATTTGGTCATGTACAGATCTTCTAACTTCTTCCACAACTTTGCCGATGTCGTCTCGCCGGCTACATTGTAAAGAACCTCATCTGCTAATAATAGATGAAGCGTACTCAACGCTTTCCGCTCCATCTTCGTCCATGCCGCATCCGTGACTTCCGCCGGCTTCGCCTCCTTCCCGTTCAACGTCTCGTCTAACTCTTGTTGTACGAGGATCGCCCGTACTTTAATCTGCCACAAGCCGAAATTGTTCTTGCCGTCGAACTTCTCGATTTCGAACTTCGTGGCCATCTCCGTCGATCTCTCCCGCGGATCGGTAACCTTCGCTCTGATACCAATTTGTTGGGAATCCGGTACTCGCCCCGGTACCGGATCTCGAGAACCCGCAACCTGCTCCGATACCGATCGTCTTTGATCCGGTATCGATTGTTGGGATTCCTCAACGGAAGCGTCGAATCGGGTTTTTACCATAAACCCGTCTCCTCAGCAAAAGCTGATACAACCATAAAGGAGAGAAAAAATCAAACAGAAAATATGCGGATAAAATAAAATTCACTAAATAAGAGAAGATTACACCTGACTCCTCTTCTGCAACAGAGTAGCTAAAACCCGAGCCCTCTTTCTGAATCTCTCCTACCCTTCTCTCGTCTTCTATAAACCCAAAGAAGACAACTCTCACATGCACCCGTGCACTAGGTGCACCAAGTCATGTCCAAGACTCTTTTTCTCTCTCTAGTACGACACCACCTAAGAGAAACCTCTCTCTCTCTCCCGTACTTATCTCAAAAGAGCTCCCAAGGATGCTTATATAATGCATCCTCTAAAACGTACCCAAATCCTATTATATTTAGGATTCCTATCCCAATAAATATTTAAATCTATATTTAATTATCTCCAATAGATCTAAATATTTATCCTAATCTAGTTAGATGTCTACTCTAATTAATATTTAAATCTTAATATATCTCCAATAGATTTAAATATTAATTCTTATCCAACTAGGAAATAATTACAAATCTAACCAAATCCTAACATGAGACCTCTGTGACTCTTGACTCCTTCAAATAAGATTATTCAGAGCTAAGGGGCTTGGTGAAATGGTAGTAAGTTTCAATGTCTTTGCTGTGACTACGGTGCATCGGATATCTTGTCCTTCCAGCCTTGCTTCTAGTCGGACAAAATCCATTGCATCTGCACAGGTAGGCAAGATGCAACAATAACGGCAATATGTTCTGCTTTAGAAGACGAAACGCTGTCGTGTATTGCTTCTTTGAGGACCAACATTGCTATTGAAATAAACCTGAAGATGAACATGCTTGTGGCTTTTCTATCATCCACTCTACCCAATCGCTATGAGAAGAAACCAAAACAATTGAAATTATTAGAGTCCTGTGAACTATAAAACATTGACCAATATTTCCGTCAAGTTTCGCAGGATCCATTTTGCTGCACCAAAATGAATTTTGCTGACCAAGATAGCAAATTGATTGTTTGCACAATATCCAGTCTTGTGTTTGTCACATATAGTGAACTCCTAAAGAAACTCTTGCACATATTGGACTCACACTTTCTCTACCATCATCAACTGAAATTTGTATATTTGCTCCCATAGGGTTTGCCACCAGGTTACAATCACTCAGGCCATATCTCTCAGGTGAATCAAATATATAATTCTTTGGTAAAATAATAATAAAAAAAAAACCCTTTTCACATTGTGCTACTACAAGAACTAAAAAATAATTAATCATATCAAGATCCGTTATTTCGAATTCTTGCACCATATAAAATTTAAGTTCATCATTCTCTTTCTGAAAACTTCCGACATACATTAAATTATCTGCATAAACACATACAAACAGAATTTCGGTACATTGATTCTTCATGTACAAAGTTGGCTCACTTTCTCTTCTTTTAAAATTATTTTGAAGAAAATGGGCATCAAACTTGCTATATCATGCTTGCGATGCCTGCCTGATTCCAAATGTAGCCTATTTGAGCCTGTACACCTTATCTGCCAACCCTTTAATTTCATACCTTTAAGATTGCTTAACATACAGTTAAGCATGAGAAACACCGTTTAAAAAATGCAGATTTAACATCAAATTAAAAGAATTTTTTGTATGTTTCGAGCTGCTAAGGCTAAAATTATTCTAACTGTATCTAATCGAGCTACCGCAACAAAACGCTTCAGAAAAATTAGTATCTTCCTGCTGTGGTAGCATTGCTCAATAATTCTGGCCTTCAACTTCCGAATGGATCCATTGGTCTTAAACTTGGTCTTGTAAATCCACTTTAGTGAAATCGTATATTTAAGTTAGTAGTAAATCTATAAGCTCCCAAGTTTGATTTCGCACACTGTTTATCTCCTCATGATTGGCTTTACGCCAATCTGATGACTTGGCCACATCTTCAAATTTCTCAGATCCAGCTGTTGAACTAAACTTGCACATTCCTATACTTTCAAGGGATCTCACCAATGGATTCGATTTTGGAGAACAACTTAGTGATGAACATGGTGAGAATTGAGTAGAGCTAGAACCTATCACCCCTTGCACGGAAGCCCAACCGGACGCTCAACAATCCTGCCACACGGACAGAGTCTCCCGTGTGCGCACAAGGCGTCAAATAATACAACCCGTCACAATTTGTATACTTAGCAAAATATACATTTAATAGATCAACAAAGTGGGCATCTAACTAGATTTGAACTTTATAACATAAAGTTTACTTGGTTTCACTGATTCTACCAAATCCTTTTAATTACATTATAAGCTTTATACATACGTCACTCTCAAAATATGACTAACAAAAAATCAGAGCTTTATCTATATAACTCCTAAAATCTCGCTACGCGGTTGCTCACAGCCTATCCTCATCTACGGCTTGATCTAAAAAGATTCCAACAACAAGAAGTGAGAAACTAATATAGTTTTTCAGTTGGTATAACAGGTCGCGATAGGCAAACTATACCGACTGGGTCCAATTCGTCACGCCCCAACTCCGAAACATAACCGAAACATAACAGATGCCGCATACCTGCTATTAATTAATAACAAATATGCAAGGCAGAAAAACCTATAAACATCAAGCAATAACACCCTATCTCAAGAACAAGTTAAACACATAACAAATTGAAAACCCTTGAATCTTCAGTAAGACGATTATCTACAAAACTAAAATTCACTACTAAAGATTCCACAATACTCAATTATTCAAACTCACTAAAAGTTAAAACAATTCTAACCTAAACAAATATCCACAACATTAAAATATTTAAATCTTAAAACCACCAAAAACTAAATTTATTAACCAAGGCATGAAATTAAATAAAGGAATCGATCACTCAATCCTATCCCACAAGCTAATCGGACTCATTTCTGGGTAAGCAACCATGCACCATATTAGTCGGATTAAATATCTGAAATAAAAAATAGTTTCAATATTTAAACACAAATTTTCATACTGAAAATACAATAATGATGACCAGGTTTCACAAAAATCCCACAAATTTTATTTACAAAATTTTGAATTGTAAACGAACATATTTTAACAAATCGAACTAAGGAAAATAGAATTTTTAACAAACGCATTTTTTTTTCCAAGAAAGAAATTTAAATTTCAAAACATAAGTCTCTGGCCACTAACTACCTAAGCAACCTATTGTTAGAGGTCCAAAGCACATATCAAACACACCCTAATGCGATCACAAAGTAAAGTCAACCGAAGGACTATTAAAATAGCTAATAATTTAAATTTAACATTCCTAATGGCTAATTTTTTAAGAGTGTCAGAAATTCTATGGATTGCATATTTTGTATCCAAACAGTTTCTAAAGTGAATCCATTGAAATTTTTTTGAGTTACAAATTCCACATTTCATCTGGACCAAAACCACGGTATTTAAACTCCATAGAATTTTTTTACTGCGCATCCAAACAGAGCCTTATAAGATAGCTTCAGAACATGATATTTCTTTTTACGCCTGATGCTTAATTATGACTATTAGAAAACTACTTAAACGACTTGCCCCTAGTTTTGATGGTATATAGGTTCACACAAAAGAATATGGAAATTTGGCAAAGCTTGAAACAGGAGAATAAAATACTATCTAATTAACTGAGATGCAACCAGTACATGCATGGTTGCTCGGATTGATGGTTTTATGCTGCAGCCCCATCTACACACAGCTTGCCTGCCCTACAGATTAGAACAATCTACCGACTAATTAACATACATAATGAATAGATAATAAACAAGGTCGTTAACTAACAAAGAGATTAGCCAAAAAACAGATCTGCCACAACTATCTACTAACTTTTCCCAGCAAAAAGGTAATAATATTATCAAAACTAAAATAGATTTGGTCATATGTTAATCACAGCCCCATGAGACCTCTGTGACACTTGACTCTTTCAAATAAATTTTTTTGGAGTTAAGAGGCTTTGGTGAATGGTTTCTCTTGACTTGAACAATGCGCCAACTCGATGTTGCCATTCGCCACTTTTCCAAATGAAATGGTGGTAAATTTCTATGTTTTTGGTATGACTATAATGCATCAGATTTTTCGTCCTGGTTGCTGTTGATTGACTGTCACAGTAAATGGATGTAAGCTTCCAGCCTTGCTTCTAGTCAGTCAAAATCCACCGCAACCGCGGCCATGGTGTCCTTTTTTTCTAACATTGCATCCACATTGTCCCAATTAGTTTATAGGTGAGAAATTTTTTAAAAAATATGTTATTTCTTAAAGTCGACATGATTTCTTCTCTCTAAATGATATTGAAGCTTATTTTTTATATGAAAATTCTAGTTGATCTTAAATTTTGTCATATTTTATAATATGCATTGTATATTGAAAATTCTAGTTGATTTTAAAAATTGATAAATATATTCATATTAGGAATTTGATGTTGTAAATTAGTCAAATATTACGAAATGTTATAGATATTTGAAAGTTAGATGTCGCGTATATGTAAAGTGGCCATTACTATTTATTAGAATGGACATGTAGTGGTGCAATATGGCAATCCATACTATATATATTGGCGGTTATAAGAAATTAAATAGCATCCCAATGGATATTACATTTACGAAATTTGAAAGAAAAATACATAGATCGACTGATATTCTAAAAGATGAGTATCATCTAATTATCAAAGTATGATATCCGACCGAGAAAAATCAACTTGATGTGATTGAAGCTACGGACGATGACTCATTGTATGGTATGATGGCATTGTCGGAGAACTATGCGTGTTTGGTGATCTTTGTTGAAAAACAGATAGTTATAACTCAGGGGTATTATTCAAGAATGTTAACTAGTGAATTAGATGTGGATGTATTATCCCCTAGCTCCAGAGGAGAATCCTTCCGTGCTGACATTAGAGCAGGAGCAGATGCACCTAGATTAGTATTGCAAAATCTGATTTTCATATAATTTTAATTTAAGAAATGTTTAGATTGCTTTCTCTAATCAATTGCAGACAGTACGAAGTTCCAAATGTAGTTGGCAGTGGTTATCCTTCCCTCCCACATAGGGGTGTCAACGAGCCGAACACGAGCGAGCTGGGGTTCGCTCGTGTTCGGCTCGTTTAATAAATGAGCCGAACACGAGCTGGCTCGTTAAAGTATCGAGGCGAAAAATTCAGCTCGTGTTCGGCTCATTTATTAACGAGCCGAACACGAGCTGGCTCGTTAAAGTATCGAGCCGAAAAACAGCTCGTGTTCGGCTCATTTATTAACGAGCCGAACACGAGCTGGCTCACGAGCTGACCCACGAATAATAAATTAAAAAAATTAGATTTGATATCTATATTATATATAAAATAAATTTATAAAATATTGCATGTTAAACTTTGATTAATGGTTGAAATTTTACATATAAATAAGTCTTTTTATAATTAAATTCGGCTTTATATTTTAATTTTGCTAAAAGCTAAATAATAAAAAATATACTATATATAAATATTCATTTATATATATAAATATAAAATACATAAATTATATAAATATAAAATATATATATATTCGAGCTGTTATCGAGCCGAACACGAGTGAGCTGACCTCAGCTCGTGTTCGGCTCGTTTATTAAACAAGCTAAAAAAACTCAACTCGCGTTTGGCTCGTTTACTAAACGAGCGAGTCGATCTCAAGCTCATTTCAAGCGAACACGAGCTGGTTCGCGAGCGGCGAGCTGGATTGCCACCCTTACTCCCACATACTACTCATCATACCACGACATCTAGTTTTTATGCCCCACTGGACGAACAACAAGATGTCTCATGTGAAGAAGGGTTAGAATATGCTACAATTAATTTAATCACAAAACTTGTTATATTATTTAGAAGTAATTAATTGCGATAAAATTGCAGATTTCTTGTGACGCCTCGGACTTCCCAGGGGGTCACCCATCCTAGGACTACTCCCGTCCTAGCACGCTCAACTCTCTCAACCTCTTACGCCTAGCCACCACCCAAAATGCTTAAGCCGGGCTGAGAGGTTAGCCCTATTATATTTTTTATATAGGACTACCTAAGGTGTCACAATCTCCCCTCCTTTAAGCCCTGACGTCCACGTCAGGCTCCGACTCACAAGTACCAGGCGGTGTGAGACTCATCTTGCTAGCCTAAACTGGGGGAGCCACGCTCTACCCATAAATCCTGGGGAGCCATGCTTTACCCATAACTACACATGGCTCAGCCGAGACTCATCTCACACTTCCGGCTGATAATTGGCTCTAATACCAACTATGACGCCCCGGACTTCCCAGGAGGTCACCCATCCTAGGACTACTCCCGTCCTAGCACGCTCAACTCTCTCAACCTCTTGGGCCTAGCCACCACCCAGAATGCTTAAGCCGTGTTGAGAGGTTAGCCCTATTATATCTTTTATATAAGACTACCTTGGGTGTCACATTTCTTGCCTCCCATGATGTGCATGACCTTGGATCCTATCCATTGGAAAGCGAGTATGATGAGATAGAGAGGGTATTGAATATGAACCTCCGAATTTGGCCTCAAGTGAGAATATCGTTGCGGAAGGTCGCCATAGTGATGTGGATCATGATGGCGGACTAGGAGCCCTCGCAGATATTATATGCTGAGGTTGATGATCCAACCGCCAATAATGAATATGTTGATGATCCAGATGAAGGTGCAGAGTTTATAGATCGTCCAGAGCAAGTTGTAGAGGATGCTGATTGGATGGACTAGTATGTGGTCGATAACAGTGAATTTGATTGTTCACTGATTGAACAGTGCCCTCGTAGTGTTGATGGCTCATGGGTTGGTCGAATATTTCTTGATAAACCAAGATTATTGCACACTCTGGGGGAATGGTATATTGTTCACAACGTAAAATGAAAGTAATAAAGTCGACGATAAAGCTTATACAGTAAAATGCACGGTAGATTCATGTCCTTGGAGACTATATGTTTCGGTGCCAAAGGATGTGAGTTATTTTAGAGTCAAAATATATACCGGGCCTCATACCTGTTTAGTTCCGATGCTTAACACTGCACAGCGGAACTGCACTTCATCTCTTATATGTCGACATATTCTTCCATCATTGGTAAAGCTTACTTTGACGCCGTTAGAAATAAAAGAAAAGATGTGTATTGAATTGCATATAGACATACCTTATTCGAAGGCATGGCAGGCTAGAAGTAAAGCTTTGCATATCATTTACGGGGGTTGGGAGGAGTCCTACAGCGATCATGGTTGCTTCCTATCTATACTACAATGCATGAATCCTGGGACTCAATGACATCTTGATCCTAAAATACTGCCGAATGGTGTTCGACAATTTGGACGGGTATTTTGGGCTTTCGGGCCGTTAATTAATGGGTTTTCTTTTTGTCGACCATTGTTGAGCATTGATGGAACTCATATGTATGGAAAGTATCAAGGGCATGCGTTAATCGCGATGAATATAGATGCAAATAATGGCCTTTATCTGTTGCCTTTTGCTATGTGCGAGGAAGAGAATGCGGCTAGTTGGCGTTGGTTTTTACGACATTTAAAAGTATTCTTGACACGTGATCGATTAATTTGTCTTATTTCATACCGCTATCCTAAGTTAAAGGAGATTATTGCAGAGAAGTTTCCAAGAAGCGAGGGACATGCTTACCATCGATGCTTCCTCCATATGAAGGCAAATATGAAAACAGCCGGTTTTAAAAATAAAAATATACTCAATAAATTTTATACGGGCATAGGATGTGCTGCAACTAAAAGAGAATATTATGAGCAAAAAGAGAGTCGCAAGTACGTACAGATTTCTTGAATTAAATACATGCACATTCATTTTAAAATTTTACATCCATTTTATTTCATTCTATTTTAGATACTTGTATAGGTTATATGAATGCCTTGTACGGAGGATATTTTGAATAGCCTTTCTGCTTTTTGTCTTGAGAGATCTACAGTCTGTTGTTCGAGGACTTACTTGATATACTACCATATTGTGAAGCTACATGTACTGGATAGAGTACTGCGCCAATTTGGGTTGCTGCAGCATATAACAGAGCCAATAGAAGTTGTACAGAGGATTACATCGCAGCGAAGGTCAGGCGAGAACAGGGCAACTTTTCATGCTCCGTATATACAGCCAGTGGGCAGATCGTCTAGAGCATATTTGGAGCAGAGTCCTTTCGTCGATCTAGATCCAGTACAAGCCACCTCTATGTACATGCAGTGGTAATGAAGAATCACGAGGAGGTGGATTTCTCGTCCTATACAGCGGCCTCCACTCTCTTTTCTGCCGTGTGGGCATGTCGAGCGAACATTAGTAAGATAATTTTATATTATGGTTTATTTTAATATAAAGATATCTAATATGTATAAATATGTATACTTATACAAGTGGATGCGATGCGGCATACTGTTAGAAGTATTGGACATTTGATGGATGATCCTCCGGAGCCATCCAGGATAATGGATGTTCTAGCACATGTGAGATGGGACCTGGAGAATGTGTTAGAGAGCCTTACGACATTACCAGTGACAGGGCATCTACATATTCCTTTTTCGACTTTTCATGACCGCAGTCATATGCCTGCATATCCCGCCCGGTTCATCCATCTGGCATTCCCTCGACATCGGAAGTGCAGTTTGATATCCCGTCAGCATCTATCCCGCCATTTAACATTCCATCTACGTCAGACGTTCCATTTATGTTAGACATTCCATCTAAGTCAGAAGTACCCTATCTTGATATTCCATTCACGCCTATCCCTCCCTCCGACGTTCTGTCCACATCGGAGGTTCCTCGCGATGATATTGTATATCGACGTAGGCGACGGCGATAGCATCATATTGCCACTCAGCCTATAGTTGAGTCGAAGGAGGGGATACTTCCATCAACCATTGACATGCAAGAGATAGAGTCGATTGTCGAGGACACTACCATCGAGCATATTGATCAGATGCATGGCATTGACCCGTGAATCCTAAGATAGAGCACGATATGCATATTCGAGGACGGGATCGCGGACAAGGACGTGGACATGGACGTGGCAGGGGTCGAGGGTGAAGGAATGGGAGAGGCGTCGAGAGGGCTTGATTTTCTTGTAATTCTTTTGATTATCATGTACATTTGATATTTCTAGTCTTTTGGACATGGATTTTTATAGCATTATCTCAGTTTATTCATATTGAAGTATGTTAACATTGATATAGTTTACTTTATATGCTTAAATTATGATTGAAATTGGTATGAATGTGTAGTACATTGAATTTCGGTGTGCTGTATCGAACTTTATCAAATTGGATGAAGTTCGGAGAAAGCCGATAAGGGCTGGCGTGGAATTGGGTTCCGAGGGTTTCGGAACGTTTGGGTGCGAGTTAGGAACCCGGAAATCAAAAAATTGAATTTTTGGAAAAGTCCGAACTGGAGCTAAATTGCTCACGGGGTCCGGATGTCACGCCCCGGGTTACCTCTTCCCAGGCGCATGACCAGATCCGCCGCATACACAGTATCTCTACCATGTATACGAAGCGAAACAACATCAACAATAATCACACAGAGGTAAAGGTATCAACAGAGCTGCTATATAAATATATCAAAAGATCACTGTACATACATCATCCATAACTCTCATATATAATTCTCATATACAACACTGATATCTCAATCACACTGTATGTACAGACTAAACCATCTATCAAAATGGGTATACCTCTAGCCAAGTATCCGGGGAATAGCTCTACCCGACGGTCTCCTTTCCGCGCTCAGTATGCACAACTGGGGAAGAAGACTCTGCAAAAAGATGTCACCAATGGGTGTGAGAACTACTATCAAAGAAGTAGTCCTCAGTGGGTACCGCCACCAGCCTCAGCGGTCTGCCCACTAAGTCCTCAATCTCAAGAGATATGTATAGAGCAATAAAAGAGTAGGAGATATACTACCACTACTATGCACAAAGCTCAACTGTCAGTATGAATACCAATGAACTGAATATACCAAATGAGGACTATCATGAATGCAATACCTGCGAACCAGCTAGTACAGGAAACTCCGTCTGTACCTAGCTCAATCCATAATACCATACCATATCATACCATACGATACCTGCGGCCTGATCAAGCTCAACACAAAAGGGAGCCCAACTAGTACAGGAAGCCCGTCTGTTACTAGTTCCTCGTACAATCCCTCTGTACGGAATTTGCCAACTCTAGAGTGGTACTCGTGGGAGCGACCCAACCGAGTAAAGTAAACCCAAGTATACGCCAAGCACCCGCAGGTATATGATCGACACGACTGGGTCAACAAAGAATCACATGCCCTCGGCATCTCAAAGGATAGTCAACAAGTAAGACCCAATCCACTGTGCCCTCGGCACCACAAAAGATAATCAACAAGTATGACCCAATCCATGGTCTCACAAAGAATCACGTGCCCTCGGCACAATCAATGCTCTAGTACTTACAATCAATCTCAACTCTATCACAAGAGGAGGCTCTCAACTCTACCACAAAGAGGAGGTACAATAACATAGCACGAGCCACAACATGATCACCTACACTACATGTATAACAACTGGTACAAGGAATCAACAGAATAGGTGTAGGTCCAATCATGCAACAAGGATACAAAGAAATGCATGCTCATATATATATCATTAGCACATCTAAGATCATAACATGCCCATGCAGTCCATAGATCAGTCTCAACCTAACATGGCATCTCTAACATAATCTTAGCATGGCATACTATCATAATCCCAATATCATAATCCAATCATCATATCATGCTAACATAATCCAAACAACATCATATCATATTATGCTAACATGAGATAAAACACGTAGGAGGAAGTCCACTGAATCTGGCAAACATCAACCCACCTTACAAGCTAATCCAACCACGGTGGGGAAAGAACAGTATCCTCATATCCAATCCTCCAAGATAACGAACTCCGGCAACACTCCGATCTGTCTAAACCTCCAAGGAACTGCTAACTCCAGCAGAATAACAGCTCGGCACCAGATCAGATCAGCAGAGTAGAAGAGAGCAAGCTAGGTTACAAACTATGCCAACACATGGCCCTAAACCCCACTTTCTCTCTCTATAACCGAAGTCACAAAGTGGAAATGAGCCTAAAAACATCAGGGACTCACCTATTTATAGGCTCCCAAAAGTCCACATTCGGGCGCCCACTTCACCACTTCCGGGCGTCCGGAAACCCTGCATTCAGGTGTCGTCGTGCGGTCAAGCGGTCGGTCGGCGGTCAGCAGGCGGTGGGGCGGTGTGTCTCCGGCGGTCGACACGTGTCCTGCGTCGCGACACGTGGCTTTCCACGTCATAGCCAAAACCGGATCCTCAATCCGGGCGTCCAGATCCTGCGCCCAGATCCAATGCTCGTCAGCCACAACCGGATCGTCCAGAACATCCACTAAGTCCGGAAACTTTCGGGCGTCCACTTCACCTCTTCCGGGCGCCCGAATCCCGCCTAGTCCAGAAACCCTAAATCTCAAAATTTCCGAGTACTACATTCTCCCCTCCTTAAAATAGTTTCGTCCTCGAAACTAAGGTAAAACACGCACCTCAAGGAGTAAACAAGTGGGGATAAGATCTCTGCATATCAGTCTCCAACTCCCATGTCACCTCTCTATCATCATGAAAATCCCACTGTACCTTAACATAAGGTATGACTCGATTACGCAATTCCCTCGTCTCACGAGCAAGATTACGTATCGGTCGCTCCTCGTACTGCAAATCCTCAGTAAGCTCCAGTGGAGAAAAGTCTATCACATGGGAAGGATCATGCATGTATCTCCTCAGAACAGATACATGAAAGACGTCGTGCACTCCTGCTAGTCGAGGCGGAAAGGCTAACCGATAAGCCACGGGTCCAACTCTCTCTAAGATCTCAAAAGGACCAATAAATCACGGACTAAGCTTTCCGCGAATCCCAAATCTCCGTATGCCCTTCGATGGTGAGACCTTCAAGAAAACATGATCACCAACTTGAAACTCTAGATCTCGCCTCCGAGTATCAGAATAACTCTTTTGCCTACTCTGAGCCGTCTCAATATGCCGTCGTATCAACTTAACTTTCTCCTCGGCTTCAAGCAAAAGGTCTGGACCCAACGTTTTCCTTTCACCAACATCATCCCAAAACAGAGGCGATCGACATTTGCGTCCATACAATGCTTCAAACGGAGCCATCTTAATGCTCGCTTGATAGCCATTGTTATACGCAAACTCTACCAATCTCAGATGTCGATCCCAACCTCCACCAAAATCCAAGACACAAGCTCTCAACATATCCTCGAGTGTCTGTATAGTGCGCTCGGACTGACCATCAGTCTGGGGATGGAATGCAGTGCTAAATCGAAGCTGAGTCCCCAAAGCTGTCTGTAAACTCTTCCAGAAATGAGAAACAAACCTTGGGTCTCTATCAGATACTATCGAGATTGGCACTCCATGCAATCTCAATATCTCATCCATATACAGCTGTGCAAGTCGCTCACGTGACCAAGTAATCTGCATAGGCAGAAAATGAGCAGACTTTGTTAGCCTATCAACAATCACCCAAATAGTATCATAGCCGCTCGAAGTCCTCGGCAATCCTACGATGAAATCCATCGTAATATGATCCCACTTCCACTCAGGTATTGGAAGACTCTGTAGCTTACCAGCTGGTACACGATGTTCAGCCTTAACTTGCTGACATGTCAAACATTGAGCTACAGCTCTACCAATATCCCGCTTCATACCATTCCACCAGAAGTGAGTCTTCAGATCCTGGTACATCTTTGTCCCTCCAGGATGTACAGAATAAGGAGAATAATGTGCTTCCTTCAATATCTCCTCTCGAATCTCCAGATCCGCTGGTACACATAGACGTCCTCTATAGCGAAGAGTCTCAGAATCATTATAAGTAAAGTCTTCAAGATCACCACTCCTCAGTTGATCTCGCACTTTCATCAGATAAGGATCAACACTCTGTTTCTCTCGAATCCTATCTAACAGAGTGGGCTGTATGATCAGGGTCATCAGTCTCGCCGTCATCCCAGAAGTAACCACTTCAAGGGACAACCTCCGCATCTCTTCCACTAGGACAGGCTGTTGAGTAATACACAAACTCAAAGTTGCCACAGCCTTCCTACTCAAAGCATCGGCAACAACGTTCGCCTTACCGGGATGGTATAAAATAGAGATGTCATAATCCTTCAATAATTCCAACCATCTCCGTTGCCGTAAATTCAACTCTTTCTGTGTAAACAGATATTTGAGGCTCTTGTGATCTGTATACACTTCACAATGTTCTCCATAGAGATAGTGGCGCCATAGCTTCAGAGCAAAGACTACCGCCGCCAACTCCAGATCATGAGTGGGGTAGTTCTTCTCATATTCCTTTAGTTGTCTTGAAGCATATGCAATCACTTTATCATGTTGCATCAGCACGCAACCTAAGCCACTATGCGAAGCATCACTATAAATTACAAATCCTTCGCCCATCACAGGTAGTGCAAGAATAGGGGCTGTCATCAATCTCAGCTTAAGTTCATCAAAGCATTCTTGGCACTCATTACTCCAAACATACTTAACTCCTTTCCTGGTTAGTCGAGTAAGAGGTGTAGAGAGTTTCGCAAAACTCTCCACGAATCGTCGATAATACCCGGCTAAACCCAGAAAACTCCGCACTTCAGATATGGTTGTCGGTCTAGGCCAATCACGAATCGCCTCAATCTTCTTAGGATCAACAGCTACTCCCGAAGCTGAAATCACATGGCCTAAGAAGGCTACCTCTCTCAACCAAAACTCACACTTTTTCAGCTTTGCATACAACTTCTTCTCTCGCAAGAGTTGTAGCACTAATCTCAGATGCTCCTCATGCTCCGCATCATCACGGGAGTAAATCAAGATGTCATCAATAAAGACTACCACGAACTTGTCCAAGAAGGACTTAAAGACTCGGTTCATCATATCCATAAATGCAGCAGGGGCATTAGTCAATCCAAACGGCATGACTGTAAACTCATAATGCCCATACCGAGTTCTAAAAGCGGTCTTAGAAATATCCTCGGCCTTCACCTTCAACTGGTGGTAACCGGACTGAAGATCAATCTTAAAAAAGACACACGCTCCCTGCAATTGATCAAATAGATCATCGATACGTGGGAGGGGGTATCTATTCTTGATGGTCACTTTGTTCAATTCCCGATAATCTACACACAACCTCAGTGAACCATCCTTCTTCTTCACAAACAACACAGGCGCTCCCCAAGGCGACACACTTGGTCTGATAAAACCTTTACCCATAAGATCCTGCAGTTGCGCCTTCAACTCTCTCAACTCAGCTGGTGCCATTCTATAGGGTATCTTCGAGATTGGCGCGGTTCCTGGTACCACATCAATCACGAATTCAATCTCCCTATCAGGAGGCATCGAGGATAACTCAGAAGGAAATACGTCCGAAAATTTACGGACAATAGGAATATCCTCGAGTCCTGGTACAACAGTGGGCACCTCAGTTACTGTTGCAAAATAGGCCATACATCCACTATTTAACATCTGTCTGGCCTTAGAATAAGAAATCGTCACTGCGAACAGTGAACTCTTACAACCTTCATAAATGAACTCCTCATGTCCAGGTTCACGAAAAATCACCGTCTTGGTTCCACAATCGATCGTAGCAAAGTATCGAGATAACCAATCCATGCCAAGGATTACATCAAAATCCTGCAATTGTCTCAATACTAATAAATCGGCAGGCATGATCCAAGGCCCTACTTGAACAGGACATCCCAAACAACCCTGTGTCACCTGCAAACTATGGTCGGGTACCCGCACCTCCTGTGTCTGGGGTAACGACCCGATCTCTAAACCATGATGCAATGCAAATGTCCTACTAACAAAGGAATGCGATGCACCAGTGTCAAATAAGGTACGCGATCTAATGCCACAAATTAAAACTATACCTGCCACCACCCGATCAGCTATCGAGGCATCCTCAATCTGAGCGGCATAAACTCGTCCGCTCGCCGGTGGCTGGCGTCGATCCTGCTGTCGTGGCATAGAAGATCGCTCCTGAGAAAATACCGGGGAGGCTCCAGAATACGGCGGTGGAGTAAAAGGTACGGATGCCATAGAAGGAGCTGCTACAAGTCTGGGACAAGCCCTCCTGATGTGTCCCCGCTGTCCACATTCAAAACATCGGCCCTCTGGTCGATCACAAAGATAAGCAAAATGAGGTCCTCCACAAATCACACATCGGGGAGGTCCCCTCGACTGCTGCTGCTGCTGTCGCTGCTGGCGATATCCTCCAGACTGTTGGCGACTAGAAGATCCTCGTCTCTGGAAACGCGATTGCTGGGGAGGTTTAGGTGGCCGTCTGCTACTTGATTGCCCTCCATCATCAGGCGCCGGGCGCTTCCTCTCCTGACCTTGAGCTGGGTCCACAGGCTGTCCTCTCATCACAAATGCCCCTCGCTCTACCCACAGAGACTGCTCGATAGTAGCATCCAAAGTCTGAAGTCTCTGCGAGTGGACAAATGGAAAGATATCAGGTCTCAAACCCTTCTCATATAGATAAACCTTCTGTATCTCGTCTCTCGCTGCTGAGGGAACACAGTTAAGCAACCTAGTAAATTCCCTCGCATACTCCTGCACCGAGCGATTCCCTTGCTTCAGATTCTTCAAGTCTTCCTCTATCTTCATCTTCACACTACTGGGAAAATATGCTACATACATAATCCCCCGAAACTCGCTCCAAGTCATCTGTAGAGGATTCAGGGACCTATGATCACGGGTCCTCCTCCACCAGACATGTGCATCACCAGATAAACAATGCACTGCCATATGCACCTGCTCCCGTGCTGGCACAAAGAGATCCTCGAACAACTTCTCCATTTCACAAATCCAGGCTTCTACCACCCATGGCTCTATACTACTACCATTGAATCGCGGTGGATCAAACCTACAGAAGCGAGCCAATCTATCCGCCATCCGCTCCTGCTCCTCTTCAGAAAGCACTTGACTGGGCTGAGTACTTCCTTCTCTGGGTTGAGATGTAGTTGGAGTCGTCGCCGCCTGAGGTTCCATAGCTCGAGGCGTAGAGAAAGCATCGCACATTTTCTGTAACAAGGCACTCTGCTGCCTTCCTACCGCAGCTATGTCTGCTAGCTGCTCCTGCAAAGCGGGCTGTTCACTAGGTCCCGTCTGCTCAGGTATATCCGAAGGCGTCGGTGCGCTCGCGTCGATGGTCGTCGAGGAGGCATAGTAATAATCCTGCAACAGAATACCCGATTAGGACCACAAACATTCTCACGACCCAATCCAACGAAAGTCTAGAAGGACACTTCTTTTCTTCTCAGATTATTATGTCGTCTGCAGCCAACATAATTCATCCGATAAGAGAAGGTATAATCCCTCAATCACACTTCCTACACAATGAAGGATTCAAAAACCCAATCTTTGACTTTCGCGATCAATCACGTCTCTCTCGTCATTCTTAGGTTTGATTTCTTAGGTTTCCTAGGCCCTCTTGACCTATTCCTAAGCTCTGATACCAACTTAATCTGTCACGCCCCGGGTTACCTCTTCCCAGGCGCATGACCAGATCCGCCGCATACACAGTATCTCTACCATGTATACGAAGCGAAACAACATCAACAATAATCACACAGAGCTAAAGGTATCAACAGAGCTGCTATATAAATATATCAAAAGATCACTGTACATACATCATCCATAACTCTCATATATAATTCTCATATACAACACTGATATCTCAATCACACTGTATGTACAGACTCAACCATCTATCAAAATGGGTATACCTCTAGCCAAGTATCCGGGGAATAGCTCTACCCGACGGTCTCCTTTCCGCGCTCAGTATGCACAACTGGGGAAGAAGACTCTGCAAAAAGATGTCACTAATGGGTGTGAGAACTACTATCAAAGAAGTAGTCCTCAGTGGGTACCGCCACCAGCCTCAGCGGTCTGCCCACTAAGTCCTCAATCTCAAGAGATATGTATAGAGCAATAAAAGAGTAGGAGATATACTACCACTACTATGCACAAAGCTCAACTGTCAGTATGAATACCAATGAACTGAATATACCAAATGAGGACTATCATGAATACAATACCTGCGAACCAGCTAGTACAGGAAACCCCGTCTGTACCTAGCTCAATCCATAATACCATACCATATCATACCATACGATACCTGTGGCCTGATCAAGCTCAACACAAAAGAGAGCCCAACTAGTACAGGAAGCCCGTCTGTTACTAGTTCCTCGTACAATCCCTCTGTACGGAATATGCCAACTCTAGAGTGGTACTCGTGGGAGCGACCCAACCGAGTAAAGTAAACCCAAGTATACGCCAAGCACCCGCAGGTATATGATCGACACGACTGGGTCAACAAAGAATCACATGCCCTCGGCATCTCAAAGGATAGTCAACAAGTAAGACCCAATCCACTGTGCCCTCGGCACCACAAAGGATAATCAACAAGTATGACCCAATCCATGCTCTCACAAAGAATCACGTGCCCTCGGCACAATCAATGCTCCAGTGCTTACAATCAATCTCAACTCTATCACAAGAGGAGGCTCTCAACTCTACCACAAAGAGGAGGTACAATAACATAGCACGAGCCACAACATGATCACCTACACTACATGTACAACAACTGGTACAAGGAATCAACAGAATAGGTGTAGGTCCAATCATGCAACAAGGATACAAAGAAATGCATGCTCATATATATATCATTAGCACATCTAAGATCATAACATGCCCATGCAGTCTATAGATCAGTCTCAACCTAATATGGCATCTCTAACATAATCTTAGCATGGCATACTATCATAATCCCAATATCATAATCCAATCATCATATCATGCTAACATAATCCAAACAACATCATATCATATTATGCTAACATGAGATAAAACACGTAGGAGGAAGTCCACTGAATCTGGCAAACATCAACCCACCTTACAAGCTAATCCAACCACGGTGGGGAAAGAACAGTATCCTCATATCCAATCCTCCAAGATAACGAACTCCGGCAGCACTCCGATCTGTCTAAACCTCCAAGGAACTGCTAACTCCAGCAGAATAACAGCTCGGCACCAGATCAGATCAGCAGAGTAGAAGAGAGCAAGCTAGGTTACAAACTATGCCAACACATGGCCCTAAACCCCACTTTCTCTCTCTAAAACCGAAGTCACAAAGTGGAAATGAGCCTAAAAACATCAGGGACTCACCTATTTATAGGCTCCCAAAAGTCCACATTCGGGCGCCCACTTCACCACTTCCGGGCGTCCGGAAACCCTGCATTCAGGTGTCGTCGTGCGGTCAAGCGGTCGGTCGGCGGTCAGCAGGCGGTGGGGCGGTGTGTCTCCGGCGGTCGACACGTGTCCTGCGTCGCGACACGTGACTTTCCACGTCATAGCCAAAACCGGATCCTCAATCCGGGCGTCCAGATCCTGCGCCCAGATCCAATGCTCGTCAGCCACAACCGGATCGTCCAGAACATCCACTGAGTCTGGAAACTTTCGGGCGTCCACTTCACCTCTTCCGGGCGCCCGAATCCCGCCTAGTCCAGAAACCCTAAATCTCAAAATTTTCGAGTACTACACCGGACCCGAGATCTGGGGTCCGGACAATGAAGTCCGTGGAGTAGCTAGGGTCTGGACCCGGACGCCAAGGTCCGGACCCGACCTATTTTTCGAGCTGAGATGCTCACGGGTTCCGGACCTGGCTGTGGAGTCCGGACCCGACCTGCGCTGAGAGCTGATGCGCGTACGGGGTCCGGACCCCATTTGCAAGGTCCGGACCTGGCTGAAGCAGAATGCCCAGTGAAGGGCAGTTTGGTAATTTCATGGGGTAGGGGTTATGTATAGGGGCTGAGACCTTCTCCCCTCATTCCTTCTCCACCATCCTCACTCTCTCTCCCTCTCCCTCACTTTCTCTCTCTAGAGATCTCTCCAAAGCTTGGAGAAGTGGTGGATTGGAGCTTGGAAAAGAGCTTCCAAGGTGCAAAGGAGCTTCTTGGTGCAAGAAGAAGCTAGGGAGCTTGGGTGTTGAGGTGAGTTCTTGTGATTCTAGGCCTCAACCTTGGAATTGATCTTGGATTTTGAGGTTTTTGAAAACTGGCAATCTAGACCACAAATGGTGAGAGATTGGCCATGAAAACTAGGATTTTGCTACATGCATGCAAAACCTAGGGTAAAATTGGGGTTTTGCAATTGGAAGGTGCTAAAAATATTTAGACCTTCGGGAATTGCAATTGAAGCCTAGAGAATCATGTGGGAACAATTGATTTCGATGAACGATTAGATTCAAAGGTTCGTAATGGGTAACGAACCATTTTTGCTTGTTTAGGGCAAAAGCTTGGGTTGGAGCAAGTACTCAAAGCTGACCTGGGAACTCAAAGAACACAAAGATTTGGAAGCTCTTGAGGTGGGTTTGTGTTGCACAGAAGTGATTAGGTCACTTCCATGTCTAGGGTAAATAAACATTAAGAATTAAAATGGTGTATGTGTAAGAACCCTAGAATGAAATTGTGCATGTTGGTTAAAATGCTTGGTTAAGTGAAATGAGCAATGAGCTCACCTTGCATGTGAGTGGAATCATATGTAACATGTTTAAATACCATGGAAGAATATTTGCATGTATGAATAACTTGTGTTTCTAAGTGTTAGAAAGGTTATAGACACATACATGCATAAATTGTGACATAATGACAACATAATCATTGAAGTACGATTGTCATGTGGTAACTCGCACAAAATGTGTGTAGTAGTGCAATTGTGACATGAACCTAGTGTTGTTGAACATAGGTTGGAACTTGACATGAACCTAGTGTTGTTGAACATAGAAAATAAGATGTGAACCTAGTGTCATTGAACATAGGTTGGAACTTGACATGAACCTAGTGTTGTTGAATATAGGTTGGAACTTGACATGAACCTAGTGTTGTTGAAAATAGGTTGGAAAATTAAAAATGGGTTGGTGAAGTGGCGATTCCGAAACCAACGCCAAAGTAATTAAAGATGGGTTGGTGAAGTGGCGATTCCGAAACCAACGCCTAAGTGATCAAAGATGGGTTGGTGGTGTGGCGGTGCCAACCCCAATGCCATAGCAAGGCGGCAAGTCCGCACAAATGATAAACGAGTTGGTGAAGTGGCGAATCCGAAACCAATGCCAAAGTGATCAAGAATGGGTTGGTGAAGTGGCGAATCCGAAACCAACGCCCATGTGATCAAAGAAGGGTTGGTGGTGTGGCGGTGCCAACCCCAATGCTATAGTAAGGCGGAAAGTCCGCACAAAAGATAAACCGGGTTGGTGGGGCAGCGATTCCGACACCAATGCCTATGAAAATTACAAATACAAATGAATTATATACTATGGGATGGACCTAGGAGGAAATGATAGATGTCATTTAATAGGTTGCATCCGTTCATATTTATTTACAAGTTTGTAAATTTAATTGTGCATGGTTATTTGTATTTACTAACCGATGCTTGAGTTGTTTCTTGGGACCTGGTGGGTCGAGCTTCTCTCTTGGGTGGCCTTACCCACTGGGAACTATGTTTATAGTTCTCACTACACCATTTTCAGGTCCTTCCACGAGCGAGGCGGCGGAGCGAGGCAAGGGTTTGGCGTAAATAGATAGCGGCCCTTCCCTTTTGGTCTCATGTATAGATGTACCCCAACTTTTGGACAATATATTATAGGGGTTATGTAAAGCATGTCAAATGTAAATTCCATATTTTGGAACTTATTGTATGGAATGTATGTAAATAAAAAAAAAAAGTTGGCATGTAAATGAGAATATGTGTTGTAATAGAAGTAGGATCTTCTTTTACCGATGCTTTCCTTGCGCAACTTTGTACTCGGTTCCTGTTTGGAACGTCATGTGACTGCATATGTTGTGACGCCTTGGGCGGATAGGGAAGATCATGTCCGTTCGGCGGATCTGGTGTGCGCGCCCGTGCGGGTTGACCTCTCACCTAGTTGGTGATAAGGCACGGCGGGGCGTGACAGAATGAATTTATGTGCTATTTCTTGTGATTGAAACATTTGGTCAAATTGTTAGTCTATAAAATGTAGGGAATTTTCAAGTTTTCTCTGTAGTGGGCTGGGAAAAACATAAATGTGGTGAACCATTGGCCGCATTTAAAAGCGGTGAATGGTTCACCACCTATAAATGCAGTGAATGGTGTAGTACACCGAACTTCTACAAATTGAGGAGTTCTTGTGGAATGTAGCCAAAAAGGACTATCTAAATGGTTTTGGCAAGGTTTGGGACATATACGAGTGTTTTCGGCGCAAATGGGGCGCGGAAAACGGACTTTGAAAATCCAAGTCTGCCAAACTAGCAGATTTTGTACTGGATTCCGGTACTAACTTGTCAATACCGATATGGATGTATTTAGTTTCGGTACGCCGATCCGTGTACCGGAATACAGTGAAGACCTGAAAATCTAACCTTCAGATTCTGTGGAATCTTATGCGGGATACCGAAATTAACTGCCCGTATTCCGGTACGCCAACCCGTATACCCGAATGTAGTTCTGCAGAATGCAGTTTTGAAGGGTAAATTGGTAATTTCAGTGGGGGGCTTATATAAAGGGGAGCCCTTCCCCTTTCTCCTCTGAAAACACACACGCACACAGGGAGAGAGGGAGAGAGAGAAGCTCCTCTCTCTCTCACTTCTTCTTCTTCTTCTTCTTCTTCTTCTTCTCCAAGTTTGGAGATCTTGGTGGAGATCGAGCTTGGGAAGCTCGGAGGTGTGGTGAACCGAGCTCGTACACGCATGGTAGCTTGGGGAGCTCGTGACCAAGGTGAGTTCCTTAGATCTAAGGTTAAGGTTTTGGATTTAAGCCTTGTAAATGAATTTTATCAAACCCTTGGCTAATCTAGACTACAAATTGTAGGGATTAGCATGTGATTTTTGGGTTTGGCCATATTTATGGAAACCCTAGGTTGAAAGAGGGATTCTCTTATGGGGGGGGTTAAAAATGGTTTGACCCCATAGAACCCTAGTTGGGGGTTAGTAGAACATATGAGACAGCTCCATTTTGAGTGATTCCAAGAGATGAGATCGTTATGAGTTCAACTCGGATTAACGAATCCTTCATGTGTGTTAGGGCAAGGAGCTTGAAGACCAAGCTTGAAGCCGAGGAAAAAGAGCCCGATTGCAAGTGTCTACAAGCAATCAGAAGAGTGTGAGGTGGGTTTGTGTTTACCGAAGTGATTAGGTCACTTCCATGCCAAAGAGTAAAGTATAATTTATTTTACTATATGCATGTAATGGTAGGTTAATTGGTAAATGGTAAATATAAATGTGTAGATCATATGATGTTAATACCATTAACTATCATGGATTGGAACTATAGGCATGTAGAACACATAGATACAAATGGACATGTGTATGCCTAGGTGTGGACATAGCGGTGAGCTAGTTTTCTCTATATGCTAGAGAACTTGACATGTGGTTAAACACAGGCTATGTATAGTCGGAAATCCTAGGTATGGACAACTAGGATAAGAAAGAACTGTAATGTGCATGTTGGTATTGGGTGTATATCCAAGTGATTTGAGCCATGGGCTCACCTTGCATGTAAGAGAATTTGAGTATTTCATAATATATATATATATATATATATACTTGAAAGGTGATGTATGCATGTTAAACCTAGTGTCATTGAACATAAGTTGGAATGTAATGGTATTAAACCTAGTGTCATTGAACATGGGTTGGAATGTGATGGTATTAAACCTAGTGTCATTGAACATAGGTTGGAATGTGATGGTATTAAACCTAGTGTCATTGAACATAGGTTGGAAACATAGTGGTAGAGAGAGACCACATGTATTGGAATGTTATTAACCTAGAGTCGGATGAATCTAGGTAGGAAAAATATAGGACCTAGCATTGTGGAACCTAGGTGATAAAATAAGTGGTAGGATGACCACTTGGACATGAGAATGTAAACCTAGAGAGGTTGATAATATAGGGTAAAAGATGAACCCTTGAGACTTTGGAATGGATTCCGGAATCTCTAGACTGATACTTGCAGGTATGTGTGGTTCTCCTCGCCTGGCAAGTGATTGTGGCTGCGGGTATGTGTGGTTCTCCTCGCCCGGCAGCAGATTATACATGCGGGTATGTGTGGTCCTTCTCACCCAGCAAGTGACTTATAACTGTGGGTATGTGTGGTTCTCCTCGCCCGGCAGTGATTTGAGTAGCGGAGGTGTTTGTGGTATATCCCTCACCTGCCGAGTGGATTGTAGGTTGAGGTGTATGTGGCATGTTCATCTCCTCAGGCCTGGACGTGGGCGGTAGTCTGCTGATGTTTGACTCAAGAGTGAGTCGGGTAAGGTTTGGCTAAGGTAAGTAAACCTTAGATGGGCGGTGGCCCAATGATGTTTGACTCAAGAGTGAGTCGGGGAAGGTTTGACTAGAATAAGTAAACCTTAGAGGGGTGATAACCCGTTGATGATTGACTCGAGAGTGAGTCGTGTGTGGCTTAGCTAAGGTGAATGAACCTTAGGAGCAGGTTGATTGTGAAATGGATAGTGGAATGGTAGTGAAAAATGTATTGCATGAATTTCATTATCGCATTTGTTGAAGCATAATCATGTTTACTATTTTTGCATATAGTAGAGTTATATGCTTGCAAGTTATGTATATGTACTAACCATACTTTTATGCTTCCTTTGGACCTGGTGGGTTGAGCTTCTCCCTTGGGTGGCCTTACCTACTGGAAACTATTTTAGATAGTTCTCATCCCACTATTTTTTAGGTCCGCACGTGAGCGGCGCGGCGGCGCGAGGGAAGGACGTAGCCTGATAGTTAGCGTCCTACCACTGTGACCAGGATAGATGTACCCTCTACTGCGTAGCTTAGGGGTATTGGAATGAAAGAAATGTAATAACAATTTGGCTGTATTTGGAAAGAGAACAAAGACAAAAACTATAATATATGGATGTATTGTGAATGCTTGTAATAGTATAGTAATTTTTTATACTTTCCTTATGCAATCTATGTATGAATTTTGTTCCTGTTTGGAACCTCTTGGATTGTACTGGATGTGACGCCTTGGACGTACAAAGGAAACTCTGTCCGTTCGGCGGGTCAGTGTGCGTGCCCGAACCGACCAAATTGGCGGTCTCGGGGCGTGACAGATTAAGGTGGTATCAGAGCGTAGAAACGGTCTAGGTGGACCTAAGAAATCCTAGGATGGAAAAGCCCCTAGGAGTGTAAGCTCGTGAGAGACGAGGAGTTGTGAGGTGCGGCGAAAGTGTAATCGATTGGGTCGTGTATTGGTTATGCCTCTAATAGGATGTTAGAGCTAGATTTAAGGCGTTGTTTATTCTCAGCTAAGTGTGTTCATGTTGGCGCGCGACAACATGAACCCAAGGGATGAGAATAAGCGCCTTTATGTAACTTTAGCCTAATTTATGTCTGTAATTTGAATCATGTTTGTACTTGGCCTAGAAGGTCGAGGGATTGATCGAATTGTCGTGTTTCAGGATACGATGACGTCACGTAGGCGATCTTCAATGAGATCGACACGGGGTGGGCCTAGTGAGGCCCCCGAGCCATCCGGGGCAAGTAGAGACCCGGAGCTCCGTGAACAGCTGGCCACACTCGTTGGAGTAGTGCAACAGCAAGCTGAATCGACGCAGCGACAGCAGGAGGCTGCCGTGCTCCAGGAGGAGTGGATCAAGAGATTCAATGAAACCGTGGAGCAAATAGCACGTCGTGTACCATCAGGAGCCGCAGCGGGTACCTCGCAAGTAGATACTGATGCTTGGGCCCCTGATTCTGCGGAATTGGAAGCGGAGAGGGAGCGGGCTTTAGCTGCCCTCATGACGTTCAAGGGATTCAGTCCGCCTACCTTCAACGGGAAAGAAATGGACCCGTGGACCGTAGAAACATGGATCGATTCTATGGAGTCCCTGTTTGAGGACTTGTACACCTTGGAGCCGGACTAGGTGCATTTTGCCGCATACTGCTTGCAAGGGTCGGCAAAGGCGTGGTGGAAGGGAGTCCGGCGAGACCGACCTTCTAGTCTCCCTCCGGTGACTTGGGAGGAATTTTGGGGACTAGTATTCTCCGCCTATTTTCCCGATAGCGAAAAGAGAAAGCTCAAGGAAAGATTCAGGAAGCTGAGGCAAGGAGACCGCACAGTGAGAGAATATGAAAGGGAATTCTCGCACATTGTCAACTGCATCCCTTACGTGGTGCGAGATGATAAGGATAAGGCCGATTGCTTTGTGCGCGGACTTCGGCCAGAGATTTTTAAGATTGTGCATCCCTTCAAACTGCAAACCTTTGCTGAGATGCTGGATCGAGCCTTGTTGGTGGAACAAGGCCTGGTCACTGTGCGTGAAGGGTGCGAGGCTTATGGCGAGGTGGGGAGACAGCGATCAACAGGTGGTTCGGGAGGACAGTCGAGTTCCGAGTGACGCCCGAAACGACCGCAATTACAATCCCAAGCCCAGAAATCATCTACCACCCGATCCTCGTTTGGATGCGTTATTTGCGGCTGACCCCATGCGGCTCAAAGCCGCATGGGATCCTCCCCACGAGGCATGCCATTTAAAAAAAAAATAGATAAATAAACTTTTAAAAAATTGATAACTTTTGATCCACAGGTCCAAATTATGCATGTAATATATCAATAGAAAGCTTGTGAAGAGCTCTATCAAATCATGCAAATTTCTTAATGTGATATGCACTACACATTAAATAAGCCACCTGTAAAGTTTCGATTTAGAATTTTATTTTTCTCACAAAATATAAAACCAAATTAAACCAAATTTTGTAAATTTAATTTACAGTTAAGTGCTACAAGATGTGTAAAAATCATTCAAAGATATCCACCCTAGAAAAATCCGTCATTAACGCCCACAAGCATACAAGAAAAAAAATCAAACGATGGTAGATTTAATTTTACGCATGCAATCTCGTTAAAGAATTAATTTAGGGCACGAAATCAACCTAATAAGGCTCTGATACCAATGTAGAACGCAGCGGAAGTATGGTTCGGTTCGTTCGTACCTTTTGCAGAAGTGTTCGCGCTAGCACGCGATGAGCCCGGATCGAAGAAGTTGATTTATGTGTCCTTGGATCATCAACGAAAGTATTCTATCACACTAAACCCGCGGTGGATCGAACTACGAACGAGCACGATCGCTAATCCACCGTTCAAAATCCTCTAGAACAATAGGTTAACGGAGGATGTGGTTTTCCTTATTTTCTCTCTTATTTTCTTATTATTTCTCTTATGAGAGATAGCCCATATTTATAAGGAATTTCAAAATCCTAATAGGCAAGTAAAGGTAAGACCAAATCGGTTTATATTATGTTATCCTAATATGATTATGATTTATCTCTAATTAGCTTTCCAATTTAAAAGCGAGATTAATTCTAATCTAATCAGACAATATAATAATCATCGGATCGAGCCCGATCATGGACGCACCCAATTCGGTTTAACCGAATGCCAACAGTTATAATTTGAGAGCAATTTATCAGCATACTTTCAATTCAACGATCTAATTTCTAAATAAAGAAAATGTTATAACTCAATATTGAGCAATCGCCTTGACATGTGAGCTGTCATAAGGACCTGATAAACATATGGGGCATAAAAAAGTTTGATACATTGAGTGTGGAGGATAATTTGTCCTCCCATAGTAATTAGCACTCATATATCGGCGTGTTTGGTTCATTCCTTTTTTATCATGGAATCGAAATCGGAATGAATAAAATTATTTGTGGGTGTTTGGTACGCGGGAATCTCATTCCGATTCAGATTTCCGGACGGAATGGGAATCTCCCAATCACCCTTTTTTTCAATCCGCTAGAAGACCGGATTGGAAGTTGAATCCTGACGGAATAGATATTTATTCGGATTAAATTTATTTTTTAATTTTTTAAATTAAAATATAAGTTTAAATTTATAAATTAAATTTATAATTTTAATTTTAATTTGAACTTGAATTAAAAATTAAAATTTAATCAAGTATTTCGAATCTAATTTATAGATTTGAATTTAAATTAAATTTTAATTTAAAATATAAAGTTTTATTCAAATTTTATTTAAAACTTAAATTTAATTTATGGATTCAAATTAAAATTTAAAATATATTTTTAAGTTTGAATTTGAATAAATTAAAATTTAGTTTTATATTTGGAATTATCCACTCAACTTCAAAGTTTAAAAATATTTAAAATTTTGACATCATTTCAAAATTTTGATGTAAACTTTTAATATTTAATTTTCGGTGGTTTGAATTTAAATTACTATATTATAAAGATAAAATTGGTATATTAATTTGATTACGTTTTTTATATCTATCTGAACCAAACACCGACAATGGGAATAATTTATTTCGATTCCGATTCAGGTGACGAATCAAACAGAATTAGGTAATGAGTCATTCCGATTTCGATTCCAGCTTCTTTCCATTCCGATTCCGAATCCGATTCCGACTTCGAACCAAACGCGCCCATAGGACCTAAGGTGGAACATTTTTTAAAAATTGAAATTCTTTAATGTCTAATTCTAAAGTTGGATGACCAAACAAAATTTCGGCAAATTTAGAGAGTAGAAGTGCAATTCAACCTTTAAATATCTCGTACAGTTATTTCACTGATACTGGCAATTGGGTAGCTTATGACCACTAAAGTTAGAGGAGTAAAGTCAAAGTCAACAAGGAAGAGATTCCTAATGCACTCTTCATCCTCTTGGCGGAAGCCCGTTGCTTGGTCCGAAGACGGAAGAGCTTATCATCGTCCTCTCCTCTTCACGGATATGGCAGACTTTGTCGGGATGAAGGTTGGCGAGTGGTTCGCATTCTACGTTCTGGATAAGCTGGTCGGCAAGGTCTTCTCCTACTTCTCCGGCCGTTGCGATCTGCTCAAAGGCGTGGAGGACATGCTGCGGGCCGTGGAGGACCGGCTTCCGCGCATCCGAGCGTTGATCGACGCGGCCGAGGGGATGCCCGTCAGGGATCAGGCGCTGGCCAAATGGATAGCCGAGCTCAAAGACGCCGCGTACGCGGCTGACGATGTCATGGACGAGTTTGAGTTCAGAGAGCTGCACGACAGATTGCACCAGCTGAGCAAGGTGGGCGAGCTATCATCCTCGGCTCATAAACTTCTCGTGCATTTTGCCTTCTCGGACGAGGACCTCATTAAAAGCTTGAAAAATCTTGTAGAGAATCTTGATAAAATTTATGCCAACATAGGCCACAGGGAATTGAAGCTGGATCAGTACCGCAAAGATAAGAAGGAAGCTACCGCAGCCTGCAGGGAGACCAGCTCGTTCCTGTTGGCAGACAAGGTGTTTGGGAGGGACAAAGAGATACAGATGATGCTAGATCTGCTGCTCAGCTCAGGAGATCAGCCGGCTGATGGTTGTGGCGCCGCTACATGCAGCAGTGCTGCGGGGAGCAGCAGCGGTCCTGGTCTTGCCGTTCTTCCGATTGTAGGTATAGGAGGAGTCGGCAAGACAACTCTTGCACAGCTTATCTACAATGATCCAAGGGTAGCCGAGCACTTTCAGCTTCGGAGGTGGGTCTACGTCTCCGACAATTTCGACGTGAAAAGGATCTCCAAAGAGCTGGTGCACGAGGGGATTGCCGATCCTCGCTTCGTCGATATCAGTTTAGATGAGGCTCTAGTGAAGCTCACGGATGCCACCAGGAATGAAAGGTTCTTGTTCGTACTCGATGATGTGTGGGACGAGAGAGGAATCAAGTGGAAGGAGCTCCGTAGCGCATTGACATTCGGGTTGAAAGGAAGTACTGTTTTAGTAACCACTCAAAGCCCGGTTGTGGCAGATCTTATGGGGACCGTGGAACCGATTGAGTTGAAGTGCTTGGCGGACGACGACTATTGGGAGCTCTTTGAACATTGTGCGTTGGCGATGATCAGGATCAGCTTGACGGGGGCCAGCGGAGAAGGCTGCAATTAATTGGTCAAGAAATATCGAGAAAGCTACACGGCTTGCCGCTTGCGGGAAAGGTGCTCGGAACTCTGCTCCAATCCGAACAAGAAGAGGGGTACTGGAGATCAATCTCCGAAAGCGAGTGGTGGAAGCAAGAACTCGCGCTAGATAGCATCATTCCATCTCTTGGATTGAGCTATCAGCACTTGAACACCAACCTGAAACAATGCTTTGCTTACACTTCTATATTCCCGAGGGGTCATGAATTCGAGAAGGAACAACTGGTCCACATGTGGATTGCTCAGGGATTTATCCAATTCGACTCCGGCCAGAGAACCAGACCGGAGGACTCAGGCAATCGTATGTTTGATGAGTTAACCGACAGGCACTTCTTTTTCCCTACGATGCATAACAAGTTTGTGATGCATGATCTGATCAGAGACTTGGCCGTGTATGTTTCGTTGGACGAATGTTATGTGGTCAGTGAGTGGCCGGCAAAGTTTCCAGCAACTGTTCGTCACTTAACTCTCAACACAGATAATCTAGATGTGCTAAGGGACGTCCCCAAGTTTCAAAATTTACGAACTATCATATTTTTTCGGGACTATGATTCTTCAGAACTTCATGGGATTCTCGAAGGCATCTTAAAGAATCTCAAAAGCCTGCGAGTGCTAGATTTATCACGCAGCGGTATACAAATAAAAAAGTTACCAGATGCTATCTGTGACCTCTCACATCTTCGGTCCTGCACATCCACATTCTCACTTGCTGGAAGCTGAGAAAAGTCCCACTTCATTGCTTAAGTTCAGCAGTGACGGAGCTCAGAATTGTTGAGTGTGGTGACTTGGGCGACGCCCTGCCTAGATGTCTACAGAGCCTGACCTCCCTTGCCGACCTCGAATTGAAGAACTACCCACATAGAACATCAGTTTGTCTGTCTAACCTAAGGCATCTAGAGTGGTTGAGTCTCAAATGTTTGGAGCTTAGCTTACTCACCGGGTTTCGGTCCCTCACTAGCCTGAAAAAATTGGAAATTTACAGATGTCCCAGGTTGAATGATTTCATGCAGACTGAGCAGCCATATGAGGATCCGGATCTGAAATCACTCTCTGTTTTTAGCACTGATGAGATCCCTTTCAACAATGTGTGGATCACACTAGGAACTGTCCGCTCCCTCCGTTGTATTCTCCTTGACCACTGCCTTCATCTTGCTTACTTCGAAGTAGAGCAGGAAGAATGGTTCCAGAAGCTAAACTCACTTGAAGAACTAAAACTCTTGGGGTGTCGAAATTTGCAGAGCCTTCCTACTTCTCTAGTAACCTTTTCCTCCATCAAGAAGTTGTCAATAGGCCACTGCCCTGAGATTAGATCATTGCCAGAGAATGGCCTACCAGCTTCGCTTAAAGAATTGCGTATCTGGGGGTGCCCATTGCTGAAGGAGCGCTGCATAAAGGATCAAGGACTAGACTGGCAACTTATTGCTCACGTTCCTTATATATTCATCGATGGTGAAACGGTACAAAATCTGTGAGAGAGTAGTTGCGCTAACTAATTAATCAGTTTCTTTATCTGGTTCTGAGTCTCATTCTTTTCTTTCTAATATTTGTGTTTTCTTTGCACATCTCTTTTCATGTTTCATTAGCTATTTATATCTCAATATATAGTTATATCCATATAGTTAAAGATTAACATCAGTGGAAACTCTTTAAAAGAGATTTTAAGATTTTGGTCAACCTACTTTCTGCAACAGAATGTAATTTTACTGTAAATACCAACCGGTAGATACGTCTCGAATTCTGGAACCGCAAAATTTTCTAACCCTATTCTATTTTGGTTATCCCATTAAGTTAACTTTAGATTATATCTAATCTAATTAAGATATTCCTAATCTGAGTGGATTTGTATTACTAATCGTATTAGGATTTAGCCACTATTATAAATACATCCACATCCTTTATTCCATTAATTGGTGCGGCGGACAAGAGAAAGTATTGGTGTATTTTTGGGATTAGAGTTTTGTGAGAGAGACATATTTTGTACACCATTTTTGTTAGAAATTCGGAACGACGAAAAATAGATCCAGAAAAAATAATTAATGCGGAACAGAGAAAAGATAAGAAAAGAACATACCGATATTACGTGGTTCGGCCAACGGCCTACGTCCACGGGCGAAGACGGAGCAAATACTTTATTAATGTCGAAAAGGCGGAGTACAAAGAAGATCTCTCAAAGAATCCGAAAACCAAATATATAAATCGACACGCGTTACCGCATACGGCACCTTCTTAGCGCATCCGGACAATATATCTCGGCTCGGCTCACCCTTCAAGCAGCAACGTACGGCTCCTTCAAGATGCTCTCTTCAAGACTTAATTAATTAGCATCGCGCATCGTCGCGCCGCTGTAGCCTCATAACCGGGAGCACCAATGGCTCGGACTCAAACTTAGTTAGGCATGGCTTCACATTAGAGTCGCAGCTCCGTTAATTTGGCCGTAGCATGTATATATAATACATGTCTCCAAACTAGAGTCTAATTCTAATTCGATTAGAATTAATCTTCTAGTCGTAATCCATATATGCCAAATTAAATCTAAATAATATCTTATCCTAATTAGATTAGGATTTACTTAAATTTAGATAACTACAAATCTAAACCAAATAATAACAATTTTGATTATAATGGAAGTGTCCGCTCTATCTACGCCCGTGGATATAGGCTAGTGGCCGAACCACGTAAACATCGTGTGCTTTATTTTTCTTCTCTCTTTCTTGATTCTCTTTTGATATTTTCGCACCCGACGAACTAGATCTTTTCTGGTTTTATTCTAACACCAACTCATAGATTTGATTTGATTTTATTTTCCAAAAAAAAAAAGAGTTATAAGATAGTTTCACGACATGATATTTCTTTTTATGCCTGATGCTTAATTATGACTACTAGAAAGCTACTTAAGCGACTTGCCTCTAGTTTTGATGGTGTATAGTTTCACACAAGAGAATATGGAAAGGAGGCAGAGAATATGGCAAAGCTTGAAATAGGAGAGTTGAAATGGGAGAATAAAAAACTATAGATAATAAACAAGGTCGTTAACTAACAAAGAGATTAGCCAAAAAACAAATCTGTCACAACTATCTACTAACTTTTCCCAGCAAAAATCTAATAATATTATCAAAACTAAAATAGATTTGGTCTTATGTTAATCACAACCCCATGAGACCTCTGTGACTCCTGACTCCTTCAAATAATATTGTTCAGAGTTAAGGGGCTTGGTGAAATGGTAGTAAGTTTCAATGTTTCTGCTGTGATTTATGGTGCATCGGATTTTTTGTCCTTCCAGCCTTGCTTCTAGTCGGACAAAATCCTTTGCATCTTACACTGGTAGGCAAGATGCAACAATAACGGCAATATGTTCTGCTTTAGAAGACGAAACGCTGTCGTGTATTGCTTCTTTGAGGACCAACATTGCTATTGAAATAAACTTGAAGATGAACATGCTTGTGGCTTTTCTATCATCCACTCTACCCAATCCCTATCAGAAGAAACCAAAACAATTGAAATTATTAGAGTCCTGTGTACTATAAAACATTGACCAATATTTCCGTCAAGTTTCTCAGGATCCATTTTGCTGCACCAAAATGAATTTTGCTTGAGTGTTTGCATAGACCAAGATAGCAAATTGATTGTTTGCACAATATCCAGTCTTGTGTTTGTCACATATAGTGAACTCCTAAAGAAACTCTTGCACATATTGGACTCACACTTTCTCTACTATCATCAACTGAAATTTGTATATTTGCTCCCATAGGGTTTGCCACCAGGTTACAATCACTCAGGCCATATCTCTCAGGTGAATCAAATATATAATTCTTTGGTAAAATAAAAAAAAAAAAACCCTTTTCACATTGTGCTACTACAAGAACCAAAAAATAATTAATCATATCAAGATCCGTTATTTCGAATTCTTGCACCATATAAAATTTAAGTTCATCATTCTCTTTCTGAAAACTTCCGACATACATTAAATTATCTGCACAAACACATACAAACAGAATTTCGGTACATTGATTGATTCTTCATGTACAAAGTTGGCTCACTTTCTCTTCTTTTAAAATTATTTTGAAGAAAATGGGCATCAAACTTGCTATATCATGCTTGCGATGCCTGCCTGATTCCAAATGTAGCCTATTTGAGCCTGTACACCTTATCTGCCAACCATTTAATTTCATACCTTTAAGATTGCTTAACATACAGTTAATCATGAGAAACACCATTTAAAAAATGCAGATTTAACATCAAATTAAAAGAATTTTTTATATGTTTCGAGCTGCTAAGGCTAAAATTATTCTAACTGTATCTAATCGAGCTACCGCAACAAAAACATCAGAAAAATTAGCATCTTCCCGCTGTGGTAGCATTGCTCAATAATTCTGGCCTTCAACTTCCGAATGGATCCATTGGTCTTAAACTTGGTCTTGTAAATCCACTTTAGTGAAATCGTATATTTAAGTTAGTAGTAAATCTATAAGCTCCCAAGTTTGATTTCGCACACTGTTTATCTCCTCATGATTGGCTTTACGCCAATCTGATGACTTACCCACATCTTCAAATTTCTCAGATCCAGCTGTTGAACTAAACTTGCACATTCCTATACTTTCAAGGGATCTCACCCTTAATGGATTCGATTTTGGAGAACAACTTAGTGATGAACATGGTGAGATTTGAGTAGAGTTAGAACCTGTCACCCCTTGCACGGAAGCCCAACCGGACGCTCAACAATCCTACCACACGGACAGAGTCTCCCATGTGCGCACAAGGCGTCAAATAATACAACCTGTCACAATTTGTATACTTAGCAAAATATACATTTAATAGATCAACAAAGTGGGCATCTAACTAGATTTGAACTTTATAACATAAAGTTTACTTGGTTTCACTAATTCTACCAAATCCTTTTAATTACATTATAAGCTTTATACATACGTCACTCTCAAAATATGACTAACAAAAAATCAGAGCTTTATCTATATAACTCCTAAAATCTCGCTACGCTGTTGCTCACAGCCTATCCTCATCTACGGCTTAATCTAAAAAGATTCCAACAACAAGAAGTGAGAAACTAATAAAGTTTTTCAGTTGGTATAACATGTCGCGATAGGCAAACTATACCGACTGGGTCCAATTCGTCACGCCCCAACTCCGAAACATAACAGATGCCGCATACCTGCTATTAACTAATAACAAATATGCAAGGTAGAAAAACCTATAAACATCAAGCAATAACACCCTATCTCAAGAACAAGTTAAACACCTAACAAATTGAAAACCCTTGAATCTTCAGTAAGACGATTATCTACAAAACTAAAATTCACTACTAAAGATTCCACAATACTCAATTATTCAAACTCACTAAAAGTTAAAACAATTCTAAACTAAACAAATATCCACAACATTAAAATATTTAAATCTTAAAACCACCAAAAATGTCATGCCCCGTCGGGCCTTTAACACCAACTAGGTGAAAAGGATAACCGCACGGGCGCATGCCCCAGACCCGCCGAACGGATAGAGTCCCTTCTACCCGCTCAAGGCGTCACAACACAAGCTTATCCACGAGGTTCCAACTAGGAACGGAGTACAAGAGTTGCACAAGGAAAGCATCAACATAAAGAAGTTCTACTTCTATTACATCACGTTGCACATTTATACATGCCCAAATTTTTCTTTTCATTCCATACACCATGTCCCAAAACTATGGAATACATAAGTTTCATACATGTAATGAAAATCTCCTATACTATCAAAGTCCAAGACTAGGGGTACAACTCTATGTATCACCAAAATGGAAGGGCCGCTATCTAGAGAGCTAAACCCTTGCCTCACTCCGCCGCCACACTCGCGGAAGGACCTGAAAAACGTGGGGTGAGAACTATAAACATAGTTCCCAGTGGGTAAGGCCACCCAAGAGAGAAGCTCGACCCACCAGGTCCAAAGAAACACCATATGCATAAGTTAGATCACAAATAACTATGCAACAATTATTTACATGCTTGTAAATAAACATAAAGGATGCAACCAAATGAAATATAACTTATCATTCTCTCCTAGGTTCATCCTATATTTCACATTGACTAAGTTCAATTACTTGTCATTTACTTATGGTTTCGGAATCGGGTTGCAACATTCAAGGAGTGAACTCGTCACCTCCTAGTTCGAGTAGCGAACTCGTCGCATACTCGGGATAGCAAAATCGTCGCATACCCCATCTCAACACCGCCATCACATGGCATGGGTATCGAACTCGTCGCATACCCGGGATAGCAACCTCGTCGCACATCCCATCTCGACACCGCCAACTCATGGCGTGGTAGCGAAATCGTCGCATACCCGGGATAGCAAAATCGTCGCACATCCCGTGTCAACACCGCCAACTCATGGCATGGTAGCGAAATCGTCGCCTACCCGGGATAGCAAAATCGTCGCACATCCCGTTTCAACACCGCCAACTCATGGCATGGTAGCGAAATCGTCGCCTACCCGGGATAGCAAAATCGTCGCACATCCCGTTGTTCACATTTTTCACTTGCCAACCTAAGTCTCATGACCTTAGGTTCATGTCACTACGTCTCACCTATGTTCAATGACACTAGGTTTACTTTCTCATTCTCAACCTAGGTTCCATGACTCTAGGTTCCAATCTCATGTCCAACCTATGTTCAATGACACTAGGTTCCATTCTCACATGTTCCAACCTATGTTCAATAACACTAGGTTCTATTCTCACATGTTCCAACCTATGTTCAATAACACTAGGTTCTATTCTCACATGTTCCAACCTATGTTCAATAACACTAGGTTCCAATCATACATGCAACCATGCAACAAGTATAGATAATTGAATTATACTTGAATTCTATATCATGCAATAGGAGCTCATTGCTCTACCTAATATGATTTTACCTTTGCCAACAT
This sequence comes from Puya raimondii, assembly GCA_016920855.1. Lineage (NCBI taxonomy): Eukaryota > Viridiplantae > Streptophyta > Magnoliopsida > Poales > Bromeliaceae > Puya > Puya raimondii. The sequence continues at coordinate 17,757,334 of JABWPP010000048.1, read as the reverse complement.
GCAAGTTCTAGGGTTCACAACACATACCATTTTATCTTTAAATGGATATTTACCCTAGACATGGAAGTGACCTAATCACTTCGGTAAATACAAACCCACCTCAAGAGCTTCCGAATTCTTGTATTCTTCAAGCCCCTAAGTGTCCAAGCCTTGAGTTCTTGCTTCAACCCAAGCTTCTACAAGAAAACGGTTCGTTACTCGTTACGAACCCTTAACTCAACTCAATACATGAAATCAAGTGTTCTAACATGATTTCCTATGCCTCAATTGCAATTCCCGAAGGTCCAAATATTTTTAGAACCTCCCAAGGCAAAAACCCTCATTTCACCTAGGTTTCACATGCATGCATGTAGAACCTCAAAATTTTTTGGCCAATCTCCACATTTTGTGTTTTAGATTGCCTAGAATTCCCAAAAACTTCATTTCAAAGGATTAAATCCAAGGTTTGAACCCAAAACGTGAGGAACTAACCTTAATCACGAGTTCCTCAAGCTTCTTCTTGCACCAAGAAGCCTCTTTTCTCCTTTGGAAGCCTTTTCCAAGATCAATCCACCATTTTCTCCAAGTTTTGGAGAGATCTCTAGAGAGAGAAAATGAAGGAGATGGAGAGGAGAAGTGGATGAGGAAGATGACTGAGAAAGGGGGGTGTTCCCTGCCTTTCTAACACTCCCTCGAGTGTGAAAAGACCCATTTGCCCCTCTCCACACTTAACACCTTCAACCAGCCAAAACTAGAATTTCGTAACACTGTATACCGGTATGTGCATTGCATACCGGTATACGGGTGCTAGTTCCGGTATACCCCGGAGGATTCCGCAGAACTCGAGAGCTGGGTTTACTGTTTCGACCATCGCATTCCGGTATACCTCATCACATACCGGTACTAATCACTTCAGTACCGGTATGGAGATCCACATACCGGAATCCAGTGCAGACTTCACAAGTTTAGCAGTTTTAACTTTTCGAAGTCCGTTTTCGCGCCTCGCTTGCGCCGAAAACACTTCACACAAGTCCCAAACTTGACCGAAGCCTCACATATAGCCTCTCATGCCATTTTTCCACCGGAACTCCACAATTTGTAGAAGTTCGGTACGATGCACTGAAATTCAGTGTACTACAAAAAACTAAATTTATTAACCAAGGCATGAAATTAAATAAAGAAATCGATCACTCAATCCTATCCCACAAGCTAATCGGACTCATTGCTGGGTAAGCAACCATGCACCATATTAGTCGAATTAAATATATCTGAAATAGAAAATAGTTTCAATATTTAAACACAAATTTTCATACTGAAAATACAATAATGATGACCAGGTTTCACAAAAATCCCATAAATTTTATTTCAAAATTTTGAATTGTAATATTTTAACAAATCGAACTAAGGAAAATAGAATTTTTAACAAACGCATTTTTTTTCCAAGAAAGAAATTAAAATTTCAAAACATAAGTCTCTGGCCACTAACTACATAAGCAACCTATTGTTAGAGGTCCAAAGCACATATCAAACACACCCTAATGCGATCACAAAGTAAAGTCAACCGAAGGACTATTAAAATAGCTAATAATTTAAATTTAATGTTCATAATGGCTAATTTTTTAAGATTGTCAAAAATCCTATGGATTGCATATTTTGTATCCAAACAGCTTCTAAAGTGAACCCATTGAATTTTTTTTGAGTTACAAATTCCACATTTCATCTGGACCAAAATCACGGTATTTAAACTCCATAGAATTTTTTTACTGTGCACCCAAACATGGCCTTATAAGATAGCTTCAGAACATGATATTTCTTTTTACGCCTGATGCTTAATTATGACTTTTACAAAGCTACTTAAACGACTTGCCCCTAGTTTTCATGGTATATAGGTTCACACAAAAGAATATGGAAAGGAGGCAGAGAATTTGGCAAAGCTTGAAACAGGAGAATAAAATACTATCTAATCCTAGTTGATTCACATATTCCAGCTAAGTTTATTTTCAAAAAAATAAACGAAGCGGGTAGCGTGCTACCTTTCTCTCAAAAAAAAAAAAAAATACTATCTAATTAACTGAGATGCAACACAGTACATGCATGGTTGCTCGGATTGATGGTTTTATGCTGCAGCTCCATCTACACACAGCTTGCCTGCCCATTAGAACAATATACTGACTAATTAACATACATAATGAATAGATAATAATGTGAGAATTCGAATTTGTAAATTTTATTTTTGAAATTTGAATTCTGTGTTCCTCTCCCTTTATTGTGTTTTTGTATCTGTATACGTATATATATATGTTTAGGTGTATATATATATATATATGTATATATAGTGTATTTTTAGTGTATTTTATATTGTTTTGAGTTTGTTGGCGGAGAGAGAATGGTTTATGGTGCAATTCGGAGTCCGTTTATGACGATCCAAAATGATAGATTCGATGTCTCGGCAGTGCTGAACGCGATGGCGTGATCCGTTCTGACATGCTACGGACGGATCGAGAGATATTGCGAGTTCTTCGCTAAGGGGTCGTAGTGTACATTTTATTGTTTCGCGATCTGGACCCTGTTTCACGCAACGTTTTGCGTGAGTTTGAATGTGGAGGGGTGTCTGGGCATTTTGTTCCTGCTGTGAGGGACTCAGGGGTTATTTCTTTTGTTTTGAGGGCCTTTTTGCATTCTATTACATCTCATGGCACAATAAACATGTCCAAATTTTTTTTTTCTTTCACTTTCATTCCATACATCATGTTCCAAAACTATGGAATATACAACATTCATACAAGAATGAAAATCCCCCTATGCTATCATAGTCCAAAAATAAGGGTACAACTCTATGCATCACCAAAATGGAAGGGCCGCTATCTAAAGAGCCAAACCCTTGCCTCGCTCCGCCACCTCACTCGCGGAAGGACCTGGAAAATGTGGGGTGAGAACTATAAACATAGTTCCCAGTGGGTAAGGCCACCCAAGAGAGAAGCTTGACCCACCAGGTCCAAAGAAACACCATTTGCATAAGTTAGATCATATATAACTATGCAACAATTATTTACATGCTTAGTAAATAAACATAAAGGATGCAACCAAATGAAATATAATTTATCATTCTCTCCTAGGTTCATCCTATGTTCCACATTGACTAAGTTCTTTTACTTGTCATTTACTTATGGTTTCGGAATCGCCGTCTCACCATATTTGTTCCAACATTCAAGGAGTGAGCTTGTCACCTCCTAGTTCGAGTAGCGAAATCGTCGCATACTCGGGATAGCGAAATCGTCGCATACCCCGTCTCAACACCGCCATCACATGGCATGGTAGCGAAATCGTCGCATACCCGGGATGGCAACCTTGTCGCACATCTCCCCCTCGACACCGCCAACACGTGGCGCGGTAGCGAAATCGTCGCATACCCGGGATCGCAAAATCGTCGCCTATCCCATGTCGGCACCGCCAACTCGTGGCATGGTAGCGAAATCGTCGCATACCCGGGATAGCAAAATCGTCGCACATCCCATTCTTCACATTACTTGCCAACCTAAATCTCGTGATCTTAGGTTCAAGTCACTAAGTCTCGCCTATGTTTGATAACACTAGGCTTACTTTCTCATTGCCAACCTAGGTTCCATGACTCTAGGTTCCAATCACATGTCCAACCTATGTTCAATGACACTAGGTTTCAATCTCACATGTTCCAACCTATGTTCAATAACACTAGGTTTAAATCTCACATGTTCTAACCTATGTTCAATAACACTAGGTTTAAATCTCACATGTTCCAACCTATGTTCAACAACACTAGGTTTAAATCTCACATGCAACCATGCAACAAGTATCAATAATTGAATTGTACTTGAAATATCCATCATGCAATAGGAGTTCATTGTTCTACCTATCATGATTTTACCTTTGCCAACATGCAAATTGCTAGGGTTCTCAACACATACCATTTTATTTTTAAATGGATAATTACCCTAGACATGGAAGTGACCTAATCACTTCGGTAAACACAAACCCACCTCAAGAGCTTTCAAATTTTGGTATTCTTCAAGCTCCTAAGTATCCAAGCCTAGAGTTCTTGCTTCAACCCAAGCTTCTACAAGAAAACGGTTCGTTACTCGTTACGAACCCTAAAATCAACTCAATATATGAAATCAAGTGCTCCAACATGATTTCCTAAGCCTCAATTGCAATTATCGAAGGTCCAAATATTTTTAGAACCTCACATTGCAAAAGCCCTCATTCTACCTAGGGTTTGCATGCATGCAAGCCAAACCCTAGATTTCATGGCCAAACACCCACCATTTGTGGTTTAGATTGCCAAGGGTTCCCAAAAACCTCATTTCAAAGGATTAAATCCAAGGTTTGAACCCAAAACGTGAGGTACTAACCTTAATCACGAAATCCCCAAGCTTCTTCTTGCACCAAGAAGCTTCTTTTCTCCTTTGGAAGCTTTTTTCCAAGATCAATCCACCTTTTCTCCAAGTTTTGGAGAGATCTCTAGAGAGATAAAGTGGGAGGAGTAGAGGGGAGTAGTGGAGAAGATGACAATGAGAAGGGAGAGGCCTCAGCCATTCATACACCCCTTCAATCAAGTGAAAAGACTATTTTGCCCCTCTCCACAAACAACACAACAACCAGCCAAAATCTGGACATTGTATACCGGTATGCGCATATGCATACCGGTATACCTCAGGAATCCTGCAGAATCCCGAGAGCTGGTCTCACTGTTTCGCACGTTGTATACCGGTATACCATTTCTCATACCGGTATACCCCGGAAAATTCCGCAAACCCGAGAGCTGGATTTCTCGGTTTCAACATGGCATTCCGGTATCCCATCTCGCATACCGGTACAACAAGCTCCAATTCCGGTATTGGAGTTCACATACCGGAATCCAGTGCAGACTTCCCAAGTTCGCAGTTTTTAACTTCTCGAAGTTCATTTTCGCGCCTCAATTGCGCCGAAAACACTTCGCACAGTCCCGAACTTGGCCAAAGCCTCACATATAGCCTCTTATGCCATTTTCTCACTAGAACTCTACAATTGTAGAAGTTCAGTACGATGCACTGAAATTCAGTGTACTACACCTTGGCAATCTAAACCACAAATGGTGGGTGTTTGGCCATGAAATCTAGGGTTTGGCTTGCATGCATGCAAACCCTAGGTAGAATGAGGGCTTTTGCAATGTGAGGTTCTAAAAATATTTGGACCTTCGATAATTGCAATTGAGGCTTAGGAAATCATGTTGGAGCACTTGATTTCATATATTGAGTTGATTTTAGGGTTCGTAACGAGTAACGAACCGTTTTCTTGTAGAAGCTTGGGTTGAAGCAAGAACTCTAGGCTTGGATACTTAGGAGCTTGAAGAATACCAAGATTTGAAAGCTCTTGAGGTGGGTTTGTGTTTACCGATGTGATTAGGTCACTTCCATGTCTAGGGTAATTATCCATTTAAAAATAAAATGGTATGTGTTGAGAACCCTAGCAATTTGCATGTTGGCAAAGGTAAAATCATGATAGGTAGAACAATGAACTCCTATTGCATGATGGATATTTCAAGTACAATTCAATTATTGATACTTGTTGCATGGTTGCATGTGAGATTTAAACCTAGTGTTGTTGAACATAGGTTGGAACATGTGAGATTTAAACCTAGTGTTATTGAACATAGGTTAGAACATGTGAGATTTAAACCTAGTGTTATTGAACATAGGTTGGAACATGTGAGATTGAAACCTAGTGTCATTGAACATAGGTTGGACATGTGATTGGAACCTAGAGTCATGGAACCTAGGTTGGCAATGAGAAAGTAAGCCTAGTGTTATCAAACATAGGCGAGACTTAGTGACTTGAACCTAAGATCACGAGATTTAGGTTGGCAAGTAATGTGAAGAATGGGATGTGCGACGATTTTGCTATCCCGGGTATGCGACGATTTCGCTACCATGCCACGAGTTGGCGGTGCCGACATGGGATAGGCGACGATTTCGCGATCCCGGGTATGCGACGATTTCGCTACCGCGCCACGTGTTGGCGGTGTCGAGGGGGAGATGTGCGACAAGGTTGCCATCCCGGGTATGCGACGATTTCGCTACCATGCCATGTGATGGCGGTGTTGAGACGGGGTATGCGACGATTTCGCTATCCAGAGTATGCGACGATTTCGCTACTCGAACTAGGAGGTGACAAGCTCACTCCTTGAATGTTGGAACAAATATGGTGAGACGGCGATTCCGAAACCATAAGTAAATGACAAGTAAAAGAACTTAGTCAATGTGGAACATAGGATGAACCTAGGAGAGAATGATAAATTATATTTCATTTGGTTGCATCCTTTATGTTTATTTACTAAGCATGTAAATAATTGTTGCATAGTTATATATGATCTAACTTATGCATATGGTGTTTCTTTGGACCTGGTGGGTCGAGCTTCTTTCTTGGGTGGCCTTACCCACTGGGAACTATGTTTATAGTTCTCACCCCACATTTTCCAGGTCCTTCCGCGAGTGAGGCGGCGGAGCGAGGCAAGGATTTGGCTCTTTAGATAGCGGCCCTTCCATTTTGGTGATGCATAGAGTTGTACCCCTATTTTTGGACTATGATAGCATAGGGGGATTTTCATTCTTGTATGAATGTTGTATATTCCATAATTTTGGAACATGATGTATGGAATGAAAGTGAAAGAAAAGAAAAATTTGGACATGTATATTGTGCCATGAGATGTAATAGAAGTAGAACTTCTTTATCTTGATGCTTTCCTTGTGCAACTCTTGTACTCCGTTCTTAGTTGGAACATTGTGGATAAGCTTGTGTTGTGACGCCTTGGGCGGGTAGAAAGGACTCTATCCGTTCGGCGGGTCTGGGGCATGTGCCCGTGCGGTTATCCTTTCCACCTAGTTGGTGTTAAAGGGCCGGCGGGGCGTGACATTATTATTATTGTTATTGTGGTCCGAATCGGGGGTTCAACCGTGTCGAGCCTATCGCGAAGACGGCCGCTCGGTATAGGTTCAGTGAGGGTAACGATCCAATGTCGGGATTGAAAGTGTCGGGTCTATCACGAAAACGGCCGCTCGATCAATCCGACACAAAGATCGCCACCCTCGCTTGTGCACACATATTGTTCTTTTGACATCATTATAGCTGAGGCGATGTTGAGGGAGACGGGCTTAATGAATACGCGCACATGATGTAATAATGCACGTGTTTAATGGGGTATTAATTGATGGGGTATACGTGCGGTGTAGAACCCGCGCGATGTGGCGGTTAGGTTATTGTTAGAGAAAAAATTATGGATAATAAAATATCAATAGAATTAAGAATAAATATTCATAATTATCTTTATTAAATCTTACTATTTTAGAAAATAGTCATATGTGATGTCATTTCATACATGCAAAGCTTGAAAAAAAATGATCATACATGCTTCTTCTATTTATATACTAGTGATTCATGAATGGAAATCAAAGTGAATGTCATATATATATATATATTATAAGACAGTGCTGTTATAACTCACGAATAAAAATAAAAATAATAACTGCACTTATAACCAAGAAAGAATATGATATATATATCGGAAGATTTGAATTTTGAAATATATGAGTCATAATATACATGACATAGGCCAAGAGATATATTCTATCATCTTTATGCACAAAATAATATCCACAACAGTAGTAAGTTGTTGATGTACTTTGAGATCAAGCCCTGTGCAAAAAACCATAGGGACCAAATTGGAGTTTAGCACCACATTCGTCAACAAAGCTAGTTGTTGGATACTTTCAGTAAAAGCTTACGAAATTAAGCATATAGCAAAAGAAAATTAAGGTTGAACATTAAAAAAAAAACACACAGGTAGTACAAACACATTTATATTACAAAAATCAATGTATACATCAAAAAACTGCCAAGCTAAACAATAAATAACATGGGTTTTGAAGGTAATGAGTCGTAAATTGCCTTATGTATCAATGTTGACATGTTGCATCTCAGAATTACATCGATAGAATAGTAAAATATAGGCAAAATATGAAAAGCAACGAAAGTGTTTGGGAGTATATAATTATATATCATTTTGATATATAAATCTTTTAATATTAGTTTATTTAAAAATTAATTCCTAAAATGATATATAACTGATAACAAAGTTAATAAAGATTACATTATACCTAACACTCTTTCTACACTTACACCTTTTCGGGTCACAAATGTCATAAGTGAACTGATAATCGTAAAGGACAAACTGTAAGTTCATTTACTATTTTTTCTTCAAATATACGTAATATCTTATTCATAGCTAATTATATGTAGTAATATAGAGCTTAGATTTACATTTTCCAAGTAAACTCATACTGGCTACCATTTCATGGCATGAAACATCCAAAGTAGTTAAGTTACCGGCTGAAACATTTTGGATTACATTGTTTTTACTTTTTTTACTCGCAATGAATGATTAATCTCATCACAATTAGTTGTGAATCTGAAGCAACCCTTGTTGTCTAATTCTATGAAAGCTTTATTGAGGTTCATGTGCAAAGCAACCTCAATTACCATATTCATCTTTGTTTGTTTTTTTTTTCTTATTTTTACTATAATTATCTTCTTTTTTTGATACATGATTATCTCATTCTCAATAAGTCCTCTTGATAGAAAAAATAAGATACATGTTATAAAATCTAGAGGATGTATAAATTTTTTCACATAATTTATTCATAGATGAAGAACTAACACAACTAAATGTACACAGCTACATCATATATTTAATTTTGAAAGGAGGACTAAAAGCCAATTTGTAATCAACTGATTTACAACCAGTCAAATACATAGCTCTATCCCCTATATAGTGAACTCGAGTTTAATAAGTTTAATAAATTAGCACTATATATTTTAAACTACATATACAAAACAAAGCCATATACCTATGTGAAGACGTTGGATGTCATGAATTCCACAAAGGCCATGATATTGAGAGAATCCTGAAAGAGAGAGAGAGAGAGAGAGAGAGAGAGAGAGAGAGAGAGAGAGAGAGAGAGAGAGAGAGAGAGAGAGAGAGAGAGAGAGAAATTAACTGGCTAAAATTGTTTGAAAATATAGCTTAGAAAGAGAACCAGAATAAACAATTGTGAGAAAGAATGGTTCGCTAAGAGAAAGAGAGTCGCTGGTGAGAATTGTTCAAAAAACAACAGAGAGTTTAGATACAGAAGAAAATTGCACTATATTGATCAGATGAGATGATGAATAAAGTATAAGAATACAATCTATGCAACAGGTGTTTCAAACACTCTATCAAAACCCCACTTCTCAAGCAAATCCCTAAAGATATGCAGTAAGAAAAAAAAATGATATACCAAATACAATCAAATTAATATAAGGTAGAAAGTGAATCATACTCAATTTTTATTAGGTTTCTAATCTTATAGGTACCTCGATACTCCCCGGCCAACGGTAGCAAACGATCAATTAGGAAAAAAGAGTAACAACAATACCTTTTCCCCACCAACAAAACTTTGTGATCCGCGAACATCTCCTCATCAAGGGCAGAGTTTACAGCTTCACGCACTGCCATCAATGAAATAAATATAGTCAAAAGTTAGGGTTCAACTTCAGAGTTAGTGTTCCATTTAGGAGGCCGAATTGCAACAAATATGATTTAGCATCAATAGCAGCAGATATAGAATCATCTCAATCGGATATTTAATTACTCACATCTAGTACTTCCAAATCAGATTAGAACACTATAAAAACCCTACATGCAACTAAATCGAAATTTATCGCAAATTAGGGAGTAAAGAATAGAAGAATTCAAAGAGAAGGCGATAAAAAAAACCTAACCTGGCTCGACTTCACCGTGGATATGTTCCTTTTTTTATATTAATATCTTAACAAACGAATTTTTGAAGAAAAAATAGCATTAACATTTAGGGGCTAAATTGCACTATACATTTTGGAATAATCTAACAAATAAAATTTTCATTGCCTCCCAAGTTGCGCTATACATTTTTGTTTAAAAAATAGTATAAAAGTTTAGGAGGTACAATGCACTATATATGTTACATAGATAGCTACAGACAGCTTATATATGATAGCTTAGGGATCAATATGTAGCTTGTTTCATTTCATCATATATAATTAGCATCAGATATTTGTCCATTTGAGGAAAGTGTCGATATGAGTTCACATCAAAATGTAATCAGTTGCATGAATGGAAACTCATGATCCAATACAACCTGCATAAATAAGGGATCAGATATGTCTAGGCATTTGTCAAAAGGCTAATCAGCATGTAAATCATTCAACAGTGTGAAACATAGGCGTATAACATAGTTTTCTAATTAGATAAGCTAAATCTCTATATTAGAAGTTTATCTCTATTTATATGGTGCTTCCGAAAGAAGAAGTTTTTATCTTTGTCCGTAAACTAATCACCACACAATAATTTTTTTTCCCCCAAAGACAATCTCTCAAATACAAACTAATTCTTGTACTCCCTGTAGTCGACACATAAATCACTAAATTAGGTCAAAATGATTTAATTTCGTAAAAAAAAGGCGTTTCATGAAGAAGCACTATTTCTCCTTATATTTGAACTTATCACTTAACAATATTATCATTATTTGAAAGGGCAACTGCTCAACTGCATCAGTACTTGTACTCTTCACAATCAAAACATACATATATTACTTCAAAATTAGATCGAAAATACTACCAAAACTGAAACACAATGTAAACATTAAAAGTAAGATATACAAAGAAGAAAAGAAATAAAAGTATGCTTGGGACTTTTCTGAAATTAATTCTCTCACCGAAAACTCCTCACTAATAGCTGAGACAAATGGTTGTTTACGTGAACTGCATGTGTCACGCCCCGTCGGGCCTTTAACACCAACTATAGGTGGAAAGGATAACCGCACGGGCGCATGCCCCAGACCCGCCGAACGAATAGAACCTCTTCTACCCGCCCAAGGCGTCACAACACAAGCTTATCCACGAGGTTCCAACTAGGAACGGAGTACAAGAGTTGCACAAGGAAAGCATCAACATAAAGACGTTCTACTTCAATTACATCACATTGCACATTTATACATGCCCAAAATTTTTTTTTCTTTCTTTTCATTCTATACACCATGTTCCAAAACTATGGAATACATAAGTTTCATACATGTAATGGAAGTCCCCTATACTATCAAAGTCCAAGACTAGGGGTACAACTCTATGTATCACCAAAATAGAAGGGGCCGCTATCTAGAGAGCTAAACCCTTGCCTCGCTCCGCCGCCTCACTCGCGGAAGGACCTGAAAAACGTGGGGTGAGAACTATAAACATAGTTCCCAGTGGGTAAGGCCACCCAAGAGAGAAGCTCGACCCACCAGGTCCAAAGAAACACCATATGCATAAGTTAGATCACAAATAACTATGCAACAATTATTTACATGCTTGTAAATAAACATAAAGGATGCAACCAAATGAAATATAACTTATCATTATCTCCTAGGTTCATCCTATATCTCACATTGACTAAGTTCAATTACTTGTCATTTACTTATGGTTTCGGAATCGCCGTCTTACCATAAGGGTTCCAACATTCAAGGAGTGAACTCGTCACCTCCTAGTTCGAGTAGCGAACTCGTCGCATACTCGGGATAGCAAAATTGTCGCATACCCCATCTCAACACCGCCATCACATGGCATGGGTAGCGAACTCGTCGCATACCCGGGATAGCAACCTCGTCGCACATCCCATCTCGACACCGCCAACTCATGGCGTGGTAGCGAAATTGTCGCATACCCGGGATAGCAAAATCGTCGCACATCCCGTGTCAACACCGCCAACTAATGGCATGGTAGCGAAATCGTCGCCTACCCGGGATGGCAAAATCGTCGCACATCCCGTTTCAACACCGTCAACTTGTGGCATGGTAGCGAAATCGTCGCCTACCCGGGATAGCAAAATCGTCGCACATCCCGTTGTTCACATTTTTCACTTGCCAACCTAAGTCTCATGACCTTAGGTTCAAGTCACTAAGTCTCACCTATGTTCAATGACACTAGGTTTACTTTCTCATTCTCAACCTAGGTTCCATGACTCTAGGTTCCAATCTCATGTCCAACCTATGTTCAATGACACTAGGTTCCATTCTCACATGTTCCAACCTATGTTCAATAACACTAGGTTCTATTCTTACATGTTCCAACCTATGTTCAATAACACTAGGTTCTATTCTCACATGTTCCAACCTATGTTCCATAACACTAGGTTCAATCATACATGCAACCATGCAACAAGTATAGATAATTAAATTATACTTGAATTCTATATCTTGCAATAGGAGCTCATTGCTCTACCTATCATGATTTTACCTTTGCCAACATGCAAGTTCTAGGGTTCACAACACATACCATTTTATTTTTAAATGGATATTTACCCTAGACATGGAAGTGACCTAATCACTTCGGTAAACACAAACCCACCTTAAGAGCTTCCAAATTCTTGTATTCTTCAAGCCCCTAAGTGTCCAAGCCTTGAGTTCTTGCTTCAACCCAAGCTTCTACAAGAAAACGGTTCGTTACTCGTTACGAACCCATAATTCAACTCAATACTTGAAATCAAGTGTTCTAACATGATTTCCTATGCCTCAATTGCAACTCCCGAAGGTCCAAATATTTTTAAAACCTCCCATGGCAAAAGCCCCAAATCTACCTAGGGTTTGCATGCATGCAAGCCAAACCCTAGATTTCATGGCCAATCTTCCACCATTTGTGGTTGAGATTGCCTAGGGTTTCCAAAAACCTATTCTTGAAGGATTAAATCCAGGGGGCGTTTGGTTCGGGTTATCCTGGCAGGATTACAGGCAATCCTGCCAGGATTACTGTGTTTGGTTCATCCGGTATGTAATCTGCTCGGTATTGCAGCATTACAAAAGGTGCAAGATTACACCAAAAATATTACCGAGGGGGGGAGTGTGTATCTTGCATTACTGAAGACAAGTAATCTTGCATTTGTATAAAATTACAAGTTTACCCCTCCAACTTTCGAAACCCTTTCAATACGTCATTTTAAAAAATTTTAATTTAAAGTTTTGAATTGTTAAAATTTGAATTTTAAATTTTAAATTTTAAATTTTAAATTTTAAATTTTAAATTTTAAGTTAAAATTTTAAAATTTTAATTTTAATTTTAATTTTTAAATTTTAAGTTAAAATTTTAAATTTTAAATTTTAAATTTTAAACTTTAAATTTAAAATTTTAAAATTTTAAACTTTAAATTTTAAAGTTTAAATTTTTAAACTTTTTAAATTTTAAAATTTAAATTTTACATTTAAATTTTAAATTTTAAATTTTAAATTTTAAATTTTAAATTAAATTTAAATTTTAAATTTAAATTTTAAATTAAATTTAAATTTTAAATTTAAATTTAAATTTTTAAATTTTTAACTTTTTAATTTTAATTTTAAATCACAAATTTTAAATTAGAAATTTTAAATTTTAAATTCTATATTTTAAATTTTAAATTTATATTTTAAATTCTAAATTTTAAATTTTGATTTTAAATTTTAAATTTACATTTTAAATTATAAATTAAAAAATTTAAAAAAAATAAATTATTTAAATTTAAATTTAATAAAAGAATATTTTTTGCAAACAATAAAAAAAAAGGTTTGTCAAATATAACTGAGGGCAATTTTAGAATAGACTATACTTTATTATCAAGATTACCGAATTTTATAAATTGAACCAAACATAGTAATCCTATATATACTGTAATCCAACATCATATTACTGCATTAAACCAAACACAGTAATGCAACATCAGTAGTAATCTAATTCAGAAATCCAAGATACCTGGATATGTCGACATACTCTGTAATACTACATAACTCGAACCAAACGCACCCCCAAGGTTTAAACCCTAAATCACAAGAACTCACCTCAAAGCCCTAGCTCCCAAGCTTCTTCTTGCACCAAGAAGCTTCTTTGCACCTTGGAAGTCCTTTTCCAAGCTCCAATCCACCACTTCTCCAAGCTTTGGAGAGATCTCTAGAGAGAGAAAGTGAGGGAGAGGGAGAGGAAATGAGAGGAAAGTGAAGAAGGAATGAGGGGAGAGACCTCAGCCCCCCCTACATAACCTATTCACTGCGAAATTACCAAAATACCCCTCACTGGGCATTCTGCCTCAGCCGGGTCCGGACCTTGCAAGTGGGGTCCGGACCCCGCACTGATAACTGACCAGCGTGCAGGCCGGATCTGGACCTTGGTGTCCGGGTCCGGAACCCGTACGCACCCCAACTCGGAAACCAGCTCGGGTCCGGACCGTAACATCCGGGTCCGGACCGTGGCTGCCCGCGGACTTCATTGTCCGGACCCCAGCTTCCAGGGTCCGGACCCCGTGAGCAGTTTTGCTCCAGTTGGTCCTTTTTTTTAAAAATTTTCGATTTACGGGTTTCCACTCGTACCATAATGTTCCGAAACCTTCGGAACCCAATTCCACACCAGCCATTATCGGCTTCCATCGAACTTTATCAAATTTAGTAAAGTTCGATACAACGCACCAAAATTCAAGGTGCTACAGCATGTATTGAATATAAAATATTAAGACACTGTTCTTTTGTAGTTGTACTTAACTTAAGATTTTGGAAACAAGGGGACGTCGTAACTTGTGTTAATTACGAAATTTTAAGGTATTATTTTCTGATAACTGAGACAAATGGTTGTTTTACGAACCTGCGTCCCAACGGGTATGCAATAGCCCAGCATCTCGCACGGCTTCAGCGCCTTGTGTGGGACGAGGCACGGGATCGGCCGGTGGAGCCTTAGGGTTTCTTTGATGACAGCATTCAGGTAAGGGAGGCTCATCGCGTCTCCGATCATGGATCCGATCTGAACCATTATCTTAATGGTAGAATCTTAATTGGATGATGTACATGTTAGTGTTACAGCGGTGGGCCTCCAACAAATACGTTCTATATACTTGTCATGGTATATAGAGATCTCCACAAAAAGTAAAATAGAAAAGAGAAGAGAGAAAGAAGAGAAATCAAAGAATTTGGTATGCTATCATGGAAGCAAAACAAAATAACTTTATTGAAGAAAAGTTAACAACCACAGACCAGGATGCATGCGTCCGTACGGTGCTGACCACTAATTAATTAGCGCCCGTCTCTGGCTTCAACTTAATTAATGCCGGCTTCATTAGCCACAATGATCCCGGCCTCTCTATTTATTGAAGGATCAAATGACAACTAAGAGGGGGTGAATTAGTTGACAACTAAAAACTCAAGTAAAATAAAATAAGATAAAAATTGCACAACTAAATAAAAGAAAGAAAAGAAAAGAATCAAACAAAGATAACACAGATGATTTATCCTAGTTCGGCCTTTCTGCCTACTCCAGTCCGATCCTTTTTCTCCTCGAGGTACCGATTTAACCACTATCACTTGGCCTTTTGAACAGGGCAAGACCAAAGCCTCTTACAATCACAGTTTACAAGACTTCTATTACAATCCTCTCAACAAAGCTGAAAAATAAAAGAACAATTAGGACTTAGAGAATTTTTCTTGTAGTTGTGTTCCAAACAACATCCAAGTCCCCCTTTAAATACACTAGCCATCACTTCAAATATGGAATAAAAGCATAATTAAAGATAATTGATTTTAATTTGAGTTTTAACCATATTTGCAAATGCATTTGAATTAATTCCAAAATAAATTTGAATTCATACCACATTTGCAAAACACATTTGAAATATTACTACATTTGAAAAGCTCATTTGAAATTATACCAAATTCGTAAAAAAAATTTAAATTAATACTACAAATGTAAGATCTTTTTGAATTCATTCCATATTTGTAAAAGTTTTTGAATTAATGCCATAGTTGTAAAACTCATTTATATCATATTTCATATTTTTCAAATTCATACCATAAAAAAATCAATTTTGAATTTATACCATATATCAAATCTCTTTCATACCATATTAAAAATAATTGCTAATTTGACGTTAAGCTCAAATCAAACCCAAAAGGTAAATTGGTCAACTTGACTCGGTTCACCGGCTCAAATCCGATAAAATTGCAAAGAAGTCCTCCAAAATTATTGTTGTGGCATTTACATCCAATTTGGTACAATTTGATCTTGTCTGGGCCAATTCGAATAAATTGATTGAATGGTTACCTTCAATCAATTCCGGTTCGTCTTGAGTCACTTTAAATCCAACTAAAATCTGAAATTACTAAGTGACAAATTAAATCCAAAATTTGTTTGTTATCATCAAAATTTATCATTTAATAAAATCCAACATTTATAACTAATTACACGAAATCCTACTCTGATTTGATTTCATCTTAATCATAATTTAAATAACCAAATCTAATAATAGATAAAATCAAATAATCTAATCCTAATCTAATTGTTCATTAGCATTATCTCTAACACTCCCCCATAATGCTAATGTTCTTCACACCGATCTTCTCTCGGCAAAATATGAATTTCCAATGTTAGTGACTATGTGAAAATATCGGCCATCTACTCCTCAGTTGCGTAGTGTATCAACTCGAACCCTTCTAGTGCTTTTCTATCATCAACTAAACCTGTCCAATCACTATTAGAACAACCAAAATAAAAATCGTTAAGGTTAGTATACCACAACCGGTGGTCTCTTGTTCCTTTTGAATATCTCAATATCCTTTTCCCCTTGTATATCCACTTAAATCCAATAATTTCTTTTCTATAGGCGGTTCAACAAACTCATAGGTATTTTATTTCCCTAACGCCGCAATTTCTTTATTCATAG
The DNA here is from genome assembly GCA_016920855.1 of Puya raimondii. Taxonomy (NCBI): domain Eukaryota; kingdom Viridiplantae; phylum Streptophyta; class Magnoliopsida; order Poales; family Bromeliaceae; genus Puya; species Puya raimondii. The sequence continues at coordinate 17,740,569 of JABWPP010000048.1, read as the reverse complement.
TCTTACACCAATCATTAGATTTTGCCGCCTTCTCGAAGGTTTGTGATTCTCCACTTTGTGAATACATGCACTATTCGTATATTTCACTAAGTGATCTTACTTTTCTTGGTGTCGTCTTTGGAGAAGTTTTTGGTGAAATTCACGGTGAAGTTTGTGGTGTTGTTTCTGTGCTTGATGTATTGTCACCATTGTTTCTGTTTTCAGTCGCAGTTTCATTTTCAAGTATCAAAAATGGATTATCCTGCACGTTTGCGCTCCAATCCCAAACCTTTTGCTCATCAAATATAACATCACGACTTATAATTAAAGAGTTCGTAACAGGATTATAAAATCGATAGGCTTTACTTCTTTCGTTATAACCTACAAAAATACACTTTTGACTATTATCATCCAATTTTTGCCTATTTTGCGATGGGATATAAACAAAAGAGACCGATCCAAAAATTTTAAAGTGTTGTACCTTCGGTTTCCAACCCGTCCATGCTTCATAAGGTGTAATATTATCTAATGCCGAAGTTGGACTTCTATTGAGAATATATGCAACAGTAGATATCGCTTTTGCCCAAAATTTGTTCGGGAGCTCATTTGCTTTCAACATACTTTTCGCCATCTCCACTAAACTTTAATTTTTGCATTTAGCAACACCGTTCTGCTGAGGTATGTAACTGGTTGTCAACTGCCTGTGGATACCATTAGCTTCACAAAAAAATTCAAACTTGTTAGAAATAAATTCTCCCCGTCGATCTGTACAGAGAGTTCTAATATAATAACCGGATTCGTTCTCGACCAAATTTTTAAATTTGTGAAAAGCATCAAAAGCTTCGGATTTATTTTTAATAAAATAAGCCAGTCAAGCCCTGCCGTACCTTCCCCAAATAGGTAGAAAGAGGAGCCCCCTCACGGGCGTGTGCGCCAGACCCGCCGAACGGACAGAGTTTTCGCTGTCCGCCCAAGGTGTCACAATCGGTACAATTCAAAACATTTCAAACAAAAACATAATTTATACACAGATTGTATAAGGAAGCATCATAAATGAAATTAACTACGTTATTACAAGCATCTGTCACATTCACATTACATTTACATTCTTGCTCTTCCAAATACAATTAATGGTTATTACCATTCCTCTCTTTCAATACCCTTAAGCTACACTGTTTGAGGGTACATCTATCTCTGGTCGTAATGACAGGATGCTAACTATCATGCTACGTCCTTTTCTCGCGCCGCCGCGCCTCTCATATGTGGACCTGTAAAACATAGGGATGAGAACTACAAACATAGTTCCCAGTGGGTTCGGTTACCGACCTCGCCGACTTTCCCACTAGGTCTAATTAGGCATAAGTAGATACAAGAATGAGTAAGTAATAATCCAACTACACTAAGCATACATAGGAATGAAAACAATCTGTACTATACCTTTACAACAATAGGGAATGAATTTCATGGTCTAATATATTCAACGGTGCTCTTTACTTACTCTTGACCCAATTCATTCACGACCCAATCAGGGCTTTCACAAGGCCAAGCCCAACTCACCCCGCTCAGTCTCATGGGGACTAGCTCCACCGCTCCGTCACCCACCTTGGGCTACTCACAAGGATAACATGATTAATCCGTCACCCAACAAGTGACTCCAACGTGCTCACTCTCTACACAGGATGCAACAATGCAATATGGCACAGGATACAATTCTATCACTATCCAAGGTACATCATGTAATCAATGCTAGCTACTGTGCCATTACAATATCAATATGGTCAAATTCTCACCACATGCACATATATAGAATACCAAATGCTTAACATTAACCTGTCTCTTTACTTTAACCCAATTTCACCGCAACTACTCAGCTAAATCATGTGGGCGGAGGTTTTTCACTCCCGAGCACCACCATGACCGTTTGCCGGGGAGGTACCGATACGACCCTCGCCCATTCATGTGTGACACTCCGGAGCACACAGCTTGGGAGTAGCGATCTCCACAAGCCAACAACAGACGATGTGAGCCTGATCCCGTCCAGCCATCTCATGGACCTACCACCTATCGGTGGGAACAACATATGTGGATGTCGCTAGATCCCCATACCATCATTCTACCGTGCAAATGCTTAACAATGGGGAGGTAAACCATGTCATGCTATAAATGCAACGATCTAATATCTCTTTGGCGCTCAAGGTTCAAATAACACATGCCACTAGATTCATGCCACTAACCACGGTGACAACAACAACGTCAAGGGATCTCTTTCAATCCCTAACATAGTCCAGAGGATATCTTTCAATCCCCCGCATGCTCAACAATATCAAAGCACTAGTTGTCACACTACACATGCACCGACCCAATCTTTACTTGTACTAGAGAATTCACTCAATTCATGTCGCGTGCATCGATGGAATATACCAACATCACAATATGTGGACATGAGTAAATATGCAATGCATCATGATACATGAAATTATGGCAACATATTGGTACATGCAAAGACCCAATTTCCACATTTACACTTGGGATCCTCTCGATTCATGTCATGTTCTTTTCATGCATAACAATTTATACCCAATCTATGGTTCCATCACTAGGTTTACATTCAACATCATAATGACACTTAGTATTTCAATTTATTCCAATGTCCACACTTTGTTATCTATGTCCAAACCACTGGTTTTTCTTCACTAGTTCAATACATCATTAGGATTCATGTGTCACTAAGTTCACGCATTCTAAATTCCAAGTTCTCATTCAAGTTCTCAATCACAATCATTCTCATATATCATGGGAGGCATGCAAGTTTCCGGAATAAGAAATACTTTGAACCCTATCTAACACAATCAATTAATTCATAACACATACATGTTCAAGAAGGAGGGTTTAGACAGAGGGAGAAATCCGACCATTTCGGAAAGCACCACCCACCTTGCAATATTTTCGATTGCTTGTAGACACTTGCAATCGGGCTCCCGAGGCCAACATCGCCCGGTTCGGTTCGTTACTCAAAATTGATCGCCGAACGCTCGTCGATTTCGAAGTCAAAGTTGTCTGGGGTACTTCTCTAACCTTCAATTAGAGAAAAAGAGGGTCAATCTGGCTCAAAACCTCAAAGCCCCAAATCCCCATTTCTAACCCTAGCTTCCAACTCCTCCAAAAATACTCCAAAATCTATAGAGAATTCTTGATTAAACTAGTATAGAATCATCTAGGAAACTCAAGAATCTCAATTTCAAGGGATTAAATGAAAACCCTAAGCCTTAATCCGACGAACTCACCTCGGATCGCGAGCTTCCTGAGTCGCTAAACGCGCTAGAGCTCGATTCTCCACACCTTCTAGCTTCTCGAGTTCGATCTCCACCAAATCTCCAAGTTTGGAGAAGAAGAAGAAGAACATGAGAGTGAGAGAGAGGAGCTTCTCTCTCCTCTTACTCCCTGTGTGTGTGTGTGGGGGGGGGGGCAAACCAGAGAAAAAAAAGGAAAAGGCTCCCCTTATATAAGCCCTCACTTGATTTTACCAAAATTCCCTTCAAAATCTGTATTCTGCAGAACTGCGTACCGGTACTCGGGTTAGCGTACCGGTACTCGGAGATTAGTTTCGGTACTCCGTTTCCAGTTCCTCAAAACCCGAATGTTGAATTTTTAGATTTTTTATTGCGTACCGGTACCCAGTTTCGGGCTCCGAGCGGCGAGCAAGAGGAAAAGGGGTAGAGAAAAAAAAAAACCTAAAATTATAGGTAGAGAGATCCAAAACCGCAGCGTAGGTGAGGTGAGGTGAGGGGAGAGGGAGAGACGCCGCTACTGGTTTGTGAGATGAAGGAAAGTAAGAGATGGGAGGAAAATAAAAAGAGAGAGACAAAAAGAGTTGAAGAATGTGGCTGTGAGGAAGATAAAGAGTTTTTCTAAGATAAAAGAGAATATAAAAAGAAATTAAAACAAATAGTGGGTTCCACCACCCTCAAATGAAGGTGATACATCCACATTGGATTTGATCATGAGAAATCATGTATAGGTATAGATTGCATCCAACTAAGACATATAATTATTAAACAAATTTGAATTAAAAAAATTAGGGTTTTATACTTGACTTGGCGGACCAAATAGAAGTGTTGAAAAAAGTCTATGAAGTCACTTAAGTTCACCGTTTTCTAAGAAAGGTGAAATCTATGGGTGTAGTACAGAGAACAATTCCCACTCGGGGCCGAGCTGGGCGGTGATGATCTAGCCCTCGTTGGCCGACAGGATCCAATCCTATTAAACTAATTTTTATGGTTTTAACGCATTAGATAATGGTTATCCAGACCACAAAGAGATGCAGAAACATAATAAATGTGATTTAGTACAATACTTAGTCACCACTAGCACATCCTCCACATCCACAAGGAACACATTCAATAACTTTTTCTTCCCTGAGATGTTTAGGAACCCTGGGGCATCAACTTTCCTTGAAGAATTGGTGCATAGGAGCTGGTCCCAGGATTGGGTGTGTCACGGACTACCCTGTGGAGCTGAGGGTACGAGCTTTAGGGCATGTTTGGTTCGAAGTCGGAATCGGAATCAGAATCGAAATCGAAATAAGCTGGAATCGGAATCGGAATGACTCATTACCTAATTCTATTTGGATCGTCACCTGAATCGGAATCAGAATAAATCATTCCCATTGTCGATGTTTTGTTCAGATGGATATAAAAAACGTAATCAAATTAATATACTAACTTTATCTTTATAATATATTAATTTAAATTCAAATTGAAAATTAAATATTAAAAATTTACATCAAAATTTTGAAATAATGTCAAAATTTTAAATCTATTTTTTTAAAAAAAATTAAACTTTGAAGTTGAGTGGATAATTCAAAATATAAAACTAAATTTTGATTTATTCAAATTCAAACTTAAAATTACAATTTAAATTTTAATTTGAATCCATAAATTTAATTGAAGTTTTAAATAAAATTTGAATAAAACTTTATTAAATTAAAATTTAATTTAAATTCAAATTCATAAGTTAGATTCGAAATACTTGATTAAATTTTAATTTTTAATTCAAGTTCAAATTAAAATTATAAATTATAAATTTAATTTCTAAATTTAAACTCATATTTTAATTAAAAAAAGTTTAAAAAAAAATTTAATCCGAATAAATATCCATTCCATCTGGCTTCAACTTCCAATCCGGCCTCCTCGGCCGGATAGGAAAAAGAGGTGATTGGGGGATTCCCATTCCACTCGGGAATCGGAATCGGAATGGGACTCCCGCGTACCAAACATCCACAAACGGATTCGCCCATTCCGATTCCGATTCCTAGGTGAAAAAGAAGCGAACCAAACACGCCCTTAGAGTTTGTGGACCTCTTTCCCAGAAAGTGCACTCCATTAAGTTCTAGCAGGATCCTTTCGGGCCTATCACCTAGGCCTATCATGTCGCCCACCTTCGCCACGTCTCCAATTTCTGCTTCTACCATGGTGTAACCGACTGTGGCTGCAATACAACCAACCTACACCCTCTGAATCTGCTAATGCTGTAAATGTTACGATGTGAACCAACCTCCTTGAACTTCCTAGCTGGAACTCTGCCCTTTTCACTCTAGCTTTAAAGGATCTGAGACGCAAGTGCAATCTAACTTTTTTTTAAATTGGCGGCTGATTTAAGATCAATGTAACTATTGGTATGCAGATTAAGAGTTTCATGTTTGCGTAGAGAGTTTGTTGGGAAGTGTTTAGTATTTGCTCCTTTTTCTCTACTGCTTAAATTATTTGGAGAGGCTCTTGCCTCGTGTAGCAATTTTCAACTGTTAGACAATCTGGGAAAACAGGGGGCAAGCCGTCCCCATTAAAATGATTCCTTACTAACACTTCACAAGGTATACTATTCAGGAAAGACACAAACATACCAACAAATATGTTTTTTTTTTAAAAAATCAAGATCAACATTCTTGCTGTATATTGTTGAATTCCTGGGAAACAAGCTTGAAGGATTCTTAGTCACCCATCCCTAACACACAGACCAACGACAGGAGAGAGAGAGAGAGAGAGAGAGAGAGAGAGAGGGTGCTGGGGGCAGGGAACAAAAAGAAAATCAAATTAACAATGCATCCAGTCTATGAAGTCACTTAACAATTAACATAAACCACCCAAAGCAGAGAGCACGCAGTAACGAATATCACCAACACATAAAAGTATCACAAAATAAGCATTAGATAATGGTTATCCAGACAACAAAGAGATGCAGAAACATAATAAATGTGATTTAGTACAATACTTAGTCACCACTAGCACATCCTCCACATCCACAATGAACACATTCAATAACTTTTTCGTCCCTGAGATGTTTAGGAACCCTACAGACACACGTGGTTGCAAAGTTGTGATCTCGCGTCTGCATGCAGCGAAGGCAGCAAAGGCGCTCGTAGCCCGGCTGTATATGGTTAAGCGAACAAGAATTATCAGATGATGTAAAGTAACAACAAAACAAAACAGGCAATTCAGATGACAGTAATAAAGCATAACTATAAAAAGAATAAGTTTGATGAAAAATGAAGGGAAAACTGAAGGAATTGCGTGACACCAATATTATATATCAACAAAGAGTAGCAGTATTGCAATATAAAACTACTTGCTAGAAGCACAACAAAGATTTTTTTTTCTTTTCAATATAATTTGCATATTTATATGCATTAATCAAGCAATAAAAGGGCAGAATGTAAGTAAAGAAACACGTTCTCTCAAGAAGTTCACCGCAGGTTGAGTGTTGACATCTGAGAAGTACAAAACTTCGAAAATATAAGAAGACGGGTTAAAAAAAACCTTTAGGATGATTCAGAAATAGACTAACATGCTTACCTTTTTCCATTTTGCAATTAGATTACGGCCTGCATAGCCTTGTTCGAGGAAGAATTCATACAATTCCTTTGATATCTCCTTCCTCCTATGGTAAAGGTCATATATGTAACGGCTCTTCTGATGTGCAATTCGAAATATAGACCAAAGTGCTTCGCATTTTCTCTTCCCATCATGTGGATCATTTTCAACTGCTCGGAATAATATACAGATAAGCATCGAAAACATGGTCTTTTTGTATAAGGGAAGTAAATAGATGAAATCACTGACCTTCTCTCATTTTTGCTTCTAATTCACGAAGCGTAGGCTCAATAAGCTCCCATCCTTCTGGATATTTCACCCTGCTCGTCTTTATCTTAGGCATGGTGCTTAGAGGACAAGTGCTTCCCACCTTAGATTTTCAGATAGCAAATGCTGCCACATTGACAAACAACACAAAAGATATATTAAGAATTTTGCTTATTGTATGAGAACAAGTATTATTCCATATCACTTCTGATGCAAATTGTTGCTGTTATTGCCCACGACGGCGGTTTTCCCCAGAAGCATTCCCCTAACTTTTTCCTATAAGCCTAAAGTAGGTTTTCCCACAGCGGGGATCCCATTTTTGCTTGCAAGATCTTCATCGCATCGGGAAGATTTTTGTTTTTTTTTGCTTTTCTTTTTTTTTTTTGCTTTTCTTTTTTTTTTTTGCTTTTTTTTTTTGCTTTATTATTTTTTTGATTTTTTTTGCTTTTTTTTGCCTGAAAATATGAAGTGAAAAAAAAAAATATATTCCAATAAGAACAAAGCAATGCCTCCCGAGAGGAGAATGGACATATGCTTCCAAGATAAAGGAAGGTTGATTGCCCCCATTCCGTTTGTTCCTCACATGACGAGTAGTTAGGGCGTAATCGTGGGGTGCGGAGGTTTTGGGATTAAAGATATTGTGGTGCCTTTATTGGATCAGAAGATAAAGGACCATGATTGCTCGTGTAAGTCGTCTTGCCCCCTGATGACTTGTTGCCTTGCCCCATGACGATTTGAGTAGCAAGCCAGTGATCAAAACATTCTCCGTGATGTTACCAAATAGAAAGGAGAATGACCTAATATCTCCAGAAAGATGGAGGATTGACTGCCCTTAATGAATAGCCAACATATGACGTCGGGAGGGAGAAGACCACGATTGTCAGCAAGAATCGTCTTGCCCCCTAATGACTTGAGCGGCAGACCAGGACATGATGGTAGTCAGAACTGTGACACCCAGGTAGTCCTATATATGAGATATAATAGGGCTAAACTCTCAACCCGGCTTAAGCATTTTGGGCGGTGGCAAGGCCCAAGAGGTTGAGAGAGTTAAGCGTGCTAGGACGGGAGTAGTCCTAGGATTGGTGACCCCCTAGGAAGTTGGGGCGTCACAGTTGGTATCAGAGCCAATTACCAGCCGAAAGTGTGAGATGAGTCTCGGCTGAGCCAGGATTGTACAGCGGGGAGAGCGAGGCTCTCATGCTGTTGACCGTTGTGGGTGGAGCGCGACTCACCACAAGGTCAGTTTAGGCTAGCGTGACGAGTCTCACATCGCCTGGTACTTGTGTGTCTGAGCCTGACGAGGACGTCAAGGCTTAAAGGGGGGGAGATTGTGACACCCCAGGTAGTCCTATATATGAGATATAATAGGGCTAAACTCTCAACCCGGCTTAAGCATTTTGGGTGGTGGCTAGGCCCAAGAGGTTAAGAGAGTTAAGCGTGCTAGGACGGGAGTAGTCCTAGGACGGGAGTAGTCCTAAGAACAACCAAAAAGTCACAAGTCCACAATGGACAAATAAAACTATAATCATCCAATACGATAATCAAGCAAATAGTGTAACTGAACCACAAAGTAATGTCTACTAAAAGGGAGGGTCAGGGTAAACCAAATCATACGAGATACTGGTCGGGACCTCTAAGCTCGCTAGCTATCGCGCCTCACCACGTCGCGACTCCCACCACCGGAATCACCTGAAAAATGATGGCGGGGGGGTGAGAACATGTAAACATGTCTCCCCTCCCAGTGGGTGCCGCAAGCCGACGAAGGCGAGGTGCACACACCGGCAAGGAGGATCAACAAATAGATAGGTATACGAAAGCAATAGCACAGATAAACACAATATAACATGTATGAAAGACTAAGCTACCGCAACTATAGCATATGCATCAACTGTAGATAAGTAAATGAATAAACCCAATCATCACCGTGCCCCCTAGATCCGCAGATCGCAGGCACTGTCACAATACGCTCACCCACCGGCACATAACCTCTGCAGAAGCAGTTGGCAAGAGGCTCACGAGTCGGAAACGCACGACCCTTTTCCGGAAAAGAACACCCTCCTGCGGTGGATCAGATTGCTGGTGTACGTGAAGTGCTAGACGAGCTGTGACGATCGATGCATAATGCTCAATCCACAAGACGGCAACAAGCCGAGAATAGCAACGGGACCAAGTCCAAGGATCGCTCGAAACAACAGGCGATCACCACCGGCCAACCAGGCCATCTCAATAAATCATGCAACATCCACACTACTCTACTAATGGCAAGCTCACATAAGCAGAGAGAATACGGGAGTCTAGTGAACTAATAATCAATCATGCAAGGGAAGGGGGAAGAAAGGTATCACCGATAGTCCACTGAACCGACTCCGGATGGAAACACCCACCTGAAGAACGGAAGAGCCTAACACTGACGGCTCTCAGGAAGATCGACTGGACCTACGAAAGACTCACAAGATCAAGGTCCATCGAGTCGACACCAAACACGAAGAACACACAAACCCAAAACCGTCGGAATGTCCGGGAAACCCACCGGAACGATTCCGAACCCAAACCAAGCCCTAGAGGGGTACCAACAAGCAACGCAAGTCATCCGCTGTCCGCAACCACACCAAAAAAGGTGATCGGACAGCGGACACAAGTCCGGGGTGCCACGAACACAACGCACCCAAAAACGGCTTTCCGGGTTCCAGAAAGATGCCGATTTTGGCACCGGAACCCTCCATCGCTCGCCCGCTATCCTCGGAGCTTCGGGACAGCGAAGAAGAACAGCCGACAAGGCTTTGCGATGAAGCCAGGTCGCTCACGATCCCAACAAGTGAGTCTCACGACCGAAACGCGCGTTCCGCCGACTAATTTGTCGAAAAACGCGTCGAAAATCAAAACGGATTTCCACGAGGGCGTCTCGAGTCTGGACAACCAGTCCACAGGGTCACAAGGGTTAAACCCTTGTTGCCCGCAGTGACACCATGCTTCGACAATCGCACAAAAGCCCTAAACAATCAATTATATATATACTTAAGCATTCAAAACGGCCGTTAGAGCACTCCGCTCGTCCGCACGACCTTCCGCGAACACCAGCAGACAGGTCTCGATGCAGCGGAGGGGATGCTCACAGCCCGGAGCGACAAAAATAGTCGTGGGGCTCAAACGACCCAAGAAAACAACAATCACATAAACTAATAGTGCTCAACACTGCCAAAACAGCAAAACGAGGCAACCCTGCTGTCAACCAAGGTGAGCACGATGATCAGCGCGTCGCCGCGGTCACCGTGCTCACCTCCCCTAAGATCAGGAGGCAGCCAGAGGCCCGATGCAGTGCGCACGGCTCAAAACAAGCAAGAATCCAAGCTCACCAGGAGCAGCTAGCTCTGGCCGGCAGCCGGCGGCCAGGCGGCGCGTGCGGCGGCTCAGATCGGACGCGAGGGAGGAGGTGAGGAGGAAGCTCACCTCAACCGGCGACGAGGAGCGGCGGCGGCGGCGGCGGCGCGGGGGGGAACCCCGCTCTCGGGTCGGCTAGGGCACGTCCGCACCAGCACCAAACGGCGGCGGCGGCGGTCGGGACGGCGAGCACCGACGGCGGCACGTCGCCGGAGGCCGGAAGGAGGGCGACCGCGACGCTAAAGGGCGGCGGCGGCGGAAGCCTTGGCCGCTACTGCCAGAGAAGGCCCCAGCGGCGGCAGCACGGGCTGCGGCGGCGCTCCGGCGGCACGGGGGCGGCCGGGGAGGCAAGCTGCGGCGGCGGCGGTCCTCCTGAGGCCGGAGGAAGGTCGCTGCGATGGCGGGAGGCGGCGGCGGCACGGTTCAAGGAAGGTGGAAGAGGGGAGGAAGAAAAAGAAAAGCTCGGCCGCAGCTCCGGCCGGCCAGGGCAGGTCGGCGACGGTGGCGGCTGCGCGCGAGGGACGGCGCACGAGCAGAGGATCGGCAGAGGGGACTCGGGTGCATGGGAGGAGCTAGGGTTAGGGTTTCCTCAAGCCAAAACCCAAACATGCAATTTTATACACATACGGTATAAACGCAAAAAGAACCCTGAAACCCTAGGATTTCAACCTTAGCCCTCCACAGCGCGTGTAAAACGCGTCGACACCCCTCCACGCACGATCCCATGCGAAACGGTACATAAAATATGGACCATTTTCACGAAAAGATCAAAAAGCAATTTTCGACCTCTCGGCGATGATCTCGCGATATCTCACAATCCAACGGTCGGATTCACAAACGGATCACGCCATCGCGATCAGCACTGCCGAAACATCAAACCTACGATTTTAGATATCCAGAAACGATTGCCGATTCGCGAGAAAAGCCGTCACTTCTTCTCCAACACACAACAACACATACCAATACCCATATAAATATATATATATACTCATATATATATATATACATGTAGAGAGATAGAGAGAGAGAAAACAAAGTTTAAAAGTTTTAAAAAAATCCAAAATCTTACATCACCTCCACCTTACAAGAAGTTTCGTCCCCGAAACTTACTCACACACCCTCCGTAAACAACTGCGGGTACCGCTCTCGCATAACTGACTCCAGTTCCCAAGTAGCCTCGCGCTCTTCGTGGTTCGCCCACTGCACCTTCACATACGGGATGCTCCGGTTCCTCAACTGCTTCATCTCGCTAACCAGTATCCTCAAAGGCGCCTCGTCGTAGCTAAGATCCTCCTTCAGCTGCACCGTCGTTGGGCTGATCACATGAGACGGGTCAGGGATGTACTTCCGAAGCATGGACACGTGGAAGACGTTGTGCACTCGAGCAAGACTAGGAGGAAGAGCCAACCGATAAGCCACCGGACCCACACGCTCAAGAATCTCGAACGGTCCCACGAATCGCAGACTAAGCTTATTCCGCAATCTGAACTGCTTGATCCCCCGAGACGGCGACACCTTGAGCAACACATGCTCATCGACCCGAAACTCTAGGTCACGTCGTCGCTGGTCCGCGTAGCTTTTCTATCGGCTCTGCGCAGTCAGTAGCCGCTGCCTCGCACTGCGAATCCTGGCCTCTGCGTCCTCCAATAGGTCAGGCCCGATCACTTGACGCTCACCCACATCATCCCAACAGATCGGAGATCAACATCGACGTCCATACAGAGCTTCATACGGCGCCATTCCAATGCTCGCTTGGTAGCTGTTGTTGTAGGCGAACTCCACCAAGAAAAGTTACTTGTACCACCCATCTCCGTAGTCCAAGACGCAAGCTCGAAGCATATCCTTGAGAGTCTGGATGACTCGCTCCGACTGACCATCACTCTGGGGGTGGAAAGCTGTGCTGAAGTTGAGCTTCGTTCCCAGTGCCTGCTGCAAGCTCCTCCAAAACTGGGATACGAAGCGAGTATCCCGATCCGAGACGATCGACACTGGCACCCCATTCAGTCTGACGATCTCATCCAAATAGAGCTGTGCCAGTCGATCCCGAGATCAAGTCGTGTGTACCGGCAGGAAGTGGGCCGCTTTCGTCAACCTATCCACAATAACCCAGATCGCATCGTGGCCTCACTGAGATCGAGGCAACCCGGTGACGAAATCCATGGTGATCTGCTCCCACTTCCACACAGGTGCAGGTAGTGGTTGAAGCTTTCCTACTGGTCGCTGATGCTCAGCCTTCACCTGCTGACAAACGAGACACTGCGCCACGTGCTGAGCTACGTCCATCTTCATTCCAGGCCACCAGAAATTCTGCTTCAGGTCGCGGTACATCTTAGTTCCTCCAGGGTGCATCGTGTACGGCGACCGATGTGCCTCAGTCAAAATCTCTCGCGTCAAGTCCGGATCACTAGGCACACATCTCCGTCCGTGAAAATGGAGAGAACCATCGGCGTGGATTGTGAAGTCACCATCTTTACCCTGCTCGACCTCTGCTCGCACCTTCTGTAGATGTGGATCCGTCAGCTGTCCACTAAAAATTCGATCCGCCAAGGTGGGCTGCACCTCCAAGGTCAATAGCTGAGCTGTGGCTCCCGTAGGTAGAATCTCCAACTCCAGTCGACGAAACTCCTCCACCAAGCGCTCCTGGTCGGTGATCATGAGAAAAAGCTCCGCCGAAGACTGCTTCCGGCTCAAGGCGTCCACCACGACGTTCGCCTTGCCCGGATGGTACTGGATCGAAAGGTCATAGTCCTTCAAAAGCTCGAGCCACCGTCTCTGTCTGAGGTTCAGCTCCTTCTGAGTGAAGAGATACTTCAAACTCTGATGATCCGTGAACACCTCACAGTGCGCTCTGTACAGGTTAATGTCTCCAAAGCTTGAGAGCGAACACCACCGCTGCGAGCTCTAGATCGTGCGTCGGGAAGTTCTTCTCGTAATTCTTCAGCTGGTGTGAAGCGTACGTGATGACTTTCTCCTGCTGCATGAGCACGCACCCCAATCCTATCCGAGAGGTATCGCAGTAGACCACGAAGTCCTCACCAGGCTGCGACAATGCCAGGATGGGGGCACGAGTCAGTCTGTCCTTCAACTCCTCAAAGTTCTTCTGACACTCGGGGGTCCACAGAAACTTCTCGCCCTTCCTCGTCAGCTTGTGCAAAGGACCGACGATTTTGGAGAAACCCTCAACGAATCACCGATAATAACCCGTCAAGCCGAGTAAGCTCCTGATCTCCGTCACGGTAGTCGGTACAGGCCAATCAACAACAGCATCCACCTTCTTCGAGTCCACCGCAATGACAGACTGCGTCACGATGTGACCCAAGAAGGATACTTCCCGAAGCCAGAACTCACACTTCTTGAGCTTAGCGTAAAGCTTATGCTCTCGAAGCGTCTGAAGAATCCGTCGAAGATGATCCTCGTGCTCCACGTCGCTCCTCGAATAGATCAGTATGTCGTCAATGAATACCACGACAAACTGATCCAAGAACTGCCGGAAGACTCTGTTCATCATATCCATGAAAGCTGTCGGGGCGTTAGTCAGTCAGAACGGCATCACCGTGAACTCGTAATGACCATAACGAGTCCGGAAGGCCGTCTTCGCAACGTCCTCGGCCTTGATCTTGAGCTGATGGTGTAATACTTGGCATTTCGAGGAGTTTCTGGACTTGGAGGAATTCGGGCGCCCGGAACTTAGGAAGTGGACGCCCGAATGTTCCGGAGCCAGTGGACGTTTTGGATGAGTCCGAAAGTGGCTGACGAGATTTCGGATCTGGATGCAGGAATCGGACGCCCGGATTGTGGATCCGGATTTGTCTTGTGACGTGGAGAGCCACGTGTCGCGTCGTTGGACACGTGTCGACCGCCGGAGACACGCCGCCCCACCGCCTGTCGACCACCGCCGACCGCTTGACCGCCAGCTGACACCTGGCTTGCAGGATTTCCGGACGCCGGGAAGTGGGATTCGGGCGCCCGAAAGTGGAATTTTTGGGAGCCTATAAATAGGTGAGTCCCTGGTTGTTTAGCTCACTTTCCACTTCGTGATCCCTGTTTCTAGAGAGAGAAAGTTAGGGTAAGGGCCATGTGTTGGCATTAGTTGTGACCTAGCTTGTTCTCCTCTACTCTGTTGATCTGATCTGATTCTGAGCTGCTGTTCTGTTAGAGTTAGCTATTCCTTAGTGTTATATTCAGATCAGAGTACTGCCCGAGCTTGCTTATCTTGGAGGGTTGGATCTGAGGATATTGTTTTCCCCACCGTAGTTGGATTAGCTCTTGAGGTGGGTTGATGTTTGCCAGATTCAGTCTGTCACGCCCCGCCGGGCCTTTTACACCAACTAGGTGGAAAGGAAAACCGCACGGGCGCATGCCCCAGACCCGCCGAACGGATAGAGTCTTTTCTACCCGCCCAAGGCGTCACAACACAAGCTTATCCACAATGTTCCAACTAGGAACGGAGTACAAGAGTTGCACAAGGAAAGCATCAACATAAAGAAGTTCTACTTCTATTACATCACATGGCACAATATACATCTCCAAAATTTTCTTTTCTTTCACTTTAATTCCATACACTATGTTCCAAAATAATGGAATATACAATTTTCATACATAAAATGAAAATCCCCCTATGCCGTCATAATCCAAAACTAGGGGTACACTCTAGGTGTCACCAAAATGGAAGGGCCGCTATCTATGGAGCCAAACCCTTGCCTCGCTCCGCCGCTTCACTCGCGGAAGGACCTGAAAAACGTGGGGTGAGAACTATAAACATAGTTCCCAGTGGGTAAGGCCACCCAAGAGAGAAGCTCGACCCACCAGGTCCAAAGAAACACCATATGCATAAGTTAGATCACATATAATTATGCAACAATTATTTACATGCTTGTAAATAAACATAAAGGATGCAACCAAATGAAATATAATTTATCATTCTCTCCTAGGTTCATCCTATGTCTCACAATGACTAAGTTCATTTACTTGTCATTTACTTATGGTTTCGGAATCGCCGTCTCACCATAATTATTCCAACATTCGAGGAGTGAACTCGTCACCTCCTAGTTCGAGTAGCGAACTCGTCGCATACTCGGGATAGCAAAATCGTCGCCTATCCCGTCTCAACACCGCCATTACATGGTATGGATAGCGAACTCGTCGCATATCCGGGATAGCAACCTCGTCGCACATCCCCTCTCGACACCGCCAACTCAAGGCGTGGTAGCGAAATCGTCGCCTACCCGGGATAGCAAACTCGTCGCACATCCCGTGTCGATACTGCCAACTAGTGGCATGGTAGCGAAATCGTCGCCTACCCGGGATAGCAAACTCGTCGCACATCCCGCTCAATACCGCCAACTCATGGCGTGGTAGCGAAATCGTCGCCTACCCGGGATAGCAAAATCGTCGCACATCCCGTTGTTCACATTTTTCACTTGCCAACCTATGTCTCATGACCTTAGGTTCAAGTCATTAAGTCTCGCCTATGTTCAATAACACTAGGCTTACTTTCCCATTATCAACCTAGGTTCCATGACTTTAGGTTCCAATCTCATGTCAAACCTATGTTCAATGACACTAGGTTTCAATCTCACATGTTCCAACCTATGTTCAATAACACTAGGTTTAATCCTCATGTCCAACCTATGTTCAATAACACTAGGTTTAACCTCATGTCCAACCTATGTTCAATAACACTAGGTTTAACCTCATGTCCAACCTATGTTCAATAACACTAGGTTTAACCATACATGCAACAATGCAACAAGTATTAATATTTGAATTATACTTGAAATATACATCATGCAATAGGATCTCATTGTTCATCCTATCATGATTTTTACCTTTGCCAACATGCAAATTCTAGGGTTCACAACACATACCATTTTATCTTTAAATTGATATTTACCCTAGACATGGAAGTAACCTAATCACTTCGGTAAACACAAACCCACCTCAAGTGCTTCCAAATTCTTGTATTCTTCAAGCTCCTAAGTGTCCAAGCTTTGAGTTCTTGCTTCAACCCAAGCTTCTACAAGAAAACGGTTCGTTACTCGTTACGAACCCTAAATTCAACTCAATATGTGAAATCAAGTGTTCCAACATGATTTCATATGCCTCAATTGCAATTCCCGAAGGTCCAAATATTTTTAGAACCTCCCATGGCAAAAGCCCCAAATCTACCTAGGGTTTGCATGCATGCAAGCCAAACCCTAGATTTCATGGCCAATCTTCCACCATTTGTGGTTTAGATTGCTTAGGGTTTCCAAAAACCTCATTTCAAAGGATTAAATCCTAGGTTCAAACCCTAAATCACAAGAACTCACCTCAAAGCCCTAGCTCCCAAGCTTCTTCTTGCACCAAGAAGCTCCAAATCCACCTTAGAAGCTTTTCCCAAGGTCAAATCCTCCACTTCTCCAAGCTTTGGAGAGATCTCTAGAGAGAGAAAGTGAGGGAGAGGGAGAGGGAATGAGAGGAAAAATGGAGGAGTAATGAGGAGAGGGACTCTAGCCCTCTATACATAGCCCATCCCCCACGAAATTACCAAAATACCTCTCACTGGGCATTCTGCCTCAGCCGAGTCCGGACCTTGCGAGTAGGGTCCGGACCCCGCACTGATAACTGGCCAGTGCGCAGGCCGGGTCCGGACCTTGGTGTCCGGGTCCGGAACCCGTACGCACCCCAACTCGGAGACCAGCTCGGGTCCGGACCGTGGCATCCGGGTCCGGATCGTGGCTGCCCGCGGACTTCATTGTCCGGACCCCAGCTTCCAGGGTCCGGACCCCGTGAGCAGTTTTGCTCCACTTGGTCCCTTTTTCACAATTTTTCGATTTCCGGGTTTCCACTCGTACCCATAATGTTTCGAAATCTTCGGAACCCAATTCCACACCAGCCATTACCGGCTCTCTCCGAACTTCATCAAATTTAGTAAAGTTCGAAACCACGCACCGAATTTCAAAGTGCTACATTCCTCCCCCCCTTAAAGAGAGTTTCGGCCGCGAAACTAAACCATACCTCAGCTGGACTCAGCGAAGAGGTAAGGAAACCGCTCCTTTATCGAGCTTTCCAATTCCCACGTGGCCTCGCGTTCACCGTGATTCGTCCATTGTACCTTTACATAAGGAATTTCACGGTTCCTCAAACTTTTCACCTCGCGATCCATGATACACAAGGGAAATTCCTCATAAGTCATATCCTCATGAAGCTCTATAGACACATACACGAGGACGTGCGCCGGATCGTACACATACTTGCGGAGCGTCGATACATGGAACACATTGTGTATTCCCGCAAGTTTTGGTGGCAAAGCTAGCCGGTACGCCACGGATCCCACACGCTCCAAGACCTCATAAGGTCCAATGTAACGGGGACTCAACTTACCCCGAACACCGAATCGCTTCACCCCTCTCATGGGTGATACTTTCAAGAAGACGCGGTCTCCCACCGCGAATTCCAGATCTCGTCGGCGTCGATCCGCATAACTCTTTTGTCTGGATTGCGCCGTCGATAAGCGTTCGCGTGCCAAACGGACCTTTTCCTCCGCTTCACGCAACACTTTCGGTCCTAAGACCCTTTTCTCGCCGACTTCACTCCAATGAATAGGAGAGCGGCATTTTCTTCCATACAAGGCCTCAAAAGGTGCCATTCCGATGCTAGATTGATAGCTATTATTGTAAGCAAATTTAGCCATCGGCAAATGAGTAGGCCATGCACCCTTGAAGTCCAACACGCACGCTCGCAGCATATCCTCCAAAATCTGAATTGTCCTTTCCGATTGACCATCAGTTTGAGAATGAAATGCTGAACTGAAATCGAGCCGTGTACCCAAAGCTTCTTGCAAGCTTTTCCAAAAATGCGATGTGAAACGGGGATCTCGATCTGAAACTATTCGAGGTCGGGACCCCGTGCAACCGCACAATCTCGTCCAGGTAGACTTGCGCTAACTTGTCTCCCGACCAAGTGGTGTGGATTGGCAAAAAGTGTGCCGACTTTGACAAACGATCCACCACCACCCAAATCGCGTCGTGGCCACCTAATGATCGAGGTAAGCCCACAACAAAATCCATCGCGATATTTTCCCACTTTCAAACCGGAATGGGCAATCCTTGCAATTTTCCTGCCGGAAAGCGACGCTCGCTCGGCCTTCACTTGTTGGCACACTAAGCATTGTGCCACAAAGCGTCCCACATCAAGTTTCATCCCCGGCCACCAATAATGTAGTTTGAGGTCCTTGTACATTTTGGTGCCGCCCGGGTGAATCGCATAGGGAGAAGCGTGAGCTTCTTTCAAGATCTCCCCACGAATGTCCTCAACTTTCGGCACGCACAATCGATTTTGAAATCGAATTGCGCCCTTCGAGTCTACATGAAAATCACCGGCGCGCCCGCTCTCGATAGCACCCCGCACCTTTTGGAGTTCCGGATCACCGGATTGCTTTTCTTTTCTTTGCTCCAACAAGGTCGGCCATACATTGAGATTCATAAGTTTAGCGGGGACGCCCGGGGCCACGATCTCCAAGTCGAACCGGCCTATTTCTTTGAGCAACGGCATTTGTCCCGTCATCTCAATTGCGAAGTTCTCCACGGATTTTCTACTGAGCGCATCGGCCACCACATTGGCTCTACCGGGGTGGTACAAGATGGTCAAGTCATAATCTTTTATCAACTCCAACCACCTCCGCTGCCTCAAGTTCAACTCCTTCGGAGTGAATAAGTACTTTAAACTTTTGTGATCCGTGTAAACCTCACAATGCTCCCCGTACAAGTAGTGTCTCCACAACTTAAGTGCGAAGACCACCGCCGCGAGTTCTAAGTCGTGGGTGGGGTAATTCTGCTCATAGCTCTTCAGCTGTCGAGAGGCATATGCTATTACTTGTCCTCTTTGCATAAGCACACACCCAAGACCACGTCGTGATGCATCACTATACACCACAAAACCCTCCCCCGCAATCGGCAAGGCGAGTACCGGAGCCGAAGTCAACCTTTCCTTTAGCTCCTTAATGCTTTGGTCGCATTCCTCGCTCCAAATATATTTGGCCCCCTTGCGGGTAAGACGCGTTAGTGGACCGGAGATTTTTGAAAATCCCTCCACGAACCGCCGATAGTATCCCGCAAGACCCAAAAAGCTTCGTATTTCCGTGACATTGGTCGGGCGAGGCCAATCCTTGATTGCCTCAACTTTCATCGAGACTACTGATACTCCTTCCGCGGAGATCACATGACCCAAGAAAGCGACCTCACGAATCCAAAATTCGCACTTTTTCAATTTGGCGAATAACTTGTTCTCTCGAAGAACTTGAAGCACAATCCTTAGGTGCTCTTTATGTTCCTCTTCACTCCGAGAGTAGACAAGAATATCATCTACGAACACAACCACAAATTGATCCAATAGTGGTTTGAACACACGGTTCATTAAATCCATGAACGCTGCCGGGGCATTGGTAAGCCCGAAAGGCATAACCGTGAATTCATAATGTCCATACCGCGTCCTAAACGCGGTCTTATGCACATCCTCCGGTTTGATCTTCAA
This sequence comes from Puya raimondii, assembly GCA_016920855.1. Classification (NCBI taxonomy): domain Eukaryota; kingdom Viridiplantae; phylum Streptophyta; class Magnoliopsida; order Poales; family Bromeliaceae; genus Puya; species Puya raimondii. The sequence continues at coordinate 17,720,566 of JABWPP010000048.1, read as the reverse complement.
TTGGTGATAACCGGATTGCAAATCAATTTTTGAATACACCTGAGACCCTTGCAATTGATCGAATAAGTCATCAATTCGGGGTAACGGGTATTTATTCTTGACGGTCACTTTGTTCAACTCGCGGTAATCTACACATAACCGCAGCGAACCGTCCTTTTTCCGCACAAATAGAACAGGGGCTCCCCAAGGCGACACACTTGGCTTTACGAAACCCTTGTCCATTAAATCTTGCAATTGTGATTTCAATTCCTTCAGTTCCGCGGGTGCCATCCTGTACGGGGCCTTAGAAATCGGCGCCGTACCCGGGAGCAAATCGATCACAAATTCTATTTCCCGGTCCGGTGGCATTCCGGGCAACTCCGTCGGAAATACATCCGGGAACTCTTGGACTGTAGGAACGTCCTCAAGTCCCAGCACTTCCTTCCGGTCATCCACTACCGTCGCCAAGTAGGCAATGCATCCCCTAGCAATAAGCTTCCTTGCTTGCGACGTGGACACCATCGACGCAAAGAGCGAACTCTTACACCCACGGTACACATATTCCTTGTGCCCGGGTTCTCTAAACCTTACTATCCGGCTCTCACAATCAATAGTGGCGTGATACTTCGAGAGCCAATCCATTCCTAGGATCAAATCATATTCATTCATTCGATTTAATACCAGCAAATCAGCTGGCATGATCCAGTTCTCAACCCTCACGGGGCAATCTACACACGCGTGATGTACGCAAAAGGTGTGTTCAGGTACTTGCACAGTTCTTGCATGTGTGGCATCTATAATTTCTATTCCATGTGCAGTAGCAAATGATCGAGCAATGAATGAATGCGATGCACCAGTATCAAACAAAGCTCTACATCGAATGCCTTTAATTAACACAATACCTGCCACGACGTCATCCTGGGCAGAAGGTTTCTCCACCTGAGAGGCGAATATCCGCCCACTGGGCGCTGGCCGCTGGCCCTCCACTGGTCTCGGCGGCTGTGCACGGCCTGCCGACATCGCCGCGGGTGGGATGCCCGCAAGCTGCCTCGGTGGCGCAAACGCCGATGCCGACGACGGTGCTCGGCCATCATCCATTGGGCAGTTTACCGCATATGCCCTTGCTGTCCGCACTTGTAGCACCGGCCCTCACGATAATCACATTGCTGAGGGTGGTGGGGGCCGCTACAAATCGGGCACTGGGTCGAGGGTCGATTCCGTCGGAACCCCCGCGATTGGTTTTGCGACTGCGAGTGCTTCGGGGGTCGCTTTGAGCTAGACTGCCCACCCGAGCCACTCGCCGGTCGTTTCTTCCCTTTTTCCTTATCCTTTTCCTTCTCTCTTTCCCAAGACTCGCGCTCCTCGCGCGCACATGCATTCCCGCGCTCCACCCAAAGAGCACGGTCCAAGACCTCCGCAAAGGTCTTTAGCTTGAGGGCGTGAACCGCCCGAAAGATCTCCGGTCGAAGTCCGCGCACGAAACAGTCGACCTTGTCCAATTCCCCGCGGACAACGTGCGGTACGCAATTTATAATGTACGAGAACTCCCTCTCGTACTCGCGCACGGTACGGTTCCCTTGTTTCAATTTACGGAACCTTTCTTGAAGTTTCCTTTTCTCGCTATCGGGGAAGTAGGCGGCGAACACCATACCCCGAAATTCCTCCCATGTCGGTGGCGGAAGGCTAGGGAGTCGATCACGTCGGACTCCCTTCCACCACACCTTCGCCGATCGCTCTAAACAATGAGCGGCGAGATGCACTTTGTCCCTCTCCAAGGTATATAGATCCTCGAAGAGTGTCTCCATGGCATCGATCCATGTCTCTACATCCCATGGATCCACGTTCTCTCCGTTGAAGATAGGAGGGTTGAACTTCTTAAACCTCATGAGAGCCGAAAGTGCGCGCTCTCGCTCCGCGTCCTCCATCTCGGAGTCGGGCATAGGAGTACCGGACCCACCGGCTACAATCGGTGATGCCGGTGGCGCCACAGCCGGCGCCGGTGTCACCTCCTCGGCCGGTGCCGAAGCAGAGGCCGGAGGTACTCCCGACCTCTCCTCCCGAACCGCAGCCACTTGCTGCGCCATCTCGTCTTGGAGCTTTTTAATTTGCTCCTCCTGTCGTTGCATGGCTTCGGCCTGTCGCCGAACCACGCCCATCAACTCGGTCAACTCATTACGAAGACCCGAGTTCTCGTCCTCCCCGAGTTGTTCGGGAGCCGTGCTCGATCCTCCGAGCCCAGCCCTTGTAGGAGGCCGTCCACGTACCATTTTCTCCTAAAAACACAACGACTTTGGTCATTTCATGACCTTCAAAGTCATTCGCAACACTATACTTAACGAAAATAAACGTGAACCGAATCTAGGCGAAAGTCACACAAGGGTCCTTATTCCCCTCACTGGTTTTCATGTTGTCGGCCGCCAACATGAACACTCTTGGTGAAGAATAAGACACACCTCGAATCTACCTCTATTTTCAACTAGAGGCATAAGGACATAACCCAATCTCTTATCTTTCGCCATAATCAAAGATCTCGTCACTCACGAGCCTACACTCCTAGGGTCTTTTCCATCCTAGGGTTTCTTAGGTCAACCTAGACCGTTTCTATGCTCTGATACCACCTCAGTCTGTCACGCCCCGCCGGGCCTTTTACACCAACTAGGTGGAAAGGAAAACCGCACAGGCGCATGCCCCAGACCCGCCGAACGGATAGAGTCTTTTCTACCCGCTCAAGGCGTCACAACACAAGCTTATCCACAATGTTCCAACTAGGAACGGAGTACAAGAGTTGCACAAAGAAAGCATCAACATAAAGAAGTTCTACTTCTATTACATCACATGGCACAATATACATGTCCAAATTTTTCTTTTCTTTCACTTTAATTCCATACACTATGTTCCAAAACGATGGAATATATAATTTTCATACATAAAATGAAAATCCCCCTATGCCGTCATAATCCAAAACTAGGGGTACACTCTAGGTGTCACCAAAATGGAAGGGCCGCTATCTATGGAGCCAAACCCTTGCCTCGCTCCGCCGCCTCACTCGCGGAAGGACCTGAAAAACGTGGGGTGAGAACTATAAACATAGTTCCCAGTGGGTAAGGCCACCCAAGAGAGAAGCTCGACCCACCAGGTCCAAAGAAATACCATATGCATAAGTTAGATCACATATAACTATGCAACAATTATTTACATGCTTGTAAATAAACATAAAGGATGCAACCAAATGAAATATAACTTATCATTCTCTCCTAGGTTCATCCTATGTCTCACAATGACTAAGTTCATTTACTTGTCATTTACTTATGGTTTCGGAATCGCCGTCTCACCATAATTATTCCAACATTCGAGGAGTGAACTCGTCACCTCCTAGTTCGAGTAGCGAACTCGTCGCATACTCGGGATAGCAAAATCGTCGCCTACCCCGTCTCAACACCGCCATTACATGGCATGGATAGCGAACTCGTCGCATATCCGGGATAGCAACCTCGTCGCACATCCCCTCTCGACACCGCCAACTCAAGGCGTGGTAGCGAAATCGTCGCCTACCCGGGATAGCAAACTCGTCGCACATCCCGTGTCGATACTGCCAACTCGTGGCATGGTAGCGAAATCGTCGCCTACCCGGGATAGCAAACTCGTCGCACATCCTGCTCAATACCGCCAACTCATGGCGTGGTAGCGAAATCGTCGCCTACCCGGGATAGCAAAATCGTCGCACATCCCGTTATTCACATTTTTCACTTGCCAACCTAAGTCTCATGACCTTAGGTTCAAGTCATTAAGTCTCGCCTATGTTCAATAACACTAGGCTTACTTTCCCATTATCAACCTAGGTTCCATGACTCTAGGTTCCAATCTCATGTCAAATCTATGTTCAATGACACTAGGTTTCAATCTCACATGTTCCAACCTATGTTCAATAACACTAGGTTTAATCCTCATGTCCAACCTATGTTCAATAACACTAGGTTTAACCTCATGTCCAACCTATGTTCAATAACACTAGGTTTAACCTCATGTCCAACCTATGTTCAATAACACTAGGTTTAACCATACATGCAACCATGCAACAAGTATTAATATTTGAATTATACTTGAAATATATATCATGCAATAGGATCTCATTGTTCATCCTATCATGATTTTTACCTTTGCCAACATGCAAATTCTAGGGTTCACAACACATACCATTTTATCTTTAAATTGATATTTACCCTAGACATGGAAGTGACCTAATCACTTCGGTAAACACAAACCCACCTCAAGAGCTTCCAAATTCTTGTATTCTTCAAGCTCCTAAGTGTCCAAGCTTTGAGTTCTTGCTTCAACCCAAGCTTCTACAAGAAAACGGTTCGTTACTCGTTACGAACCCTAAATTCAACTCAATATGTGAAATCAAGTGTTCCAACATGATTTCCTATGCCTCAATTGCAATTTCCGAATGTCCAAATATTTTTAGAACCTCCCATGGCAAAAGCCCCAAATCTACCTAGGGTTTGCATGCATGCAAGCCAAACCCTAGATTTCATGGCCAATCTTCCACCATTTGTGGTTTAGATTGCTTAGGGTTTCCAAAAACCTCATTTCAAAGGATTAAATCCTAGGTTCAAATCCTAAATCACAAGAACTCACATCAAAGCCCTAGCTCCCAAGCTTCTTCTTGCACCAAGAAGCTCCAAATCCACCTTAGAAGCTTTTCCCAAGGTCAAATCCTCCACTTCTCCAAGCTTTGGAGAGATCTCTAGAGAGAGAAAGTGAGGGAGAGGGAGAGGGAATGAGAGGAAAAATGGAGGAGTAATGAGGAGAGGGACTCTAGCCCTCTATACATAGCCCATCCCCCACGAAATTACCAAAATACCCCTCACTGGGCATTCTGCCTCAGCCGGGTCCGGACCTTGCGAGTAGGGTCCGGACCCCGCACTGATAACTGGCCAGTGCGCAGGCCGGGTCCGGACCTTGGTGTCCGGGTCCGGAACCCGTACGCACCCCAACTCGGACACCAGCTCGGGTCCGGACCGTGGCATCCGCTTCCGAACCGTGGCTGCCCGCGGACTTCATTGTCCGGACCCCAGCTTCCAGGGTCCGGACCCCGTGAGCAGTTTTGCTCCACTTGGTCCCTTTTTCCCAATTTTTTGATTTCCGGATTTCCACTCGTACCCATAATGTTCCGAAACCTTCGGAACCCAATTCCACACCAGCCATTAGACGCTCTCTCCGAACTTCATCAAATTTAGTAAAGTTCGAAACCACGCACCGAATTTCAAAGTGCTACACAGTGGACTTCCTCCTATGTGTTTACTCTCATGTTAGTATGATGTGATAGTGTTGGATTATGTTAGCATGATGTGATAGTGTTGGATTATGTTAGCATGACATGCTGAGATTATGTTAGATATGACATGTTAGATTGAGACTGATTTACTGCTTGCATGTGCATGATATGATCTTAGGTGAAATAATTATATATATAAGAGCATGCATGATTTTCTTATATCCTTGATGCATGATTTGACCTACACCTATCCTGTTGATATCCCTTGTACCAGTTGATGTACATACTAGTGTAGGTGATCATGTTTTGGCTCGTGCTATGTTGTTGTACCTCCTCTTTGTGGTAGAGTTGAGTTTGATTATGAGCACTGGAGCATTGATTGGGTCATACTTGTTGTTGATTATCCTTTGAGGTGCCGAGGGCACGTGATTCCTTTTGTGAGATCAGTTGACCCAGTCGTGTCGATCATATACCTGTGGGTGCTTGGCGCTGATATGTGTTACTATACTCGGTTGGGTCGCTCCCACGAGTACCGCTCCGGAGTTAGGTTTTTCCGTACAGAGGGTTGTACGAGTGCTAGGGACAGAGTGTGTTTCCTGTACTAGCTGGCTCCCTACGGGTTGAGCATGATCAGGCCGCAGGTATTGTATTGTATTATGGATTCATGATAGTCCTCATTTGATATGTTCAGATCATTGGTATTCATATTGACAGTTGAGCATTTGTGCATAGTAGTGATAGTTTATCTCCTACTTTCTTTATTGCTCTATATATATCTCTTGAGATTGAGGACTTAGTGGGCAGACCGCTGAGGCTGGTGGCGGTACCCACTGAGGACTACTTGTTTGATAGTAGTTCTCACACCCGTTGTTGACACCTTTTGCAGAGTCTTCTTCCCCAGTTGTGCATACTGAGCGCGGAAAGGAGACCGTCGGGTAGAGTTAATCCCCGGATACTTGGCTAGAGGTATACCCCATTTTGATAGATGGTCATGAGTCTGTACATACAGTGAGTTGGATATTATCAGTGATGTATATTATGGTTATGGATGATGTATGTATGTACAGTGATCCTTGATATATTTATATAGCAGCTCTGTTGATACCTTTAGCTCTGTGTGGTTGTTGTTGCTTCGCTTCGTATGCTCAGTTTTATTACTGTGTATACGGCGGGTCTGTTGATGTGCCCGGGGGTGGTAACCCGGGGCGTGACAGATTAAGTTGGTATCAGAGCTTAGGAATAGGTCAAGAGGGCCTAAGGAAACCTAAGATAACAGACCTAAGAACGACGAGAGAGACGTGATTGATCGTGAAAGTCAAAGATTCGGTTTTGAATCCTTCCTTGTGTAGGAAGAGTGATTGAGGGATTACACCTTCTCTTATCAGATGAACTATGTTGGCTGCAGACGACATAATAATCTGAGAAGAAAAGAAGTGTCTTTCTAGACTTTCGCTAGATTGGGTCGTGAGATTGTTTGTGGTCCTAATCGGGTATTCTGTTGCAGGTTATTACTATGTCTCCTCGACGACCGTCGACGCGAGCGCATCCGACGCCTTCGGAGATGCCTGAGCAGACGGGGCCTAGTGCACGGCCCGATCTGCAGGAGCAGCTAGCAGACATAGCTGCAGTTGGAAGGCAGCAGAGTGTTTTATTGCAGAAGATGTGCGACGCTTTCTCCCAGCAGCAGAATACTACGCCTCGAACTATGGAACCTCAGGCGGCGACTACTCCAGTTACATCTCAATCCAGAGAAGGAAGTACTCAGCCAAGTCAAGTGCTTTCTGAAGAGGAGCAGGAGCGGATGGCGGATAGATTGGCTCGCTTCTATAGGTTCGATCCACCGCGATTCAATGGTAGTAGCATAGAACCGTGGGTGGTAGAAGCTTGGATTTGTGAGATGGAGAAGTTGTTTGAGGATCTGTTCGTGCCAGCACGGGAGCAGGTGCATATGGCAGTTCATTGTCTTTCTGGTGATGCTCATGTCTGGTGGAGGAGGACCCGTGACCATAGGTCCCTGAATCCTCTACAGATGTCTTGGAGCGAGTTTCAGGGGATTATGTATGGAGCATATTTTCCAAGTAGCGTGAAGGTGAAGATAGAGAAAGATATGAAGAATCTTAAGCAAGGGAATCGTCCAGTACAGGAGTATGCGAGGGAGTTTACGAGACTACTCAATTGTGTTCCTTCAGCAGCGAGAGATGAAATACATAAGGTTTATCTGTATGAGAAGGGTTTGGGACCCGAGATATTTCCATTTGTCCACTCGCAGAGACTTCAGACTTTGGATGCTACTATTGAGCAGACTCTGTGGGTAGAGCGAGGGACATTTGTGACGAGAGGGCAGCTTGTGGACCCAGCTCAAGGTCAGGAAAGGAAGCGCCCGGCACCTGATGATGGAGGGCAGTCAAGTAGTAGACGACCGCCTAGACCTCCCCAGCGATCGCGTTTCCAGGGACGTGGATCTTCTAATCGCCAGCAGTCCGGAGGATTTCGCCAGCAGCGACAGCAGCAGAAGGGATCTCCCCGATGTGTGATTTGTGGAGGACCTCATTCGGTTAATCTCTGTGATCGACGAGAGGGTCGATGTTATGAGTGTGGACAGCCGGGACATATGAGGAGGGCTTGTCCCAGATTAGTTGCAGCTCCTTCTATGGCGTCTGTACCTTTCTCCCCACCGCAGATATCTGGAGCCTCCCCGGTATTTACTCAGGATCGATTTTCTATGCCACGACAGCCGGATCGACGCCAGCCATCGGCGAGCGGCCGAGTCTATGCCGCTCAGATTGAGGACGCCTCGATAGCTGATCGAGTGGTGGCAGGTATTATTTTAATTTGTGGCATTAGATCGCGTACTTTATTCGATACTGGTGCATCTCATTCCTTTGTTAGTAGAGCATTTGCATTGCATCATGGTTTAGAGATAGGGTCGTTACCCCAGACACAGGAGGTGCGGGTACCCGACCATAGATTACAGGTGACGCAGGGTTGTTGGAGATGTCCTGTGCAAGTAGGACCTTGGATCATGCCTGCCGATTTATTGGTATTGAGACAGTTGCAGGATTTTGATATAATCCTAGGCATTGATTGGTTATCTCGATACTTTGCCACGATCGATTGTGGAACCAAGACGGTAATCTTTCGAGAGCCTGGACATGAAGAGTTTATTTTTGAAGGTTGTAGGAGTTCACTGTTCGCTATGACTATCTCTTCTTCTAGAGCAAGACAGATGTTGAGTAGAGGATGTATGGCCTATTTTGCAACAGTGACTGAGGTGCCCACTGTTGTGCCAGGACTCGAGGATATTCCTATTGTCCGTGAGTTTCCGGATGTATTGCCTTCTGAGTTATCCTCGATGCCTCCTGATAGGGAGATTGAATTCGTGATTGATGTGGTACCAGAAACCGCGCCAATCTCGAAGACACCCTATAGAATGGCACCAGCTGAATTGCGAGAGTTGAAGGCGCAACTGCAGGATCTTATGGATAAAGGTTTTATTAGACCTAGTGTGTCGCCTTGGGGAGCGCCTGTGTTGTTTGTGAAGAAGAAGGATGGTTCACTTAGACTATGTGTGGATTATCGGGAATTAAACAAAGTGACCATCAAGAATAGATATCCCCTCCCACGTATTGATGATTTGTTCGATCAATTACAGGGAGCATGTGTCTTTTCTAAGATTGATCTTTAGTCCGGTTACCACCAGTTGAAGGTGAAGGCCGAGGATATTTCTAAGACAGCTTTTAGAACTCGGTATGGGCATTATGAGTTCACTGTCATGCCTTTCGGTTTGACGAATGCCCCTGCTGCATTTATGGATATGATGAACCGAGTCTTTAAGTCTTTCTTGGACAAGTTTATGGTAGTCTTCATTGATGATATCTTGATTTACTCCCGTGATGATGCGGAGCATGAGAAGCATCTGAGATTAGTGCTGCAACTCTTGAAAGAAAAGAAGTTGTATGCAAAGCTTAAGAAGTGTGAATTCTGGTTGAGAGAAGTAGCCTTTTTAGGCCATGTGATTTCTGCTTCAGGAGTAGCTGTTGATCCTAAGAAGATTGAGGCGATTCGTGATTGGCCTAGACCGACGACCATATCTGAGGTGCAGAGTTTTCTTGGCTTAGCTGGGTATTATCGACGATTTGTGGAGAGTTTTGCGAAACTCTCTATGCCTCTTACTCGGTTAACCAGAAAAGGGGTTAAGTATGTTTGGAGTGATGAGTGCCAAGAATGTTTTGATGAGCTTAAGCAGAGGTTGATGACAGCCCCTATTCTTGCACTACCAGTGATGGGCGAAGGATTTGTCATCTATAGTGATGCTTCGCTGAGTGGCTTGGGTTGCGTGCTGATGCAACATGGTAGAGTGATCGCGTATGCTTCAAGACAACTAAAGGAGTATGAGAAGAACTACCCCACTCATGATTTGGAGTTAGCGGCGGTAGTCTTTGCTCTGAAGTTATGGCGCCACTATCTCTATGGAGAGCATTGTGAAGTTTATACTGATCACAAGAGCCTCAAGTATCTGTTTACACAGAAGGAGTTGAATCTACGGCAACGGAGATGGTTAGAGCTACTGAAGGATTATGATATCTCTATTTTATATCATCCTGGCAAGGCAAACGTTGTTGCCGACGCTTTGAGTAGGAAGGCTGTGGCGACTTTGAGTTTGAGTATCACTCAACAGCCTGTCCTAGTGGAGCAGATGCGGAGGTTGTCTCTTGAAGTAGTTACTCCTGGGATGACTGCGAGATTGATGACCTTAGTCATACAGCCCACTCTGTTGGATAGGATCCGAGAGAAACAGAGTGTAGATCCTTACTTGATGAAAATTCGAGATCAACTGAGGAGTGGTGATCTTGAAGGTTTTTCTTATGATGATTCTGAAGTTCTTCGTTATAGAGGACGTCTATGTGTACCAGCGGATCTGGAGATTCGAGAGGAGATATTAAAGGAAGCACATTATTCTCCTTATTCTGTACATCCTGGAGGGACTAAGATGTACCAGAATTTGAAGACTCACTTCTGGTGGAATGGCATGAAGCGGGATATTGGAAGGGCTGTGGCTCAATGTTTAACATGTCAGCAAGTTAAGGCTGAACATCGAGTACCAGCTGGTAAGCTACAGAGCCTTCCAATACCTGAGTGGAAGTGGGATCATATCACGATGGATTTCATCGTAGGATTGCCGAGGACTTCGAGCGGCTATGATACTATATGGGTGATTGTCGATAGGCTGACGAAGTCTGCTCATTTCCTGCCTATGCAGATTACTTGGTCACGTGAGCGACTTGCTCAGCTTTATTTGGATGAGATATTGAGATTGCATGGAGTGCCAATCTCAATAGTATCTGATAGAGACCCGAGGTTCGTCTCTCATTTCTGGAGTAGTCTACAGACAGCTTTGGGGACCAGCTTTATTTTAGCACTGCATTTCATCCCCAGACAGATGGACAGTCCGAGCGTACTATTCAGACACTAGAGGATATGTTGAGAGCTTGTGTCTTGGATTTTGGTGGAGGATGGGATCGACATCTGAGATTGATAGAGTTTGCGTACAACAATAGCTATCAAGCGAGCATTAAGATGGCTCCGTTTGAAGCATTGTATGGACGCAAATGTCGATCACCTTTGTGTTGGGATGATGTTGGTGAGAGGAAGACTTTGGGTCCAGACCTATTACTTGAAGCCGAGGAGAAAGTTAAAGTGATACGACTACATATTGCGACGGCCCAGAGCAGGCAAAAGAGTTACTCCGATACTCGAAGACGGGATCTAGAATTTCAAGTTGGTGATCATGTTTTCTTGAAGGTATCACCATCGAAGGGCATACGGAGATTAGGGATTCACGGAAAGCTTAGTCCGTGATTTATTGGTCCTTTGGAGATCTTGGAGAGAGTAGGACCCGTGGCTTATCGGATAGCCCTTCCGCCTCGATTAGCAGGAGTGCACGACATTTTTCATGTATCTGTCCTGAGGAGATACATACATGATCCTTCCCATGTGATAGATTTTACTCCACTGGAGCTGACAGAGGATTTGCATTACGAGGAGCGACCGATACGAATTCTTGCTCGTGAGACGAGGGAATTGCGTAATCGGGTCATACCTTATGTTAAGGTACAGTGGAATTATCATAATGATAGAGAGGCAACTTGGGAGTTGGAGACTGTCATGCAGAGGTCTTATCCCCATTTGTTTGCATCTTGAGGTGAGTACTTTACTTAGTTCCGAGGACAAAACTATTTAAAGGAGGGGAGAATGTAATACTTGGCATTTCGAGGAGTTTCTGGACTTGGAGGAATTCGGGCGCCCGGAACATAGGAAGTGGACGCCCGAATGTTCCGGAGCCAGTGGACGTTTTGGATGGGTCCGAAAGTGGCTGACGAGATTTCGAATCTGGATGTAGGAATCGGACGCCCGGATTGTGGATCCGGATTTGGCTTGTGACGTGGAGAGCCATGTGTCGCGTCGTTGGACACGTGTCGACCGCCGGAGACACGCCGCCCCACCGCCTGCCGACCACCGCCGACCGCTTGATCGCCAGCTGACACCTGGCTTGCAGGATTTCCGGACGCCCGGAAGTGGGATTCGGGCGCCCGAAAGTGGAGTTTTTGGGAGCCTATAAATAGGTGAGTCCCTGGTTGTTTAGCTCACTTTCCACTTCGTGATCCCTGTTTCTAGAGAGAGAAAGTTAGGGTAAGGGCCATGTGTTGGCATTAGTTGTGACCTAGCTTGTTCTCCTCTACTCTGTTGATCTGATCTGATTCTGAGCTGCTGTTCTGTTGGAGTTAGCTATTCCTTAGTATTATATTCAGATCGGAGTACTGCTCGAGCTTGCTTTTCTTGGAGGGTTGGATATGAGGATATTGTTTTCCCCACCGTGGTTGGATTAGCTCTTGAGGTGGGTTGATGTTTGCCAGATTCAGTGGACTTCCTCCTATGTGTTTACTCTCATGTTAGCATGATGTGATAGTGTTGGATTATGTTAGCATGATGTGATAGTGTTAGATTATGTTAGCATACTGAGCGCGGAAAGGAGACCGTCGGGTAGAGTTAATCCCCGGATATTTGGCTAGAGGTATACCCTATTTTGATAGATGGTCATGAGTCTGTACATACAGTGAGTTGGATATTATCAGTGATGTATATTATGGTTATGGATGATATATGTATGTACAGTGATCCTTGATATATTTATATAGCAGCTCTGTTGATACCTTTAGCTCTGTGTGGTTGTTATTGCTTAGCTTCGTATGCTCAGTTTTATTATTGTGTATACGGCGGGTCTGTTGATGTGCCCGGGGGTGGTAACCCGAGGCGTGACAGATGGTAACCTGACTGCAGATCTATCTTCGAGAATACCGAAGCTCCCTGAAGTTGGTCGAAGAGGTCGTCGATCCGCGGTAGAGGATGCTTGTTCTTCACCGTCACCTTGTTGAGCTCCCGGTAGCCGATGCACAGACGCATACTACCGTCCTTCTTCTTGATGAAAAGGATCGGCGCTCCTCAAGGTGAAACACTGGGTCGGATGAAACCCTTATCCAGAAGATCCTCGAGCCGAGCCTTCAATTCCTTCAATTCTGCGAACGCCATACGATAGAGGGCCTTCGAGATCGGAGTAGTGCCCGGGACCAAATCAATGAAAAAGTCAATCTTACGGTCCGGAGGCATCCCGAGTAGCTCCGCAGGAAAAACATCAGGAAAATCCCGAGCCACCGAAATCTCCTCCAAAGCCGGTAAGGCTCGATGGATGACGTCTACCGAAGCCAGGTACGCCGTGCATCCACCGATCATCAAACTCCTAGCTCTAGCAGACGAGATGGTCAAGGCGAAGAAAGAACTCTTACACGCACGGTAGACGAATTCCTTCTCGCCAGGCTCTGCGAAAGTCACCGTTCTCAGCTCACAGTCGATGGTGGCGTGATGCTTGGTGAGCCAGTCCATCCCAAGCACCACATCGAACTCCTTCAGCGGCAACAGGACCAGGTTCGCCGACAACACCTGGTAGCCAAGCAACATCGGGTAGGACCTGATACACCTATCAGCTCCAAGGTCCTTTCCGGGGGTCAGGACCCGCAGAGGCACAGAAAAAGGACTCGACTCAAAGCCGTGCTCGCGTGCAAAAGAACAAGAAATAAAAGAGTGCGACGCTCCAGTATCAAACAAAGTCCTAGCACGAGAGCCGAAGAGGGAGGTAATACCTGCAACGATATCTCCACCTGCGTCTCCCCCAGGGTGGGACATGTTGTAAACACGCCCACCACCACGGCCAGGACGGGGAGGTCTACCACGAGCCATCTCTACAACAAAGAAACATCGTAAGAGAAAGGGGTCGGCAACTGTCACGCCCCGGGACCATAGCGGAAGCACGCCCGGGCGCGTGCACAGACCCACCGTGTACACAAGGCGCCCCAGTGCACACAAGGCGTCTACAATAAGTATACAATGAAAGGAATAATGATAACAATCCTAACATGGTGATCAGAGCATAAACATACAAGATAGTATATAAGGTGCAACAAGGAAAAGTACACAAATAAAAGTGATACAAAGTTCCACCAATAATACATCCAAGATATAGGGTGAACTCTATTACTAACTCAAAAGTACAAACACCTTTCATCACAACAAAAGAAAGGTATCCACCTATGCGACTATCTCCCTCGAATGCTAACTAGTCGCGACGCCCTTGCCTCGGTCCCTCGCCTCTCCCGCAGTGGAAGGCTCTGAAATAAAACAACAACCTCAGGGGGATGAGAACTATTATTCAATAGTTTCCAGTGGGTAAGCCGCCGAGAGGAGCGGGATACACCACTAGGTCAACTGAGACAAAAGTAGGATTAGTAAAATAATAAAGTATGATTACATTTGAAAGTTCTACACTACTATGCCTCTATACATAAAGGTATAAAACATGTAAACATTCTATTCATGTTCATCTTACAATGCATGTAAGCCTTCTACTTATGTACATGTGTAAATATGCAATATTTTAGCTACACATGTTCTAATGTCATAATCTCACTATATGTCATGTCATGTCTACTACCACATGCAACATAGATTTACCCAATCCATAGGGGACGGTGTTGTCCCGCTTGTGCCGTGCCTAATGGTCCCGTGGTAGTCAGCATTCTCTCACTAGAATGGGACTCTCCCCCAACGACGATCCACTTCGGCGCCCAATCCTGCACGGGCGATCAAACGTCGCAAGGCTAACTCCGGAGTGCCGGCTTGTAGGGAGCGACCCTCACAAGCATGTGCGAATGAGCACAATGGCCAACAAGCATAATCAACTGCATAAGTGTCACGTTCATCATGTCTATAACATGGAATGCCAAGTATTGACCAAGAGTCCAACACTATGTCATAATATCCACTTGTTATCCACCTAAGTAATATGCACATACTTAGTTTAACATTCTCAAGAGTTTGTCATATACCATGACCAATGCTACTAAAAGCCAATATGCAAACATCATGAATGAACCTCATAGTCCACTAAACATCTAGTATCCCACATGATGTCCCACTTATCCCAAAATGCATTTCTACATATTATACGATGAAATGCCACTAAACCAATCACACAAAATGTACCATGCATGTTATCAACCCCTACAAGGCACATGCAATTCTCTTATGAATGACACTTATATGTCATGATTCCAACAATGTCATAATGCCACATTTAATATGTAAATGCACCAATTCGAGCTTTTAAACAAAACCGAAGACATAGAGGGATTTCACCCATTTCGGTGAGGTCAAACCCACCGGAACTCCTTCGAAATCTCGCAGTACGTCGAAGCGGAGTTGTCCCCTCGATTTCAAGCACCCTAAAGAAAATTCCTAGGGGGTCACAAGTGTCGAACGAACACTTTCGAAAATCACCAATAAACAAGAGGAAAAAGGGTGGAAATTACCTTAAACCAAGAAGCACTTGTCCAAGGCCCAAATCGAAGTTAGGAAGCTTCAAATCCAACCTAACATAACATTCTACACCCATCAATTCCCATCCAAAAGCTCAAAATCAAGAAACCCCAAAAATGAAACCCTAATATCACCATTCTAGGTTTCATCTACAAATTCTAGCCAAAATTGTGTAGAGGGGTTGCAAGAGGGTCACTTACCGCTAAAGGAGCTCCAATCTAGGTCCAAAGAAGCTAGGGTTGGAGATAAAACCTCAAACAAGCTCTCTTCTCTACCTCCAAGTTCCTCCAAGGATAAGCTAGCAAGCTTGAGGGCAAGGGAGAAGAGAAAAGGGATCAAATCCTTGATTTCATAGCTTTGGGAGCAAGAAATCTAGAGAGAGAAAGAGGAAGAAACCCTACCTCTTCTTCTCCAAAGTCCCAGCACAAAGGAGCTGTGAGGGGGTGTGAAGGGTTAAGTTACATGTTGTAACAATTGCCTTAACACCCCTCCAAAACCCAACATTTGCAAACTGTATAAAATTGCAGTTTCTGCACTGCATTCCGGTATGCGTATAGGCATATCGGTATCAGGTCAAAAATTCCACAAACCCGAGCCTCGGCCAAAAGGCCACGAAATAGTATTCCGGTATACTAAACATCAGTATCGGTATACATTACATCTATTCCGGTACTAAATGCCAGATTTCGCAAAACCCGAGAGCTGCGCAAATCTCAGTTTTCCACTGGATTCCGGTACCCTGATACCAGTACCGGTATACAATGTCAAAACTGCAGTTTTTGCAGATTTTGACCTCTGGAGTCCGTTTTCTCACTTTTAAGTCCCGAAAACACTCTTAAGATCTCGCATCACAGCTAAAACCTCTAGATTAGTGCAAAATACTAATCTCACACTAGAACTTCGCGATTTGCTAAAGTTCAGTGTACTACATTCACCCCTCCTAAAAAGGAGTTTCGTCCGCGAAACTAGAAGTCGAATACCTCAAAAGTCCATCTGAAAAAGATGGGGGTAAAGCTCCCGCGGTGAGCTCTCCAACTCCCACGTGGCCTCACGCTCGTCGTGGTTGCTCCAAAGCACCTTCACATAAGGGATATCTCGATTCCTTAGCTTCTTTACTTCGCGAGCCAAAATCTTCATCGGGCGCTCTTCAAAGCTCAAATCCTCATGAAGCTTTAATGGAGTGGAGTCCAAAATATGAGCTGAATCAAAAACATACTTCCGGAGCATAGATACATGAAACACTTTGTGTACTCCCGATAGGTTCGGTGGCAACGCAAGCCGATAAGCTACCGGGCCTACACGTTCTAAAACCTCAAAGGGTCCAACGAATCGAGAACTTAGCTTCCCTCGAATGCCAAATCTTTTAATCCCTTTCGTCGGTGATACCCTTAGGAAGACATGGTCTCCAATTTGAAATTTCAAATCTCGCCGACGCTTATCTGCATAACTCTTTTGGCGACTTTGAGCTGAAATCAACCTTTGCCGTGCAATGCGAACCTTGTCTTCCGCCTCTTGCAGCACATCAGGGCCTAAAACCAGTTTCTCACCAACTTCACTCCAATGAAGGGGTGATCGGCACTTTCTTCCATAAAGTGCTTCGAATGGTGCCATTTTAATGCTTGCTTGATAACTATTGTTATAAGCAAACTCCGCCATAGATAGGTGTTGATGCCACCCACCTTGATAATCCATCACACAAGCTCGAAGCATGTCCTCCAAGATCTGGATGGTACGCTCAGACTGCCCGTCGCTCTGAGGGTGAAATGCTGTGCTGAAATCCAAACGAGTACCCAACGCTTCATGTAGGCTTTTCCAAAAGTGCGATACAAATCTAGTATCTCGGTCCGATACAATCGACGTGGGCACACCATGAAGCCGCACCACTTGATCAAGATAAACTTGTGCGAGCCTTTCTCCGCTCCAAGTAGTGTGAATAGGAATAAAATGTGTTGATTTAGTCAACCTATCCACAATTACCCACACGGCGTCATGCCCGGCTTGTGAGCGCGGCAAACCCGTGACAAAATCCATCGTAATCCGCTCTCATTTCCAAACAGGTATAGGTAGACTTTGAAGCTTTCCCGCAGGGAGTCTATGCTCAGCCTTTACTTGCTGACAAGTTAAACATCGAGCCACAAACTCGCCAATATCTTTCTTCATCCCGGGCCACCAATAATGTATCGTGCCACCCGGATGTATAGCATAGGGCGCTCGATGAGCTTCCAACAGAATTTTCTCTTTAATCTCAGCCTCTGCCGGTACACAAATCCGACTCTGAAATCGGAGCATCCCTTGATCATCCAAGAGAAAACCACCAGCGTTTCCTTCACCGATTCTAGATCGAATCTTTTGCAACTCCAAGTCTTAGGCTTGATTTTCTTTAATCCAAATTAATAAGGTAGGTTGCACTACCAAAGACATCAACCTCAAAGGTGTGTCGGGAGCTACCACTTCCAAATCCATCTGTCTCAACTCCGCCAACAATGGTGGTTGAGTAACAAGTAGCATAGCCAAATTCTCCGTCGATTTGCGACTTAAAGCATCCGCCACCACGTTTGCTTTTCCCGGGTGGTAGAGGATCGTCAAATCATAATCCTTTAGTAGCTCCAACCATCTTCGCTGCCTTAAGTTCAATTCTTTCTGAGTGAAAAGATACTTTAGGCTCTTATGATTGGTGTAGACTTCGCACCGCTCGGCATAAAGTTAATGGCGCCACAGTTTCAGGGCAAACACTACGGCTGCCAGCTCCAAATCGTGGGTTGGGTAATTCTTTTCGTAATCCTTAAGTTGACGGGAAGCGTAAGCTATCACCTTTCCGTCCTGCATCAAAACACAACCCAAACCGTTAAGTGAGGCATCACTATAAACTACATATCCTGCTCCTGCGATAGGCAAAGCCAAAATCGGGGCGGTGGTCAAACGCTCCTTAAGTTCCATAAAACTCCTATCACACATATCATTCCAAATGAACTTGGTCCCCTTATGTGTGAGCCGAGTGAGGGGCATAGATAACTTAGCAAATCCCTCAACGAACCTCTGGTAGTACCCAGCCAAACCGAGGAAACTTCGAACCTCAGTCACACTGGTTGGCCTGGGCCAATCCTTGATCGCCTCGATCTTCTTAGGATCCACCGCTATAGCGGCTCCCGATATTACATGTCCCAAAAATGACACTTCGCGGAGCCAAAATTCACACTCTTCAGTTTAGCAAAAAGCTTCTTCTCCCGAAGTACTTGCAACACTTGCCTCAAATGACCCTCGTGTTCCTCGTCGCTTCGGGAATATACCAAGATGTCGTCGATGAACACCACTACAAACCTGTCTAGGTAAGGCTTAAAGACACGGTTCATTAGATCCATAAAAGCTGCCGGGGCATTAGTAAGCCCAAACGGCATGACTGTAAATTCATAATGTCCATACCGTGTTCGAAAAACTGTCACAGGCACGTCCTCTGCCTTGATCTTAAGTTGATGGTACCCAGATTGCAAATCTATCTTAGAGTACACCATCGATCCTTGCAATAGGTCAAAAAGATCATCAATCCTCGGCAATGGAAACCTATTCTTGATCGTGACCTTATTGAGTTCACGATAATCCACACAAAGTCGAAGGGATCCATCCTTCTTCTTCACAAATAAAACCGGCGCTCCCCAAGGTGAGACACTTGGTCTAACAAAACCTTTGTCCAGCAAGTTCTGCAACTGCACCTTCAATTCTTTAAGCTCTGCAGGTGCCATCCTATAGGGTGCCTTTGAGATCGGTGTAGTCCCAGGGATAAGATCTACCACAAACTCAATCTCCCTATCGGGTGGCATCCCCGGTAATTCAGTCGGAAACACATCCCCAAATTCTCGCACAACTGGTGTATCCTCAACCTGAGGGGTATCTCTATCCCTCACAGTGATACTAGCCAAGTAGGCTACACAACCTCTCCGAATCAGCTATTTAGCTCGCGTCGAAGAGATAGTCATCGCAAACAACGAACTCTTGCACCCTTGAAATACAACCTCACCTTGTCCAGGTTCTTGAAAAATCACAACCCGGTTCTTACAGTCGATCGTGGCGTAATATCTGCTAAGCCAATTCATGCCCAACACTACGTCGAATTCTCCAAGCTTTCGTAGAGCAAATAAATCAATCGGCATAAACCAATCTCCTATCCTAACGGGGCAACTAGGGCAAAGCTCCCGAATGTCCAAAACATGATCGGGGACAACAACTCGACCAGGATGCACGGTCGGTAAAAGCTCAATGCCATGCAACTCGGCAAACAGCCGATCGATGAATGAATGCGATGCACCGGTATCAAATAATGCTCTAACTCGTATGTCATTAATTAAAATGATACCTGCAACGACCTCCCCCGCTGTCGCTGCCTCCTCAGTCTGGGCCGCATACAAACGCCCACTAGGTGCCTACCGTGACCCCTCAGTCTGCCGCTGAACGGGCGGTCGCCCGGCCTGGTGGTGGGTAGGTGGAATCCCACGACTCTGACCCGGTGATGCTGGTGTCGATGCCGATGACGGGGCTGAGGAAGAACCTCTCGGACACTCCGAGCGAAAGTGGCCCTCCTGGCCACACAGATAGCACTTGCCCACCCGCTGCGGGCACTGTGGTGGAATATGAGGACCGCCACAGATCACGCAACGCGGTGGCCGGCGGCGATCCGGCGCTCCGCGCGATGAAGTAGAGCCACGCCCTCGGGATTGGCTCCTAGGATGCTTTGGCGGCCTTTTCGAGCTAGCCTTGCTGCCTCCTTCATCCGTCGACCTCTTTCCCTTCGCTCTGTCCCAAGCTTCACTTTCCTCCCTAGCAATCTCCGCGCCTTTCTCTACAATCAAGGCGCGATTCACCACCTCCCGGTACGTCTGCAAACCCGCCGACTGAACCATCCTGTAGATTGACGGTCGAAGGCCCGTCTCAAAGATACGAGCCTTATCTTCATCATCTCTCACAACAAACGGAACACAATGCAGTAGACGAGAAAACTCTCGTTCATACTCCGTCACCGTCCTATCTCGCTGGCGCAAATTGCGCAAATCCCTCTCCATCTGTCTCTTGACGCTTTGAGGGAAGTACGTCTCCAACAGTAACTCCTTGAACCTTTTCCAAGAGATGGCCGCAAGGTCGGTATTAGGATCATCTCGAATGTCCGCCCACCACTGATATGCAACACTGTCCAAGTGATAGGTCGCTAGCCACATCTTGTCTCGCTCCTCCACGAAAGTGTCGTGGAACAGTTTCTCCATGTGAAGAAGCCACTTCTCCACAGCCCAGTGATCAGCCTTCTCACCATCAAAGGTTTGAGGATTGCACCTCCTAAACTCGTTCAAGCGGTCCATAAGTCGATCTCGTTCCGCTCCAGTCACCATCGTCGGTAGAACCGTCCTCAAAGGTGATGCCTGAACTGGCGGTGTCACAACGACCTCCTCCCTTGATTCCGTACCCGGGGCCGCATGATCAGTACCCGGTGCCGGTGATTGTGCTCCAGCAGTCACACCTCCTGTCGGCGCGGGAGGTGAAGGACACTGTGCCGTCCTGATAGAAGCTTGTTGCAGTAGCAAATCTTCTAATCTCTTCATCCTCGCTTCCTGTCAGCGTGAGGCATCCACTTGCCGTTGAGCCGCAGTTGATTGCTGCGCCACCAAGTCCGTCAACAAAGTGAGCTGATCACGAAGCTCACGGACCTCACTAGATCCGGAGGTAGCAGAGGTCTCCACCTCCTCTGCATTGGCTGCCGCGGTCGCCTCGGTCGATTGAGAACGAGTAATCGGCATTACAAGCTACAACAACATAAAATGCGCAAGTTAGAAAACTCACGCTAACGAAACCCCACACAAGCAATCAAAATCCCAATCACGCGAAAGTAAATGAAGTGAGCTCCTAACTAACTCCCGATGTCACGTTGTCGGCCGCCAACGTGACCCTCTAAGAGTTAGGTATCACACACTTTGATCAACCTCCAATCATTTGGAGTTAAAACACAACCCAATCGTGTTACTTTCGCCCAAAGTCATAGACAATCTCGTCTCTCACGAGCCTAATTCTTATAGTCCAACCGGCCTAAGGTTTACTAGGTCCACAATGACTTAACCCTAGTCTCTGATACCACTATAATCTGTCACGCCCCGGGGCCATAGCGGAAGCACGCCCGGGCGCGTGCACACACCCGCCGTGTACACAAGGCGCCCCAGTGCACACAAGACGTCTACAACAAGTATACAATGAAAGGAATAATGATAACAATCCTAACATGGTGATCAGAGCATAAACATACAAGATAGTATATAAGGTGCAACAAGGGAAAGTACACAAATAAAAGTGATACAAAGTTCCACCAATAATACATCCAAGATATAGGATGAACTCTATTACTAACTCAAAAGTACAAACACCTTTCATCACAACAAAAGAAAGGTATCCACCTATGCGACTATCTCCCTCGAATGCTAACTAGTCGCGACGCCCTTGCCTCGGTCCCTCGCCTCTCCCGCAGTGGAAGGCTCTGAAATAAAACAACAACCTCAGAGGGATGAGAACTATTATTCAATAGTTTCCAGTGGGTAAGCCGCCGAGAGGAGCGGGATACACCACTAGGTCAACTGAGGCAAAAGTAGGATTAGTAAAATAATAAAGTATGATTACATTTGAAAGTTCTACACTACTATGCCTCTATACATAAAGGTATAAAACATGTAAACATTCTATTCATGTTCATCTTACAATGCATGTAAGCCTTCTACTTATGTACATGTGTAAATATGCAATATTTTAGCTACACATGTTCTAATGTCATAATCTCACTATATGTCATGTCATGTCTACTACCACATGCAACATAGATTTACCCAATCCATAGGGGACGGTGCTGTCCCGCTTGTGCCGTGCCTAATGGTCCCGTGGTAGTCAGCATTCTCTCACTAAAATGAGACTCTCCCCCAACGACGATCCACTTCGGCGCCCAATCCTGCACGGGCGATCAAACGTCGCAAGGCTAACTCCGGTGTGCCGGCTTGTAGGGAGCGACCCTCACAAGCATGTGCGAATGAGCACAATGGCCAACAAGCATAATCAACTGCATAAGCGTCACGTTCATCATGTCTATAACATGGAATGCCAAGTATTGACCAAGAGTCCAACACTATGTCATAATATCCACTTGTTATCCACCTAAGTAATATGCACATACTTAGTTTAACATTCTCAAGAGTTTGTCATATACCATGACCAATGCTACTAAAAGCCAATATGCAAACATCATGAATGAACCTCATAGTCCACTATACATCTAGTATCCCACATGATGTCCCACTTATCCCAAAATGCATTTCTACATATTATACGATGAAATGCCACTAAACCAATCACACAAAATGTACCATGCATGTTATCAACCCCTACAAGGCACATGCAATTCTCTTATGAATGACACCTATATGTCATGATTCCAACAATGTCATAATGCCACATTTAATATGTAAATGCACCAATTCGAGCTTTTAAACAAAACCGAAGACATAGGGGGATTTCACCCATTTCGGTGAGGTCAAACCCACCGGAACTCCTTCGAAACCTCGCAGTACGTCGAAGCGGAGTTGTCCCCTCGATTTCAAGCACCCTAAAGAAAATTTCTAGGGGGTCACAAGTGTCGAATGAACACTTTCGAAAATCACTAATAAACAAGAGAAAAAAGGGTGGAAATTATCTTAGACCAAGAAGCACTTGTCCAATGCCCAAATCGAAGTTAGGAAGCTTCAAATCCAACCTAACATAACATTCTACACCCATCAATTCCCATCCAAAAGCTCAAAATCAAGAAACCCCAAAAATGAAACCTTAATATCACCATTTTAGGTTTCATCTACAAATTCTAGCCAAAATTGTGTAGAGGGGTTGCAAGAGGGTCACTTACCTCTAAAGGAGCTCCAATCTAGATCCAAAGAAGCTAGGGTTGGAGATAAAACCTCAAACAAGCTCTCTTCTCCACCTCCAAGTTCCTCCAAGGATAAGCTAGCAAGCTTGAGGGCAAGGGAGAAGAGAAAAGGGATCAAATCCTTGATTTCATAGCTTTGGGAGCAAGAAATCTAGAGAGAGAAAGAGGAAGAAACCCTACCTCTTCTTCTCCAAAGTCCCAGCACAAAAGAGCTGTGAGGGGGTGTGAAGGGTTAAGTTACATGTTGTAACAATTGCCTTAACACCCCTCCAAAACCCAACATTTGCAAACTGCATAAAATTGCTGTTTCTGCACTGCATTCCGGTATGCGTATAGGCATACCGGTATCAGGCCAGAAATTCTGCAAACCCGAGCCTCGGCCAAAAGGCCACGAAATAGTATTCTGGTATACTGAACATCAGTACCGGTATACATTACATCTATTCTGGTACTAAATGCCAGATTCCGCAAAACCCGAGAGCTGTGCAAATCTCAGTTTTCCACTGGATTCCGGTACCCTGATACCAGTACCGGTATACAATGTCAAAACTGCAGTTTTACAGATTTTGACCTCTGGAGTCCGTTTTCGCACTTTTAAGTCCCGAAAACACTCTTAAGCTCTCGCATCACAGCTAAAACCTCCAAATTAGTGCAAAATACTAATCTCACACTAGAACTTCACGATTTGCTAAAGTTCAGTGTACTACAGCAACACCCACAACACACACGCCGAAAACAAACCCTCGTACTCGCGCACCTATACGCCTTAGGTCTTCCTATGGGTCAACCTAACCAATGGTTCAGTTACAAATTTATGAATGAATGAGTGTTTGTAACCTTTACTCTCTGATACCATCTGAATCTGTCAAGCCCCGGGCTAGTTTTAGTTGCGAAAAAACGTGTCAATTTTTTTTTTGAAAACCTAGCCCGAGCGACGTACAGACCCACCACAAATACAGGTCTCTCTGTCTACATGGACAGAGCCTTCCCTATATTTGCACGGCGTACCACAAAATATTACAGGATCACAATCACCATTCATTCACCAACCATACACAAACATCCACACAAGAGTTCTCATACAGCTAGCCATCCTTATGTACCTGCATGCCTCTAAGCACTCCTTAGGCGAAGGATGATGCAATGCACAGTACAACAGAACATTCTATTAAAGGTGCTTCCCATCCGGAAGCTTTGTTTTGAAACCCTAATTTCAATCATTTAAATATCATTTTAAAACTGTTCCCCACACGGGAACTCTCTTTTGGAAAACAAAAGCCGATCGATCGTAAAGACATTTGAAAACCGTTTCACACAAGAAAACCCTGTTTTGAAAACCAGCTACCACGAGAGATAGAAATCCACAAAGTAAGAACAACCAGAAAGTCACAAGTCCAGAATGGACAAATAAAACTATAATCATCCAATACGATAATCAAGCAAATAGTGTAACTGAACCACAAAGTAATGTCTACTAAAAGGGAGGGTTAGGGTAAACCAAATCATACGAGATACTGGTCGGGACCTCTAAGCTCGCTAGCTATCGCGCCTCACCACGTCCCCCACCATCGGAATCACCTGAAAAATGATTGGGGGGGGGGGGGGGGTGAGAACATGTATACATGTCTCCCCTCCCAGTGGGTGCCGCAAGCCGACGAAGGCGAGGTGCACACACCGGCAAGGAGGATCAACAGATAGATAGGTATACGAAAGCAGTAGCACAGATAAACACAATATAACAGGTATGAAAGACTAAGCTACCGCAACTATGGCATATGCATGAACTGTAGATAAGTAAATGAATAAACCCAATCATCACCGTGCCCCCCAGATCCGCAGATCGCAGGCACTGTCACAATACGCTCACCACTGGCACATAACCTCTGCAGAAGCAGCTGGCAAGAGGCTCACGGGTCGAAAACGCACGACCTTTTTTCGGAAAAGAACACCCTCCTGCGGTGAATCAGATCGCTGGTGTACGTGAAGTGCTAGACGAGCTGTGACGATCGATGCATAATGCTCAATCCACAGGACGGCAACAAGTCGAGAATAGCAACGGGACCAAGTCCAAGGATCGCTCGGAACAACAGGCGATCACCACCGGCCAACCAGGCCATCTCAATAAATCATACAACATCCACACTACTCTACTAATGGCAAGCTCACATAAGCAGAGAGAATACGGGAGCCTAGTGAACTAATAACCAATCATGCAAGGGAAGGGGGAAGAAAGGTATCACCGATAGTCCACTGAACCGACTCCGGATCGAAGCACCCACCTGAAGAACGGAAGAGCCTAACACCGATGACTCTCAGGAACATCGACTGGACCTACAAAAGACTCACAAGGTCAAGGTCCATCGAGTCGACACCAAACACGAAGAACACACAAACCCGAAACCGTCGGAATGTCCGAGAAACCCACCGAAACGATTCCGAACCCAAACCAAGCCCAAGAGGGGTACCAACAAGCAACGCAAGTCATCCGCTGTCCGTAACCACACAAAAAAAGGTGATCGGACAGTGGACACAATTCCGGGGTGCCACGAACACAACGCACCCAAAAACAACTTTTCGGGTTCCCGAAAGATGCCGATTTTGGCACCGAAACCCTCCGTCGCTCACCAGCTGTCCTCGGAGCTTCGGGACAGCGAAGAAGAACAGCTGACAAGGCTTTGCGATGAAGCCAGGTCACTCACAATCCCAACAAGTTAGTATCACGACCGAAACGCGCGTTCCGCCGACTAATTTGTCGGAAAACGCGTCGGAAATCAAAACGGATTTTCGTGAGGGCGTCTCGAGTCTGGACAACTAGTCCAAAGGGTCACAAGGGTTAAACCCTTGTTGCCCGCAGCGACGCCACACCGCAACAATCGCACAAAAGCCCTAAACAATCAATTATATATATACTTAAGCATTCAAAATGGCCGTTAGAGCACTCCGCTCGTCCGCACGACCTTCCGCGAACACCAGCGGACAGGTCTCGATGCAGCGGAGGGGATGCTCACAGCCCGGAGTGACAAAAAGAGTCGCGGGGCTCAAACGACACAAGAAAACAACAATCACATAAACTAATAGGGCTCGACACTGCCAAAACAGCAAAACGGGGCAACCCTGCTGTCAACCGAGGTGACCACGATGATCAGCGCGTCACCGCGGTCACAGTGCTCACCTCTCTGAAGATCGGGAGGCAGCCAGAGGCCCAATGCAGTGCGCGCGACTCCAAACAAGCAAGGATCCGAGCTCAGCCGGAGCAACTAGCTCCGGCCGGCAGCCGGCGGCCAGGCGGCGCGGCGGCGGCTCAGATCGGACGCGGGGAAGGAGGAGAGGAGAAAGCTTACCTCAACCGGCGATGAGGAGCGGCGGTGCCAGCGCGGGGGGGGGAACCCCGCTCTCGGGTCGGCTAGGGCACGTCCGCACCAGCACCAAACGACGACAGCGACGGTCGGGACGGCGAGCACCGACGGCGGCACGTCACTGGAGGCCGGAAGGAGGGCGACCGCGACGGCAAAGGGCGACGGCGGCGACGGCTTGGAAGCGTCGGCCGCTGCTGCCAGAGAAGGCCCCAGCGGCGGCAGCACGGGCTGCGGCAGCGCTCCGGCGGCACGGGGGCAGCCGGGGAGGCAGGCTGCGGCGGCAGCGGTCCTCCTGAGGCCGGAGGAAGGTCGCTGCGATGGCGAGAGGCGGCGGCGGCACGGTACAAGAAAGGTGGAAGAGGAGAGGAAGAAGAAGAAGAGCTCGGCCGCAGCTCCGGCCGGCCACGGCAGGTCAGCGACGGCGGCGGCTGCGCGCGAGGGACGGCGCACGAGCAAGGGATCGGCAGAGGGGGCTCGGGTGCAAGGGAGGAGCTAGGGTTAGGGTTTCCTCAAGCCAAAACCCTAACATGCACTTTTATACACATACGGTATAAATGCAAAAAGAACCCTGAAACCCTAGATTTTGAACCTCAGCCCTCCACAGCGCGTGTAAAACACGTCGACACCCCTCCACGCACGATCCCATGCGAAACGGTACATAAAATATGGACCCTTTTCGCGAAAAGATCAAAAAGCAATTTTTGACCTCTCGGCGATGATCTCGCGATATCTCACGATCCGACGGTCGGATTCACGAACGGATCTCGCCATCGCGATCACACTGTCGAAACATCGAACCTGCGATTTTAGATCTCCAGAAACGGTCGTCGATTCACGACAAAAGCCGTCACTTCTCCTCCAACACACAACAACACATACCAATACCCATATAAATACATATATATACATGTAGAGAGAAAGAGAGAGAGAAAACAAATTTTAAAAGTTTTAAAAAAATCCAAAATCTTACATATATGATCCGCCTAGCTTTGGCAGCATGACTCCCGATCTTAGGATTGGGAGTATCGAGTTGGTGGTAGGACTCGGTATGGAGTCCCAAGTAGGACGTGGTAGACTGTGCTAGTATTTTTCGAGCGGGTTTGCCCGACTTGTCAACTGTGTCTTGGTCGAGTTGCGCAAGTGGGTTGCGCGGTGAGGTTGTCACTCACTGAATTACCAGTGTAGGTGCTCTGACTATCTGCCGACTCACTTGTCCGATGGACGTACTTGGAACTATTTTGGGACACAGTTCTGGTGTGGGTCCTTGTGGTGCACACATCGTGTGCAGCTATCCAACACCTTGGTTGGAGTGTTGTGGGATCAGTAGGGCTTTTGGTGCGTCATGCTACCCTTGGGATTACTAGAGAATCTCGGAGGGTTAGATGCCGGTTAGGTGTAGTTCGAAATCTCGTTGCTATCGCACTGGTGAATGCGTGTGGCGACTCTATGTTTCGGCTGCTGTATCAAGTGCTGGAGAGCTATAGGACTCCTTGGGAGTGGGCTCAAAGGCCGGTCTAGCTTCAAAAATCGACTTGCGAAGTCGATGTTTCGATGGTATTACGGTGCACTCCGGTGCGGTTCAGGTGTAACGGTCGGTTTGGTTATGTGTCACTTCTCCAACTTATTGTTGGCAATGGATCTGCGGGTAATTCGCCTTTCTTTCGATGAGTACGTTGGCTGCAGACGACGTAGTGTCGAAAGTTGGGACGAAGTACCCTATCCCTTTCGGGAGTATCAAGATTGGGTCGATGTATTTTCCTTCGAGACAATTTCTATAGTCGTCTTGTGGGAAGGCTAGAGTCGTGGCCATCTTCGACCGATGGTAAGACTTGGATGATTCCCAAGCGGTACTTGTGTGGTTGATCTATGGGCACTTCACATGGTGATGTTCTGTTGTGGGCTTGGTCATCTATCAGCTCTTAGCGATGCCTTGCACAACTAAGCGGTATGATTGGTTTGGCGACGTCGGTCATGCTACCGGAGGGTGTAAACTGTGTTCGACTTGTGGCATGAGCTTAGTTGTTAGCTCAAAGGTCGCCACGAGTGACGACGTTCGGTGCGGCATGTGCATCATAAAAATCATGGTATAGGAGATTGATGTTCCGATCATGGTGATAGGTGCCCTTGGGTCTCTTGGAGACCGGTGTTTACCATTGCATAGGACATCAGTTGCTATGGTCCTTTGAGGACGGCAGTGACAGGGTCTCGTAGAGGCAGATGTTGAACTTAATGAATAGGGTCTTCCGGCCACTCAGGCGGGTATTACGGTGGACCCGAAGAAGATAGCCGCGGTGGTTGAGTGGCCTACACCAACCACTGTGACCGAGATCAGGAGTTTCCTCGGTTTGGCGGGTTATTATCGGCGATTTGTCGAAGGCTTTGCCAAAATCGCCGCGCCAATGAATAGGCTGACCAGGAAAGGAGAGAGATTTCGGTGGACTACTCAGTGTCAGCAGAGCTTTGAGGAACTGAAGGACAGATTGACCCGCGCACCTGTTTTGACTCTGCCGCGACCTGGTGAGGACTTCGTGGTCTATTGCGATGCCTCACGGGTCGGTTTGGGGTGTGTGCTTATGCAGCAGGATCGGGTCATTGCCTACGCTTCACGCCAGCTGAGGGACTTCGAGAGGAATTACCCGACTCACGATCTCGAGCTCGCGGCAGTAGTGTTTGCCCTTAAGCTATGGAGGCATTATCTCTATGGGGCACACTGCGAGGTTTTCACTGATCACCAGAGCCTGAAGTATCTCTTCACCCAGAAGGAGTTGAACCTCAGGCAGCGGCGATGGCTCGAGCTCTTGAAGGACTATGACCTCTCCATCCAGTATCACCCGGGAAAGGCGAACGTAGTAGCTGACGCCTTGAGCCGGAAGCAGTCATCAGCTGAGTTATCGTACATGATAACGAGGCAGGATCGTCTGGTGGAGGAGTTCCGCCGTCTCGAGATAGAGGTTGTTCCCACTAGGGCCACGACCCAATTGATGACCCTAGTGGTGCAGCCCATTCTAACTGAGCGGATCATGCTCGGACAGCAGAGTGACCCGCACTTGCAGAAGGTGCGGGCGGAGGCCGAACAGGGCAAGGACGGGGACTTCTCTATCCACTCCGACGGATCTCTTCATTTCAGAGGCAGGTGGTGCGTGCCTAGTGACTCGGAGCTGAGGAAAGATATCCTATCCGAAGCACATCGATCCCCTTACACGGTTCATCCCCGCGGAACCAAGATGTATCGCGACCTGAAGCAGAATTTCTGGTGGCCTGGGATGAAGTTGGACGTGGCACAGCACGTGGCGCAGTGCTTGGTTTGTCAGCAGCTGAAAGCCGAGCACCAGCGACCGGCAGGGAAGCTGCAACCACTTCCGGTACCAGTGTGGAAGTGGGAGCAGATTACTATAGATTTCGTCACCGGCTTGCCTCGATCGCAGCGGGGCCACGATGCGATCTGGGTGATAGTGGATCAACTGACGAAATCGGCTCACTTCCTGCCGATGCATACTACTTGGTCCCGTGATCGACTGGCACAGTTGTACATCGACGAGATCGTTCGACTTCATGGAGTGCCGGTGTCGATCGTGTCGGATCGGGACACTCGCTTCGTATCCCAGTTTTGGAGGAGCTTCAGTAGGCCATGGGTACGAAACTAAACTTCAGTACGGCTTTCCATCCCCAGAGTGACGATCAGTCAGAGCGAGTCATACAGACTCTGGAGGGCATGCTTCGCGCATGTGTCCTGGATTACGGTGATGGATGGTTTCGGTATCTACCACTGGTGGAGTTCGCCTATAATAATAGTTATCAGGCGAGCATCGGGATGGCGCCGTATGAGGCTTTGTATGGGCGTCGATGTCATTCTCCTATCTATTGGGACGACGTCGGGGAACGCCGGGTAATCGGGACGGACTTGTTGGAGGACGTGGAGGCAAAGATCCGCATTGTGAGAGAGCGGATACTGACTGCACAGAGTCGACAGAGGAGCTACGCAGACCAGCGGCGGCGTGACTTGGAGTTCCAGGTCTGTGAGCATGTGTTGCTCAAGGTATCGCCATCCAGGGGGATCAAGCGATTCGGTTTGCGGAACAAGCTTAGTCCACGGTTTGTTGGACCGTTTGAGATCCTAGAGCGTGTTGGTCCAGTGGCATACAGATTGGCTCTTCCTCCGAGTCTCGCCCAGGTGCATAACATTTTTCACATGTCCATGCTTCGAAAGTATATTCCTGATCCGTCCCACGTCATCAGTCCAACTACTATTCAGCTGCGGGAGGATCTGAGTTATGATGAGGCTCCATCGCGGATATTGGCACATGAGGTAAAGCAGTTACGGAACAGGAGCATTCCGTACGTGAAAGTCCAGTGGGAAAATCACGAGGAACGCGAGGCTACGTGGGAGCTTGAGTCTTCTATGCGAGAGCGATACCCACAGTTGTTTGCGGGGGATACTTGATTAAGTTTCGGGGATGAAACTTCCTGTAAGGAGGGGATAATGTAATATCTGAGAATTGGAATAAAAAGGAATTTGAATCTTTAATTCAAATTGTTGATATATATATATATAGGTATATATTTACATATATGTGGATCTGGAGAGGATGGGTTTCGTCGCAAATCGACGACCAAATCTGGCGAAACAAAATAGTAATTTCAATGTCTCGGTCGTGCTAAATGCGCTGGCGCAGTCGTTCGTAAATCTGACGGACGGATCTCCGGGAATCTCATAGTGTTCGCGAAGGGGTCGAAAGTGACAAATTGGGAAATTCGCAAAACTCCCTATATTTTATGTGCCGTTTTGCGTGAAATCGAACGTACGGGTGCATTCGCGCAATTTACTCGCGCTGTGAGGGACTTAGCTTAAAATGATAAGTGTTGGAGGACTTAACTGCAAAATGGCACCTATGTATATATGGGCCACTTAGGGTTTCATGGATGAAACCCTAACCCTAGCCTTTCTCCTCCCTCAGCCGACCTCTCAGCCGCCTCACCTCCTTCCCCCGCGTGCGCCGTGCGCCCCCCCCGGCCGCCGCCCACCGAGCTCCGGCCGGCCAGCAGTCGCCACAGCCACTTTCTTCTCTTTTTCCCTCACATCCTCCACCACCCCTCTCCATCTCTGCTCGTGAGCCTGGCAGGGTGAGCCCCCACCCTCGGGCTCTCTCTCCGACGACGTCCCGGACCCCCAGCGACCTCTCCCGCCGGTCGCCGCCGTCCCGGCGCGCCGCCGCTGCCGCCACTGGCAACCTGCGGCCATCCTGGGAAGGCCCTCGCCGAGGAAGGTACATCTCCCTCCCCTCGCACCGCCGCCACCTAGGGCCACCTTGGTTGCCTCCCTCCGGCCTCCGGCGACCCATCGCCGTCGCCCCGAAGCTCCCCGGCCGCCGCCGAGGCCGTCGTGAAAGGTTGAACCCGAGTCAAGCTTGTGTGGGTTTAGGTTGCTCCAGCGCCGCCGCCGCCTTCCGCCGCTGGCCAGTGCGAGCAGCGACCTCCCCCCACCGGCTGCACCCACCTGTCGCCGGCGCGCCCGCCACCGAGCTGCCACCGGCCAAACCCGAGGACCCTTGGCCCGGTAAGCTTTATTTAAGGCTGTTTTGCATGTTGTTCTGGTTGGGATCACTGTTCCGGTGATCCGAGGCCACCTCGATGCCTCCGGAAGTGAGCACGATGATCTTTGATCAGTGCTGATCATCGTGCTCATCTTCTTTTGCGAGCCCCTAGTTTGCGAGAAAAGCACGATTTAAGTTCAGTGAGCGTAGTTCGCTGAACTTCGTGTCGCTCCCGCGCTCTCCACAGTGGACGGCTGCGCTTCGGACCTTGAGCACGGCCTCCGGCACGTCGAGACCTGTCAGTACGTGTCTCGGCTGACCTCGAAAGCCCCCGGTTTGCGGTAGCGGGCCATAAAATCCGGTTAATCACATAAAATAATGTGATTTTATGGAACAGTTGTCACGCCCCGGGGCCCCAGCGGAAGCCCACCCGGGCGCGTGCACAGACCCGCCGTGTACACAAGGCGTCAACAACAAGTATGCAACGAAAGGAGTAATAATAACAATCATATCATGGTAATCAGAGCATAAGCATGCTAGATAGAGAAACGATAATCATAACAAGGAGATATACAAATCCCAACATACAAAAAGTGAACTAATAAAAGTTATACAAGGTTACTACAATAAAGGTCCAAGACATAGGGTAACATCTACAACACCAAACCCAAAATACATACACCTTTCAACAAAAATAAAAGAAAGATGTCCACCTATGCGACTATCTCCCACGAGCACTAGCTAGTCGCCACGCCCTTGCCTCGGTCCCTAGCCTCTTCCGCAGTGGAAGGCTCTGAAATAAAAACAACAAACCCCAGGGGGATGAGAACTATTATACAATAGTTCCCAGTGGGTAAGCCGCCGAGAGGAGCGGAGTACACCACTAGGTCAATCTGAGGCAAAAGTAGGATTAGCAAAAGTAAAGCATAATTATGTTTAAAAGTTCTACACTACTATGCCTCTAAACATTATGTCACAAAACATGTAGATGTTCTAGTCAAGTTCATGTGTGAATATACAACATTTAACTACACATGTTCAAGTGTCATGATCTCACTATATGTCATGTTTACTACTACATATATGTCATGTTTACTACTTACATGAAACCACAATTATCCAATCTTAGGGGACTACCATACGGTGTTGTCCCGCTTGTGCCGAGCCTAATGGCCCCGTGGTAGTCAACATCCTCACGCTAAGAATGAGCCTTCCCCACGGCAATCCACTTCGGCGCCCAATCCCGCACGGGCGAACAATTGTCGCAAAGGCCAACTCCGGAGTGCCGGCTTGTAGGAAGCTTCAATTCCAACCTAACACAACATTCTACACCCATCAATTCAACCTCAAAAGCTCATAATCAAGAAACCCCAAATAAAATCCTAGTTTCACCCATACTAGGTTTACATCTAAAATTCCAAGCAAAACTCATACCAAGGGGTTGCAAGAGAGCTACTCACCTCTAAAGAGCTCCAATCCAAGTTCAAAGATGCTAGGGTTGGAGATTAATCCTCAAACAAGCTCTCTACTCCACTTCCAAGCTTCCTCCAAGGTCAAGCTAGCAAGCTTCAAGGCAAAGGAGAAGAGGAAGGAGATCAAACCCAAGAATCCAAGGGTTTGGAAACAAGAAATCTAGAGAGAGAGAGAGGGAAGAGACTTACCTTCTCTTCTTCAACTTCAGCACAAAGGGGGAAGTGAAGGAGAGTAAAGGGTTAAGTTACATGTTGTAACAATTGCCCTTAATCCCCTCAAAAGCCCAGAAATTGCAAACTGTGTGAAATCTGGTTCTGCAGCACTGCGTACCGGTATACGAACAGACATACCGGTACCAGGCAATTCCGGTATCAAGGGTCTGATTCCGCAAAACCCGAGAGCAGGCCAAACAGGCCACAACACAGTCTTCCGGTATCTCCTAAATTAGTACCGGAATACATTAAATCTATTCCGGTATCTCAAGCCATACCGGAATACAATGCAAAATCTGCACCTTTTGCAGATTTCGCTCTCCGGAGTCCGTTTTCGTACTTTCTAAGTCCCGAAAACACTCCCAAACTCTCGCATCACGACCAAAACCTCCTGACTAGTATAAAATACTAATCTCACACTAGAACCTCGCAATTTGCTAAAGTTCAGTGTGCTACATTCTCCCCTCCTAAAGAGGAGTTTTGTCTGCGAACTACAAGTCAAATATCTCAAGAGTCCATCTGAAAAAGATGGGGGTAACGCTCCAGCAGTGAGCTCTCAAACTCCCACGTAGCCTCGCGCTCGTCGTGGTTGCTCCAAAGCACCTTCACATAAGGGATATCACGATTCCTGAGCTTCTTCACCTCGCGAGCCAAAATCTTCACCGGATGTTCATCAAAGCTCAAATCCTCATGCAGTTCTAATGGGGTGGAGTCCAAAACATGAGCTGAATCAAAAACATACTTTCGGAGCATGGAAACATGAAATACATTGTGCACTCCCGATAGGTTCGGTAGCAAAGCAAGCCGATAAGCTACCGGGCCTACACGCTCCAAGACTTCAAAGGGTCCAATAAAATGAGGACTCAACTTTCCTCGAATGCCAAATCTCTTAACCCCTTTCGTCGGCGATACCTTTAGGAAGACATGATCTCCTACTTGGAATTCCAATTTTCGCCGACGCTTATCTGCATAACTCTTCTGACGACTCTGAGCTGAAATCAGTCGTTGTCGTGCAAGGTGAACCTTGTCTTCAGCTTCTTGTAGCACATCGGGGCCCAAAATCAGCTTCTCACCAACTTCACTCCAATGAAGAGGTGATCGACACTTCCTTCCATAAAGTGCTTCAAACGGTGCCATCTTAATGCTTGCTTGATAACTATTGTTATAAGCAAACTCCGCCATAGGTAGATGTTGATGCCACCCACCTTCGTAATCCACAACACAAGCTCGAAGCATGTCCTCCAAAATCTGGATAGTGCGCTCAGATTGTCCGTATCTCTGAGGGTGGAATGCGGTGCTAAAATCCAGTCGAGTGCCTAAAGCCTCATGTAGACTTTTCCAAAAGTGCGATACAAATCTAGTATCTCGATCCGATACAATAGATGTGGGCACACCATGAAGACGCACCACTTCATCAAAGTAAACTTGTGCGAGCCTCTCTCCGGTCCAAGTAGTGTGAATAGGAATAAAATGCGCCGACTTAGTCAACCTATCCACAATCACCCACACGGCGTCATGCCCGGCTTGTGAGCGAGGCAAACCCGTAACAAAATCCATGGTGATCCGCTCCCATTTCCAAACAGGTATAGGTAGACTTTGCAGTTTTCCCGTAGGGAGCCTATGCTCAGCCTTCACTTGCTGACAAGTCAAACATCGAGCTACAAATTCGCCAATATCTTTCTTCATTTCGGGCCACCAATAAAGCAATTTCAGATCTTTATACATCTTTGTCCCGCCCGGATGCACAGTGTAAGGTGCTCGATGAGCCTCCATCAAGATCTTCTCTTTAATTTCGGTTTCGACCGGCACACAAATGCGATTCTGAAATCGAAGCATTCCTTGATCATCCAAGTGAAAACTACCGGCGTGTCCTTCGTCGATTCTAGATCGAATCTTTTGCAATTCTAAGTCTTGGGCTTGCTTTTCTTTAATCCACTCTAACAAAGTAGGTTGCACAACCAAAGACATCAACCTCAAAGGTGTGTCGGGAGCTACCACTTCCAATTCCATCCGTCTCAATTCCGCCAACAAAGGTGGTTGAGTAACAAGTAGCATAGCCAAATTTTCCTTTGACTTGCGGCTTAGAGCATCCGCCACCACATTTGCTTTTCCAGGGTGGTAGAGAATAGTCAGATCATAATCTTTAAGTAGCTCCAACCATCTTCGTTGCCTCAGGTTCAACTCCTTTTGCGTGAAAAGGTACTTTAGGCTCTTGTGATCGGTGTAGACTTCACATCGCTCGCCATAAAGATAATGGCACCATAGCTTCAAAGCAAACACTACGGCTACCAATTCCAAATCATGGGTTGGGTAATTCTTTTCATATTCCTTAAGTTGACGGGAAGCATAAGCTATGACCTTTCCGTCCTGCATCAAAACACAACCCAAACCGTTAAGTGAAGCATCACTATAAATCACATACCCTGCTCCCGCGATAGGACATGCCAGAATCGGGGCGGTTGTCAAACGCTCCTTTAGCTCCAAAAAGCTTCTATCACACATATCACTCCAAATGAATTTGGCCCCTTTATGTGTGAGTCGAGTGAGGGGCATAGATAACTTAGCAAATCCCTCAACAAATCTCTGGTAGTACCCGGCTAGACCGAGAAAACTTCGAACCTCAGTTACATTGGTCAGTCTAGGCCAATCCTTGATCGCCTCAATCTTCTTAGGATCCACAGCTATATCAGCTCCCGATATTACATGTCCCAGAAAAGACACTTCGCGGAGCCAAAACTCACATTTCTTCAACTTAGCAAAAAGCTTCTTCTCCCGAAGTACTTGCAACACTTGCCTCAAGTGTTCATCATGCTCCTCGTCACTTACGTCGTTTCGGAGGTTCGGAGACGACGGGTGAGCGACGGTGGGTTCCGGTGTCGAAATTGACACTTTCGGGAACCCGAATCGAAACGGTTATTCGACGATAATCGTTCCGATGTGAGTCTTGGTGTTTGCTGCCAGGACACCTTTAATATGGTGTTTTGCGGCAGCGGGTGACTCGTGGCATGAGTCGGTGAGTCCCGGGACACTTCGTGGGTCCCGGCGGAGTCCCGGTGCGATTTTTGGGACTTCCGGTGAATTACGGTAATCGTTTTCAAAAACCGATTTCCGTGGGTTTAATCGTGGGGTTGTGAGTTTACTATTTCATATATGTGGGTTGGATTCTAACCCGGTGGACCCTCCGTAGGTCCGGTTGACGATCTTCCACCTTCGGAAGACAGGCACGACAATCGTACAGGTGGGTACTTCGATCCGAAGTCGGTCTAGTGGTGCACGCTCGGTGACGTTCTCTCCACCCTCTCTTTATTACCTTGCATACTCGTTTATGAGCCTAGCACCTTTGACTTCTTGTTTATTGCTCTACTTGGCATTTCCTGTATTTATCATCATGATTTAGAAGTAGAGCGGATTATCTGTGGTGACCTATTCGGTCGGTTCTGTTACTCTGGTACTTGATGACCTATTCAGTCGGCATACCCTGAGGGGTTGATTGTTGGCTACTTGCCAACGGCTATTGATCACATTGCATCGATCGCCACTGCTCGTACGCATTTCACGTACAGCAGTGGTTTGGCCACCGCAACGGTGTACTTTTTTGAAAAAGTGGTTGGGAGTGCCAGCCCGTGAGCCCAGGAGCTTATGCTGGGGTTATATGTAGGTTAGAGCGGTAGTGGCACAGGCCTGAGGTCTTCAGACCGACATGGCAGGTTTCTGGATTGGGTATATTTGGGATTGTTCGTCCGGTTGATGCATTACATTTACAGTAGCGGTAGTGTACTTGTTTACTTCTCTACTTGCATTGCTACTGTATTACTCTTCCTTTCAATTTCCTGTTCGCCAGTGAGTGCCCTGCCTTCGTCGGCTTGCGGTACCCACTGGGAGGGGGAGACATGTGTACATGTTCTCACCCCCCACCATTTTTCAGGTGACGTTGCTGGTCCGAGTCGGGACGAGGCGTGAGGCACGTTCTTAGCTGTCGATAGAGCTTCCGACCCGGTTCATTTGGTTTAGTTTCTACCCTTGCTTTCTCAGAATAAATGACTTAGACATTTTATGGTTCAGTTGACTTTATTTCACTTGGATATATATGGTTTTGTGAACCTCAATAATGTTGCTTTATAATTATCATATAAGTTGTGAAAATAGTTTTCTACCCCTCGTGGTAGTGTTCTTTTAAAAAAAAGGTTTCCGAGTGGGAAACGATTTTTAAAAGGTTTTCTAGTGGAATGTAAATGTATGTTGTCTGGTGAATGATTTGTGGTTGTACTTGTACTCGTGCGACGCCGTGCAAATACAGGAGAGACTCTGTCCGTGTGAACAGTGAGTTTCTTGTATTTGTGGCGGGTCTGTCATCCCTTGGGTCAAGGTTTTCAAAAAAAAATTATTGGGCATTTTTTCGCTGATTTACAAACTAAAGGGACCCCGGGGCGTGACACATTGGCTGCTAAATTAAGCAAAATGGCTTTCCGATGTGGTCTCTCTTTCTACTGCTTTCACAATGACTCTGTAGGATCTACAGAGCTCCAGGCATTAATACTTACTGCCCGCTTTCTTAAGACCCTTGGTGGATCTAAAGAAGTAATAATTTTCACAGATGCCGCATAAATTGTTCAAACTCATCGCAGCTCTGACTTTTTGCCTCGCACCACCTTATTGAACAACAAAATACTATTCACGTTACTTTAGGACGAGATGAATTTCACTCTATATTGTTGGCTATTTATTATTAGCTAAAATATGTTTAATTTTATGTCTCGTGATAATAGACCTAGGAGACTAATAAGTTGAATTGGATAAACCCAATAAGTTAAGTGAGATTGCAATCCGCAAATAAACCTAACATTGAGAAGCCCAGTAATAAATCTAACATTCAGGTTAGTTACGTCAGTCGAAGCTCGTAAGCATTATAGTTGAGCTCTTAAGTACGATGAATACGCCCTTCGTATCAATACGTTTAGATAATTGATTAGTACTTACGATTTACACATATCCCTTTTATAATCTGACTTTATCTTTATCTGATAATATACCTCTATACTATTAAAAAAAATGAAAAACAAAAATAAAAACTATGAAAATGATAGTAAAGAGAAATATTAATGTCATAATCATAATTTGATGTTACGATAGTGAAATTTTTTTGATTGTTTGGAGAGAAGATACTGTCGCATAAAGGTGGAACGTGAGTTGGAAAGTTGATTTGATCAGCGCAAAATTCCAAAAGGATTGTAAAAAGCCCCTCAAATACAAGTATTTACAATGAAAATTATTTTGTATATATATGTAATACTTTATAGCTAATAATATTTTGGTATTTGGACCGACCGTCCCTAGCGCAAGTGGCAAAGGGCTTGGTAGTTGGTACCCGAGGTCTCGAGTTCGAATCCTAGTTGATTCATATTTTCAGCAAAGTTTATTTTTAAAAAGAAATAAACTAGGCGGGTAGCGTGCTACCTTTCTCTCAAAATATATATATATATATATATATATTTTGGTATTTGGGATCAAGTGAAATTGAAAATTTAAGCAATCAAGCATGATCTAAAATATTTGAGCAATCTAAATATAAAACTTTATGCTTCTTTAAAATAATTGCTTCAAGAGGCTGCAAAATGAATGATTTTGATCTAAATAATTCAAAATATTTTCTGCCAAAAATTTATTTTATTCAAATTTTTCTATACTATTCAATGAACAGACAATTTATACTGATCATAAATAGTCATCTATTTAAAGGCCTTACCATCCAGAATATGTTAATAGAACTGAAGTTTAATATTTTTAATAGTATTCTAGAACAACTCAATTTTCTGATCTGTGTGAGAAGACGTTATTTATTCGTTTCCAAAAAAATTTTCATACCATATGAAATTATAGCAAGTGGGCATTTAGATTGATGTAATTGTAATTCTGTAAATCAAATTTACAAAGAATGAAAACATTTGCTCAAATCTCTTGAAAACTTGAATACCTTGAAAATATTTTTCCTTAAATTTTTTATGGCAAGATTCAATATGTACCCTAATGAGAGCAGTCTGTCAATTTCATCATCATGGTTGACAGCAAAACTAAAACTTTTTATTCTTAATAAATTTACAGCCAAATTATAACTAATTGCATCAACTCTAAACTTTCCCTAAGCAGATATATTGTGATATTATACAGCGCCCTTTCAAAAATAAAGAAATATATTATTATATACTTTTGAGAAATTTAAGTGTAAAGAGACTCGAGACTCGCTAGCGGTAATAACTAGTTGGATCAAACCATCAGAACAAAATACTTAAGTCCAATTATTATTACTAGTATGTCTGTTACTTATAAACCCCATCACACTCTCCACATGATCCGAAGTGGGACTATTGGAATGTTAAATACTCCCCTCATTTAGGATCTGACGTCCTTGTCAACCAGCCCAATCATACACATAGTTTCAGATTTACCAAGCGATGTGAAATCTCTCTAACATTTTCGGCTGATAATAATAATTCTCAGACTCCGATACCAAATATAACGACCCGACACGCTAGTAATAATAATTCGTTATACCTAAACTACTGACCCAAAATGCTTAAACATAATTATTATTACTAGTATGTAAGTATGTTCATCACTAATAAACTCATCACACTTTCCTACATTACTAGTGAAATACCGGCGCGATGCTGCGGATATAAAAATATTTTTATAATAAATTTTAATATTTTTATATAGTTTTATAAGTCTAATTATTAATTAAATAAAAGTTATATAAAAATAATTTAATAGATAAATCTATTTAAATAAAAGTCATTAAAATTGGTATATGCAAATTAAATTTATACAACAATTAATTTTATAAAGATTTATATGAAAAGGATTTGAGATAAATCTATCAAAATAATTTTAAGAAAATTAAAAATAGAAGGAAAATAAAATTGTAGAAGAAATTATTTAATAAAATTAATTTTCTATATATACACACATACACTATATTTCTAAAATTTTACTCCTGAAATTTAAATTTTGTATTCTTTTTATACAGCGATATTTTACGTGATTTAAATTGCATCTATCATGTTAGATTTTATTATGCGATTTATTACGTGTATTATTAATAAAATTAATTAATTATATTATATATAATTAATTATTAATAAAATTAATTAATTAATTTCATAATGTTTAGAGATTTAAAATTTTAAATTTTGAAGTTAAAAAATTGGAAATAAATATTAAAAGTTAAAATTGAAATTTAGAATTTAAAATATAAATTTAAAACTTTAAAATTTGAAAGCATCAAAATTTTAAATTTTGATATCAAAAATTTAAAATTTTATATTTTATATTATATATATATATATATATATATATTCCGTACAAATAAATAAAGCTAAATAAATAAAAAATAAAAATAATTAAAGAACAAAAAAGAATACAAATAAAAAAAAAAGAAGTAATGGCTGTAGTAAAAGCATGAGCATAAAAATATAAGAAAGATAATATATATATATATATATATATATATATATATATATATATATATATAAGAAAAAATTATAAAAATAATAAATTATATTTATAACAACTGTAAACATTGAGGATTAAAATATCATATGTCTCATAGTTCAAGTCAGAAATTGCAACTAATTAAAGTATGAGCTCTAAATTAAGTATCACGTGCCTCATAGTTTGAGCAAAAAAATATAACTTATTAAAATTTGAGGAACAAAGTGTCACACGTCTTATAGTTGAGGCTCGAAAGCTTAATTTACTCTTTTTATATTTTAATTCTATTTTAGATGTAAAAGAGTTGAGCATCGATCAATTTTATTCATCAGTAATTTTATTCGAAGAAAGAATTTGTTAAACTATCTAATAAATATTGAAATAACTGATTGTTAAAATTGAAAGTCAACCAATCATATTTTGAATATTTCAAAATACTTTAAATATGAAATTGAAGGCTAATCAGACTATAAATATAGTATTGAAATTCGATATTAAAATCAAAATAAAAATGTATAGAATTTTTTTGAAACACAAACCATTTTGAATCAGCTAACCTACATTTTAAATTTTTGTTTTTACCATCTAATTTTATTATATGTTAGATTTGAGTCGGTTAATGAAACTTTGACTTTAAAATTTAAATACGTCATTTAGATTTACAGATTTAATTAGTGTACTTTATATAATTTTTATAATTAAATTTATTAAATTAACTAATTAATTTAAACTCACCACCACGTGGATCCCAAACTCGCTTTTCATTATATGTAATAGAAAATAGAAATAGATTTGCTTGTTTCAAGGAAAATGAAAAGAATAAGGGAACAAAATTTTGGCCAAACATGGCAATAATCTTTGCTGTTGATGTCTAGATGATGCTAGAGATTACGCCAAGCATTTCAAGGAAAATTACAACAATTTGAGATCAAAATCACCACCACTAAAGATGTAAGAAAAAGCTAGATAAATTTGACAGAAAACAAAGAAGCACAAAAACTAAAGAGATTGCAAACAAAAAGAAGAGCTTCTAATTAAAGTTCAAAACTGTTACAGATCTTATATACACATCTTTCTATCCAACAGTATTACAGTAAAAGAGCAAAGCTAAAAAGAAGGATCTCCTATAAATTCTATTTTCCCAAATAGGAAGAAAAGCAAAAAGGAGATTTACCAAAAGAAGAAGAAGAAGAAGAAGAAGACGAAGAAGAAGAAGCAGAGAGGCGTTACTCTTATATTCTAGCCTAAAGTCCCTGCTTCAAGTTGCGGAGTTGGTGATATGAAAATGTCAGCATATGGTGAGTCCCGCTTCGCATCTATGAAGCCATGCCCCTTCAGGATCTGCAAAAGGGAAGAAGAATATGTAAGATATGGGATATTACTTTTATTTCTAAATTTCGTGCACCAAACAGGTGCTCAGAATCATCCTAGTTCCTAGTTCGATGGATCGATCGAATTGGTTTTCGGATTTGATCCAAACCCAGAATTTTTGGGTGTTAGGTTTGTTTAGTGTCGACCAACAACCCTGACCCAACCTGGACCGACCCATCACCACCCCTTAAATATAACCACATCTTGCAATCACTATAATCTTAAATTGTCGATCTAAGTCGACTCTTTTAATAAAATTAGACAGCAACTGATAAGGTAACAAGAATCTTCAGCTACAGAAGAACAACTAGGAAGAGATAGAACTCACCAAAGCTTTGTCAAAGAA
Source organism: Puya raimondii (assembly GCA_016920855.1). Lineage (NCBI taxonomy): Eukaryota > Viridiplantae > Streptophyta > Magnoliopsida > Poales > Bromeliaceae > Puya > Puya raimondii. The sequence goes on along the minus strand of JABWPP010000048.1, from coordinate 17,677,672 downwards.
TCTAGCGCACGTCTTTCTTGTTCTTCCATCTAGAATTCGTGCCAAACTCAGGAGGTTGTTTTGTCTGCGACGACTCAGATTCAAAAATCTTTCGTGTAGATACCGTGCCACCACCCTGAACAATTAAAAGCAAGAAATTTTTATTCGTAACTAAGCAGAAGAGAGAGAGCAAAATGTTACAAGAGCATGGTTTGTTAATTTCCCTTAACCTAGTTCTCGTCGACCATCCGCTACCTACAAAACAACATAAGATGCATAAGAACTCTGTGAAGCACAGAACATAATATAAACAAACAACAACATTCTTTTGTTAAGCAAGACTAATACTGTGAAAAGCACCACCATCTGCTCCGTCAAAACCAAGCTCCTGTGCAAAAGACATCATTTATTAAAAACTATCAGTGACATCATTATTGCATCGCGTCTTTTTGGCCCAACTGCTGCAGCAACTTCTCTAGTACTCCAGAAAACAGAAGCTTTCGAAAACCACATATTTGGCAAGCAACATGTCTAGAGATTTTTTTGCTGCGGCTGAAAAGTCGAAATGAGCTTTTGGGCCTCAAAAGCTAAAAGCTCCAAATTGAAGCTTGCATCTGCTGTAGTAGAAAGCTGTCAGAAGACTTCAGTGAGAATGTTTTTCAAGTGCCCTTCTGCATGCAGAAGCTCCAGCCATGCCAAATTGGCCATTAAAGCTGCAGGAAGGAAGTCTTGCCTAAAAATAACAGGATTAGCTGAAATAGAGACTAGTAGTGAACAATTCTCTTACCCTGTCCATTAATTCGAAAGCAGGAGATGATTTTGAAGGTTCCAGTTCATCCAATTTGTTAGCCCTACTGAAGTCTTCCACAGCTCAAAACATTGAGATTTTAGTTTCGTCTGATTGCTGATATTTGGACTACTCCTCTTTATCTTCCTATGTTTCTGATCACCTTACAAATGAAATGCTGTGTTTCATCCTTAATGAACATAATAATAGAAGAACTTCTTTGGCTTGCATAGAGGTTGCTAAGTTGAATTTGCTATGTGGAAAAACAGATTTTTGGGTGATATTAGAATTCTGATTACTTCTTGTTGTGCCGCCTTTAGTAGAAGATCTATTCCCATAACACTCATCTTTCTCTTCTACCTTAAAATGACATAATATTCAATTTATTTTAATTTTTCTCTCCACGTTACTAGATTTTCTATTAGGGGTCGTGTTGTTGACACCAGCGGTACTGGGGTGGAGGGCGTCAAAATTAGGGTTGATGGCCAGCTCAGAGCAATGACAGATAATCTAGGATATTACAAGCTTGATATGGTAATGTAAATATATTCGCTCCCTAACTTTGCCCTTGTATGGACCGCAAAGTTATAGGGATCAAATTTAACATATTCCACATAGCATATGCCCTAGTTAAAGCATTATTTTTATTCCCACTTGCTAATGTGTTCATTATTGACCTTTGTCGTCTGAGACCGCAAGAGCCTATAACTAAAATTGGCCTACTAAAGGAATTCAACATAATCGCGACCACAACCAACTATGGTTCTATTTAGTTTAACAATTTTGCGGTCGTGTGGATTTGGTTGTTTAGTTTAGCGACTTTGCGGTCGTTTGAATTTGGCATCTTAGCTTAACAACTTTGCGGTCGTATGAATTTGAGTTGTTTAGTTTAACAACTTTGCGGTCGTATGAATTTGGGTTGTTTAGTTTAACGACTTTGCAGTCGTATGAATTTGAGTTGTTTAGTTTAATGACTTTGCGGTCGTTTGAGTTTGGGTTTAGTTTAGTTTAACGACTTTGCGGTCGTATGAATTTGGGTTGTTTAGTTTAACGACTTTGCGGTCGTGTGGATTGGTTGTTTAGTTTAGCGACTTTGCGGTCATATGAATTTGGGTTTAGTTTAACGACTTTGCGGTCGTATGAATTTGAGTTGCTTAGTTTAACGACTTTGCGGTCGTTTGAGTTTGGGTTTAGTTTAGTTTAACAACTTTGCGGTCATATGAATTTGGGTTGTTTAGTTTAATGACTTTGCGATCGTTTGAATTTGGGTGTTTAGTTTAGCGACTTTGCAGTCATTTGAATTTGGGTTTAGTTTAACGACTTTATCGTCGTTTGGATTTGGTCGTTGTTTAGTTTAACGACTTTGCGGTCGTTTCAATTTGGGTTTAGTTTAATGACTTTATGGTCGTTTTATTTTGGCTGTTTAGTTTAGCGACTTTGCGGTCATTTGAATTTTGGTTTAGTTTAACGACTTTATGGTCATTTGGATTTTGTCGTTGTTTAGTTTAATGACTTTGCGGTCGTTTGAATTTGGGTTTAGTTTAATGACTTTATGGTCGTTTGAATTTGGTTGTTTAGTTTAACAACTTTGCGGTCGTTTGAATTTGGGTTGTTTAGTTTAACGACTTTGCGGTCGTTTGAATTTGGTTGTTTAATTTAACGACTTTGCGGTTGTTTGAATTTGGCATCTTAGTTTAACGACTTTCCGGTCGTATGAATTTGAGTTGTTTAGTTTAACGACTTTGCGGTCGTATGAATTTGAGTTGTTTAGTTTAACGACTTTGCGGTCGTTTGAATTTGGTTGTTTAGTTTAACGACTTTGCGGTCGTTTGAATTTGGGTTGTTTAGTTTAACGACTTTGCGGTCGTTTGAATTTGGTTGTTTAATTTAACGACTTTGCGGTCGTTTGAATTTTGCATCTTTGTTTAACGACTTTGCGGTCATATGAATTTGAGTTGTTTAGTTTGACGACTTTACGATCGTATGAATTTGAGTTATTTAGTTTAACGACTTTGTGGTCGTTTGAATTTGGTTGTTTAGTTTAACGACTTTGCGGTCGTGTGGATTGGTTGTTTAGTTTAACGACTTTGCGATCGTATGAATTTGGGTTTAGTTTAACGACTTTGCGGTCGTATGAATTTGAGTTGTTTAGTTTAACGACTTTGCGGTCGTTTGAGTTTGGGTTTAGTTTAGTTTAACGACTTTGCGGTCGTATGAATTTGGGTTATTTAGTTTATCGACCTTGCGGTCGTATGAATTTGGGTTTAGTTTAATGACTTTGCGGTCGTATGAATTTGAGTTGTTTAGTTTAACGACTTTGCGGTCGTTTGAGTTTGGGTTTAGTTTAGTTTAACGACTTTGCGGTCGTATGAATTTGGGTTGTTTAGTTTAACAACTTTGCGGTCGTAAGAATTTGAGTTATTTAGTTTAACGACTTTGCGGTCGTTTGAGTTTGGGTTTAGTTTAGTTTAACGACTTTGCGGTCGTATGAATTTGGGTTTAGTTTAACGACTTTGCGGTCGTATGAATTTGAGTTGTTTAGTTTAACGACTTTGCGGTCGTTTGAGTTTGGGTTTAGTTTAGTTTAACGACTTTGCGGTTTGGGTTGTTTAGTTTAACGACTTTGCGGTCGTTTGAATTTGGGTGTTTAGTTTAGCGACTTTGCGGTCGTTTGAATTTGGTTGTTTAGTTTAACGACTTTGCGGTTCGTTCGTGGCGGCAGACAAAATGGCACGCCCGGTGGGACATGACTTCACCCTCCATCTTTGAGACCAAATTCAATGATGCTGATAAGAGACCTATGTATAAATATTCGGCTGTTAGCTATTGCTTCATCCAAGAGGAGCAATGGCATCCAACAACACCATATCTTCTACCTCAGTGGAGGTCAAGGCAAGGCATGTCGGTCCTCCTCTAAAATGGCATCACCACAAAGGACGTTCTGGCTTCCATCATGTCCTGTTCTGCCGCTCAAGTCATCAGGGGGCAGAATGATTCCTGCTGACAATCGTGGTCTCTCCCCCTATGTATATCTTGGCTATTCGTCAAGGGCGATCAATTCTTTGTCTTTCTAGAGATATTAGTTCATTCTCCTTTTCATTTGATAACATCACGGAGAATATTCTGATCACTCACTTGCCACAAAAGCGGTCGGGGGGCAAATCAACTTCCACGAACAATTGTGGTCCTTTACCTTCTGATTCGATAAAGGCACCACAATATCATTAATCCCAAAGCCATTGCACCCCACGATTGCGCCTCAGCTATTCATTATGCGAGGAACAAACGGAATGGGGGCAATCAACCCTCCGTTATCTTAGAAGCATATGCCCATTCTCCTCTCGGGGGGGCATAACTTTGTTCTCACTGCAATATATTACTTTTCTAGATGGGATGAAGTTGATCCCTTGAGAAGAATCAAAGAGGACGAAATCATAAAATTCGGTTCAGGATTAGCATATTCGCTTCATATTTTCAATTTATAACCGTGAGGCTCATAAACTAGCCATTTAAAACAAAAAACAAAAAAATGAAAAGAAAAAAAGAGCAAAAAAAAGAAAAAGAAAAAATAAAGCTAAAAAAAGAAAAAAAATAAAAAAAATAAAACAAAAAAAAAAGAAAAGAAAAAGGGTAAAAAAAAAAGAACAAAAATCTCCCAGATGCGATGAAGATCTCGCAGGCAAAAATGAGATCCCCGCTGTGAGAAAACCTACTTTAGGCTCACAGGCAAAAGTTAGGGGAATGCTTCTGGCGAAAACCCTCGCGAGTGCTAGCTATCATAAAAATTCTGCAGATGATAGAATACTGATTCATCCCTACGTCGGTTATGCACGACAACCACGACACATCAGGTTGTTTCAAGATGAAAAAAAATAAAAAATAAAAAAATAAAAAAAAAACTTAGGAAGGGATGTAAAAAAAAATCAATATGTCATCTTAGAAGGCTCTGCCTAACTGCATTGAAGATATCCCTCTCCCTCCCATCCCATTTTGAGGACATACATGTATGTCATACTGAAAAGTTTTGGAGAGCTCTACCAACTGTATGAGAGGATCACCTCTTTCCCTCCCGTCCCGTTTTGAAATCCTATGGATATATCATTCTAAGGAGATCTTATAGGGATTTACCTAATCACATGTAAAGATGCATATATCCCAACGATCTCACTTTGAAGATCTACAGACGAAGGCCCAAAAGAAGTTGTCCTATACAGAGCTTAATACTCTCTTGATTCAACTCATTCTCCATCAAAAGAAAAATCCCGGGTGAATAAATACAGCTCTAAGGTGGCTTTTCATCAAAGGGTATACAAGCATGTCAACTTGCCAACGCGATCCATGTCCAGAAGAAAGTACTATTGGACTCTTGTCAAGTGCAATTTTGATGCCCAGTCCAATTTGGGTTCCATGACGAAATTTTGGTGAATCGTGTTCATTTCAATTGACCCTATAATATACCGGCAGAATCATGATATCATGAATGTGGCTCTGCACCCAGTGTCCTAGATTGGCGAACCAATATAATGCTAAAAAAAAAAAGGAACAGACAGTGAGTCACTTATATACGACAAACAACGGGACGAGAAAATTATTAAACTCCTCAAGATCACAATTCCTTGGAGTGAACTTCTCACACATAAGAATGAGAATGTCTCCTGAAATTTTGATTATCCCATGAGAAAAATATCACTCATACTACATGGGAGTAAACAATATTGGTCCCAAAATATCGGGCCCATGCTAAACTCTAAAGCATTCGAGTGAAGTTTCCACTTGTCATCAAAAGTAACGTCTTCTCAAGAGACGTCAAACTAGCAGAACTACTCCGGGAGTGCTAGAACACAACACTCCTTACAAAAGAAAATGGTGAATTCTTAAGATTGCACCTCTTTTCCGCTCGCATAGCTCTCACAAAAAAAAGGTGGGGGGCACTTTGTTTGAGTTAAAAAAAAAGAAAAAGAAAAGAGATCTATATGAGAGCAAAAGGGGAGAGAAATTAGAATAGGAATCCTAGTTTATTTGGGTTCTACAAAAAAAGAAGGAAGAGTAATTAAAATAGGAAAAAAAATGAAATGAAATGAAAGCCAAAAAAAGGGAAAGAATAAAAAAAAGAAAGAAAAAGAAATTCTTTCTTTTTTGGTTCATTCCCTCTCACTCGTGTAGAGTAGGGTTGGCAATCCAGCTCGCTGTTCGCGAGCCAGCTCGTGTTCGGCTCGAAATGAGCTCGAGATCGACTCGCTCGTTTAGTAAACGAGCCGAACACAAGCTGAATTTTTCAGCTCGTTTAATAAACGAGCCGAACACGAGCTGGGGTCAGCTCGCTCGTGTTCGGCTCGATAACAGCTCGAATATATATATATTTAATATTTTTTATTTATTTAATTTATATATATATATATAAATAAATAATTATATATAAATATAATTTTTATTTGTTAGCCCAAATTAAAGCCCAACTCAATTACAAAAAGTCAATTTATATGTAAAGTTTCAACCATTAGATCAAAGTCTAATGAAAAAGATCTCATAAATTTATTTTCTATGTATATATCCTTTCTAATCATTTTAACTTATTGTTTCTGAGCCAGCTCGTGTTCGGCTCGTGTGCGGCTCGTTAATAAACGAGCTGAACACGAGCCGAATTTTTTGGCTCGATACTTAAACGAGCCAGCTCGTGCTCGGCTCGTTTATGAAACGAGCCGAACACAAGCCGACCCCAGCTCGCTCGTGTTCGGCTCGTTGACACCCCTAGTGTAGAGGGGGATTTGACCCCCCTCCTCCCTTGTGCGCGCTGGCAGCAACAAAAGGAGGGGGTGTGCTGTGTGCACACCCCTCTCCCAACCTGTACAAAAAAAAAAAAAAAAGCTTGGCTCTTTCATGCGGCGATGGCACACCACGAGGACAACGACTGTGGCGACGACTTCAACAATGCGTGAGGAGGCTATATAGCCTCCTTTTTCCTTTTTCTTTTCTACCATGGCGATGGGTTGGTGTATACGCGCAAATGGTGTAGTCGCGATTTTTCTGTCAGTTTGATCAACACAACCGTCTTTGTGATAGGTCGACCCGATTAAACCTGACATTGAATCGTTACTACATCATGCGCGCGTATTCATTAAGCCCGTCTCTCTCAACATCGCCTCCGCTAATGACGACGAAAAAGAAAAAAAGAACAATATATGCACAAGCGATGGTGGCGATCCTTGTGTCGGATTGATCGAACGGCCGTCTTCGCGATAGGCTCGACACTTTCAATCCCAACATTGGATCGTTACCCTCATCGAGCCCATGATCATACCGAGCAGCCATCTTCGTGATAGGTTCGACACGGTTGAACCCCGATTCGGACCACAATGATAATAATAAAATAATAATAACATGATAAGCATTTCCCTCGGGTCGCCGTCTTCGTGACAGGCTTGACCCGAGTTTGACTAATTAAACCGGGTCGCCATCTTCGTGATAGGCTTGACCCTGGTTCGGTTCATTAAAACGGGTAGCCGTCTTCGTGATAGGCTTGACCCGGGTTCAATCCATTAAACCGTGTCGCCGTCTTCGTGATAGGCTTGACCCGGGTTCGGTTCATTAAACCGGGTCGCCGTCTTCGTGATAGGCTTGACCCGGGTTCAATCCATTAAACCGGGTCGCCGTCTTCGTGATAGGCTTGACCCGGGTTCGATTAATTAAACCGGGTCACCGTCTTCGTGATAGGCTTGACCCGGGTTCGGTTCATTAAACCGGGTCGCCGTCTTCGTGATAGGCTTGACCCGGGTTCAGTTCATTAAACCGGGTCGCCGTCTTCGTGATAGGCTTGACCCGAGTTCGATTAATTAAGCCGGGTCGCCGTCTTTGTGATAGGCTTGACCCGAGTCCGGTTTATCTAGCCGGGTCGCCGTCTTCGTGATAGGCTTGACTCGAGTCTGGTTAATTAAATTGGGTGGCCATCTTCGTGATAGGATTGACCCGAGTTTGGTTCATTAAACTGGGTCGCCGTCTTCGTGATAGGCTTGACCCAGGTGCGGTTCATTAAACCGGGTCACCGTCTTCGTGATAGGCTTGATCCAAGTTCGGTTCATTAAATCGAGTCGCCGTCTTCGTGATAGGCTTGACCCGGGTATAGTTTGGTTAAACCAAATCGACTACATAAATACTTGATTTGAACCAAGCGCAACATAATCATGAGTTCAATTTGAACTTATAAAAAGAGGGAGAAAATAAATAAGTTGGAGCCGAGCCTAAATCAAACCGGCTTGGATATACATTCAACCAAACCAAACCCAAGTCAACAACGGGTCCACCGATCATGGATCAAAAATAAACTAAAACCAAGTTGGTGAACCAAACTCGTAACGGTGAACCAAGCCCAAGTGTTAAACCACATATATGGCATTGAACCAAAACAGTGAACAAAACCCAAAACGATGAACCGAATCGACTCATAAGGCGGTTCAACTCAAATCGAACTGAGACTCAAGAGGTTTGATCCAAACCAAATAATGAACCGGTTCGACTTGAACCGAACTACAAGTTGGTTCAACTCAAACCGAACCACATGAGGATCGAGCCGAGCCGAACCATGAACCAGTTCAAATCGAACTGAACCACAAAAGGGTTCCAAGTGAAGCTGAACCAAAGCATATGCCGAGTTCAACTCAAACAGAAGCACAAGAGGTTCGAGCCGAGCCAAGTCGAACCAATTACAAGTCGGTTCAGCCAAAACCGAACCATAAAGGATTCGACTTGAACCGAATTGGATCCGATATGAACCGAAGCATAAAGGATTCGACTTGAACCGAAGTGGATCCGATCTGAACTGAACCATAAAGGATTCGACTTGAACCTAACTGGATCCGATCTGTATCGAACCATAAAGGATTCGACTTGAACTGAAGTGGATCCGATCTGAACCAAACCATGAAGGATTCGACTTGAACCCAAATGGATCCGACCCGAACCGAACCACAAAGGATTCGACTTGGAACGAAGTGGATCCAACCCGAACCGAACCACAAAGGATTCGACTTGAACCGAAGTGGATCCGATCCGAACCCAACCATAAAGGATTCGACTCGAACCGAAATGGATCCGATCCGAACCGAACCATAAAGGATTCGACTTGAACCGAAGTGGATCCGATCTGAACCGAACTATAAAGGATTCGACTTGAACCGAAGTGGATCCGGTCCGAACCGAACCATAAAGAATTCGACTTGAATCAAAGTGGATCCAATCCGAACTGAACCATAAAGGATTCGATTCGAACCGAAGCAGATCAGGTCTGAACCCAACCATAAAGGATTCAACTCAAACCAAAGTAGATCTGATTCGAACTGAACTATAAAGGATTCGACTCGAACCGAAGCGGATCCGATCCGAACTGAATCATTAAGGATCCAATTCGAACCGAAGTGAATCCGATTTGAACCGAACTACATGAAGATCGAGCTAAACCGAACCAAACCACAAGTCGGGTTCAACTCAAACAGAAGTACGGGAGATCCGAGCCGAGCCAATTTGAGCTAAACTACTTCACCCAAATTCATACGACCGCAAAGTGGTTAAACTAAACAACTCAAATTCATACGACCGCAAAGTCGTTAAACTAAACTAAACCCAAACTCAAACGACCGCAATGTCGTTAAACTAAACAACTCAAATTCATACGACCGCAAAGTCGTTAAACTAAACCCAAATTCATACGACCGCAAAGTCGCTAAACTAAACAACCAATCCACACGACTGCAAAGTTGTTAAACTAAACTAAACCCAAATTCATACGACCGTAAAGTCGTTAAACTAAGATGACCACGAAGTCTTTAAACTAGACAACCTAAGCTCAAGCCGACCACCATGTCGTTAAACTGAGCACCTCAAACTCAATCCAACCGCCAAGTCGTTAAACTGAGCACCTTAACTTCAAACCGACCGCCATGTCATTAAACTGAGCACTACAACCTCAACTTCAAGCCGACCGCCACGTCGTTAAACTAAGCTACTCAAATCAAGCCGACCGCCATGTCGTTAAACTGAGCTACTCAAATCAAGCCGACCGCCATGTCGTTAAACTGAGCGCCTCAACTTCAAACCGACCGCCATGTCGTTAAACTGAGCATCTCAACTTCAATCGACCGCCAAGTCGCTAAACTGCGCAAATCAAATCCAAATGATCGTCAAGTCGTTAAACTGAACAAATGACCATCAAGTCGTTAAACTGAACAAATGACCGTCAAGTCGTTAAACTGAACAATTGACCATCAAGTCATTAAACTGAGAAAACCAAATTTGAATTCAAATCGACCGTCAAGTCGTTAAACTGAGTAAACCAAATTTGAATTTAAATCGACCACCAAGTCGTTAAATTGAGTAAATCAAATTTAAATTCAAATTGATTAAAAAATTTATCAAATAAGAATTTAATAGCTAATTAGAGTAGTTAAATTTAATAGTTTTGAGTAAAACTCACTAAAAAAATTTAGAAGTTAAAGAGAATTTAATTAAAGTAAACTATAATTTGCCTCATGGTTTAGGCCCTCTTTGTTTGGATGAAAGTGGACAATGATGAAATCATTTTCGGTCGTAAATGATCACTTTGCTGTTTGTTTTGCCGTAATAAAGATACAGCCGAAACTCAAGTTACCCATGATTGTTACTTTTTATTTTGCGAAAAATTAATTCTATATAATTTACTATATTGGTAAAAGTTTTTTTTATTATTATCTTATTGAGTAGCTAGTAATATTTTTTATATCAAACAACTCAAATTCATATGACCGCAAAGTCGTTAAATTAAACAACCAAATTTAAATGACCGCAAAGTCGTTAAACTAAACAACCCGAATTCAGACGACCGCAAAGTCGTTAAACTAAACAACCAAATTCAAACGACCGTAAAGTCATTAAACTAAACCCAAATTCAAACGACCGCGTCTATCACGAAGACAGCGACCCGGTTTAAATGAACCGAACTCGGATCAAGCCTATCACGAAGACGGCGACCCGGTTTAATTAATCGAACCCGGGTCAAGCCTATCACGAAGACGGCGTCCCGGTTTAAATGAACCGAACTAGGGTCAAGCCTATCACGAAGACGGCGACCCGGCTAAATAAATCGAGCTCGGGTCAAGCCTATCACGAAGATGGCGACCCGAGGAAAATGAACCAAACTCGGGTCAAGCCTATCACGAAGACGGCGACCCGAGAAAATTATTTATCATGTTCTTATTATTTTGTTGTTATTATTGTTATTGTGGTCCAAATCGGGGTTCAACCGTGTCGAGCCTATCGCGAAGACGGCCGCTCGGTATAGGTCCAATGAGGGTAACGATCCAATGTCGGAATTGAAAGTGTCGAGCCTATCACAAAGACGGCCGCTCGATCAATCCGTCACAAAGATCGCCACCCTCGCTTGTGCACACGTATTGTTCTTTTGACATCATTATAGCGGAGGCGATGTTGAGGGAGACGGGCTTAATGAATACGCACGCATGATGTAATAATGCACGTGTTTAATGGGGTATTAATTGATGGGGTATACGCGGTGTAGAAATCCGCGCGATGCGGTGGGTAGGTTATTGTTAGAGAAAAAATTATAGATAATAAAATATCAATAGAGCTAAGAATAAATATTCATAATTATCTTTATTAAATCTTACTATTTTAGAAAATAGTCATATATGATGTCATTTCAAACATGGGAAGCTTGAAAAAAAAATGATCATACATGCTTCCTCTATTTATATACTAATGATTCATGAATGAAAATCAAAGTGAATGTCATATATATATTATAAGACAGTGCTGTTATGTAGTATATCGAATTTTTTAATATAAAAGCAAGTGTAAATAAAAGTAGTATGTGATACTATTTTTATTGGACTTGTGGGATAATATTTTTATTTTGAAATGATTTTCTGTGGGATTAGAATGAAAATCGGAGTTTTGGAAAAAAATTTAGGAACATAACTTATACTCTATGTCCAAATGAAAAAGGAAGACGAATATCTTCCAAATAAAGAACAAGAGCTATGAAAGATGTGGTAAATCTCGTGTTTATTATGAGTGTTCAGTTTTTGAGCACGATAACACTAATTTCATGCTACAAGAGAGTAAAATATCACTGGGTTCTTAACTATTGTAATGGACTCATTGGGCCAAATAAAAGTTAAGGAAGACAAGTATGTTCTTAATAAAGAACAAAGAACTATGACGTAAGTCCTCATTTCTTGTTGAATTAGAACTTTGTAGGTTCTTGTTATGAGAAATGGGCAACTCATGATTTGCAAATCTCAAGGGATTTTTTGACAAAATAAAGTTATCACAGACAAAGTGAAAACATACAGGATCTTCCTATCTGTTCATCTCTTCCTTTGTCATATTTTATGTATATCGTCATCCCTCATGTCTTGTTACATATTTCTTGATGCATTTGTGCCATGCCTGTTGTATTCTCTCTTATCTCTTTTTCCTGAAACCTTTTCATGACTATCTCTCTTATGTTGAATCTTTGGCAGATGTTAATGCTTGGTAGGTATGCAGGGTAATGAATGGCCCTATTGAAGATATTGCACGAGAGCTTGGTTTTGAAGGAAATTCCTTTCTCGAAGGTCTTGTGGTGAGCATATTTATTGTTGGTGCATTTATTGGAAGCATAAGCTCAGCTTGACTGATCGATAAGTTTGGTTGCAAGCGCACGCTTCAAATAGATACAATTCCATTGATCCTTGGGGCACTTATAAGATTCTTACCACCTATACCTCTTTTTATATGGATATTACTTGTTCCTGATAATGTTTATTTTTTTTTCTATTTGCTAACAACTTTCTGTGCATAGGGAAATCATTTTACGCTGTTGAGTAATGCGTTGATTTTCACTGTTAAAATAAAGTTACACTATTCTAAAAAAAATTTATACTGTTTTAAATGAAAGTTGCACTATTTGAGATAAAAATTACACTCTTTGGAATGAGATTTATACTCTTTAGGTCAAAGTTGCACTCTTTAGGTAAAATTTATACTATTTCTCCTTCTCTTCTTCTTCCTCCTCCTCCATCCCCCCATCCTCATCCTCATCCTCATCCTCATCCTCGTCCTCAGCAGAGTGTTATAGGCCACAGCGTCGACCTTTCCCCCTTTCTCCTCCACTCTATCTAAGACCTCGACGGCCTCCGCGGCGCGGCCGCGGGTGCAGAGCAAATCGACGAGATTGGTCACGGCGATGGCGTCGGGGACGAAGCCGAGGTCGAAGCTTTTCTCGATCATGACCATGGCCCTGATGGGGTCGCCTGCGGCGCAGTACGCGGAGATGAGGATGTTGAAGGTGATGGCGCTGGGCGCGGCGTCCATGGCGCTGGCGAGGCTCCGCGCGCGGCCGACCTTGCCGGCGCGGCAGAGGGCGTGGACGAGGGTGTTGTAGAGGACAACGCTGGGCTCCAAGTTCGCTCTTTTCATGGAGCGGAGGATCTTGAAGGGCTCGTCGATGCGGTTGGTGCGGCAGAGGCCGTTCATGAGGATGGCGTAGGTGCGCGCGTAGGTGCGCGCGTCAGCGCGGCGGGCGATGGCGGAGCGGAAGAAGCGGCGGGCGCGATTGAGGTCGAGGGAGACGAGGCGGTGGAGCGCGGCGTTGAGGAGGGGAGGGAGGGAGGGCGCGGAGGGGGTCGCGGGCCCGGCGGAGGAGGGAAAGGAGGGTGGGGGCGTAGGAGAGAGCTCGTTGGAGAGAGTTCGTCGTCTCCTTCTCTTCTTCTTCCACCATTAATAAGAGATAATTACACAATGGAAACTATTTTGCACACTTAAAAGAATTTTAATTACAACAACCTGCTTATGCTGATGTGATAGATTTTAATTGTTTTTAAACTATCATAACTATGCTTATTACAACAAACCTGCTTATGCTCTGCACCCGCGGCCGCGCCGCGGAGGCCGGAGAGGTCTTAGACAGAGGGGAGGAGAAAGGGGGAAAGGTCGACGTCGTGGCCTATAACACTCTGATGAGGATGAGGATGAGGATGAGGATGAGGGGAAGGAGGAGGAGGAAGAAGAAGAGAAGGATAAATGGTATAAATTTTACCTAAAAAGTACAACTTTGACCTAAAGAGTGTAAATTTCATCACAAAGAGTGTAATTTCTGTCTCAAATAGTGCAACTTTTATTTAAAACAGTGCAATTTTTTTTAAAATAGTGTAACTTTATTTTAACAGTGCAATTTCATCATCTTCTTCCTTTTTCTATGATTTTTGATCTTTTCTGTAGGAAAAAAATATTTTTTATTTTTATTTCTTATTATTCTTATTTTTTCTCTCTATAGTTTTTTTTGTCACCACCTCTCCCTTGCTCTCTATCGCAACCACCGCAACGTCGTCGGAGGCGAGCTCGCCGCCTCCGACGACGTCGCGGCGTTCCGACGCACGGTGGAGGAGGAGAGCCTGCGCCTCGACGTCGCCGTGCCCTAGTGGAGAAGGAGGGCCGCGGCGCGACCTCAGCAGGGTCGGAGGTGAGGAGGGTAGGGGGTGTGCGGGCGAGGGCGAGGGCGTGAGAGCAGAGGCGAGGCAGGCCGTTTCCGCCTCTGCCTCCGCCGCCGCCGCCTTCTTCGGAGAGGAAAAAAAAAGAACGAGAGATTAAAAAAGAGAGAGAAAAAGGAATAAGAGTATTTTGGTCGGTTTGCTGAAAATTCGGACCGAATCTGTAAAATCGAAAAAGGCGGCCCAGTTTTGCAAAAGCTCAAAATTTATGGATTTTTTATGCAAATTGGCCTAAAATTAATATAAAGAAATTATTATTTTAATAATTTAAGTTCTTTCAAATATAGCTATTAGAGTTAGTGTCTATTAGTAAAGTATCCGAAAAAGTTTATATCTCTATAAAATTACTATTTTGCCCATTCATATATACTCTTTTATCATCACCCACTTTTTTATCTGCTATTGAAATGTCAAATACTTTTCTCATTTACCCCTCCAACAATTATCTTCTAACGGTCATCTTCTTCTCTAAGCTTATAAAAGCACAACATGTCTAAAAAATAGGTTAAGCTTCCTCTTTTTCTTATTAGCCCCCTTCTTATCCTATTTGCTCCTTTTCCCCCTATTTGTCTCACTTTAAGCCATAAATAAGCCACCTATATTTGCTTCTGGCGCACAAATTTCTTAGTGCTACTACGGTAGCTAGTTCTTGCAAAATATGGATATCATGCCACGAGCACAGCAGAAACCTATCCGGACATGTGCACAGACCCGTCGTATGCCACGAGCCCCAATGGTATCTTTTTTCAATGTTATAAACTTGAATTCAAATTAAAAAAGCACCTATTAAAATATAAAATATTTTACACTTCTTTCAAAACAATAGTGGTTTTAGTGAAAAAATAATCCTATCTAATGATGCCATCAAGCATCATTTCTAAAATATAAAAATATGCCGAAAATAATTATAATTCAAAATAATACATGTTTCCTTTTTGCGCAATATTTCTTAATAATTATATTTAGTAATTTTCGTATGTTTTTTATATTTATTTTTTAGTTTATATTTGACCCCTCTAAAAAAAAAATTTAGATCCGCCACTGCTCGGTACACAAGGCGACTAGCATCACAAAATATACCAAAATGAAATATGTAGGAAACCGAAATTTCCAATTAGGAAAATTAATATTTGAAATTTAGAATTTAAATATTAATTTGAATTCTAGAGTTCAGATAGGGATTTGGAAAGAGGATAGAGTATTTTCACTAATTGGACCCATTTCTGATGGAATGAAATCATCACTTTCATGCTCCGGCAGTGCCAAAAGTCATGGTTAAATCTGTTTTCGGATTCTTTGAGGCTAAAGCACTGTCAACGAAAATTAAAAAGTGGCTATTTTGGAAAGATTTGGTTTTTATGGAAAAAGCACAACATTTCATGTGCTGAATTGTGTGAAACTCCAGGGGAGGGTACAACTATGCGAAATACACGCATTATTGAGTTCTTGGTAAGAAACTCAGTGTTTGGAGGGCTAAATTGTAGTTTTTGCAATTTGTGAAAACGGACAGGTAGTAGCAAAGTCAGTGGTTTCCTCCTTCGTTTTCTTGGGAATTTTCGTTGTCACTGACTTTTCACTGGCATTTTGTCGTGACATTTTTCATTTTCCTCGTCTTTTTGGCAGCAATCCGATTCTATTCCTACTTTAAGAAGAGGTTATCATTTCATATAAAAAACTGCAGAGTTTCAGCAAGCGGTGAAACCTGTATGAAAGTACACTTACAGAGGAATGTGCTGATGCAATTTTGTGAAATTCTATCATTTCTGTGTAAAATGGCACAGATCTAAAATTAAGAGAGAAAATTGGATCTCAGGATCCTTTTGCAAAAAAAAAAAATGTGAATTTTTGTACAAAATTGTCAAATTTGGCTGCATAAGGGGCTTCTCCGGAAAAGTGCAATGCTGAGGTTTTATGTGAGAAGGAAAGACTTTCGGAGTAAGTTGCAATTGTTACAAATGGGTGTATATATATAGGGTTCGGCTACTATACTATCGATAGTATCAAGCGCTTAATACTATTGAGTTTTCTGCTGTTAGATCTATCCCTTTGACCATTTTCACCCGTTAAATTATACTATTTAACCAACCACCCACTCAACCTTAAGAGATCACTATCATCCTAAGCGGTGACCACTATCATCCTAACCGTACATTCCTTCATCCAACGGCCGAAAACTCGATAGCAACAAGCGCTTAGTACTATCGATAGTATAGTAGCACAATTATATATATATATATATATATATATATATATATATATATATATATATATATATATATATATATATATATATATATATATATATATATATATATATATATATACACACACACTACAAGAAATATGACATTTAAAGACCCTTTTTTGACCAATTAGCGACGCTTTTAAATGTCCCTAAAAAAATCTACCGACGCATTGTAAAGCGTCAGTAAATGAAGAGTCGCCACGTATTTAGTGACGCTTTAACCAAGCGTCGGTAAGATATTTTTTGACGCTTCTAAGTGTCGAAGAATATAATGTTCTGATGCTTTAAAGCGTCAGAAAAATAAAATAAATTCTTGACGCTTGTAAGTGTCATTATGTTGAAAATGTTTAACCGTCATACTTCCCACTTTCCCGACGCTTTGAAGCGTCAGGAATTCCTGACTTTCCTGACGCTCTAAAGCGTCAGGAATTCCTGATGCTTTGAAGTGTCGTGTTATGGCCCCTGGTGTCCTGACGCTTCAAAGCGTCAGGAATTCTTGACGCTTTGAAGCACCAAAATTTGCCTTTTCCAGATTGATTTATTTTAATTAATTTTCATTGTATCCAACAAATATTTCTACATAGTAGTAAAAAAAATAATTTATCTATTTACATATCTATAAAATTGATCACAACAACTAAATTTTACTATAATTAGTACTGAAAAATATGAGTTTACATCCATAGCTAATGTACTATACCTACACAACAAAATTGTTCATGAGATAATAATCCGTTTACACACAAAAAATTACCTAACTAAAGATCTATGCAAACTCATAGTATAGTGTATGAAATGTCTACATGAACAAAATTGGAAAAAAGGGCTCCTCCTCATGTATTGTTTTAAAACCTCTATATTTCAATTCATTCTCCTTTCATGATTGCTTGATGAAGGGTTAACTTAGATAGATAGATTCATTAAATGCACTAGATCCAAAATGAGTCATTCTAGTATTTTGATTATTGAATGATCCGGAAACTCTTAGAAACGTAAATATCACTTGGTCCAGTTGACTCTGTATTCCAGCTAATTTCGCTTCACACCTATTGCGTATCGCTTGCATTTGCTCTTCGTGATTCTTCTGCATCGTTTGAATTTGAGCTTCGTAATTTGTTTGTATAGTTTGCATTTGTTCTTCATGACCCTTTAGTACAGATTGCATGTGATCTTGGAACCTTCGCATCTCCATTGAGTCAACTCCCCCACAACCCATCTTCTTTATATACGCCTCCACTCCAAATAATTGTGTGGATGTAACTTCAATACCATAACCTCTCACGTGCCCATACCGGTCTTTCCCCAAAATATCCGTATACACTTCATCTTGTAAATGGCTAGTAGTTTCAGATGATTCAGATGTGCCCCCTTTTTCAATAATCTTTTTTCCCACATTATCCTACAAAAATTCAAATAATCCAATTAAGCACTTCAACGATATAATTAAATTAACTCTTTAACTACAAATAGAGAGGGGAAAAAAGCTCGAAACCTATTGTTGACCATAAATTTTCCACAAAATACCTAAAATTAAAGCAATCTATAGATACAAATCAATAATACCCAATTTAGCCATATGTGAAAGGTAACTAAATGAGAAATGTCGAAGAACCTTAACGGCATAAAATCACAAAAACTTCACTACCTATTTACTCCTGATAGCAAATGTACAAAACAGAACTATTAAAGTAACCGAACAAACAGTAAAATGGAACGATAAACAAAAGGTAAGCGATTAATTTAGCTGTTCGGCTAAAATATTAAGCTTCTTCGTGTAGAATATAATTTACGATGTCCAAAAGACTCTGCTCACTGACATGGAAACTTTCCTAATCGTAGAAACTTGCAGCTAAATTTATCATGCATATTGTTGATCTTCGATCTTTTAGTCTGTATAACAGATCAGGTAGGCCTTGGTAATTAAGAACACAATTTGAACACTTTCATTAACATTACTAATAACATGTCAAGTCTAAATAGGACAGTAAGGAATAGAAATTCCATTATCAGGTAAAACTCTTAATAGAATTTCATGATCCACGATAAAATTTAAACAATTTTTTCGTCTCTTTCTGAACAACAAAACAGGATGGAATCATGGAAATCAATTTAGCTACAATTTATTCACTGCATAAAGTTGGATTCTACTCAAATTCAATTTCGCGGAGAAAAGAACGCAAAGTAGAGACCCTCACCAGCCAATGCCTTGCAAATTATATGCGAGGATTGAGAATTTGGCTGTGCAGCTAAACTCTTTGTTGATGATGTTTTTGTGTGTAACTCAATTACATAAGCACTAGTCAAGTTTCAGGAGAAAACGAATGGAGAAGTTACGCGATCTTTACTAATCACTTAAAGTGAATAGTAACTCGGGTTTTTCGGAGAGGCCAATGAGTAGTGATGGCTTCTGGTGAGTCTCGGACTCCATTCATAGTGATCCAATAGCTCATTTTCAACGGTCCGACTGTCCTGGACCCACTGGCGCTGACGGATTTTGGTTTTGACGCACAGTTTCCAAGAAAAAATGAATTTTATCGCAAAGAGGGTTTTTGTTCTTTGCTGTTTTTGCGTTGTAAAACTTCTCGTGCTCCGTGCGTGTCCTGGGTAGGGTGGAGGATGTTTCAGGTACCTACCAGTGGTAGGGAATTCAAATTCGAATTTGAATTTGAGGTTTATTTGATTTACACATATATATATATATATATGTGTGGTTTTTGGAAAATCAGAGAGAGGATGGCTTCCGTTGCAAATCGGCGACCAAATCTGGCGAAACAAAATGGTAGTTTCGATGTTCTGACTGTGCTGAATGCATTGGCATAGTCCGTTCGTAAATCCGACGGACGGATCTCCAAAAATTGCATGATGGTCGAGAAGGGGTCGAAAGTGGCAAAACGGAAACTTCGCAAAAGACATAATATTTTATGTACCGATTCGCGTGAAATCGAACGTGAGGGTTGTTCGCGCATTTTACACGCGCTGTGAGGGATTCAGCCAAAAATATGGAGTTGTGGAGGACTTATTTGCAAAGTTGCACTCATGTATATAAAGGGGCCTTAGGGTTTCATGGATCGAAACCCTAACCGTAGCTCTCTCCACCCCGAGCTGTGCCCCCAGCAGCCTCATCTCCTTCTCCCCTATGCGCCGCACGCCACCCGACCGCCGCCGACCGAGCTCCGGCCGGCCAACCGCCGCCAACATCACCTTCTTCCCCTCCTTCATCTCCTCCACTACCTTGTCTCTTTCCACCTCGGCCGAACCTTGTGTAGGTTGCTTCCTCACCCTCGGGTTTCCCTCCGGTGACACCCTTGGACCTCCGGCGACCCTCCCCGCCGACTGCTACCGCCCCCGTGCGCCGCCGCGGCGGCTGCAACACCCTGCGGGCTGGATCTGTGAGCCGAGCCTGGCTGCGCCGCCTCCCCTGCCGCCGGATGCCGTCCCCGACCCTCCCTCTTCGGTCTCAGAGGAGGCCCACGCCCCTCCCCTGACAGCTCCGGCCGCCGCCGTGGCCGGAGGGACTCGCTGAGCCCGAGCTGAGGCATTGCGGGCTCGGGTTGCTCCAGCGTCGCCGCCGCCGCCGCCTTCCGCCGCCGGCCAGCGTGAGCGCCGGCTTTCCCTGGTCGGGCGCACCTGGCTGCTGCCGGCGCCCCCACCACCGGAGCTCCCTGCCGGCCGGATTGAATCTGTGCTCTCCACTGGGTTCTTGCGGCTAGAGCATCAGTGCCCGCCGTCGCCGCCGCCGCCTCCCGTCGCTGGCCGACACGCGCCCCGGCCACCCTCCATCGACGGCATCCGCCTGCCGCCGGTGCACCCGCCGCCGAGCCGCCGCCGGCCGTGTCCTAGGCCCCCTCTGCCCGGTAAGCTTAAATGAAGCTATTTTTGGGAGTTTTTGGGTTGTCTCCACTGTTCCAGCGACCCGGGGCTGTTCCGATGCCTCCGGAGGTGAGCACGGTGATTTTCGATCAGTGCTGATCACAGCGCTCACCTCATTTGTGGTCAGCGGGTTCCGAATCTGTAGATTCGACGTGGTTTACTCATAGTGCACGTAGTTTGCTGAACTTTGGGTCGCTCTCGCGCCTTCCACAATGAGCCGCTGTGCTCCGGATAGTGAGCACGGCCTCCGGCGTGTCGAGATCTGTTAGCATGTGTCTCGGCTGACCCCGTAAACCCCCCGGTTTGCAGTAACGAGCCACAAAAACCTCGTTAATTACATAAAATAATGCAATTTTATGTAATGGTTGGGAGTTTTATGCAATTTTGCATCTTGTGGCTGCTGTGGGCAGTACGTGTGTGTGGTAGGTGATCTCTGGACTGATCGTCCAAGGTCCAATGCCTTCGCGGAAATTGAAAATTGATTTCGGTGCGTTTTTTCGGCAAAATTCGTCGACGGAACGCGGTTTCGGTTCGGATTTCTTCCGACGTTGTTAGACTACACTATGTGTTGCCGCTAAACCTTGTTGGCTGGTCACTTACATCGTTTCGAAGGTTCGGAGACGACGAGTGAGCGACGGTGGGTTCCGGTGTCGAAATTGACACTTTCGGGAACTCGGATCGGAACGGTTATGCAACGATAATCGTTCTGATGTGAGATCTTGTGTTTTCTGCCAAGATATCCAAAACGATGTGTTTGGTGGCAGCGGGTGACTCGTGGCACGAGTCGGTGAGTTCCGAGACACTTCGTGGGTCCCGGCGGAATCCCGGTGCGATTTTCGGGACTTCCGGCGAGTTACGGTAATCGATTTTGGGAAACCGATTTCCGTAGGATTATGTGTGAGACTTGTGTCAGTTCTTTCGTTGAGTCAGTAGGGGTTTGTCTCTGACTCGGTGGAACCATCATAGGTTCGGTTGACTTCTTGCGCGTCCAGGATTCAGACGCGACTGTGACAGGTGGGTACTTCGATCCGAAGTCGGTAAAGTGGTGCATGCTCGGTGATCTCTATCCTTGTTAACTTCTTTCGTTACTTGATATTGGTTGAGCATTCTTTCACCACTTGACTTCGTAGTTAATCACTCTACAGTTATTCCTATTTCATATGGTCATGATCTAGTAGTAGAGTGACGTTCCTGATGATTTGACATTAGTTGACTTTATAGTCGGTGACAATCGTATTCATACATGATATAGTTTGACAGATAGTTGACTTCATAGTCGGTGACATACATAACATGATTTGACATTAGTTGACTTCATAGTCGGTGACACTCGTATTCATACATGATATGATTTGACATTAGTTGACTTCGTAGTCGGTGACATTTCTAACGGTCTATTGCATGACTTGCTCTGTTTGATCTGATTGGTCGGTGATATTGTTCTATCCTTGAGATAGAGGTTAACCTGGTTGGTCGGTTACACTTTGTTGGACTTTACTTCGGCTATCCGCCGACAGTGGGCTATTGAGCATATCGCATCGATCGCCACTGCTCATATGCATTTCACGTACACCAGCGGTCTGATCCATCGCAGGAGGGTGTTCTTTTTCGAAAAAGTGGTCGTACATCCGACCCGTGAGCTCAGCGGTCATTTGCTGGGTTATATGCCAGGGAGACCCCAGCGGTCATTTGCTCGGGTCACATCCCTGCTAGAGCGGGAGTGGCTTAGCCTGAGGTCTTTGGACTAATACGGCAGGTAGATTGGGTATTTTCGGATGATCTGTCTGGTTGATGCCTACTTGCATTCTGTCTGCATTACAGTAGCGGTTAGTTATATTTTCCTTTACTGTTGTTTACCCCTGTATCTTTGCTACTGTAGTTATGATATCCATGTATGCATTATGTTCTATTTTATAGTATCGGTTAGTTATATGTTCTATTACTATCGTTTTCCTTCCGGTATTACTGCTACTGTATTTGTGTTATTTGCTCATGACTTTGGTTATTTCTTCCTGTACCGGTGAGTACTTCTCGCCTTCGTCGGCTTGCGGTACCCACTGGGAGGGGAGACATGTTTACATGTTCTCACCTCCCACCATTTTTCAGGTGACGCGGGCGGTGAGGGTTGGGATGATGCGTGAGGACGGTGCTAGATAGTTGTACCCAGGGTATCCGTTGATGATGTTCAGTAACCTTCTGTTGGATTGGTTTCCACTGATGTTCATATGTTAAGTGATGTATCTGAATTATTGTTATATTATGTTCATTAGATGTTGTGTTGTGTGGTTGCATGTCTGGTTGTCTATGTGTTGTATTGCTACGCCGTGCATGTACAAAGGAGACTATGTCCGTCCATACAAAGGATCCTTTGTTCATGTGGCGGGTCTGTGTGCGTCCGCCGGGTGTTCTCAAAGGTGTTCAAAAAAAAAAAAAACTTACACGTTTTCTGCTAGCTTTCCTAAAAAGAATTTATAAAAGAACCCCGGGGCGTGACAGATTAAGATGGTATTAGAGCAAATGTCAACCACAATCAACCACGGTAGGATGACCCATAGGATGACCTAAGGCATATAGGTACGTGAGAGCGCGGGGTTGATGGGATTAAGTCCCGGTGTCTGGGTCGAGATTTAATGATCTCAAGGTGTATGTTTTTCTATTATCACCCCGTATTTTGTGCTACAGGCTTTTGTTCACTTCTTACCTTGTGGATGTTTTGCGGTATTGGCGTAGGCTCGTGCTTCTACTGGGAGTGGTGGCAGTTTACCAGGCTGATATCAAGTGGCAGGGTGAGATTCCCGGGCATTGCCATTCGTTGGCTGGTGGTGGCCTTTACAGGCCAGGTGACGGCACTGATTGGGTCTGCACAGTTGATTCGACTGCTTTTGGCTAGGTCCCACTTCCTATGTAGAGCACGAGAGCCACTGCGAGCGTCTCTACGGAGACGACACTAAGATCAGTCACGGTCGTGACTATAGTGGGGGCTACTTGAGTATAGCCCAGGGTTCGGTAGCGGCCGCTTGGGCGGCTGCGATGTTAGTGTTTCTCTCTTTGGCCTTGTGGGTATGGCTGTGATGCCTACCTCTTCTTTCTTTTGATTGTGGAATCATCAGTGTGGGCCTTTCGACCTTCAGCTAGTTCTTACGTTGAACTGACGTTTGTTGGAATTAGTTCGACACAGTTGTGGTGTCGGGTCTCCGTTGGTGCATACATCGTATGCGGATATCCTAACATCCAAATTGGTGTGTTATGGGATTGTAGGTGGTCATTGTTCGCGAGATATTCCAGGGTGTTGTTGGAGTTCTCGGAGCTTTGGGCATTGTTTGGGTGTAGTACGAAAATCGGTTAAAGAAACCATTTCCTTAAGCCTTAGTTTTGTGCGGTTCGCGACCTACTATCGCTACCAGTTATTGGATGTTGAGAGCCAAAAGACTCTTAGTGAGTTGGCTCAGGGTTGACCTGATTTCGAATGTCGACTTGCAAAGTCGATGTTTCGACGATTTTGGTTGTGAACTTTTGGGTTCAGTAAAGATGTATCAGATGGCTTGATACTTCGATTTGTCGCGCTTCCAACTTGTTGGTGGCAGTGAATCTTCAGGTATTTCGCTTTTCTTTTGGTAAGTACGTTGGCTGCAGATAACGTAGTTTCAAAAGTTGGGACGAAATACCTTTCCCCGCTGGGGAGTATCTGGATTGGGTCGGTGTGGTCTCTTGCAAGACGAACTATAAAGATTGTCTTGTGGGAAAGCTTGAGTGGCGATCATCCCTGATCACGTAGTGAGCCTGGGGTTATTCCCTGGCAGGTTTGCGCAGTTGATTTATCGTTACTGCTGGTTGTTTCGACTCTGGTTTAAGTCTGATGCTTATTAGCTCTGTAATTGTGCCTTTCACAACTAAAAGGTTTGCTTTGGTTGGTAATCTCGGTCTTTTGCCGGGAGGTTTGGAATCGTGATTGATGAGTGTCGTGAGCCTGGTTGTTGGCTCCGAGGTCGCTGTGTGTGATGGCGTACAAGGGTTACGACGAGGCTTATCGTACAACCTCAGAGTGGAATGCTTGTCCAGTCACTTAGTGACAGGTTTGCCTTGGTCTCACTAAGACTGGTGTTTGGTGTTGCTAGGAACATCGATCGCTAGGGTTCCTTTTGGGACGGCAGCGACAGGGTCTCGTAGAGACAGGTGTTGGGCATCACTGGTGGTTATTATCGCGTATTGCAATTGGCAAATCGTGCACCAAGTGATGGACTTGCAAGGAACTTATGTTGGTTTCATTGAAATATTGAGCGAACAAAATTGTCAAGCTCAATTGGTAATGGCAGTCTTCGACCTTTTGGCCCAGGCGGAAGGTGAGGTCTTGGACCTAGGAGTGTCGAATACCGCAAGTGGGTTTTCGATGCTAAGGGTTTGACTTCGGCTGTTTTTATTTCAGACTTGTGGCGTTGTCCCGGGATTTTTCTGCGTGAACTTTCGACGTAGTTGAGTCGGTTACTGCTACGCGGACCAAGGTTGGGTGGACCTAGAGTTTCTGAGTGGGGAGTTATTATCCCAGTTTTGGCAAATATGGGATCGGATAGTCCTGGTCGCGGTACTGTTTTTGTCCGCAGGTTATTGGATGGTGGTGATCCCGGTGGTTTTGGTCCATAAATTTTGGGTTGGTATGTTTTCCCCTCGTCTCCTCCGAGTGGGACCGTAGTATTATTCTCCCCTACTTCGGAGATTGATCTATCCTGATTCAAGGCTAGAAATTAGAATTGGGGGTAGCATCAATACTCGAAGGAGAAACCAATAGCGATTTGGTATCCAAATTTGATTATGGTAGGTGCGTAGTCAAGTTTCGGGGACGAAACTTCTTTTAAGGGGGGATAATGTGAGGACTGAGAATTTGGCTGTGTAGCTAAACTCTTTGTTGATGATGTTTTTGTGTATAACTCAATTACATAAGCACTCGTCAAGTTTCAGGAGAAAACGAGTTAGGATGGAGAAGTTACGCGATCTTTACTAACCACTTAAAGTGAATAGTAACTCGGGTTTTCCGAAGAGGCCAATAAGTAGTGATGGCTTCTGGTGAGTCTCGGACTCCATTCATAGTGATACAATAGCTCGTTTTCAATGGTCCGACTATCCCGGACCCACTGGCGCTGACGGATTTTTGTTTTGACGCACGGTTTCCAAGAAAATTGGATTTTATCGCAAAGAGGGTTTTTGTTCTTTGCTGTTCTTGCGTTGTAAAACTTCTCATGCTCCGTGCGTGTCCTGGGTAGGATGGAGGATGTTTCAGGTACCTACCAGTGGTAGGGAATTCAAATTCAAATTTGAATTTGAGGTTTATTTGATTTACACATATATATGTGTGGTTTTTGGA
Organism: Puya raimondii; assembly: GCA_016920855.1. NCBI lineage: Eukaryota > Viridiplantae > Streptophyta > Magnoliopsida > Poales > Bromeliaceae > Puya > Puya raimondii. Next base: position 17,651,918 of record JABWPP010000048.1, on the reverse strand, counting down.
AAATCGGAGAGAGGATGGCTTCTGTCGCAAATAGACAACCAAATCTGGCGAAACAAAATGGTAGTTTCAATGTTCTGACTGTGCTAAATGCGTTGGCATAGTCCGTTCCCAAATTCCACAAGCGGATCTCCAAAAATTGCATGATGATCGAGAAGGGGTCGAAAGTGGCAAAACGGAAACTTCGCAAAAGTCATAATATTTTATGTATCGATTCGCGTGAAATCGAACGTGAGGGTACGTTTGTGCATTTTACACGCGCTGTGAGGGATTCAGCCAAAAATATGTAGTTGTGGAGGACTTATTTGCAAAGTTGCACTCATGTATATAAAGGGGCCTTAGGGTTTCATGGATCGAAACCCTAACAGTAGCACTCTCCACCCCGTGCTGTGCCCCTAGCAGCCTCATCTTCTTCTCCTCTATGGGCCGCGCGCCACCCGGCCGCCTCCGACCGAGCCCCGACCGGCCAACCGCCGCCAACATCACCTTCTTCCTCTCCTCCATCTCCTCCACCACCTTGTCTCTTTCCACCTCGGCCGAACATTGTGTAGGTTGCTTCCTCACCCTCGGGTATCCCTCCGGTGACACCCTTGGACCTCCGGCGACCCTCCCCGCCGACTGCTGCCGCCCCCGTGCGCCGTCGCAGCGACTGCAACACCATGCGGCCTGGATCTGTGGCAGTGCGGCCGAGCCTGCCTGCGCCGCCTCCCCTGCCGCCGGCTGCCGTCCCTGACCCTCCCTCTTCGATCTCAGAGGAGGCCCGCGCCCCTCTCCTGACTGCTCCGGCCGCCGCCGTGGCCGGAGGGACTCGCTGAGCCCGAGCTGAGGCAGTGCGGGCTCGGGTTGCTCCAGCGTCGCCGCCGCCGGCCAGCGTGAGCGCCGGCTTCCCCTGGTCGGCCGCACCCGGCTACTGCCGGCGCCCCCATCGTCGGAGCTCCCTGTAGACCGGATTGAATCCGTGCTCTCCACTGGGTTCTTGCGGCTAGGACATCAGTGCCCTCCGTCGCCGCCGCCGCCTCCCGTCGCCGGCCGACGCGCGCCCCGGCCTACCTCCTTCGCCGGCACCCGCCTGCCGCCGGTGCGCCCGCCGCCGAGCCGCCACCGGCCGTGTCCTAGGCCCCCTCTGCCCGGTAAGCTTAAATGAAGCTATTTTTGGGAGTTTTTGGGTTGTCTCCACTATTCCAGCGACCCGGGGCTGTTCCAATGCCTCCGGAGGTGAGCACGGTGATTTTCGATCAGTGCTGATCACAGCGCTCACCTCATTTGTGGTCAGCGGGTTCCGAATCTGTAGATTCGACGTGGTTTACTCATAGTGCACATAGTTCCCTAAACTTTGGGTCGCTCCCGCGCCTTCCATAGTGAGCCGATGTGCTCCGGATAGTGAGCACGGGCTCCGGCGTGTCGAGATCTGTTAGCCTGTGTCTCGGCTGACCCCGTAAACCCCCGGTTTGCGGTAACGAGCCACAAAACCTCGTTAATTACCTAAAATAATGCAATTTTATGTAATGGTTGGGAGTTTTATGCAATTTTGCATCTTGTGGCTGCTGTGGGCAGTACGTGTGTGTGGTAGGTAATCTCTGGATTGATCGTCCAAGGTCCAATGCCTTCGCGGAAATCGAAAATTGATTTCGGTGCATTTTTCGGGGAAATTCGCCGACGGAACGCGGTTTCGGTTCGGATTTCTTCCGACGTTGTTAGACTACACTATGTGTTGCCGCTAAGCCTTGTTGGCTGGTCACTTACATCATTTTGAAGGTTCGGAGACGACGAGTGAGCGACGGTGGGTTCCGGTGTCGAAATTGACACTTTCGGGAACTCGGATCGGAACGGTTATGCAACGATAATCGTTCTGATGTGAGATCTTGTGTTTGCTGCCAAGATATCCAAAACGATGTGTTTGGTGGCAACGGGTGACTCGTGGCACGAGTCGGTGAGTTCCGAGACACTTCGTGGGTCCCGGCGGAATCCCGGTGCGATTTTCGGGACTTCCGGCGAGTTACGGTAATCGATTTTGGGAAACCGATTTCCGTAGGATTATGTGTGAGACTTGTGTCAGTTCTTTCGTTGAGTCAGTAGGGGTTTGTCTCTGACTCGGTGGAACCATCGTAGGTTCGGTTGACTTCTTGCGCGTCTAGGATTCAGACGCGACTGTGACAGGTGGGTACTTCGATCCGAAGTCGGTAAAGTGGTGCATGCTCGGTGATCTCTATCCTTGTTAACTTCTTTCGTTACTTGATATTGGTTGAGCATTCTTTCACCACTTGACTTCGTAGTTAATCACTCTACAGTTATTCCTATTTCATATGGTCATGATCTAGTAGTAGAGTGACGTTCCTGATGATTTGACATTAGTTTACTTTATAGTCGGTGACACTCGTATTCATACATGATATAGTTTGACAGATAGTTGACTTCATAGTCGGTGACATACATAACATGATTTGACATTAGTTGACTTCATAGTCGGTGACACTCGTAGTTATACATGATATGATTTGACATTAGTTGACTTCGTAGTCGGTGACATTTCTAACGGTCTATTGCATGACTTGCTCTGTTTGATCTGATTGGTCGGTGATATTGTTCTATCCTTGAGATAGAGGTTAACCTGGTTGGTCGGTTACACTTTGTTGGACTTTACTTCGGCTATCCGCCGACAGTGGGCTATTGAGCATATCGCATCGATCGCCACTGCACATATGCATTTCACGTACACCAGCGGTCTGATCCATCGCAGGAGGGTGTTCTTTTTCGGAAAAGTGGTCGTACATCCGACCCGTGAGCTCAGCGGTCATTTGCTGCGTTATATGCCAGGAAGACCCCAGCGGTCATTTGCTCGGGTCACATCCCTGCTAGAGCAGGAGTGGCTTAGCCTGAGGTCTTTGGACTAATACGGCAGGTAGATTGGGTATTTTCGGATGATCTGTCCGGTTGATGCCTACTTGCATTCTGTCTGCATTACAGTAGCGGTTAGTTATATTTTCCCTTACTGTTGTTTACCCCTGTATCTTTGCTACTGTAGTTATGATATCCATGTATGCATTCTGTTCTATTTTATAGTATCGGTTAGTTATATGTTCTATTACTGTCGTTTTCCTTCCGGTATTATTGCTACTGTATTTGTGTTATTTGCTCATGACTTTGGTTATTTCTTCCTATACCGGTGAGTACTTCTCGCCTTCGTCGGCTTGCGGTACCCACTGGGAGGGGAGACATGTTTACATGTTCTCACCTCCCACCATTTTTTTCAGGTGACGCGGGCGGTGAGGGTTGGGATGATGCGTGAGGACGGTGCTAGATAGTTGTACCCAGGGTTATCCGTTGATGATGTTCAGTAACCTTCTGTTGGATTGGTTTCCACTGATGTTCATATGTTAAGTGATGTATCTGAATTATTGTTATATTATGATCATTAGATGTTGTGTTGTGTGGTTGCATGTCTGGTTGTCTATGTGTTGTATTGCTACGCCGTGCATGTACAAAGGAGACTCTGTCCGTCCATACAAAGGATCCTTTGTTCATGTGGCGGGTCTGTGTGCGTCCGCCGGGTGTTCTCAAAGGTGTTCAAAAAAAAAAAAAACTTACACGTTTTCTGCTAGCTTTCCTAAAAAGAATTTATAAAAGAACCCCGGGGCGTGACAGATTAAGATGGTATTAGAGCAAATGTCAACCACAATCAACCACGGTAGGATGACCCATAGGATGACCTAAGGCATATAGGTACGTGAGAGTGCGGGGTTGTTGGGATTAAGTCCCGGTGTCTGGGTCGAGATTTAATGATCTCAAGGTGTATGTTTTTCTATTATCACCCCGTATTTTGTGCTACAGGCTTTTGTTCACTTCTTACCTTGTGGATGTTTTGCGGTATTGGCGTAGGCTCGTGCTTCTACTGGGAGTGGTGGCAGTTTACCAGGCTGATATCAAGTGGCAGGGTGAGATTCCCGGGCATTGCCATTCGTTGGCTGGTGGTGGCCTTTACAGGCCAGGTGACGGCACTGATTGGGTCTGCACAGTTGATTCGACTGCTTTTGGCTAGGTCCCACTTCCTATGTAGAGCACGAGAGCCACTGCGAGCGTCTCTACGGAGACGACACTAAGATCAGTCACGGTCGTGACTATAGTGGGGGCTACTTGAGTATAGCCCAGGGTTCAGTAGCGGCCGCTTGGGCGGCTGCGATGTTGGTGTTTCTCTCTTTGGCCTTGTGGGTATGGCTGTGATGCCTACCTCTTCTTTCTTTTGATTGTGGAATCATCAGTGTGGGCCTTTCGACCTTCAGCTAGTTCTTACGTTGAACTGACGTTTGTTGGAATTAGTTCGACACAGTTGTGGTGTCGGGTCTCCGTTGGTGCATACATCGTATGCGGATATCCTAACATCCAAATTGGTGTGTTATGGGATTGTAGGTGGTCATTGTTCGCGAGATATTCCAGGGTGTTGTTGGAGTTCTCGGAGCTTTGGGCATTGTTTGGGTGTAGTACGAAAATCGGTTAAAGAAACCATTTCCTTAAGCCTTAGTTTTGTGCGGTTCACGACCTACTGTCGCTACCAGTTATTGGATGTTGAGAGCCAAAAGACTCTTAGTGAGTTGGCTCAGGGTTGACCTGATTTAGAATGTCGACTTGCAAAGTCGATGTTTCGACGATTTTGGTTGTGAAATTTTGGGTTCAGTAAAGATGTATCAGATGGCTTGATACTTCGATTTGTCGCGCTTCCAACTTGTTGGTGGCAGTGAATCTTCAGGTATTTCGCTTTTCTTTTGGTAAGTACGTTGGCTGCAGACAACGTAGTTTCAAAAGTTGGGACGAAATACCTTTCCCCGCTGGGGAGTATCTGGATTGGGTCGGTGTGGTCTCTTGCAAGACGAACTATAAAGATTGTCTTGTGGGAAAGCTTGAGTGGCGATCATCCCTGATCACGTAGTGAGCCTGGGGTTATTCCCTGGCAGGTTTGCGCAGTTGATTTATCGTTACTGCTGGTTGTTTCGACTCTGGTTTAAGTCTGATGCTTATTAGCTCTGTAATTGTGCCTTTCACAACTAAAAGGTTTGCTTTGGTTGGTAATCTCAGTCTTTTGCCGAGAGGTTTGGAATCGCGATTGATGAGTGTCGTGAGCCTGGTTGTTGACTCCGAGGTCGCTGTGTGTGATGGCGTACAAGGGTTACGACGAGGCTTATCGTACAACCTCATAGTGGAATGCTTGTCCAGTCACTTAGTGACAGGTTTGCCTTGGTCTCACTGAGACTGGTGTTTGGTGTTGCTAGGAACATCGATCGCTAGGGTTCCTTTTGGGACGGCAGCGACAGGGTCTCGTAGAGACAGGTGTTGGGCATCACTGGTGGTTATTATCGCGTATTGCAATTGGCAAATCGTGCACCAAGTGATGGACTTGCAAGGAACTTATGTTGGTTTGATTGAAATATTGAGCGAACAAAATTGTCAAGCTCAATTGGTAATGGCAGTCTTGGACCTTTTGGCCCAGGCGGAAGGTGAGGTCTTGGACCTAGGAGTGTCGAATACCGCAAGTGGGTTTTCGATGCTAAGGGTTTGACTTCGGCTGTTTTTATTTCAGACTTGTGGCGTTGTCCCGGGATTTTTCTGCGTGAACTTTCGACGTAGTTGAGTCGGTTACTGCTACGCGGACCAAGGTTGGGTGGACCTAGAGTTTCTGAGTGGGGAGTTATTATCCCAGTTTTGGCAAATATGGGATCGGATAGTCCTGGTCGCGGTACTGTTTTTGTCCGCAGGTTATTGGATGGTGGTGATCCCGGTGGTTTTGGTCCATAGATTTTGGGTTGGTATGTTTTCCCCTCGTCTCGTCCGAGTGGGACCGTAGTATTATTCTCCCCTACTTCGGAGATTGATCTATCCTGATTCAAGGCTAGAAATTAGAATTGGGAGTAGCATCAATACTTGAAGGAGAAACCAATAGCGATTTGGTATCCGAATTTGATTATGGCAGGTGCGTAGTCAAGTTTCGGGGACGAAACTTCTTTTAAGGGGGGATAATGTGAGGACTGGGAATTTGGCTGTGTAGCTAAACTCTTTGTTGATGATGTTTTTGTGTATAACTCAATTACATAAGCACTCATCAAGTTTCAGGAGAAAACGAGTTAGGATGGAGAAGTTACGCGATCTTTACTAACCACTTAAAGTGAATAGTAACTCGGGTTTTCCGAAGAGGCCAATAAGTAGTGATGGCTTCTGGTGAGTCTCGGACTCCATTCATAGTGATCCAATAGCTCGTTTTCAATGGTCCAACTGTCCCGGACCCACGAGTGCTGACGGATTTTGGTTTTGACGCACGGTTTCCAAGAAAATTGGATTTTATCGCAAAGAGGGTTTTTGTTCTTTGATGTTCTTGCGTTGTAAAACTTCTTATGCTCCGTGCGTGTCCTGGGTAGGATGGAGGATGTTTCAGGTACCTACCAGTGGTAGGGAATTCAAATTCAAATTTGAATTTGAGGTTTATTTGATTTACACATATATATGTGTGGTTTTTGGAAAATCGGAGAGAGGATGGCTTCCGTCGCAAATCGACAACCAAATCTTGCGAAACAAAATGGTAGTTTCAATGTTCTGACTGTGCTAAATGCGTTGGCATAGTCCGTTCCCAAATTCGACGGACGGATCTCCAAAAATTGCATGATGATCGAGAAGGGGTCGAAAGTGGCAAAACGGAAACTTCGCAAAAGTCATAATATTTTATGTATCGATTCGCGTGAAATCGAACGTGAGGGTACGTTTGTGCATTTTACACGCGTTGTGAGGGATTCAGCCAAAAATATGGAGTTGTGGAGGACTTATTTGCAAAGTTGCACTCATGTATATAAAGGGGCCTTAGGGTTTCATGGATCGAAACCCTAAAAGTAGCTCTCTCCACCCCGAGTTGTGCCCCTAGCAGCCTCATCTTCTTCTCCTCTATGCGCCGCGCGCCACCCGGCCGCCTCCGACCGAGCCCCGGCCGGCCAACCGCCGCCAACATCACCTTCTTCCTCTCCTCCATCTCCTCCACCACCTTGTCTCTTTCCACCTCGGCCGAACATTGTGTAGGTTGCTTCCTCACCCTCGGGTATCCCTCCGGTGACACCCTTGGACCTCCGGCGACCCTCCCCGCCGACTGCTGCCGCCCCCGTGCGCCGTCGCAGCGGCTGCAACACCATGCGGCCTGGATCTGTGGCAGTGCGGCCGAGCCTGCCTGCGCCGCCTCCCCTGCCGCCGGCTGCCGTCCCTGACCCTCCCTCTTCGATCTCAGAGGAGGCCCGCGCCCCTCTCCTGACTGCTCCGGCCGCCACCGTGGCCGGAGGGACTCGCTGAGCCCGAGCTGAGGCAGTGCGGGCTCGGGTTGCTCCAGCGTCGCCGCCGCCGGCCAGCGTGAGCGCCGGCTTCCCCTGGTCGGCCGCACCCGGCTACTGCCGGCGCCCCCATCGTCGGAGCTCCCTGTAGACCGGATTGAATCCGTGCTCTCCAATGGGTTCCTGCGGCTAGGACATCAGTGCCCTCCGTCGCCGCCGCCGCCTCCCGTCGCCGGCTGACGCGCGCCCCGGCCTACCTCCGTCGCCGGCACCCGCCTGCCGCCGGTGCGCCCGCCGCAGAGCCGCCACCGGCCGTGTCCTAGGCCCCCTATGCCCGGTAAGCTTAAATGAAGCTATTTTTGGGAGTTTTTGGGTTGTCTCCACTGTTCCAGCGACCCGGGGCTATTCCGATGCCTCCGGAGGTGAGCACGGTGATTTTCGATCAGTGCTGATCACAGCGTTCACCTCATTTGTGGTCAGCGGGTTCCGAATATGTAGATTCGACGTGGTTTACTCATAGTGCACGTAGTTCGCTGAACTTTGGGTCGCTCCCGCGCCTTCCATAGTGAGCCGCTGTGCTCCGGATAGTGAGCACGGGCTCCGGCGTGTCGAGATCTGTTAGCCTGTGTCTCGGCTGACCCCGTAAACCCCCGGTTTGCGGTAATGAGCCACAAAACCTCGTTAATTACATAAAATAATGCAATTTTATGTAATGGTTGGGAGTTTTATGCAATTTTGCATCTTGTGGCTGATGTGGGCAGTACGTGTGTGTGATAGGTGATCTCTGGACTGATTGTCCAAGGTCCAATGCCTTCGCGGAAATCGAAAATTGATTTCGGTGCGTTTTTCGACGAAATTCGCCGACGGAACGCGGTTTCGGTTCGGATTTCTTCCGACGTTGTTAGACTACACTATGTGTTGCCGCTAAGCCTTGTTGGCTGGTCACTTACATCGTTTCGAAGGTTCGGAGACGACGAGTGAGCGACGGTGGGTTCCGGTGTCGAAATTGACACTTTCGGGAACTCGGATCGGAACGGTTATGCAACGATAATCGTTCTGATGTGAGATCTTGTGTTTGCTGCCAAGATATCCAAAACGATGTGTTTGGTGGCAGCGGTGACTCGTGGCACGAGTCGGTGAGTTCCGAGACACTTCGTGGGTCCCGGCGGAATCCCGGTGCGATTTTCGGGACTTCCGGCGAGTTACGGTAATCGATTTTGGGAAACCGATTTCCGTAGGATTATGTGTGAGACTTGTGTCAGTTCTTTCGTTGAGTCAGTAGGGGTTTGTCTCTGACTCGGTGGAACCATCGTAGGTTCGGTTGACTTCTTGCGCGTCTAGGATTCAGACGCGACTGTGATAGGTGGGTACTTCGATCCGAAGTCGGTAAAGTGGTGCCTGCTCGGTGATCTCTATCCTTGTTAACTTCTTTCGTTACTTGATATTGGTTGAGCATTCTTTCACCACTTGACTTCGTAGTTAATCACTCTACAGTTATTCCTATTTCATATGGTCATGATCTAGTAGTAGAGTGACGTTCCTGATGATTTGACATTAGTTGACTTTATAGTCGGTGACACTCGTATTCATACATGATATAGTTTGACAGATAGTTGACTTCATAGTCGGTGACATACATAACATGATTTGACATTAGTTGACTTCATAGTCGGTGACACTCGTATTCATACATGATATGATTTGACATTAGTTGACTTCGTAGTCGGTGACATTTCTAACGGTCTATTGCATGACTTGCTCTGTTTGATCTGATTGGTCGGTGATATTGTTCTATCCTTGAGATAGAGGTTAACCTGGTTGGTCGGTTACACTTTGTTGGACTTTACTTCGGCTATCCGCCGACAGTGGGCTATTGAGCATATCGCATCGATCGCCACTGCTCATATGCATTTCACGTACACCAGCGGTCTGATCCATCGCAGGAGGGTGTTCTTTTTCGGAAAAGTGGTCGTACATCCGACCCGTGAGCTCAGCGGTCATTTGCTGGGTTATATGCCAGGGAGACCCCAGCGGTCATTTGCTCGGGTCACATCCCTGCTAGAGCGGGAGTGGCTTAGCCTGAGGTCTTTGGACTAATACGGCAGGTAGATTGGGTATTTTCGGATGATCTGTCCGGTTGATGCCTACTTGCATTCTGTCTGCATTACAGTAGCGGTTAGTTATATTTTCCTTTACTGTTGTTTACCCATGTATCTTTGCTACTGTAGTTATGATATCCATGTATGCATTCTGTTCTATTTTATAGTATAGGTTAGTTATATGTTCTATTACTGTCGTTTTCCTTCCGGTATTACTGCTACTGTATTTGTGTTATTTGCTCATGACTTTGCTTATTTCTTCCTGTACCGGTGAGTACTTCTCGCCTTCGTCGGCTTGCGGTACCCACTGGGAGGGGAGACATGTTTACATGTTCTCACCCCCTACCATTTTTCAGGTGACGCGGGCGGTGTGGGTTGGGATGATGCGTGAGGATGGTACTAGATAGTTGTACCCAGGGTTATCCGTTGATGATGTTCAGTAACCTTCTATTGGATTGGTTTAGTTCCTCACCCACTGATGTTCGTATGTTAAGTGATGTATCTGAATTATTGTTATATTATGATTATTAGATGTTGTGTTGTGTGGTTGTATGTGTGGTTGTCTATGTGTTGTATTGCTACGTCGTTCATGTACAAAGAAGACTCTGTCCGTCCATACAGAGGATCATTTATTCATGTGGCGGGTCTGTGTGCGTCCGCGGGGTGTTCTCAAAGGTGTTCAAAAAAAAAAAAAAAAACTTACACGTTTTTCGCTAGCTTTCCTAAAAAGAATTTATAAAAGAACCCCGGAACGTGACATTATAAAAGACTGGACATATATATATATATAAAAGACTGGACATATATATATATATATATATATATATATATATATATATATATATATAATAACATACCACAATAGTTTATGATGGCTTGTCAAAAGTTCAATCTTTACGTTTATGAGTTTCAATGAAGAATTCGAGACGACTTGGCTCTCTTCCATGCTCAATTTCCTACATAACATTTGTTATATGAAAACTTAGTACCAAATTTTTTATTCGATATGTATAAATGGAATAAAATAATTCAATTAAAATGCAAAAATCAATAGTTTCTTTACGCACAAATTCATCGTTTTTTCTCTCAAAACTCATGGAGCCTGTCGTGTGATGTGTAATGTGAAGGGAACGTGAGGCCTTCACAAATTGAGAATATAACTACAAGATTTAAACAAATTAATCAATTTCAATATAATTGTAATGAAACTACATAGCTAAATATCAAATAGAATTGTTCTCACTAGTGTATAACCTGACATTTCTCTGAAAATCAATATCGAACAAGATCTACCTATTGGTGCGGAACAACTCCATGTGGGACGTTACTTGCGAGTTGCTGTTCATTTAGATCCTCCAACATGTACTTAGCTTCGAATCTAAAATTCTTCCTCTTTCGGCTCAAGTATTTCAAAACTCACTTATCAACGTCGCTATTTGGGAGGAAAAACTTGCTCTATACCAATAATGAGAAAAAGCAATAAGCATTTCCAAAAATAGAAAGCAAAGGAGACTAACTATAGATTAATAAAGTCATTTCAAAAATTAATAATATATAAAAGTTTCATAATGCGAATAATGCTGTAGAATGTCCGAGTCTTAAGAAGATTAATACACAAATTCTAGGAGGTTGGAAGAGCTAGTTTGCAAAAAAATCTTTTGTTGTATTTAATTAAATCTATTTATATGCGAATAAACAAGTGCGAGGCGAATATCTCTTTATTAAAAATCAACATACTGTTAATAATTTTTCATGAAGTTTTCTCCAACATAGATCTTGCTTTTATTTGTATAAATGCCCTAGATAAACCTGATCAATGGACGAATGATGGCGACATAGATACTCATAAAACAACATAACAAAAAGCAAAGAAAGCGAAAGCTTGATCCGTTAATGCGTAAAGCGGGATATTTGAGCCCAAAAAGCTGTTCATATATACCACACACTTACGCTAATCCACAATTTGCCATTTTAAGATCGACAGGTACATAACAATCCAAGATTAGCGCAGATTAGGCTAGTCAAGACAATTTGTGTCCCACACCTTTTTCCTGCATATGATCTGGACCTAAAAGAGATGGCCAACAAGCATGTTGTATGGAGCATGAAGCATCTACATGGGCTTTCAGTGAATGGTAAAAGCAAGGGTAGGCATGAGCAAAGAAGAAAAGGTGTAGGCAAAAATTACAGGGATTTGAGGCCAATGCTTATGGTTGGTGGAGCCCCTACCGTCCAAATTTTATTAGAAATACACTTAATTACCCTTCCAAGTAATCTAAAATTTATAAATAAAGATTAAAATGATAAAAATAATTAATCGTGTCAAGTTTAGGAGATCAATTTTGTAACGTGATGGCACAACCTTCCAGCTTTTATAACCAATCGGGCACCAATTTTCCATCCGTGCCACCAATCCAAGCCAACCACTTAAGATGCCTCCACTTTTTTTCAAAGGTTGTCCAAAGCGATTGCATTTTATTACAGTTCTTTCTCCAGCTTGTAAATTCCACGTTTTCTTTTTATCCTTCCCTCAGCATCTTTAGCATGTTGACTTCCACGTTTTCTTTTTATCCTTCCCTCAGCATCTACATAGACGAAGCAAATACCAACAATAAAAACACAACAATATCTAACTAACATATAGTTGAATAAAATAGCAAGATAAAAAAAATTATCAATTATCTCTAATATATCTGTACTTTCAACTTCAATTAGCTCTTTCATCTGAGGTTGGTTTTGTGAGCATTCGATATGTGAAGCAGCTTGTGTTGAATTAGATTCTGTTCACGTATGTGACGATCTTGATTGTGAGATAGGCGCCAAATCATTACAACTATTTTGCGCGTCATTACTTCTAATCTCACCATCTCTTAACCTTTTTAATCTAACCATGATTCTAAAACCTGCAAAGCAAATAATTACAAGAAACTAATAGTGAAATAGATTATGATGCGTATTCTCTGAAATTGCACTACTAGAGATCTGATGGTTTCCAACCCCAGAAAAGCAAGTGAAACACATTAAGCGGAAAAAAGAACTGATCCTTCACTTTTCTAGCTGACATCTTTATCAACTTTTAATCATTTTGATTTGGTTGAGTTATTTTCACAAATTGAATTAAAAAACTGTTAGCATTAACATCTTTGCTATCTATCTATCTATCTATCTGTCTATCAATACTAACAGCTGTTGAAATCTGAAGTTATTATCAGTTGAATAAGTACTCAGAACTTAATAAAACCTCTAATTTCTATTATGGATTACAAGTTTTGAGAGGAGGCAATCAAAATAATAACAAGTAATACAGAAAACTGAATGACATGATAAAGAGAACAATACTAAACTGACCATTTGAAGCACATTATTCATGGCTCGTACATTTCCACCCTGTGCAAAACAAGACCAACAGCAATTTCAGCCATCACAAAAGAGCTAATATTTAAAATTCGGTGAAAGAGCAATTGATAAGATATCATCAACCTGTTGTGTAAGTCCATATAGCATTTCATTAATCAGTCATTGAACTAACATTTAAAATAAACAAGTAATACAGATAAAGTTCTATCAACTTGATCTGACTCCCCATGAAGAACCCACTCAGTGTATCCCAATATAAAACCATTCCATACCAATGTTCCTTAACAATTTCTGGAGCAAGTAAGGAGCGATTAAAGCATTTTCGACATAGACAATAAATTTTTTCATTAATAGAGGCCTTCTCATTTGCTGATTTAACAAAAGTAGCAACTCCACCAAGATAATCCTTAGTATTTCACGGCTTATGAATCCAACTTTTATCCATCATTCAGAATTAGAACATCGAATATATGTAAATAACCTATAAAAGCAATAAAAAAGATAGAGTTAACACTTATGAAGCACATAGAACTTCCTCCTTGAAGGACTGATGTTGTAAATCAAGCCTAGTTTTTCATTTTTTTTAAGCTTACAAAGTTAAAAAGCAAATGCAAAATTTAATTAAAGAAAAAATTACTATTTCTCTTGTTCAAGGACTTAGTCTTTTTCTTTTTTGTTCTAAAGCTTTAGGCTATGTGACTTTGGGCCGGACATAATAGTGGAGTAAGATGAAGTCGGGTTTATGAGTTTTGGGCTTAGTCGCTTTACCGGCCACTTTCTTCTTATGGGCTGTGAGCTAAATTTACTATGGCCTGAACATGGAGTGGGTTGAATATGATTGGGCTGGATTTGTTTGTGGGTTGGATTTGAATAATGGACTGAGAAAAGTTAGGTTCTGTGGACTGAATTGGGCTCTATACTAAATGTGGTTTATTTTTGGCTAAACTGAGTTGGATTTGTTTGTGGGATTTGGACTGGGTTGATAAGTTGATTGCAGTGGGTTGGGTTTTATCAAGACAAGATCCATCATAGAGACGCATTTATTATAATATAATCAAGTAAAATAAATTACTAAAAATGCCACAAGAGAAGAGATGGTTGATAAACAAGATGATATAAGAACTTCAAATATGACAAGAAACAAGAAATAATAATAGAAACTCTAAGACATCATGCGCAACTTATAGATCAAACAAAAAATATTTGACTACCGACTTGTTATAAATCAAACAAAAAATATTTAACTACTAACCTTATCAAGTCAGCATATATTGACTTAGTCCAATTAGCAAAATACAAGCCAAGTTTTTGAAATGCTGAAGACATCAGGAAAAATCTAGAGTAAGAAGTTAACCAAAAGGATATGGAACATGATACATTCAATTAGTAAATTATATAAAAATGTGAAATATATATATATATAGAGTCCGGCTACTATGTTATCAATAGCACCAAGCACACTTGGTGCTACCAAGTTTTTCGTCGTTAGATTTACCCCTTTAACCATTTCCACCCGTTTGATCATACTATTTAACCAACCACATACTCAACCCTAGGGGACCACTGTCATCCTAACCGCACATCCCTTAATCCAAGGGCCGAAAACCTAATAGCACCAATGACTTTGTGCTATTAATAGTATAGTAGCCGGCTACTATACTATCAATAGCACCAAGCACACTTTGTGCTACCAAGTTTTCCGTCGTTAGATTTACCCCTTTGACCATTTCCACCCGTTAGATCATACTATTTAACCAACCACATACTCAACCCTAGGGGACCACTGTCATCCTAACCGCACATCCCTTAATCCAAGGGCCGAAAACCTAATAGCACCAATGACTTTGTGTTATTAATAGTATAGTAGCCTAGTTCTATATATATATACATATATATACACATATATACACATATATATACACATATATATACACATATATATATACACATATATATACATATATATATACATATCAATATATGCTTTACAGTTGCTCAAGATGAAATATTCATTGGGAAATCCTAGACATAACCTAACTTTGGTTCAAAATGGTAGGCTTCGTGATGCAAGAAAAATAAAATGGATACAAGAATAAGAAGAAATATATTAAACAAGAATAGAAACTTACATGATTATAAACAAGAAAGTTTCCCTTTCGGGAAGGCCCGAAGGGATGGAAAGAGGACTTCTTTATAGGACTTTCTTGTTACAAGAGGATTATAAGGGAAAACTTTACAGGAGGAGGAAAACAAGGAAAGCCATAGCTATTGCTCTGATACTAGCTCTGGGACTCTGATGCTCTCGATGCCTTGTTAGTGTGGAGGTCCCTTCTATTTATAGCTGGATGGAGGAGCTTTGCCGAAGAAGGAAGAAGCTTGTAGAACATGGAGGTTGTCCTTGAGAAAGAGTGTAGATCGTCCTTGAAGATGCTGGATGTTTTGTAGAAGGTTGGAGAAGAGTGTTGACGGTGTCCTTTCTTTTGTCGTTTTCTTTGTTGTTTTTGCAAAGCGTTCTGAGTGGTGTCCTTTGAAGGGTGAGTGGTGTCCTTTGATGAAGATTAGTGAAGATTCCCGATGATTGAAGATAGATGCCACCTGTAAAGTTATGTTTGTTTGTTTGTTTCCTGTCAAAAAAAATCTCCTAACTTTTGCCTGTAATCGTAAGGATTACAGCGGAGTTTGTTAATCAACAATTATCCCTAAGTTTTGCCTATAACCGTAAGGATTATAGCGGGATTTAATTTTTATTTTTAAAAGTATCCATAACTTTTGCCTTTAACCGTAAGGGTTAAAGCAGGATTAACTTAAGTTTTATCCTATAGTATCCAGATTATGCGTTAAGATACTGTCATCTGAAATATCTGCTCCGGAATTTGTGTCTTGGCTAGAAAATATTGAAGAGAATATGTGTGTTGGAATTGTAGATTTGCTTGATGAGCTTGCTTGTGGGTCTTCCGTAATTATTCTTGGTCCTTCTAATATTTGTAAGACCTGTGCTAATAGCACTGTAATACTGTCTTCTTGTTTTCTTTTCTTCATTATTACCTTCTTTTAGAAACACAATTAGCCTTCTAGATAAAAGAAAGGACACCGTTAACAATTAGCCTCTTTAACAATCTATAATTTACCACCTCCAATACCTCTATTACCTCCCTCACAACCATGTCCAGTCTCCCAACAAAGATCTCAATTACCTCCTCCACAACAAATCCCAGCACCTCCACAAAAAGAAATTATTTCTCGTATACCTCCATCCTATCCATCACTACTTCCATCCCAAATCCTTCTAGATAAAAAACAAAAATAACCTATGCAAGAAAATCCACAGACAGAAGCCATATTGCCACAAGGTATAATACAAGAACCAAAGGACCCAAAAGAATCCTCCGCTTCATCTCCATCAACAAGCAGCCAAATTATGACAAAAAAGGACAAAGGAAAAAAGAAGGTAATAATGAAGAAAAGAAAACAAGAAGACAATATTACAGTGCTATTAGCACAGGTCTTACAAAAATTAGAAGGACCAAGAATAATTACGGAAGACCCACAAGCAAGCTCATCAAGCAAATCTACAATTCCAACACACATATCCTCTTCAATATTTTCTAGCCAAGACACAAATTCCAGAACAGATATTTCAGATGACAGTATCTTAATGCATAATCTGGATACTATAGGATAAAACTTAAGTTAATCCCGCTTTAACCCTTACGGTTAAAGGTAAAAGTTATGGATACTTTTAAAAATAAAAATTAAATCCCGCTATAACCCTTACGGTTATAGGCAAAACTTAGGGATAATTATTGATTAACAAACTCCGCTGTAATCCTTACGATTACAGGCAAAAGTTAGGAGAGATTTTTTTTGACAGGAAACAAACAAACAGACATAACTTTACAGGTGGCATCTATCTTCAATCATCGGGAATCTTCACTAATCTTCATCAAAGGACACCACTCACTCTTCAAACGACACCACTCACCCTTCAAAGGACACCACTCAGAACGCTTTGCAAAAACAACAAAGAAAACGACAAAAGAAAGGACACCGTCAACACTCTTCTCCAACCTTCTACAAAACATCCAGCATCTTCAAGGACGATCTACACTCTTCCTCAAGGACAACCTCCATGTTCTACAAGCTTCTTCCCTCTTCGACAAAGCTCCTCCATCCAGCTATAAATAGAAGGGACCTCCACACTAACAAGGCATCAAGAGCATTAGAGTCCCAGAGCTAGTATCAGAGCAATAGCTATGACTTTCCTTGTTTTCCTCCTCCTGTAAAAATTTTCCTTATAATCCTCTTGTAACAAGTTTGAAAGTCCTGTAAAGAAGTCCTCTTTCCATCCCTTCGGGCCTTCCCGAAAGGGAAACCTTCTTGTTTATAATCATAAAAGTTTCTATTCTTGTTTAATATATTTCTTCTTATTCTTGTATCCATTTTATTTTTCTTGTATCATGAAGCCTACCATTTTGAACCAAAGTTAGGTTATGTCTAGGATTTCCCAATGAATATTTCATCTTGAGCAACTGTAAAGCATATACGCTTGGCAGATTTTATAAGGGTTCGATCAAAGCCGCTTATGCTGCCCAAATGCGCTCAGGCTAAAGATCATATACCCTGAAAACCGTATGCCAGGAGGGTCTTGTGCACCGACAGTTTGTCTCAAGTGGTATTCATCCTGAGGTCTCTTAGGATAACCACCTTAGGAGCAAGATCTTAGGTCTCCTGTATCCAAGAAAAATAAAATGAGATAAAGAATTCTAAGAAATATTTAACAAGATAAAACTTATATTTTTATAGTATAAGAAGGGAGTACCTAGTAGGGATATTTCCAAACTGTTTTTCCTCAATCCTTACATCTTTTTCTTATTATATCTCCTCTTATCTTTTCATCTATATTATATTCTCTTTGAATATTTCTTAGTTTTCCTTTCCTTTTTTCTCTCTAAAATCTATATTATATATATAAAAAAAGTGTATCTTTTTCTGTTTAAGATCTATTTCTATTATATATATCCTTTCCTTCCTATTCTGTATAAAATCCACTTTTTTTTGTATAAAACTTCGCCCTTTCTCTCTTAACTTCTTTGTTATTCTAGCTTTCCGTTTTAGTTCCTTTTGTATTATATTACCTTTCTTTTTAGGATTTAGTCTTAGATCTTTCCGCTTATATTTTCCTTTCATCCTACAAATTAAAAAAAAAAAAAAAAACCCCCGCGCGCCCAATCTAATAAAAGCGATTTGTTTGTGCTTATTCATAGTTAACAAATTAGTTAGTCTATAAATAGCGAAGTGCTATATGATCATTTGCAAAATTCTACGGCCTTATACACAGAATGTTGAATCACTTTGAATTTTATGTAAATGTTAAAATTCTGGGAAAGTGATTACTATGTCATACCAAATTCCGAAAATAGTCCGCACAACTGACCTTTGTGAAATTTTACTGTATCACACTAGCAATATATCATCAGCAACAAGAAAATTATATCTCTCTTTTTAAAAGAAAAGCATAATAAACCAGTATCTCAAACAACAAAAATGAAATGCTATGAAATGGGATCAACAGTTTTCTTTTTGCCTATTCTTATTTCGCAGGCTCAATTAACAGGATATTATTCGTGATCGTCAAAGAAACATAAACCAAACACATGGCGTGCAAAACACAATAATCCAAGTAAAATCATCAGGTAAATGAACCATCCACATGAAATAATCATATAGATTCCTAAATTACTCCAATAAAGGAAGGGAATATTCATGCATCAATTAAAAAAATTTGTGCTAGAGAGAGAAAGAAAGAGAGAGGAGGTAAAGGGGAGGACCTTTCTCTTGTGTGAAGATCGGCAGCGAGAAGATCGGCGACAAAGGGGTCACCAGCGAGGAGATCGCCGGCGAGGTGATCGGTGCCAAAAAGCTCGTCGCCTATGAGTTCGCCGGCGAGGAGCTCGCCGACGAGGAGGAGCTCGCGAGAAGGAGATGGGGAGAATGGGGAGAGTGACGCTTGGGAGAGGGAGAATGAGGGAGAGGCAAGGAGAGGCTTTAGTTATTAATTTATGATACTTTAATTTTTATCCCTTGTCTAGAAAAGTTATCACAAAGAGAAAAAATTTATAAGTATTTTACAAATTTATTATCTTTTAATTTTTAAACTTAGCAAAACTATATTTAGATCATAAATTATTTTTAAATTTAATTTTAAATTATAAATTTAAATAAAGATTATTCTAATTTTAATTCCAAGAGTATAAACTATTAGCTATACCTAATTTATCTTGATATCATAAGCTTACTATACTTTATAAATAAAATTCTATCATATAAAAGCTAAAGTAAAAAATTATTTTAAATACTAAAAAAAAATATAAAAACAAAGGTAAAAAATTATTTTAAACATTGAAATTTTAATTTTAAGTTTAAAAATTTTAAAATTATAAAACTTGCCTTAAAAAAAGTGTATGATAAAAAGAGTGGAAGAACTAAATAGATTTGATATAATAGAAATTAAGTAATAAAAAATTTCTGACAGTTTAAACAACGATGCTTTGCAAAGCGTCAGTATTTATTACATAGTAACGACGCTTGGGTAAAGCGTCATCGAAAAAGCATCCTTTTGTTTTCGATGATTGAGCCTCCAAATCAACGATTGGCACCATTGAACATGATCTAGACCACTTAAAGCATCTAGAAAATCAAATTTCAAATCTTTTCGACATCATTGGCCTAACGATCAAATGGTTTCAAATTTTGTGATTTTAATGGTCGATATGAGACGTTTTCCCATTTAACGATGTAAAGATATCCAAATCAATTAATTTTTTG
Organism: Puya raimondii; assembly: GCA_016920855.1. Taxonomy (NCBI): domain Eukaryota; kingdom Viridiplantae; phylum Streptophyta; class Magnoliopsida; order Poales; family Bromeliaceae; genus Puya; species Puya raimondii. The sequence goes on along the minus strand of JABWPP010000048.1, from coordinate 17,632,348 downwards.
TCAAAAAATTTTTTAAACTATTTAAAACAAGATCTATACTCTTGATCTTGATTACAAGACTCCTATCATCACTTTTTAAAGAGTATTCATTTTCAGCCATTTATTTTTGTGTCCACTTGATGGATAAGATAACAATATCGAAAAAGCATGAAATTTTATTTCTAGATGCTTTAACTGGTCTAGATCATGTTCAACGGTGCTGATCGTTGATTTGGAGGCTCCATCATCGAAAACAAATGGGTGGCAACGGAGCCTGTTTGCTATCAACAGCATTCCAGCTCAGCTCTCTCTCTCTCTCTCTCTCTCTCTCTCTCTCTCTCTCTCTCTCTCTCTCTCTCTCTATATATATATATATATATATATATATATATATATATATATATATATATATATATATATATATATATATATATATATATATATAGTTGAGCTAGAATACTTTTGGAAGCACCAATCCCTTGGTGCTTCCACATTTTTAGCCCTTGGATCTACTTTTTAATTACTAATAGCCTTTAGATCAAACACTATTCCACCTACCACCACCTACCACCACCTACCACCATCATCCCAACCTCCAAATCTCAATCCAAAGGCTATAAACCCACAAGCACCACCTCCTTGATACTCTTAGAAGTATTCTAGCTCAACTCTATATATATATATATATATATATATATATATATATATATATATATATATATATATATATATATATATATATATATATGCAATTGGGAACCCTAACCTTAAACCTAGCCTCCCCTCTCCCCCTCACCCTAGCGCCGCCGTCGCCCCTGCTCTGGGCCGCCATCCTTGTTCCGAGGGCATCCGTTCTCACCTTCGTCGTACTCTAGGTGGCCCTGATTGGCAGATCTTACTGTGCCGCTCTTGCGAAATTTGGAAACTGAAGTTCGAGAAGCCCTGATGCACGCCTCGACCTCCGTTTGCACTTCAGACAACATAACGAGTTTTGATAGGACGAGATCAATCGAGCTGCTCTGCTGGTGAGGCTCCAAAGCACACAATTTGTGATATTAGACTAAAACTCTAACTTTTGTATATTAACGTTGTAATTGGTGCGAAGCTATGCGGTTTTTATGCCTCCAGTAGTGTGTATGCATGGTGTTTGACCTTTGGACTGATTGTCTTAGGTCGTGGGCTGTTGTGAAGTTTAGTTTAAATTTCGGTGCAATTATCGGCCAAATCAGCCATTCAATCGCAGTTCTAGTTTGAAATTCATGTTCGATCATTGTGGACGCTCTGCATCTGTTGCCGAGCCCTGTCGGCAAGCCACCCTCACTGCCTCTTGTGTTTGGAAGAAATGGGAAGGTATTTGGTGGGTTTCAGAATTGAAATAGGCTTTCCCGGGAACTCGGCGTAGTTCAGTTTACAATTATCATACTCACTTTGTGTCGTTTTTGTGTGTTACTGCCCGGACACCTAAATTGGTGCATCTCGAGACAGAGGGTGGTGTTCAATGACTATTGATATCCTCTGAGAGACTTCGTAGGTTTTCAAAGTGTTCCGATAAATTGCCAAGTATTTCTGGCGGGTTTCGGGAATCGGTAAAAGGCACTGATTGCCCAGTTGGTTTTCGGGAAGTGAGTTAGGTGGTTTTATATCAATTAGGGGTAGCCTTCTATTGTCAAGTGGATTGTGACTCTGGATCTTTCATAGGTCCAGGCGACTTGTTGGAGCACTACTAGAGCTAAGTGCTTTACCGGATTACAGGTGGGTACTTCGATCCGAAGTCGATTCAGCGGTGCCTACTCAGTGACTTCTTTTCTTTCTTCTCCTTTGTGATTGCATAATATATTCATATTTTATCTATTGAGCTTTTGGACATCTTTTGACTTCCTATTTGACTATTCTACGGTTACTTTCATCTTATTGTTATCATGATCTAGTTGTGGAGTAGTATGTTTTGTGATTAGTTGTTATAAATTGACTTGACAACTTGGCGTTTGGTGACATTTTGTATCTGTTGCATGGTGATTTGATTATTTAGATCTGATAGGTCAGTGACATGGTGACATTTCTTCGAAAATATTAGATCTGATTGGTCGAACATTGTTGTGGATTACTTTTTCAGTGTTTGTCATTGTTGGCCATTGAGTATATTGCATTGATTGCCACAGATTGTGAGTTTTTTCATGTACACTAGCGGTCTGATCCACTGCAAAAGAGTGTTCTTTTTTTAAAAAGTTGTCGTACTTCCAACCCCTGAGCTATACGCTGTACTTGCCAAGGATATATGCCAGCGGGCGAGTAGGACATGGCTTTGCCTGAGGTCTTTAGATCAATACGGTAGATGATTGGTTTATTTGTATTATTCATCCATTTTGACGCACTTTGTGTATCATTGTTCATTACAACAATGCCATTTATGCATTGATTGGTATTTGTCGTTTCCTTCCTGTTATTACTGCTACTATACCTGTATTCTTATATGTTGTAATTGTGTATCAGTGTCTACCTTACCTTACAGTAGTGGTTGTTCATACATTTATGGCTAGTCGTTATTCCATTGCTACTATATCTGCTTTCCTTGTTCATTACAGTTGATTATATCTCTTGTTTGCCAATGAATGCAACTTGCCTTCATCGGCTTGCGGTATCCACTAAAAAACCTTAGATTGGTTTCTCACAACCTCTTTTTTAGGTAGCTCGATTGGTGAGGGTCGAGACAGTGCATGAGGATGGTTCTAGATAGCTCTGTCCCGAGTTGGTCCCTTGTTGATTTTTACATTCATGCTCTCAGTTCAGTTTTTTGTTGCTGTTGGATTAGTTCTTTGATTTAGATATTTTGGTCGAGATTTCTTACATTCATTAGTTCCTTATCTGTTGATTCATAGGCGATTGTTAGTAATTATGGATGGATGTGGATTATTAGCATTTAATTGGTGATCATTTTCTTATTAGATGTTTTAGTTATATTTCATTTCTTAACTGTCTTGATTATTAGGTGTTGTTTTTGTTATGTGATTGTTTGTATGGTTGATGTTTGTATTCAGGTGCTATGCCGTGCATGCACAGGAAAAACTATGTCCGTTTGTTCAGGAGATCCTTTAACCATGTGGCAGGTTTGTGCGCGCGTCTGCAGGATGTCATCAATTAAAGGTGTCTAATTTATTTTTTTTGCATTTTCCGCTGGCTTTTCCTAAAATGGATTTTCAAAAGAACCCCGGGGTGTGACAAAATATACATCCTACACATGGTGACTAGTGCATAAAATATAAACTAGTTTAAGTAAAATATTTTCATATAACTAGAACACATGTGAGAAATCTATATCCTCAATATGTAATATATCCAACTACACATCTCATGAGTACAACAACTCTAATATCTCAATAACTTCCATATACAATATTTTACGAAAAGTGTATCACAATATTGATACATCTCAAATACAATATCATACATCCCACAATAGTCTATCTAAATAGGTCCATAAATAGCTCTCATATCTACTCTCCAAAATGAAAGGTGTATCATGTCCACCTCTAGCAAGCTCGATCGGGACGACTCTAACTAGAAACGAATCCCTTGTTCCGATCTCCGGACTCTCAAGCAGTAGAAGGCTCTGAAATAAAAACAATCAACAAATAGGAGTGAGAACTATAAATATAGTTTCCGATGGATATCGTCGCCAAGAGGGGCATACTACTTCACTAGGTCAACTAAGATATAGATAGTAAACTGCTGTAATGTAAATAGTATGAATAAAATAACTAAATTGGACAGTATATCTACTATTATTGTAGTGCACTGAACTTTAGCAAATTACAGAGTTCTAGTGAAAGAATAGTGTTTTATACTATTCTGAATGTTTTGGTTGTGTTTCGAGAGCTTAGGTTTGTTTTCGGGGCTTTATTAGCACGAAAACGGATTTCGAAGATCAAAATCTGTTAAACTGTAGATTTTGTATTGGGTACCGGTACTGAAATCCGGGTACCAGTACGCAATACAAATTAGAGTGGAACTACCTCTCGGGTTTTGAGGAACTCGGTTGAGGTATCGGTACTGATTTAAGTAGTACCGGTACTGATTTTGTGAGTACCGAAACGCAGTAGAGAAAACAAAAATCCGACGTTCGGGTTTTGCTGAATTGGATCTGAGGTACTGAAACTGCCTGAGTACCGGTACTCCAACCCGTGTACCGGTACGTAGTGCTGTAGATGTCACGCCCCGGGACCGCCGATTTGGTCGGTTCGGGCACGCATACAGACCCGCCGAACGGACAGAATTTCCCATGTACGTCCAAGGCGTCGCAATCAGTACAGTTCACGAAGTTCCAAACAGGAACATAATTCATACACAGATTGCATAAGGAAAGAATCACAAACTACTAAGCTATTACAAGCATTCATCACATGCATTTTACATTACACTTCTGTTTCACTCTTTCCAAATACAATCATATACACGGTACATTTCATTCTTTTCATTGTAATACCCCTAAAATACATAGTAGAGGGTACTTCTATCTGGTCACAGGTGGTAGGGCGCTATCTACTAAACTACGCCCTTTCCTCGCGCCGTCGCGCCGCTCGCGTGTGGACCTGAAAAATAGTGGGATGAGAACTATATAAAATAGTTTCCAGTGGGTAAGGCCACCCAAGAGAGAAGCTCGACCCACCAGGTCCAAAGGAAGCATATAAGCATGGGTTAGTACATACATATAACTTGTAAGCATATAACTCTAATATACGCAAAAACGGTAAACATGTTTATGCTTCATGCAAATGCGATAATGAAAATCCATGCAAGTAGGTATTCTCTTCTACTTTCTATTTCCCTATCCATTTCTTATCCATTTCGCTCCTAAGGTTTTACTTACCTTAGCCAAGGTCAAACCCGACTCACTCTTGAGTCAATTATCCACAGCTTACCGCCTTACCTGACTTAGCCACCTGGCGGCGAAATCGTCGCACACGCCAACAATGGCTCAAGTCACTGGGCGGCGAAATCGTCGCACACACCCCGGGTATCCAGCCTACGGCGGCGAAATCGTCGCACACGCCTGAGCTGATTCCAAAACCCATCTGGCGGCGAAATCGTCGCACACGCCAAGGTTATTCCATATTCCATAGATGTGCACATCATTTCATTCCAAGTCTTAAGGGTTCATCATTTACCCTAATGGTCAACCTCTCTAGGTTCATATTTTCACGACCAAGTGGTTATCCTACCACTATGTTTCCAACCTATGTTCAATGACACTAGGTTCGCTAACATCCCAATCTAAGCGGTCTCTCTACCACTTTATTACCCAACCTAGGTTCATGACTCTAGGTTAATAACATTCCAGTACAATGTTACGGATTTTATATTGGCATATTTCGTGAAGTGAGTCGGAGTCTTGAAGGTTCAAAGAAGAAAAGACGAAGATTGAAGACTCGAAGACTCAACGTATGAATTCACGATGCTTGGTAAGTTTAAATAATCTTGATGATGATTTATAAACATTTACAAGTGTTTGGAAGACATTAGAATAGATAAAAATTGATTTAAAATATAAAAAATAAGTTTTCCAATTTCCAGGATCCGGACCCTGTGGTGAGGTCCGGAACTCGTACGCCTCCCTGGCTGTCAAGCAGGGAGGGTCCGGACCCTGGAAGCTGCGATCCGGAACCCGTAAGCTTGACAAGCTATTTCGCTGGTCGGGTCCGGACCCTGAGGGCTGAGGTCCGGATCCCGTAAGCCTGTATAGCGGTTTCGCAGGGAGGGTCCGGACCTTGGTGCTGCGGTCCGGACAATGAAACGCGGGAATGTTTCAGGGTCCGGACCCGGCAATCCAAGGTCCGGACCCCGACCCGTCGCGAATTTTTGGAAAGTTATTTTTTCAATCCTACTCTGATTCTAATGTCTCCCAAACCTAAAAATAAGATGGTAGATTTCTTAAAATCTTTTTAGCAATCCTAATTTGATTCCAAACCTTTTTAAAATCAGTTTTTCAATCCTAGTCGAAATCGGTTTGCTTTCAAACCTTTCTAAAAATTGTTTTTAATCCTAATCTATTTCGGATTGCTTCTAAACCTATAAATAAGATGTGGGGGTGTCTCTAAAACGTGGTTAAGCATAGATTATCTTTTAGAAATCCTAGAAGCTTGTAGGTAATCGTTTTCCTCATCTTCTACATCAAGCTTCTCTCAAATTGATTCATGGTGCCCTAATTCCTAATATTTTTTTAGAATCAATTTGAGAATTGCTTAGAGACTATTCCCACAGATCTTTCATGATACTCTAAGAAATAAACCATCATCAACTTTATTGTTCTTGCTTCGGATAGAGTGCGCTCGTGGATTCGAGTGAGCGTCGTGGATTCGACGTGTTGAAGGCTTCGTGGATTCGAAGTTGGGCGTCTCGTGGATTCGAGGCGTGGCGTCCGTGGATTCGGACGTGGGGCGTGGACAACCCGTTGGTGCGTGTGATCCGCTGAAGAGAAGGGAGAGGTTAAGTCCGTGGAGTCGGTAATCACCTTGTAATTCTTTACTCTTAGTGGATTGTTTTTTCGCGTGTTGGTCCCGTGGGTTTTTCTCCAAGGTGGAGTTTCCCACGTAAATCTCGGTGTGCTGATTTTATTTTCCGCATTACTTTATCGCATTGAGATTTGTGATTTTTATTTATACACCTATTCACCCCCCTCTAGGTGATTGATATACTCTAGATAGATCCTAGGGCACCCCGTAACTTACAATTGGTATCAGAGCGGGATCTAGGCTTTATCTGTCATAATGGGTGAAGGAGGTAACATATTTAGGCCACCGTTATTTGATGGAACCAATTACGCCTATTGGAAAGTCCGGATGAGAGCCTTCCTCATCGCAATTGATGAGCGAGTATGGCAAACCATTGAACTTGGATGGAAACATCCAACCGAAGTGGTTAATGATTTGACCGTTCTTAAATCTCGGACTAAGTGGTCAAAGGATGAAATCGATCTATCTTCTTTTAATGGTAAGGGTATTAATGCGTTATTTAATGCTTTATCTCAAACCGAGTTTACACGTGTCTCGGCGTGTGAAACGGCTAAAGAGATTTGGGATACCTTACAAGTTACACATGAGGGTACAAGTCTAGTTAAAATTCAAAAGCTTCAAATGCTTACGAGTCAATTTGATTTTATTCGCATGGAGGAGCATGAATCGTTTATTGATTATTTTACTAGACTCCAAGATGTCATTAATACATGTGCTAACTTGGGAGAGAAGATCCCGGAATCTAAAGTCGTTAGAAAAATCCTTCGAACACTTCCGGAGCGTTTTAGGGCGAAAGTCGCGGCTATTGAAACGATCAATCATCCGGATGATATGAAAGTTGATGAACTAGTAGGTGCTCTTCAAACTTATGAAATAACTTTTCCTACTAATCAATCTTCTTCCAAGTCTTTCTCTAAAAGTACAGGTGTTGCACTTAATACAACAAAGGAGGAAGACGAGGATACCGAATCCGATGATGAAGTTTCTCTTGCAAATTTCGAACGTCAAATGGCACTTCTTACTAAGAAGTTTCGTCGGAAGTTTAGGAAGAACCAAAACATTCAAGTTTCATCCTCCAACCGAAAGTCTTCTTCTAACGGATCTTCACATTCTAAATCCTCTAAAGAGAAGAAGCTTGGAAAGTCTTCTAAAGAAAATGATGAGTTTGTAGGGGAAATCCGGTGTTACAAATGCCGAGGCTATGGCCATATCGCCACGGATTGTCCCTCTAAGAAATCCTATAATAAGAAGGCCTTACAAGCTAGAACTTGGGATGATTCAACTTCCAATGATTCAAGTTCTAGTGAAGAAGAAACCAATGATGCAATTACCTTTTCTTCACACGTTTCTCCTTCTCCTTCTACTTTTTGTTTATCATCTATTATTTCTAACCCCTTTGATTCTTCCTCTGTGCATGATACATCGAGCGACAATGGCACAAGTGAGGGGGAGTCGGATGATGAAAGTTTAGCCGAAGCCTACAATCAACTACTTGTTGAATCGAAAAAGATGGCTAAGCTTAACAAGAAGCTAAGGAGGCAAATGTTAGAGCTTGAAAGTGAAAACAATAACTTGAAGGAGTCATCTAAAGCTCTTGCGGAGGAAAGGGAAAACATATTGATGAACAACAAAATCCTTCAAGAGAAGCTCAACCAATCGGAGATAACGATCAAATCGCATTAAGAAAAGGTTGGCTTTCTAGAACTACAATACAAGGAAATTCATGTTTCTAATCAAGTCTTGACCAAACAAGTCCATCAACTCAAGTCCGACATACAAAAATTCTCCTCCGGATCAAAGAAACTTGATGATATGCTCGGATTGGGTCAAACAAGCAAACTTGGACTTGGATATGAGCGGACATTTGTTGAGAAGATAAAAAATTCTTTTTCCAAAGTCTCAACAAGTGTAAAAGAGAAAGTATGCCATAGATGCGAAAAGAAAGGACATATCAAGAAGACATGCCATAAAAAGAAAACTCAAGTGACATCTTCTAAGCATCTATCGGCATCTTCCATTACTCGACATCCCCCACGGTTTCAAAAGCAACATCAAAAAGGTCGAGTACCCAAGGTCAACCGAAAGTCAAAGCCACAACACTCAAATACTCCAAAGCGGAATGCGGTGGTAAGACCCACGGTTGATCAAAAGTCAAAACAAACCGTGCCTAACGTCAACAAATCAAGACAACCAACAATCCGACAAGTTTGGGTTCGGAAAGGTGATATCTTTCCTTCTCTAAAGTCTTAATTTGTTTTGACTTAGTGTAGTGCTTTGATCGGTTTCTATTGCATATTTTTTATTTATTGCATTACACATTTTGGTGCTTTCATTGTTACAATTTTTAGATTCTTTGAATGATTAGAACATTAAATAGTGCCTTGAACATCAATAGGTTCACTTTCATTCTCTCCTAATTAATCTCATATTAATTATCGATTTTACTTTATTTTTATTATATTTGAAGATAATTTATTATGAGAATTCTTAATACTTATATTCATCAAATTTAGGTAATCATGTGTAATCTCTGGAGCATAACCTATCTCGGTTGTGTGTGTTGAATTTGATGAATAGTCATTCTCTTATGGACTAAAATTTGTCACATGTTCTTTCAACTAAGAGATTGCTTAAGTGAGGGGGAGTCATTATTATATTGAGAAAAAAAATGCTCATATGCTTTGAAAGATGTGGAAAGAGTTGCATCCTTAAAGGAGTGTGAAAACTACCACCATATGGAGGAAAGAGCTACCACCTCGGTCGTCCGGTTAGTGTGTGCAGCTACCACATGAGAATTGAATTGCATATCCGAAAAAATATATATATATGTGCAAAAGCATGCAAAAGAAAAAATGTCACAAATTTTATTTTTCGGAGTTATAAGGTGGTCCACATACATGAAAGATGCTCAAAGAGCCACCCCCTGTGCTATTGATTTTATCTCAAATTTGTACGTTTATGCAACAAATTTTCTGTCTCTTTGATGAATCCCTTAAGTCATCTTCATAATCTGTTTACATCTGATAGCTTTTGAGCCTTTAGATTATTTTTGATGACTTGATTTTGAAGTTTATATGAATTAAGAAATTGTGTAATATTTTATCTACATTATGGTGATTGTGTAGTAAAGTTCTTAATTCTTATGAAATTAATAGGGATTGAAAGAAGTCAATGTGAATTTATACTCCTCATGCACTAACAATGTTTGACGTTTTTATCACAAGTGGTTTTAAAATTAAAAAATATTTTGAACTTGTGTTTTATTTAATTTCTTTCAACTCTCTCTATTTTTGGGTGTTTTCTTTTGGCAATTTTTGACAAAAAGGGGGAGAGAGGTGATGAACTTAGACGCATGAACAAAGGGGGAGAGATTTAGATATATTTTTTCTACTAACTTGGTTCGTGGAGAATGAAAATTTTTTGCAGGTCTTTCAAGACTTCAAGACTCCATGTTTGTCTAAGTTATAGAGTTTGTTTTTAGGAGTTATAAAATTGTAATTTTGGATTTTATTTGGATCTTTCACGTGAGAAGTTTATTGTTTTGGTGATGGCAATGAATTTCAATTTTGGAGAGATGAGCATCGTGAGTGTTTTATGTAATTTTGGATTTTGTCACGAAATTGCCAAAGGGGGAGATTGTTACGGATTTTATATTGGCATATTTCGTGAAGTGAGTCGGAGTCTTGAAGGTTCAAAGAAGAAAAGACGAAGATTGAAGACTCGAAGACTCAACGTATGAATTCACGATGCTTGGTAAGTTTAAATAATCTTGATGATGATTTATAAATATTTACAAGTGTTTGGAAGACATTAGAATAGATAAAAATTGATTTAAAATATAAAAAATAAGTTTTCCAATTTCCAAGATCCGGACCCTGTGGTGAGGTCCGGAACCCGTACGCCTCCCTGGCTGTCAAGTAGGGAGGGTCCGGACCCTGGAAGCTGCGATCCGGAACCCGTAAGCTTGACAAGCTATTTCGCTGGTCGGGTCCGGACCCTGAGGGCTGAGGTCCGGATCCCGTAAGCCTGTATAGCGGTTTCGAAGGGAGGGTCCGGACCTTGGTGCTGCGGTCCGGACAATGAAACGCGGGAATGTTTCAGGGTCCGGACCCGGCAATCCAAGGTCCGGACCCCGACCCGTCGCGAATTTTTGGAAAGTTATTTTTTCAATCCTACTCTGATTCTAATGTCTCCCAAACCTAAAAATAAGATGGTAGATTTCTTAAAATCTTTTTAGCAATCCTAATTTGATTCCAAACCTTTTTAAAATCAGTTTTTCAATCCTAGTCGAAATCGGTTTGCTTCCAAACCTTTCTAAAAACTTTTTTTAATCCTAATCTATTTCGGATTGCTTCTAAACCTATAAATAAGATGTGGGGGTGTCTCTAAAACGTGGTTAAGCATAGATTATCTTTTAGAAATCCTAGAAGCTTGTAGGTAATCGTTTTCCTCATCTTCTACATCAAGCTTCTCTCAAATTGATTCATGGTGCCCTAATTCCTAATATTCTTTTAGAATCAATTTGAGAATTGCTTAGAGACTATTCCCACAGATCTTTCATGATACTCTAAGCAATAAACCATCATCAACTTTATTGTTCTTGCTCCGGATGGAGTGCGCTCGTGGATTCGAGTGAGCGTCGTGGATTCGACGTGTTGAAGGCTTCGTGGATTCGAAGTTGGGCGTCTCGTGGATTCGAGGCGTGGCGTCCGTGGATTCGGACGTGGGGCGTGGACAACCCGTTGGTGCGTGTGATCCGCTGAAGAGAAGGGAGAGGTTAAGTCCGTGGAGTCGGTAATCACCTTGTAATTCTTTACTCTTAGTGGATTATTTTTTCGCGTGTTGGTCCCGTGGGTTTTTCTCCAAGGTGGAGTTTCCCACGTAAATCTCGGTGTGCTGATTTTATTTTCCGCATTACTTTATCGCATTGAGATTTGTGATTTTTATTTATACACCTATTCACCCCCCTCTAGGTGATTGATATACTCTAGATAGATCCTAGGGCACCCCGTAACTTACATACAAGTGGTCTTCCTACCACTACATTTTCTAACCAATGTCCAATGACACTAGGTTCATTGTCCAATCATATTATTTGTTATCCTAGTTGTCCACACCTAGGATTCATGACATCTAGTCCTTGTTTCCAATTTGTCGAATCCTCTAATTATTCTAGAGTTCATCGACCTATGTTCACATTCACACCTAGGCATACACTCACATATATATATATATATATATATACTCATATGTCAACAATTGCCTAGTGTTATACGTCCAATGGTATCTAATTTCCCCTAAGTAGCATACAATTTATGCCTACTCATATTACCAATTAACCTACCATTACATGCATCAAATATAAAGTTATACTTTACTCTTTGGCATGGAAGTGACCTAATCACTTCGGTAAGCACAAACCCACCTTACGCTCTTCCGATTGCTTGTAGACACTTGCAATCGGGCTCTTTTCCTCGGCTTCAAGCTTGGTCTTCAAGCTTCTTGCCCTAACACATATATATAGGATTCGTTAATCCGAGTCGAACTCAAAACAATTTCGTTTCTTGCAGTTCGACAAAATTGAGTTGTCCCGCGTGTTTCGCTAACCTCCAATTAGGGTTTTACGGGTTCAAACCATTTTTAAACCCTCGAAATCCGAAACCCTCCTTTACACTAGGGTTTTCCGATTTCTTCGAGAATACTCCGAAATTTACGGAGAATCCTTCAACAACCTTATGTAGAATCATCTAGGGAACTCACATATCTCAATTTTGAAGGATTTAGCAAAATCCTAAACCCTAATCCGAAAAACCTCACCTCGGGTTGCGAGCTCCCCGAGCCGCCACGCGCGCTAGAGCTCGATCCGACGTTCTCTACGCGTTCCTGAGCTCGATCTCCACCAAAACCCCACGTTTGGGGAGAACTAGAGAGAGGGAGAGAGGAGATCGTGAGGGAGAGATAGCTTCTCTCTCTCTCTCTCATGCGTGTGTGTGTGTGTTCTGCTGAGGGAGAAAAGGGAGAGAGCTCCCTTTTTAAAAAAAAACCCTCCAACAATATTGCAATTTCAGTTCAGAATCTGATACTTTTCGTCGGAGCCCTTCTGAATGTTCGTTTGCGCTCAAATTTGACAGTCATGCTCGATTTAAGTTAATCAGAAGAACTGATCATCACTACTCAGTTTCGGACTATTTTTTGGTCACCGAAAGCTCTACCGACTAAAACCTCTAGCAGATTGCTGTTATATTTTATTTTCACTTTCCGGGTGTCGGATTGACATGAAACTTTTAATCTAGCCTCAGAAAAATAATTCTGACATATCATCAAATTTTCATAATTTTCTAACACTGTAAATTTTCTGCTAAAAATTAGTCCCGTTCCTTACAGAAAATTCTAAATTTTCTGTTTTCATTTCAAATTCAGCATAATTTATTTTCGACTTATATTTTACTTCTCTAAGTTTAATAAAAATAGTATCTCATACTATTTTTTATTTTCACTTACTTTTATATTAAAAATCCGGTACACTACAGTAGAGGCTGTTTCATGCAGTTTTACAATTTTGGCTTTTTGAGAGGGATTTTGCGATATTGTTACATCAAGAATATACCAATCCTCACCCCTCCCATTTGCTTTTTGTGGTGAGCTTTCGAGAAGAAAGGGTAGGTTTTCTCCCTCTCTCTCTCTTGGATTTCTCTTCTCCAAACCCTCCAAATCTTGGGTTTGATCTCTTTTTCTTCTTCTTCTTCATGCTAGCTTGCTTTTAGGTCTTGGAGAGGAGCTCGGGATTGGAGGAAGAGGCTTATTTGAGGTTTTAGCTTCAACCCTAGCATCTGTTAGCTTGGTTTGGAGCTCTACTTGAGGTTGGTAGTCTTCTTGCTCTCTCTAATTGTAGGTTTTGCAAGAAATTGGGGTGAAAACCTAGTTTTTTTTAGAAAACTAGGGTTTACTTTGGGGTTTTCTTATTGGAAGCTTTTGAGATGAAATTGATGAGTGTAGAACACTCTTGTAGGTTGGATTTGGAGCATCATTGCTTTGATTTGGATCTTAATCAAGATTTTCTTAAGCTAAGGTAATTTTCACCTATTTTCACTTGGATTTTTGGTGAATTTCGTGGTGGAGTTTTTAGAGGCTTGTAATCCTTTGAAAATTTTTCTTAGAGTACAAGAAGTCTAGGGGGCAACTTTATTTGAGATTTGATCGAGCTTTCGACGGTTATCCGATGGGTTTGACCTCATCGAAATGGGTGAACTCCCCATATGTCTCCTAACTTATAATAGGACTTGATAAATGGTTTTGCATGATACTCATGACACCATAAATTTTTTGAACACATGGCATAATCATCTCATGTATGAAGAATTGCTTACTCTATGTAGTAGAGGAATACATCATAATGACATGCACATTAAACTATTCTTTTCTTGTTTAAGTATTTATGCATGTCATAATCGAATCACATCGTAATGGTTGCTACATAGTTAGTAGAACTACTTAATTGAGTAGAAATTGAATGGCATCTTTTGATGATTGCTATAGTTAAATAGAAGCATGATACATTGCATGTTTAAGACATGTTATTAGACTAAGTAAATTGTACTTAAACCTAGTAGGACTAGACATGACATCATGACATGTACCCGACTACTTGGTTGTCATTGGGAATTCTATATTTTAGACATGATGAATGAGGACTCGTACACTTTTGATCACGCTTGTTTGCCCTTGTGCTCATTCGCACAAGCTTGTGAGGGTTGCTCCCTACAAGCCGACACTCCGGAGTTTAGCCTTTGCGACAACATGCTCGCCGTGCGGGATTGGGCGCCGAATGGGACGCCGTGGGGGAGGCTCATTCCTAGCGGGGTGTAGTACACTGAAATTCAGTGCGTCGTACCGAACTTCTACAAATTGTGGAGTTCCGGTGAGAAAGTAGCATAAGAGGCTACGTGAGCGGCTTCGGCCAAGTTTGGGGCTTGTGCGAAGTGTTTTCGGCGCAAATAAGGCACGAAAACAGACTTCGAAAAGTTAAAACTGCTGAACTTGTGAAGTCTGCAGTGGATTCCGGTATGAAGATGTCCATACCGGTACTGAAGTGATTAGTATGGAGTAAGGTATACCGGAATGCGATGGCAGAATCTGGAAATCCAGCTCTCGAGTTTTGCGGAATTTCTCGTGGTATACCGGAACTAACGCCCGTATACCGGTACGCCAACCCGGATACCGGAATACAGTTATGCAGAATGCTGATTTCGAGGGATAAGTTGGTAATTTCAGTGGGGGGCTTGTATAAAGGGGAACCCTTCCCCTTTCTCCTCTGAAAACACACACACACGCAGGGAGAGAGGGAGAGAGAGAAGCTCCTCTCTCTCACTTCTTCTTCTTCATCTTCTTCTCCTCCAAAGTTGGAGATCTTGGTGGAGATCAAGCTTGGGAAGCTTGGAGGAGTGGAGAATCGAGCTCGTGCATGCATGTTGGCTTGGTGAGCTCGCGGATCCGAGGTGAGTCCTTGGATTTGGTAGTTAGGGTTTCGGATTTGGGCTAAGAAATGAGATTTCGGAGACCCTTGGCTAATCTAAACTATACATTTGTAGAGATTAGCAAGAGATGTTGGGTTTTGCCATGAGTTTTGGGAAATCCTAGGTTGAAAGAGGGATTTTTTTGTTGAGGGTTTTAAAAATATTTTAACCCTTTAGAACCCTAGTTGGGGGTTAGTAGAACATGTGGAACAACTCGATTTTGAGTGATTCCAAGAGATGAGATCGTTATGAGTTCGACTCGGATTAACGAATCCTTCATGTGTGATTAGGGCAAGGAGCTTGAAGACCAAGCTTGAGGCCAAGGAAAAGAGCCTGATTGCAAGTGTCTACAAGCAATCGAAAGAGTGTGAGGTGGGTTTGTGTTTACCGAAGTGATTAGGTCACTTTCATGTCGAAAGAGTAAAGTATATTTTATTTTACTTGATGCATGTAATGGTAGGTTAATTGGTAAGTGGTATATATGAATATGAAGATCATATGATGTTAATACCATTAACTACCATAGATTGGAATTGTAGGCATGTGGAACACATAGATACAATTGGATATGTGGATGCCTAGGTGTGGACATAGCGGTGAGCTAGTTTTCTCTATATGCTAGAGAACTTGACATGTGGTTAAACAAGGCCTAAAGGCCATGTAAAGTTGGAAATCCTAGTTGTGGACAACTAGGGTAAGAAAGAACTATAATGTGCATGTTGGCATTAGATGTATATCAAAGTGATTTGAGCCATGGGCTCACCTTGCATGTAAAAGAATCCAAGTATTTCATAATAATATATATACTTGAGAGGTGATGTATGTGATGGTACTTAACCTAGTGTTGTTAAACATAGGTTGGAATGTGATGGTACTTAACCTAGTATTTTTGAACATAGGTTGGAACGTGTAATGAACCTAGTGTTATTGAACATAGGTTGGAATGTGTAATGAACCTAGTGTTATTGAACATAGGTTGGAACGTGTAATGAACCTAGTGTTATTGAACATAGGTTGGAACGTGTAATGAACCTAGTGTTATTGAACATAGGTTGGAACGTGTAATGAACCTAGTGTTATTGAACATAGGTTGGAATGTGTAATGAACCTAGTGTCATTGAACATAGGTTGGAATGTGTAATGAACCTAGTGTCATTGGACATAGGTTGGAAAATATAGTGGTAGGTTGACCACTTGGACACAAGAATATGAACCTAGAAGAGGTTGATAACATAGGGTAATGATGAACCCTTGAGACGTGGAAAGTGGATTCCGGAATCCCAGATCTGGCGACTTGTAGTCTTGGTATCAGCTGGTGGGTGCGACGGTTTCGCCGCCAAGGGACTGGATACCTGTGGCGAGTGCGACGGTTCGCCGCCCGGTGATCGAAGCCACTGTTCGGCGAGTGCGACGATTCGCCGCCGGGTGACTGAGGCCATTGTTTGGCGTGTGCGACGATTTCGCCGCCAAGTGGTAAAGTCATGTTGGACGGTGGCCCAAGTATGTTTGACTCTAGAGTGAGTCGGTGAAGGTTTGACTAAAGTAAGTAAACCTTAGTTGGGCGGTGGCCCAAGGATGTTTGACTCTAGTGTGAGTCGGTGAAGGTTTGACTAAAGTAAGTAAACCTTAGTTGGGCGATGGCCCAAGGATGTTTGACTCTAGTGTGAGTCGGTGAAGGTTTGACTAAAGTAAGTAAATCTTAGTTGGGCGGTGGCCCAAGGATATTTGACTCTAGAGTGAGTCGGTGAAGGTTTGACTAAAGTAAGTAAACCTTAGTTGGGCGGTGACCCAAGGATGTTTGACTCAAGAGAGAGTCGGTGAAGGTTTGACTAGAATAAGTAAACCTTAGAGGGGTGATAACCCGTTGATGATTGACTCGAGAGTGAGTCGTGTGTGGCTTAGCTAAGGTGAATGAACCTTAGGAGCAGGTTGATTGTGAAATGGATAGTGGAATAGCAGTGAAAAATATATTACATGGATTTCATTATCGCATTTGTTGAAGCATAAGCATGTTTACTTTTACACATAGTAGAGTTATATGCTTACAGGTTATGTATATGTACTAACCCATGCTTATATGCTTCCTTTGGACCTGGTGGGTCGAGCTCCTCTCTTGGGTGGCCTTACCCACTGGGAACTATTTTATATAGTTCTCATCCCACTATTTTTTAGGTCCACACGTGAGCGGCGCGGCGGCGCGAGGGAAGGGCGTAACTCAGTATTTAGCGTCCTACCACTGTGACCAGAATAGAAGTACCCTCTACTGCGTAGTTTAGGGGTATTCGAATGAAAGGAAATGTAATAATAATTCGATTGTATTTGGAAAGAAAGAACAAAGACGAAAAATGTAATAGCATAGTAACTTCTGATGCTTTCCTTATGCAATCTATGTATGAATTATGTTCATGTTTGGGACCTCTTGAATTGTACTGGTTGTGACGTCTTGGACGTACAGGGGAAACTCTGTCCGTTCGGCGGATCTGGGTCATGCGCCCGTGCGGTTTGTCCTTCCACCTACTTGGTGCTAAGGCACGGCGGGGCGTGACACGGGGGAATGTTGACTACCACGGGACCATTTAGGCATGGCACAAGCCGGGACGTTACCTCGTGTAAGTCCCCTATGATTGGATAAAAGTTAACTAAATTGGACAACTATACATCACACTTAGTTGATGCATGCATAGTAGTTGTATTTCTGTATCAAATCATTTACTCTTGTAAGCATGATATAGTGGAATATTACATGTTGTTAACTTAGCTCGTAGAGGCATGATAGTAATTGAAACCTTTCATTTATTTGCTATATCCATGCTTAGATTATATATGTTTACTATCTTTGCCTCAGTTGACCTAGTGGTGTATTTCGCCACTCTCGGCGGCTTACCCACTGGGAACTATTGTTTAATAGTTTTCACCCCCATTGGTTGCTTATTTTTATTTCAGAGCCATCTACAGCGGGAGAGGTTAGGGATCGCGGCAAGGGGATCGCGTCTAGCTAGAGCCTCTTCGATCTTATCATAGGTGGACCCGGCGCACCTTTCTTTTGTTTTAGCTGTCAAAGGTGTACATTTTGTATTTTGTATAGAGACCACCCCGATGTTCATAAGATGTACCATTTTGTTCAATCTTAATGTAAGCCTTGTGGTCGGATTATTGTATTAGTTGTTTGTAATAGAACTTATATATTTGCTCTGATTATCAATTTAGGATGTATCATTCTTTCCTTCTTTGAGATGTTTGTTGTAGACGCCTTGTGTGCACCGGGGGGGTACTTGGTGTACATGGCGGGTCTGTGCCGGGTGGGCTTCCGCTAGTGCTCGGGGAGTGACAGATTATGTTGGTATCAGAGCCTAAGGTAGAGTCTTAGTGGACCTAGCAAACCTTAGGCCGGTTGGACGTTAAGGATTAGGAACGTGAGAGACGGGGTCTTTTGTGACTTTTGGCGAAAGTAACCTAATTGGGTCTTAACTTTAACTCCAAATGTGTTGGGGTTTGATTGAAGTTAAGAACTTCTATATCCCTTGGAGGGTCACATTGGCGGCCGTCAACGTGACATCGGGGAGTAGTTGGGAGTCACTTCATTGCTTTCGCATAATTGGGGATTGTGCTTTATGTGAGGGGATACGATTGGCATTGGTTATTCTAACCTACGCATGTTATGTTTGTTGCAGCTTGCGATGCCGACGACTCGCTCCCAGGCGTCCGCAGCGGTTGGTGCTGAGGAGGTAGAGACCTCCGCTACTTCTGGATCTAGCGAGGTCCGTGAGTTGAGAGAGCAGTTGGCCCTCTTGACGGATGTGGTGGAATGACAGGCAACTGCGGCCCAGCAGCAAGCAGATGCTGCACGCCGACAGAAGGCGAGGATGAAGCGACTGGAGGACTTGCTACTCCAGCAGGCATCTGGCAGAGTGAGTATGAATCCTACCCCACTAGAGCTTACAGGAGGAACGACTTACTGAGGCGCAGCCCCAGGTGCCGGGTGCTTCTCACGCAGCTCCGAGCATTGAGCGTAGACAGGAGGTGACGGCGACACCACCGGTACAAGCTCCATCGACAGAGACGGTTCTACCGACGATGGTGACGGGAGCCGAGCGAGAGCGACTAATGAACTGCTTGAATGAATTCCGGAAGTGTAATCCCCGAATGTTTGATGGTGAGAAGGCGGACCACTGGATAGTGGAGAAATGGATCTTGCATATGGAGAAGTTATTTCACGATACCTTTGTGGAGGAACGAGATAAGGTGTGGTTGGCAACACACCATTTGGAAGGTGAAGCATACCAATGGTGGGCCGACATCCATGATGACCCAGACACCGACTTGGCGGCGATTACTTGGAGGAAGTTCAAGGAGCTTCTGTCGTTGACCTATTTCCTTCAAAGTGTCAAACGACAAATGGAACGGGATTTGCGCAACTTGCGCCAAGGAGATAAGACAGTGGCGGAGTATGAGCGAGAATTCTCTCGTTTGTTGCATTGTGTTCCCTATGTGGTGAGGAATGATGAAGACAAGGCTCGCATGTTTGAAACGGGCCTCCGACCATCAATTTATCGATTTGTTCAATCCTCCAATCTGAAGACTTACCGTGAGGTAGTAGATCGTGCCTTGATTGTGGAGAAGGGTGCGGAGATTGCAAAGGAGGAGAGAGAGGCTTTGGACAGGGCGAAGGGCAAGAGGCAAGCGGCTGAGGGTAGCGGTAGTAAGTTTAACTCTAGGAGGCCGCCAAAGCACCCCAGGAGCCAATCGAGGGGGCGTGGTTCTTCTTCGTCGCGAGGGGCATCTGAACGACGACGTCAGCCGCGCTGTGTGATTTGCGGTGGCCCTCATGCACCGCCACAGTGCCCTCAGCGTGGGGGCAAGTGTTTCCTGTGTGGCCAGGAGGGCCACTCTCGATCAGAGTGCCCGAGAGGTTCTTCCCCAGCACCATCAGCGGCATCAGTACCAGCTTTACCCGGTCAGAGTCAGGGAGCTCCATCCACTTATCATCAGACAGGGCGACCACCAGTGTCGTGACAGCATGAGGGATCGCGACAGGCACCTAGCGGGCGCATGTACGCGGCCTAGACTGAGGATGCGGCGGCAGAAGCAGAGGAGCTCGTTGCAGGTATCATTTTAATTAATGGCATAAGAGTTAGGGCATTATTTGATACCGGTGCATCGCATTCATTCATTGACCGGCTATTTGCCGAGTTGCATGGCATTGAGCTTATTCCTACCTTGTATCTGGGACGAGTTTTAGTCCCCGATCATGTTTTGGACATTCGGGAGTATTGCCCTAGTTGCCCTATTAGAATTGGAGATTGGATTATGCCAATTGACTTGTTGGCCCTACAGAAACTTGGAGAGTTTGATGCAGTTTTGGGTATGGATTGGCTCACGAGGTATTATGCTACCATCGATTGCAAGAGCCGGACTGTGATATTTTGGGAACCGGGACATGAAGAAGTTGTGTATAGAGGGTGTAAGAGTTCTCTATTTGCGAGGACTATTTTGTCGACCCGTGCCAAACAATTGATCAAGGGTGGATGCGTAGCCTTCTTAGCTAGCATTGTTGTGAAGGGTGAAGAAACCCCCAAGATTGAGGATATCCCTATTGTGAGGAAATTTGTAGATGTATTCCCGGCGGAGTTATCGGGTATGCCTCCGGACAGAAAAATTGAGTTTGTGGTAGATCTTATTCCTGGAACTACCCCAATCTCAAAGGCACCTTACAGGATGGCGCCAGCAGAGCTAAGGGAACTAAAAGCTCAGTTGGAAGATTTGTTAGAGAAAGGCTTCATTAGACCCAGTGTTTCACCTTAGAGAGCACCAGTTCTGTTTGTTAAGAAGAAGGATGGATCACTTCGCCTATGTGTGGATTATCGTGAACTTAATAAAGTCACGATTAAAAATAAGTATCCATTACCTAGGATTGATGACTTATTTGACCAACTTTAAGGATCCAAGTATATTCAAAGATAGATCTGCAATCTGGGTACCACCAGCTCAAGATCAAGCCAGAAGACGTTCCCAAGACGGCTTTTCGAACACAGTATGGACATTATGAATTTACTGTCATGCCGTTTGGGCTTACTAATGCCCCGGCAGCTTTTATGGATCTAATGAACCGTGTCTTTAAGCCCTTTTAAACAGGTTCGTCGTGGTGTTCATCGACAATATTTTGGTATATTCTCGAAGTGATGAAGAGCATGAAGATCACCTAAGGCAAGTGTTACAAGTGCTTCGAGAGAAGAAGCTTTTTGCCAAGTTGAAGAAATGTGAATTTTGGCTTCGCGCAGTCACATTCTTAGGACGTGATATCAGGAGCGGGGATAGCTGTGGATCCTAAGAAGATTGAAGCAATCAAGGATTGGCCTAGGCCGGCCAACGTCACCGAGGTTCGGAGTTTTCTCGGCCTAGCCGAATATTATAGAAGATTCGTTGAGGGATTTGCTAAGCTATCCACTCCCCTCACACGACTCACACATAAAGGAACTAAGTTTATCTGGAACGAAATGTGTGAGAAAAGTTTTCTGGAGTTGAAGGAGCGATTGACAACCGCCCCTATTTTGGCATTGCCCGTCTCAGGAGCGGGATATGTGATTTACAGTGACGCTTCTCTTAATGGATTGGGTTGTGTCTTGATGCAGGACGGGAAGGTAATTGCCTATGCTTCTCGACAATTGAAGGACTATGAGAAGAATTATCCAACTCATGACTTGGAGTTGGCGGCCGTAGTCTTTGCCTTGAAGCTATGGCATCACTATCTGTATGAAGAGCGTTGCGAGGTATATACAGATCATAAGAGTTTAAAATACCTCTTTACTCAAAAGGAATTAAACTTGAGGCAGCGAAGATGGCTAGAGCTTCTCAAAGATTATGATTTGACTATTCTCTATCACCCGGAAAAAGCTAATGTGGTAGCGGATGCTTTAACCCGCAAATCGGTAGAGAATTTGGCTATGTTGATCATTACTCAACCGCCGCTAATAGAGGAGTTGAGATGAATGGAGTTAGAGATTGTGGTTCCTGACACGCCTTTGAAGCTAATGTCATTAGTAGTGCAACCTACGCTTTTGGAGAGAATAAAGGATAAGCAACTTCAAGATTCAAGTTTGCAAAAGATCCGATCCAAGGTTATAGAGGGACATGCTGGTGATTTTCATGTGGATGAACATGAGGTACTTCGATTTCGAGGCAGACTTTGTGTACCGGCCGATAAAGGAATCAAAGAGGAGATTTTAATTGAAGCTCACCGAACGCCGTATACTTTGCATCCGGGTGGCACTAAGATGTATAAAGATCTAAAGTTGTTTTATTGGTGGCCCGGAATGAAAAAGGACATTGGCAAATTTGTAGCGCGATGTTTAACATGCCAACAAGTAAAAGCTGAACAACAACTTCCCGCGGGCAAGCTACAGAGTTTACCTATACCCGTGTGGAAATGGGAGCGAATCACCATCGATTTTATCGTTGGATTGCCTCGCTCTCAAGCTGGGCATGATGCTATTTGGGTGATTATGGATAGGTTGACAAAATCGGCACATTTCATTCCTATTCATACTACTTGGTCGGGTAAAAGACTCGCACAAGTGTACCTTGATAAAATTGTGCGACTTCATGGAGTACCTAGTTCTATTGTATCGGATCGAGATTCTAGATTTGTGTCGCACTCTTGGAAGAGTCTTCATAACGCGCTTGGCACACGATTGGACTTTAGCACTGCTTTTCACTCTCAAAGTGATGGACAGTCGGAACACATTATTCAGATTTTGGAGGACATGCTTCGGGCATGTGTTTTAGACTTTCAGAGTGGATGGCATCAATATCTACCTATGGCGGAGTTTGCTTATAACAATAGTTACCAAGCAAGCATCAAGATGACGCCTTTTGAAGCCCTCTATGGGAGAAAGTGCCGATCACCCCTCCATTGGAGTGAAATAGGTGAAAGACTAGTTTTGGGACCTGATGTGCTCAAAGAGGCAGAAGACAACGTTCGACTCGCTCGTGAACGACTAATTTCAGCTCAGAGTCGCCAGAAAAGTTATGCGGATAAGCGTCGGCGAGAATTAGAATTTCAAGTTGGAGATTATGTCTTCCTAAAAGTGTCGCCGACGAAAGGAATCAAGAGATTTGGTATTCGAGGAAAATTAAGTCCTCGGTTTATTGGACCTTTCAAGATTTTGGAGCGTGTAGGCCCGGTAGCTTATCGGCTTGCCTTACCGCCGAACCTATCGGGAGTACATAATGTATTCCATGTTTCCACGCTTCGGAAGTATGTTCTTCGGAAGTATGTTTTTGATCCAACTCACATAGTGGACTTTTCTCCATTGGAGCTGCGAGAAGACTTGAGCATTGAAGAGCACCCAGTGAGGATCTTGGCTCGTGAGGTAAGAAAACTTCGGAATCGCGAGATTCCCTATGTGAAGGTACTTTGAAGCAACCACGAGGAACGCGAAGCTACTTGGGAGCTGGAGAGCTCCATGCGGGAGCATTATCCTTATCTTTTTCAGATGGATGATTGAGGTACTTGTTTTCTAGTTTCGCGGACGAAACTCCCTTTTAGGGGGGGAGGATGTAGTGCACTGAACTTTAGCAAATTACGAAGTTCTAGTGGAAGAATAGTGTTTTATACTAATCTGAATGTTTTGGTTGTGTTTCGAGAGCTTAGGTTTGCTTTCGGGGCTTTATTAGCACGAAAACGGATTTCGAAGATCAAAATCTGTTAAACTGTAGATTTTGTATTGGGTACCAGTACTGGAATCCGGGTACCGGTACGCAATACAAATTGGAGTGGAACTAGCTCTCGAGTTTTGAGGAACTCGGTTGAGGTACCGGTACTGATTTAAGTAGTACCGGTACTGATTTTGTGAGTACCGGAACGCAGTAGAGAAATCAAAAATCCGACGTTCGGGTTTTGCAGAATTGGATCTGAGGTACCGGAACTGCCTGAGTACCGGTACTCCAACCAGTGTACCGGTACGTAGTGCTGCAGAGGCTGTTTCGTGCAGTGTTGCAATTTTGGCTTTTTGAGGGGGATTTTGCGATATTGTTACATCAAGAATATACCAATCCTCACCCCTCCCATTTGCTTTTTGTGGTGAGCTTTCGAGAAGAAAGGGTAGGTTTTCTCCCTCTCTCTCTCTTGGATTTCTCTTCTCCAAACCCTCCAAATTTTGGGTTTGATCTCCTTTTCTTCTTCTTCTTCATGCTAGCTTGCTTCTAGGCCTTGGAGAGGAGCTCGGGATTGGAGGAAGAGGCTTATTTGAGGTTTTAGCTTTAGCCCTAGCATCTATTAGCTTGGTTTGGAGCTCTACTTGAGGTTGGAAGTCTTCTTGCTCTCTCTAATTGTAGGTTTTGCAAGAAATTGGGGTGAAAACCTAGTTTTTTTTTAGAAAACTAGGGTTTACTTTGGGATTTTCTTATTGAAAACTTTTGAGATGAAATTGATGAGTGTAGAACACTCTTGTAGGTTGGATTTGGAGCCCCATTGCTTTGATTTGCATTTTAATCAAGATTTTCTTAAGCTAAGGTAATTTTCACCTATTTTCACTTGAATTTTTGGTGAATTTCGTGGTGGAGTTTTTAGAGGCTTGTAACCCTTTGAAAAATTTTCTTATGGTACAAGAAGTCTAGGGGGCAACTTTATTTGAGATTTGATCGAGCTTTCGACGGTTATCCGGTGGGTTTGACCTCACCGAAATGGGTGAACCCCTATATCTCCTATCTTATAATAGGACTTGATAAATGGTTTTGCATGATACTCAATACACCATAGAATTTTTGAACACATGGAATAATCATCTCATGTATGAAGAATTGTTTAATCTATGTAGTAGAGGAATACATCATAATGACATGCACATTAAACTATTCTTTTCTTGTTTAAGTATTTATACATGTCATAATCGAATTACATCGTAATGATTACTACATAGTTAGTAGAGCTACTTAATTGAGTAGAAATTGAATGTCATCTTTTGATGATTGCTATAGTTAAATGGAAGCATGGTACATTGCATGTTTAAGACATGTTATTAGACTAAGTAAATTGTACTTAAACCTAGTAGGACTAGACATGACATCATGACATGTACCCGACTACTTGGTTGTCATTGGGAATTCCATATTTTAGACATGATGAATGAGGACTCGTACGCTTTTGATCATGCTTGTTTGCCGTTGTGCTCATTCACACAAGCTTGTGAGGGTCGCTCTCTACAAGCCGGCACTTCGGAGTTTAGACTTTGCGACAACATGCTCGCCATGCGGGATTGGGCGCCGAATGGGACGCCGTGGGGGAGGCTCATTCCTAGCGGGGGAATGTTGACTACCACGGGACCATTTAGGCATGGCACAAGCCGGGACGTTATCTCGTGTAAGTCCCCTATGATTGGATAAAAGTTAACTAAATTGGACAACTATACATCACACTTAGTTGATGCATGCATAGTAGTTGTATTTGTGTATCAAATCATTTACTCTTGTAAGCATGATAATAGTGGAATATTACATGTTGTTAACTTAGCTCGTAGAGGCATGATAGTAATTGAAACCTTTCATTTTATTTGCTATATCCATGCTTAGATTATATCTGTTTACTATCTTTGCCTCAGTTGACCTAGTGGTATGCTGAGGGGCTCATGGGTTGGAGTTCGTCCACTTTTTTGGAAAAGAACATCCATGTGGTTGATCAAATGTAATGACCCGGGGCTATTTAACAATAATAACTCATGGGGCCCAAATCACCGGCCCAAAATATTTAAGCCCAGTTATTATTATTAGTATCCATGATCTCTTATATACCCAATCACAACCCTATTTCTATCCGATGCGGGACTATTGGGGTGTCACAGACTCCTCCCGTTTAGGTTCTGACGTTCTCGTCAGCCCAATCACACACACAGCCTAAGATTACCAGGTAATGTGAGAGTTGTCTTGCTAGCTTTGTCATTCTGACCCTGAGTTAGCTTATCATCTTGTCATTACGACCCTAGCTTAGCCTATCATTCCGACCCTGGCTCAGCCAAGACTTATCTCACATTTTCGACTGGTGATTGGCTCTAATACCAAATGAAACGACCCGGACCACTAGCAATGATAACTCTTAGGCCCAAACCACCGCCCTAAAATGCTTAAACCCAGTTATCTTTGCTAGTGTCCATGGTCTCTTCTATACCCAATCACAACCACACTTCCATCCGATGTGGGACTATAGTGGTGTCACATCAGACCATCGGTGTAAGTGAAATGTGTAGTGAATGATGGTGATCATAATGAAATCATGCTCAAGCAATCCTGTAGTTAACCAGTGACGGCAAAAGGTCCAAATACTCCTATGGAGTGTCAAGGACCTAACAGGGTCAATATCATGAACATGTCAAGATATAATAATAATACAGTGTCTAGAGATCGTAAATAAGTTATGTGTCAAAGTGGTTATGAGGTAATATCATCCAGAGGTAGGTGAACAGTCATAACTAGAGTAACTATTAATTATGTCCTGTGATTAAAATCCAGTGAATATGTCTATTAAGATATACTAGAAGAAGCTGAATAATAAAACTAGTATGGTAGCTACTCAACATGTAGAAATAAGGAGTAATAGGAAAAGTGCGAGAGAAACCAAGCTAGTAAAATTGTACCAATACCGGACTGAAAACACCCACCCACCTATGCTCTGTAGTAAGCAGAGCCCTCAACTCATCACAAGTATACGACCACTACAAGTCACCTGGACCTAATCAACAATGAATACAATCCATGTAGTACCCTTGAAGGTTAACTAGCGGAATGACTACAGTATGGGTGACTGGTCGACACATGTGTGGAGTGTCGGGACGAGTCGAAGTCGTTTTGGCGCAAAATAGACGCGAAAGCAGAGTCGGAACACTCAAATCAGCTAAACTGAAGTTCTGGCTGATTTGGGCACCCGAAAGTGGGTTTAGGGCGTTCGGTTTTGGATTGTTGTGTTGTGTACAATTCCGAAGTCATTTTGGATCCAATTTAGGGCGCCCGAAACTTGGGCGCAAAAGTTCGCCTCGTGAATATCGAACGTACTGACACGTAGCTGGTGGTAGGTGAGATCAGCCAAAATTGGATAGGGAATATCGAACTGCCCAACAGTTGACCCCGAAATGCTGGATTGTGGTGGAGAGCAGAATCGGGCGCCCAGTTCTGAGATTAGGGCGCCCGAATCCTAGGTTTCCTATAGAGTAACAGATTTATATTCTTTGTTCTTGAGGCTTATTGTACCTAACCTACACCTCTATAAAAGCATGTGTACGTCCTCAGTGAATTCTTTTCTCCTCTCCTTCACAAGGAACTCCCATTTTTCCATAAAATCCTCTCTAAACTTCCTAAAATCCATCCTTTCTACTTGGGGCATTGAGATTTCAACGGGATTCCAGCAGCACCCTGGATAATTTTGTGGAATTGTGATTCATTGAAGCTTCCAATTGCTGTGGAGGCTATTTCATGGACTCTAAACTTGAGGGAGAGGGTGTGGGTCAATCCTTACAGCAATTAATTCAAGTTATTAAGGTTATATTGCTGAAATTCTTCTCGAATCGGAGTTTTGAGATGAAGTGGAGTTTTCTACTGGAATTTTTGGACTTTTCTTGATCCAATTCTTGTTGTAGTTGGATTTTCAAAATTGAAGTTGTTTCCCAACCTTATCTTGCTGGTTTTGGGGATATCCTCACCAAAGTTTTCAGGTTGAAGGTGAGTTTAGCTCAGATTTTGAGTAATTAAGCCTTAGATGCAGTTTTTGAGGTTTTAATGGATTTCTTGGATTGTTGAATTCAGATTTTGGTGGAAAGCTAATCGTTGGTTTTGAACTATTTCTCCTCTCATCTTTGGAGCTTTGTAACCCCTTTCCACTGGTTTTACGAGTTGACATTTCCAGATTTGAGCTAGAATAAGTGAATGCTTAAGTGCTGATTTTCTGGACTGCAGTTTTGCGCCTTTCTTTTCTAGGTTCGAAACTTGGAGAGGAGCCATTTCTTAAGTTTTTGAAGCTCAAACCTTGTGGAGAGTTCAAGAGTAAGTTCTTGCAAGTTAAAGAGTGAATTTTGGACCAAGTTTACTGATTATAACATAGAGAATTAAGCTAAATTCCAAATTGAACTCCTGCAGTTTGAGGCTGGCAGTGTGCTGATCTAGGCTCAGGATCTGGGCGCCCAGAACTGGCTACAGGAAGATCCGCATTGGGAAAACTCAGTTTATAGCTGTAGATTCGAGTTGTTTTGACTCTTGGACTCTCCAATCGGCTCCTTACCGTGGTTGGACTCGCGTTTGAGGTGGGTTAATGTTTACCAAAGACTTCGAAATTCCTCTTAAGTTTGTGGAAACTTCAGCATGTATAGTTTTGTATTGATCATCCTGTTTAGTAGCTCAAATTGTAGATTTGCATGATATAAATGAAATCTGAATTTGGAGCATGACTTAGCTAAATTTAGATGATTACTAAATGCTAAACTGGAAATTGACTTAGGAAAAAACTCTCTAAACCTACACACTTCACTTTTCGAAAAAGGTAACAGATTTAGCTTCAGGAACTGACTTCACCTTTGTATCACTGCTGTTAGTGCGTCATTGATACTTAGAGTAGTGTAGGTTAAGATTACGCTCATACTGAGATGCCGAGCATGTTTTTACAACAGAGTTTAGGTTGTTTTGTACTATCGGATGCCGTCGGGGCCGATGGTGAGTCTAGATCTTTACTTTTTGGATCAGATTGTGCCGAGGGCATGTGAGCCTTGGTTGTTAGACCAATTTGACCCATTTATACTGACTATAGCCTGCATAAGCATGATTAAGCTCGACAGAAATATGATTGTATACTCGATTGGATCATGCCCACGAGTGCCGCTCCGAAGTCTGGCTATCTTGCGTTGATGTCGTCGTAGTCCATATTGGACTTCCACTCTCCACCGACTGCCATCGAGGTGGTGTACGGTATAGTTTAGATAGGCAAGACGGGCTTATCGTAGTCCCTGTGGATTGGTCAGTGATGGTTACCTTATAGCTAGTGATGCATGTCTATATCTAGAGTGGTATGGGTAGTGGTAGCATAATAGCATAGTAACTGTAGAGTTTTGTAGCACACTGAACTTTAGCAAATTGCGGAGTTCTAGTGAGAGAATAGTGTCTTATACTATTCTGGAGATTTGGGTTGAGTTTGGAGAGATTTGAGGTGTTTTCGTGGCTTAAAAAGGGCGAAAACGGACTCCGGAGATCAAATTCTGCAAAAGGTTCAATTAGTTCTGGTACTGATTCAATTAGTACCGGAATGCAGTGCAACCGAAGCTGTTTCGTGCAGTTTTACAATTTGGCTTTTTGAGGGGTCTAAGTGGATTTTGTTCAACGAGATTAAGTACCCCTTCACCCCTCTCATGTTGCCATTGTTGGCTAAGGTTGGAGAAGAAGAATAGGTGGATTTTTCCTCTCTCTCTCTCTTGGATTTCTTGCTTCCAAACCCTAGATTTGTAGTTTTGATCTCTCTTTTCTCCATTTTCTCCATGGAGCTTGCATCTTGGACCTTGGAGGAAGCTTGGATGTGAAGAGGAGAGCTTGACTGAGGATAGATCTCCAACCCTAACATCTTTGGGCTTTGATTAGAGCTCTTTTAGAGGTGAGTAGCTCTCTTGCAACCTCTCTATGAGTATTGCTTGGATTTTTGGTAGAGGAAACCTAGTATGATGAAACTAAGGTTTTATTTGGGGCTTTTCTATTGTGAGCTCTTGGGGTTAAATTGATGAGTGTAGACACTCTTGTAGGTTGGATTTGAAGCTCCAATGGGTCGATTTGGAGTTTGCACTAGTTTTTCTTGGATTAAGATAATATTCACCTATTTTTCTTCATGATTTTGGTGAATTTCGTGGTGAGCTTGTTCGATGCTTCTAACCCCTTGAAAAATTTTCTTAGGGCATGAGAAGCTTAGGGGACAACTTCGTTTTGAAGTACTACGAGGTTTCGATGGGTATCCGGTGGGTCTGACCTCACCGAAATGGGTGAACTCCCCTATGTCTCCTATTTTATTATAGGATTGATTAGATGCATAAATGTGCTAATTATGACATGGTAGAAATTGTGAACACATGACTTATGTATGTTGCATGTGAATTTTAGCACACTCTAGATAGTAGAGGTTTATGAGAATGATATGCATGCTAGGGTCCACACAATGATGTTGTGACAATATATTCTTGTTATGCTATTTAAGATATGCATGTTAGAGATTGGTAGTATCATATGACACACTATATGACTAGTGAGGCTATTGGACTTGACCTAGCATGACGTTGGATGTGACATTGATTCATGTTGCCATAGATAGTGGAAAGAACATGACATATTGCATGTTAATGACAAGATGTGAAGCTATGAACGTTGCACCTCATCTAGGTGAGCAACTAAGATTGACATTGTTGACATTAAGCCCGACCTTTAGGTCATTGAATGATTCCATGTTTAAGACATGATGAAAGGAGTTTTCCTACTTATTTGATTATGTAAATGGCAAAAGCATAAAATTGCTTAATTAAATGATAATAGAGTACTTGCATGATGATCCTTATACTCCATAAAGTGGAGGTTCAAATAGTATGACCTATGTATATTATGAATGATGACTTATCGACATTTGTAGAATGCATGGATCATGACATTAGAATAATGCATGGGTTATAGCATTGTAGAATGCATGAATTATGGCATTAGAATAATGCATAGATTATGGCATTTGTAGAATGCATCGAAAATAGCATTAGTACAATGCATTGAGTATGGCTTTGGTTATGGCATATGATAGTAACCCGTTGGGGTCATGAATGAGACGTAGGTCCATTCCTATTGGTAGAGTGAGATGTAACCACTTGCATGTTAGAGACATGTTACATATTGGTAGAAACATATCAACGTGAAATTTGAGAACAAGTATGGCATATATGTTATGATTCCGACCCTCGAGTCGATGTTGTGATTCTATGTTTTAGACATGATGATTGGGACTTGTTGGCCTTGGATACGATGCTTATGATCTGCGACAGTTATTTCGCCCGTGCGGGATTGGGCGCCGAAGTGGATTGCCGTAGGGGAGGCTCATTCTCAGCGTGGGGATGTTAACTACCACGGGGCCATTAGGCATAGCACAAGCCGGGACGTTACCTTGTGTAAGTCCCCTCATTGATTAGGTAAAAGCTAAGTAAACTGGACATAGTACATCACAGTTGGTTGATGCATATACATGTAGTGTATGGACATAGTAGTGAGTTGTATTTTGTGACATTACTTAGCTTGACACCATTTGGATGCATACATCATAGTTGGACATTCATGTTAGTCACTAGTTGCATTGCCATCCATAGTGGCATTAAATCTATACTCATGATGATTAGTATAGAGACATGATTAATGGTGATAATAGAAAGTTTCCTTTCAACTAGTAGTCATGGCATTAATTGGACATGGATGTAAACTAGAGCAAAAGACACATTTGGGCATATGATAGTAGGAATCATATTCATATAGATGATATAGTCACTTGGAGGCATGATAGTAGTAGAAAAATTATTGTTTAGCATTTATTACTTTATGCTTTATGTTTAGCTTATACTATCTTTGCCTCAGTTGACCTAGCGGTGTATTTCGCCACTCTCGGCGGCTTACCCACTGAGAACTATTGTTTAATAGTTCTCACCCCCATTGTTGTTGGGTTTTTGTTTCAGAGCCTTCCGCAGCAGGAGAGGCTTGGGATCGTGGCGAGGGGTTAGCAGCTAGCTAGAGCCTCTACGATGATGTTATAGATGTACCATGGTCACCTTTCTTTGTATTTTGAGCGAAAGGTGTATAGATGTTTCTAGTTGAGCGATCTCCTAGTGTGGATGTGATGTACTTTAAAGCAGATTTTATTGTATATCTTAAGATTATAGGTTGTGACAACTTGTTTTAGTTGTAGAATTATGTTCTTGCTCTGATCACCTTGTTTATGATGTATTCTTTCTACTACTTGATTATTGTTGTTGTAGACGTCTTGTGTACATTGTGAGTTATTTTGGTGTACACGGCGGGTCTGTGCACGTGCCTGGTAGGCTCCCACTAGGGCCCGAGGCGTGACAAGTTTTCTCCAGCTAAGTATATTGTTTCTTTACCTACCAATTATATTTAGACTCTTGTAGACTTAGTGGTAGGCCGGTGAAGTCGGTGACGGTACTCACTGAGGACTACTTTGTTTGATAGTAATTTCACACACACTGTTGCCACATTTTTCTTGCAAAGCCACCAGTTGTCGCTGCTGCTTCTGATCGAGGTAAGGGAGTCGCAAGTTAGATCCCTATCTACCCGGGTCGTTGAGCTAGAGGAGTACCATTCTGGAGGCTGTAGTGGTTTTTAATCATGTACATACAGTTGTATTTTATTTCTTTAGCTAAGAGATGATGATGATGTACTTATGGAGCATGTTGTACACCTTGGACTACATGTATGTACAGATGACTAGTTTTATGATCTTAGTAGCTCTGTTACTCTCTGGTTATACTTCTTATGCAGGTTCAAGTGCTTGTATCGCTTCGTGTACTTGGAAAATCTCTATGTATACGGCGGATCTGTTGGCGAGCCCGGGAAACATGGAAACTCGGGGCATGACAATCCAAATCAGTCCTAATGTCGCGATGACCAATCACAGCACGATCGGGGCATCGCTAAAGTAACAAGAACCCCAATACTCTCCTTACGCACCAAAATCACTATTCGGACAACTAACCAAGTTCCCATAGTCCAAGCATCCCATATGCTGTACAAAAATTTGCCCATTTGGAGTTGGGATAGTCGTATACTAAGTACACGATGACAAAGCCTTCTGGCGTCAAACTGTGCCAAAATTCGTTCCATTTTTCATTATTTTTAGTGTGGAAACTAGTGGCACCACACAAATCATCTCTCTTCTTGTTGTGACTGGTAGGGGACCTTCAGGAGACTTCAAATGAGTTTAGGAGTTTGAGTGCACCCACTGTGCCTGGCAGCGGCGAACTTTTGCCCCGAAAAGCTCCATAAAGCTCCGAAAAGCTCGGAATTTGCTATTTACAATTTTTGGATAACAAATCATCCACATTCAGCCCCGAGGAACTAAAATTTCATGTAACCTGATGCTAACAAAGCCCTGGTCATTAATAAATATGGCTAGGGCTCTACGCTAATTGCTTCAGCCATAACATCCCAAAAAGGTATTCCAGCACCACTTTGGTGTCGGAATGCATGTGAAACCTATGTTTAGCCCCACAGTACTCCCAACACACCCAATAATAGTGCCGAGGCATCTAGACATCATCTTGTGCAACCACAATCAGCAAAATACCCAAAATAGTCTCGATTTTTTCTTTGAAATTTTGTTGTTTCGGCATCGAAAATGCGGTAACCATCCAAACAGCCTTTGTAGTCCCTTGCCCAACATTTTGGTGAGTCGGGACAGTGAGATAATAATCCCATCTGCACACGGAATGTTGCTAGATGGCTGTTATAAAGGAAAATCATCGAAGTCCGAAATTCGCCGATTTTGGCTTCCCGGATAGCACAAGTGCACATCATCCGCTTTGGGCTTCATCGATGTCACTTTAGCACTTGTGGGATACTATGGGACAACATGAATGCCTCTCCAATCAGCTATAAGCAGCGGCTCACCCATATCTGTCATGCCCTGGGTTATGCTGGTACTCGGGCTCGTCAATAGATCCGCTGCACACACGGAAAGCCCCATGCATATGAACCGACAAACACCTGCTCAAAGAATAAAGAGCAAACACAAGAGAGAGTAACAGAGCTGGCATAAACTAATACATAACCAAAACTTATTGTACATACACACTACTCCAAAATAGAACAATCCACATCTCACAACTGGAAAGTATAAACATCACAATATGTACAATAAGTCTCACCAAAAGCTAACAATTGGGCCTGCACTAGAACGATCCTCGGATAGGAGAGCTATCTATCCAGCGATCCCTTTACCTTAACCAGAAGCAGCAGGAATAGATACAACAGGTTTGTAAGAAAAAGGTCAACATAGAGGGCGTAAGAACTATTAAAAATCAGCAATCCTCAATGGATACCGTCATTAACGACAACGACCTACCCATTAGGTCTACTAGAGATAAGTACTACTAAGCCGTTGAAAGAAAACTATATATGTAAAAATTGCAGTAAGGAACAACCACTACTATATCTTTAAACTAGATGTCGAATTAATGTATGCATCATGTAGTATGGACATCAACTGCTAGTAACTCTGCCGAAATAACTCAATCAACCGACTGGCTCACCAGCCCAGTCAAGCCCGCTCTAGCCTTGCGTCTAATCGATACTAACAACCAATGGGTCATCGATGTGAAAGAAGATTGAATCAAGTCATCTATGTCCAGAGTGGCACTCAAGGGGTGCGACTCGCTCGAGGATCAAGTAATCAGGTCAAATATACCGCAGGCTATAATCAATGCATATGGTCAAATAGATCAAATGACTATCCATGAAGGAACCTCGGCAAAATCTGATGCACACTAAAGTCTGGCACAGCCGTACAGAGCCACTGCTACTAAAGATCGAAGGAAAGTCTAGTCTGACCCTATCCTAACAATCAGGCACAAAAGTATCACGACACTAGCCAACATCACTCTGCCTACGCACAGGTATAAAGGAAAATCCATCTAATGTCACTATGTTACTATATATAGTTTAGATGGTATGCAAACAGGTAGTGTGCCCAATACTTTAGTTTAACTAGTTGACCACTAGTTGGAATTACAGAAGAATGCAAGTAAATACTACTATTACTGATTAGTAGGAATTCCATGTCTAGACAACCCAACTACTCTATCATCAGATAAGAACATGTTATTTGATGAAACAAACAACATGTATAGACTTAGTTGAGGAGTTCGATGCATTCAATGAAATCAACCTACCTTAAACACAGTCTGGTAAATAGGACAGAAGGAAACCTTGCCTCGGCTAGGAATCTCGCGAAACAACTGCCACCAAGGACCACAACCCAGTAAAACTGCTATAACTAAACAAAAACCAGAATTTGAACTATGCTATCCACTTAACAAAAAATTCGAATTTCAATAATTTAGCTCCACTTACCCACTTCGGACAGAAATCAAATACACAAACATACTATCCCGCTTTAATTCAACTAGAAAAAAAAAAAAAAAATCCCATTCCAATCAAAAGTTCAGCTGGAAAAGAATTTAGAGTAAAAAATCTAAGAAAAATGTATTTTGGTTACAAAAACTCACTTAAACAAGGAATTCACTTAAACTAACCTCTTATTCAGCTAGCACAAGTTCAAATCCAAGATAATGAGAGCAAAAACAAACTAGAATCCAATAAACCTACTGCTAGAAAGAATCGAATATGAAAAGGATCAAGATATCTAGCTATAAACCCAATTCAACTCACAACACAAAAACTCCCAATTTCATTTATATTTACCTGGAATTTAGATGAGGAAATCGATCTCCAAGTTCTCCTCTAACTCCTGTACCACAAACTAGCTCCAATGAAACAGTAGAAGGTGGTCCTCCCCCAACCCAAGCTCAAGACTCCACGTGAACTGCTGCTGCTGGTGATCCGGCTCCAGCCCGCAGAGAGGAAAGGCGGGAAGAAATGGAGAATGTGCGTGGAGTGGAGGTGGAAAAATGGTTCTCTGGTGATGGAGGAAAAGAGTGAGTTCGGGACGAATGCAACATATTTATAGAGGAGCTGATATGATAAAATGAGCCCAAAGATCGACAATCTAAAGATGTGTCAACCAGTTGTTGATACTATAGTCATTTCGATAATTAAGTTTTCACAATATCACTATAATCTAATCCTACTCAATTCCTGAGTGAAACTAACCTATACCCAATAGTAGATTCTGCCTAATCCTAGACATACCGGAACAATCCAATTTAAACTGCCATTAAGAGGTCTAGATTCAGGTTATACATCCAACTGGTAGTGTATTAGATATTTAATTCAGCTAGGTGACCACTAGTATAGATTACTAGAACTAGAAATAATGTACAATCAGCAATTACATAAGATGAACACCATGATTAATTCAAATTGTTGGAATAATAATTCAAACATAATTTAAAATTTAATTAGAGATAGAGTATATCCAAATTATACATTGATTATATTTAAAAGTAATTATAGTGGGATTTGTGATTATCCAAAGTAAAAGTTGGATTTATCATATGTTATGACTTGATAACTATATATAGTTAGGCATGGTTAATAAGATGAATAAGCTACAGTAGACATGGCTGCATAAGGTTGAGGATATCGCCCAAAATGTAATAAAATATTTTTTATTAATAAAATATTAGTTTAGTTATCTTCCTCTTCCAATATCTTTTTTCCGTATTATTTTGTTCTATTTTAGATTCTAGGATATATAATCAGTATCAGCACAAATATCGGTTTCAATAATTGGTATCAGAAAAAATCATGCTTCCAACAATTGGTATCAGAGCCGGAAGTAAGCCAGACGACAGCAGATTGGAAAAGAACATAGAACTAATGTACAGGATAGTTACGTCAAAATAAAGCGACTCGTAGTAGATCGACGAAGGTGACGTTCTAGTGAACCCGAAGCAAGGAATCACTTTGAAGAAGTTGGCCTCCACACAACACATGACAGAAGGTGGTTGTGATGCTTGACAAAAAGATAGTGAGGAGCGCCTACGACGAGATAAAAAAGACTTGACCAGGTAGTCGGTAGGGCTAGGCAAGCAAGCAGAAGTATGAAAAACTTGGCGAGATCTCGATGAAATAAGGACATATCCAAACAAAAAGGTACAAATCTGAAACTTAATTTTCAGATTTTAAAGTTTCGTTATGGACTTAGATTGATTTATTCAACCTAATTTACCAAATTTCAATGGAACGAATTTTGAACGATGGAAAATCATTGTTCGCTGTTTTTTAGAATCCCAAGATTTGTGGGATGCAATGAAGAACAGTAATTATGAAAAAGAATTTGGTAAAGAAGAATTCAAAAAGAGAGACAGAGAAGTTCTATTATATATTTTTAAAGCGGTGGATCTGTCATTAGTTGGAAAAATTTCAACAACAAAGACAGTACAAGAAGCGTGGAGAATGCTAGTGAAAATTGAAGGAGAAGATTTGCAGGAAGAGAATGGAATTCAAGAAGAAGAAATTCAACCCAATGTCAAAGATACAGATGCCCTAACTTGCAAAAAAACTTAGAAAGAAAAATCTGATCAAAATCATGAAGATCAAATTCATATAGAATTTACTGACGATCAAGACGGTGCGACTCAGACCGACGAGAAAGTTCATAATAATATTATGATTGAAGAAATTTCTATTGGTAAAGACATTATACAGCAAATCACGGAGGAACTTTACTATTATTTTGATGTTATCGAAGGTGCATATCACAAATTAGATTTACAAAAGCAGAAAGCACATGAAAATGCACAAATTGAGATCAATGCACCGAACAAACATTCGTGTCGAGTAGACTTTCCTCGGCTACCACAAAATAACAAAATTCATATAGATCCAATTTTTTCAAAATTATGTGTTTTTCAAGATATTTGCAAGTATCCGCAATTTGTAATGATTGATGCATATGATAAAAATTAGTGGTGGCTAAGATTTCAACCATGGTGAAATCATTGGACAGGTGTGATGCTGCACAACTCGAACACGATGACAACGACAGCGACGGAGATTGCGAAATCAAAGTGCACATTTCACGGATTTTGCGACTTGAAGACTTCGTTAGTTAATTCACGAATAATTCGCGAATTATTCGCGAATTTTTGAAAAAACGAATTAAACGCCCGTTTCCGTATCCGTTCGAAAAATTCGGAAAAAACCGCGTATTTGTGGTCAAAAATACATATTCGCGAATAATTCGCGACCGCCGATTAATTCGGCCAAAAAAACGGTACGCTTTTTTTCGCGAGTGGGAGACAGCGAGAGGCGTACGCGGTACGCTTCTCTCCGAGTTCCGCCCTCACGAAAAAAAAAAAAAAAACCCTTCGGGTCGCCCCCCTCCGCCGAAAAGGTTTTGCCCTAACTTCTCAGTTCTCACTCTTGCGGCCCTGCCACCCCCATCCCTTCCCCTCACCCTCTTCCCTTCTGGCCGCTCGCCGAAAGCCATCGGAAGCCCCCGCGAGGCCACATCGAAGATCGGGTTCTTCACTCTTCAGAACCCTCCTCGCCGCCTCTTCCTCTTCCGCTTTCGCTTTCGCTCTCCAACGATGGATCAGTAATCGGGTGGTTCTTTACAAACCAGGTATGAAAGTCACAGCATTGATTAAAAAATTAAAACCACGTACGCCTTGTGTTCTTGATTGATATGTTGTGTTCTTGAACGATGGATCTGGTGATTTGTGTTCTTCGCCGGTGATGTGCGTCAATTTTTGAGGTAAGTTTTGTGGTAGTAATTTTAATTTTGCGGTTGCAATCTTGCGTGAACTGTAATTTCGTTCCCTTTTGTTTTGTTTTGTCGCAGTATGAGATGCTTTTGAGAATTTAGTGATGAACTAGTTTGAAGGGCAAGTTAACAAACTCAAATAGTTCTTGATTGATATGTTGAGTAACTCTTAATTCAATTAGATGATGTTGATGTTTTTGTTTCATTAATCAGAAGGCGATAAGTTTCTCTCCTACTTTCCTCTCTGAGTTGTTTCAACATCTGATCCTTTCTTTCGCTTTCTAATCATATTACTTTTGAGCTTTTTCTATTAGATAATTGATAGCCCTTTAATCTTAGCCATGATAGACTTAAAGCTTACTATTGTTACATTGGTCCTGCAAACAATTGTAGTCACCCATATCAATGTTTATAGTTTTGGTCCGATCTTTCATTTGGTCCTCGTGCTTGAACATCTAAGCTATCATGCCTGCAATACCTACTCGATGCAACCCTGCAGCGAAGTACATATGTATGTGTGTGCTTGATGAGTCGCAACTCACGTTGGAATGGATATCACTTGAATAGGTAACTTAAAATTGATGATCATTACCACCTGCAGGTAATTGCAGAAGATAAAGAAACAACTCTTAAACAGATAGGGTTCATGGTCAATGAGTGGCTCAACTTCAGTCCTTCAACCTATTAAGGAGGCATAGCAAAACTACTAGGTTGGCCTTTAATGTACTAGAACAAACATGGTATTTCTAATGGGGGACATAAGGACCCAATAGAAATCAGCATTGATTAACAAAGGCTAAAAAACATGGGTGTTAAGTGTTAAGTTGTTGTTACTTGTTGTTACATTCATTAATTTGCTTGTTGTTGATGGGTAATTCTAATATTAGTGGGGTAATTCCAAAAGACTCAGAACCAATGAAGTGGGGTTTATTACTTTATTACTTAGAGTTAGGTTATGTTTGATGCATTATTTTTCGTATAATTCTAATATTCTTTCGATGTGATTTTATTCTTTCAAGAATCCATGATAGGCGGTCATGTAGTAGAGCTTGAAATATTTGAGTCATTAAATTTTTTGTGCAGAAAAATGGTTCGAAAGAAAGATAGATTTTGGATTCACGCGGAAGAATTGAGTGGAAAATTTAAGTGCAAATATTGTTCTAAAGTGTACTCGGGTGGTGTCTCAAGAGTCAAATCTCACTTATCTCAAGTTTCAGGACGTGATATTGAAACTTGTGATAAAGTACCACAAGATGTACAAACAGAAGCATTCACAGCTATATGTGGAGATTCTAGCAAAAGAGCTAAGAGTATTGGAAGTACAAATGTCAATGAGTCTGGAGAGAGTATTGCAGTTTCTGGTTCTAGATCATGTGGAGGAACTAATCAAATGACAATGCAGGAACTTTACAAGAAAAAGAACAAAGAAGAAGTTGATCAGTCTCTTGCTAAGTTTTTTATAATGAATAACATTTCTTTTAATGTTGTTCAGTCAGAGTCATTCATTGACTTTATAAGAGATGTTGCGAATTATGGCTCTGGCTATAAAGTACCATCGTATTCAACACTGCGAACAAAATTGATTCCAAATGAAAAAAAGGAAGCCGAGACATATGTTGGAAAGGTGAAATCCTCATGGTATTTGAGTGGCTGCACCATTATGTCAGATGGTTGGACTGACTTGAAAGGAAGAGCATTCACTAATGTCATTGCCTATTCACCTGGAGGTGCGATTTTTATGAACTCTTTTGAATGCTCAAAGGAGAGAAAAACTGCTATGTATCTTAAAGATATTTTATCATCTGTAATTGAAGATATTGGGCCAGATAATATTGTCCAACTAGTCACTGACAATGGTAGTAATTTTCTAGCAGCAGGTGACATGCTTTTGGGAAAGTATCCAAGAATGTACAAGACACGATGTGCGGCACATGGCTTACAATTGCTCTTAAAAGATATATATAAGGATGTTGAATGGGTGCGAATTGTGATTGATGAGGCGAGGTTGATTGAAAATCATATGTACAAGCACACCGTTCTCTTGGCAATGATGCGAGAAGCTACTCAGAAAGAACTAAAGCATCCTTGTGTTACAAGATTTGCTTCAAATTTTCTTGTGTTGCAATCACTTGTGGATGTTGAGAATGAATTAAGGCTTTTTGTTGCTTCTCCTGAATGGAGAGAAAGTAACTTAAACAAGAGTCGGCAAGCAAAGAAAGTAACTGAGCTAGTCCAAAATAATGAATTTTGGAATAGAGCAAAGGAGGTCCTACAAGCTTTAGAGCCTATTGTTCGAGTCCTACGTTTAGTTGATGGCGAGGGATCTACTTCTGGATACTTATATGATGCTATGGAAAGAGCCAAAGAAGCAATCAAATGTCGCTTGGGTAATAATCAAAACAAATTCATGCGCATATGGGAGTTATTTGATGAAAGAAGAAATGGAAATATTATACATCCTATACATGCAGCTGCAGCTCTTCTGAATCCAGCTTATATGTGTCGTGAAGGGTTTAGAGAAAGTCGAGAGATGAAAGATGGCATAGGTTTCATGTTTGAGAATTTAATTCTTCCAGAGGAGAAAGAAGATTTTTTTAAAACAAGTACAACTTTATCGTTCTAGATCAACTTTAATTTTCAACGGCGTTAATGATGTTAAAAACCTCACATCCTCGTAAGTTATGTTCTTTTTTAAACTTTAGTATAATTTTCTGTAAATATTATTAACTATTCTTTGTTTTTAATTTCAGGAGTTTGGTGGGGATTATTGTGGTGATCCACTTCCAGTGCTAAGAAAATATGCAGTTCGTATTTTAAGCCAACCATGTAGTTCTTCATCTTGTGAGAGAAATTGGAGTGCCTATGAAGCAGCACAAACAAAGAAAAGAAACAGATTATCTATCGAAATGTTAGATAATCTTGTTTATACTAGAATGAATACATTAGCAATGAAAAAGTGGTCCACTTTGGAATCACAAGATTTGGAGCCTATTAATTTAGAAAACCTTCATGAACTTTCGGAATTTATAGATGATGGAAAAGGTGGAGATGGAGACGACGACGAAGAAATTGAATTAACAAACCTCGACCTTTTGTGGTTAAATCAAGAGTCGGAGTTCGCTGATTATAATTACTAGAACTTTCTATGCTTGTATGCTTTATGTTTATTATTCAAGCTTTTATGTATGCTTATATGTGGAATTGTGAACTTTATATATCTTGTATTTGTTTACTGTTTAGACTTTAGATATGCTAGTATGCACTGTGCAAAGTGCAAGTTATATCTTGTATTTAGTTTTCAACTATGCTTGTATGTGAACCTTCTATGTTTTATATATAATTATGGACTATCTTAATCTCTTATTTGCTTAATTATTTATTTATGTTGGGGCATAATATAGTTTGCTATTTTTTTTTACTTAATTAGCTTAATTTTGTAGCTCTTTATTTTTATATTCTTAAGAATTATGAGTATTTATACTAATAGCATAAATCTTGAGAGAAAAAAATTTTAATTTAATAGCCGAATTTTTGATCCCGAATTTTTAATTGGTGAACGTATAATATCCGTATAAATCACGTATCCGAATAATTGACGAATCCGTTTTTTAGCCGTATTTTTCAACGAATTTAAAAATTAGAAGACGAATTTTATCCGAATTATATCCGTACCGAATTTTTGCCGAATCCGAATTAACTAACTAAGCTTGAAGATAAAGTTTGGATTAAGGGAGGATGTTGGAATAATAATCCAAACTTAATTTAAAATTTAGTTAGAGATAGAGTATATCCAACTTATACATTGATTATATTTAAAAGTAATTAGAGTGGGATTTGTAATTATCCAAAGTAAAAGTTGGATTTATCATATGTTATGACTTGATAGCTATATATAGTTAGGCATGGGTTAGTTAGATGAATAACCTATAGTAGATATGGCTGCATAAGGTTGAGGGTATCGCCCAGAATGTAATTAAATGCTTTTTGTTAATAAAGTATTAATTTAGTTATCTTCCTCTTCCAATATCTTTTCTCCGTATTATTTTGTTCTATTTTAGATTCTGAGTTATATAATCAGTATCAGCACAAATACCAGTTCCAATAATTGGTATCAGAGAAAATTACGCTTCCAACACAAACATGAACACCCTGATACTAGGTTCCAAACATATCAAGTTGGTGCCAATTTACTAATATAGACATAATAGGAAGTTTGGAGCATTCGATGAATTAAACCCACCTCGAATTGAAATCTAGCAAATTAGGGATGAAGAAGACCTCCTTACTACTCAGCAAACTAGCAGGGATACCCCAACCAACGAAAATGTTCAGTAATTCAACTACTGGAATGACAAAAATCCGAATTAAGCACAACTTGTCATCCGGTAACGAAATGCTTTAATTTAAGGTTGGCTCAATCTATCTAATTATCCAGCTAAAATAACTGAGTTTCAGCTCCATGAAAGGAGGCCATAGTAAGACCCACAAGAATGAACTCCCAAAAACTCCAAGAACTAATAATAAACCCTACTAAAACGATTAATTACAATTCTGACAAAATTTGTCAATGTTTAGTAAACTCTGGTTTCCGGCTGAAATTAAATCATGTTACCTTGCAATCTAGCTGAATATGAAGTTCTACAAACTCTTTATTCCGAATCAACCAGAAAAGACAAGGAAAAAGCCACCTCAAATAAGATTTAAGCTGGAACTGAAAATAGAATCATTTTCGATTTCAAAAAC
This sequence comes from Puya raimondii, assembly GCA_016920855.1. Lineage (NCBI taxonomy): Eukaryota > Viridiplantae > Streptophyta > Magnoliopsida > Poales > Bromeliaceae > Puya > Puya raimondii. The sequence continues at coordinate 17,589,170 of JABWPP010000048.1, read as the reverse complement.
CCAATTAGTCCTGAAATTCATCATCACTAACCTCTAATCAAGCTAGATCAGTTCCAAAACAGCAAGAGGTTGTGGAAAAAATATAGCCAAAGCTCAACAGTGGCTAAGCTAAAACAATCGGATACAAAATTAGCAAGAAATCCAGCATCACATCCAAAATCAGCTCACTACGCTAAAACTCAGTGATTCCACTCAACTAACCTATAATCATGAAGAAAAAATTGATCCCCTAGCTCCGCTTTATAGATACTCCACAAGCATCATTCGATTTGACAATTGGAAGATCCTAATGTTAAACTTTATAAGAAATTAAGATCGTACCTTCTGCCATGATTTCGATTTCTATACCCGGATTGAAGACGGCGATCCTTGCTTGTGGTTCATCCTCGTTCACGATCTGCAAGAGAGTGGGACGTTTCGAGTCTAATTCCCTTATCCCCGGAGATGGAGCCATCACAGGAATTAGGATTAGGGTTAGACCGGGACTCCCGTATGTTATATTTATATACAACTTAATGTAAGGATGTTTAATCACGTCCGTCCATCAAGGACGTGTCCAGATATATCCTAACCGTTCGATCTACCTTATCTTTATAGATCGACTGTATCTTTATGGATCGCCTTGAATAAATCACGTAGGCCACATCCAACATTCTCCCACTTGGCCTAGTGATATATTCATTACCGTATAGGCGATACAAAACTTTATTAGGTACCAACTAAATTATACAGTCAAGATCTCCCACTCGACTAAGAAATCACAATACTTTGATCATAGCGGTTATATCCCAAAAGATGAACACTCCATTCCATGTATCAAAAGCACGTATTCCTCAATCAAATATCTTTATGAGTTACAACCGTATGAACTTATTATAAGTTCAACTCAGAGTCCCACTTTAGTGCACAATAGTACTTTAATGTACAAGAAATAATTTTATGCGCATATGTGCAAAAATCAAAATGTGTTCTTATTCAAATAGGAATGGTCTTTAAAGTCTTTATACAAGAAGAAAATACTTAAACTTTAAATGGACTCAAGATACCCATATGATGAACATGATCCTTGAAATTGTTTGCCCGCAATGCTTTAGTCATAGGATCAGCAATCATCATCTCGGTCCCAATGTCTTGGATATCCACCTTCTTCTTGTCGTATTCTTTCACAGCAAGGTACTTTATATCGATATATTTGCTACGGTCTGTAATTCGACTATTCTTGGCAAAGAACACTGCAACAGAGTTGTTGCAATAAATCTTAATTGGCCTTGAGATAGAGTCGACAACTCTTAAACCTGAGATAAAATTTCTCAGCCATAAAGCCTGTGACGAAGCCTCATAGCAAGCGATGAACTCTGCCTCCATAGTGGATGTAGCAACTGTATCTTGCTTAGTGCTTCTCCAAGATATAGCACCCTGAGCAAGGAGAAAAATATATCCTAATGTGGACTTTCTAGAATCCACACATCCAGCAAAATCAAAGTCCGAATATCCAACCACCTCAAGATGGTCAGAATGTCTGTAGGTGAGCATATAGTCCTTTGTTCCCTGTAAGTATCTCATAATCTTTTTCGCAGCTTTCCAATGATTAAGGCTAGGGTTGCTTTGGTATCTACCCAACATCTCCACTGCATGAGCTATATCAGGTCTGGTACAAACCTGCGCATACATCAAGCTCCCTACTGCATAGGCGTAAGGTATGCTCTTCATATGCTCTCGTTCTAAATCATTATGTGGACACTATTTCTGATTGAACATGTCACCTTTTATAATAGGCGCAGCTGTAGGTGCACAGTTCGCCATATTAAATCTTTCTAGAACTCTTTCGATGCAGGCTTTCTGAGATAGACCCAAAATCCTTTGAGATATATTTCTGTGAATCTTTATGCCAATGACATAAGAAGCTTCACCCATATCCTTCATCTTAAAGTTCTTAGAAAGAAAATCTTTGGTCTTTTTAAGCAAACTTAAATCACTACTTGCAAGCAGAATGTCATCTACATACAGGACTAAGAAAATATACTTACTCCCACTAACCTTAAGGTATATGCTGTCACGCCCCGGGATAGTTCAAGATGCGGAAAAACGTGCTAAATTTTTTTTTTTGAAAAGCCTAGCCCGCGCCACGTACAGACCCGCCACAAATACAGGGTCCACTGTACACACGGACAGAGCCTCCCCTGTATTTGCACGGCGTCCAACAACAAACAACAGGATCACAACCACCATTCATTCATCCCAACAGCACATCAATACAACGAGAGATTCATACAGCTAACAGTCCTTAACCTGTATGAATCTAAGCAAATCCTTAAGCGAAGGATGATGCAATGCACAAGCAACAATCATTCTAGAAAGCTGCTCCTTACCCAGAAGCTTTAGTTTGAAACCCTAATCTCAATCATTGAAGGAGCCTTTGAAAACTGTTCTCCACACGAGAACTCTCTTTTTTGAAATCACAAAACCGAGCAATCAGAAATTCATTTGAAAACCGTTTCCCACACGGAAACCTTGTTTTACGACACTACCACGAGGGGTAGAAAACCAAAATGCTCTATAAATAAAACGACTGGAAAACAAGGATACAACCAATCAATCCAAGCATGCTATCATCACATAATCATAAGGAGTAAATTCACAACACATAAGCATGCTAGAGTAAGCTCAAAGAATAACTGAACCACAAATGACATCTAATAGGCGAAAGTAGGGTGATAACCAAATCTGGGGATGTAGCCTCACGAGTCGGAACCTCTAGAGCTACTATCTAGGCGTGCCTCGCAGCGTCCCGACACTCACCACCCTGCTCACCTGAAACCTGCAATGGGGGTGGGGGGTGAGAACATGCACGCATGTCTCCCCTCCCAGTGGGTACCGCAAGCCGACGAAGGCGAGGTGTACACACCGGCACGAGGGTCAACAAAAGATAGATATGGTATACAGTAGCACAAGTAAGTATGAGGCTAACATACAACTGAAATAACTATGCTACTGTAAACAACTAGTATGCATCAAAGGGAAAACCACAAAGTAAACCCAATCTAAAACCACCGGGACGTATCCCATGCACTGTCACCTGCTCATCTATAGGCACATAAACCTTCTGGACGCACTGCATCAAGGCTCACGGGTCGGCACAAACTCAACGACCCTTTTCCGGAAAAGAACACCTCCAAACGGTGGATCAGACCGCGGTGTACGTGAAGTGCTAGAAGAGCTGTGACGATCGATGCAAATGCTCAATCCACAGAACGGCAACAAGCCGAGAAGCAACCAATAAACCACAACTAGGATCGCTCGGAACAACAGGCGATCACCTCCGACCAACTGGGTCGTCTTAAGGAACATGCAAGCCACAACTAGGATCGCTCAGAATGACAAGCGATCACCACCGACCGACTGGGTCGTCTCAAGGAACATGCAATCCACAACTACTCTACTATCCAAGCACGCATATAAGTAGAGTCTACGGGAGTCAAGTGAACTAATAACTGAAATACGAAAGAAGGGATAGAAAGGTATCACCGTAGTCCACTGAACCGACTCCGGACCGAAGTACCCACCTGTAGGTAAGATCCAATCTAACACCGACGGCTCTCGGGAACCGCGACAGGACCTACGAAAGACTCACAGGGTCAAGGTCCACCAAGTCGACGCTAAACACAAAGCTCTCACATCCCGAAACCGGCGGATCGCCCGGGAAACCGCCGGGACGATCCCGAAACAACACAAAGCCCCTGAGGGGGTACTAGAACGTCGAACACGTCCCTCGCTGTCCCTAAACACACAAAACCAAGTGCTGGGACAGCGAGCGCAAGCTCGGGGTGCCACGACCAAAAACACCCGAAAAGGCCTCCCGGGTTCCCGAAAAATGCCGAAATGGCACCGGAACCCTTCGTCGCTCAACCGCTGTCCCCGGAACTTCGGGACAGCGTTGAGGAACAGCCAACAAGGCCGAATGACGAAGCCAAGTCGCTTGCGAAAACAGCGAGCGAGTCGCACCACTAGAAACGCGCGTTTTGTCGATCATTTCATCGAAAAACGCATCGGAAATAAGTCCGAAACCACACGAAGGGCGAGGGGGTTGGACAACCAGTCCACAGGGTCTCCAAGACCTTACCCTTGCTGCCCGCAGCGTCGCTACGCTGTTACAATCGCCAAAGTTCCCAAACATGCAACATACACATACATACAATCACAAAGTTAAGTCGTTCGAGCAAACCGTTCGTCCGCTCGACCTTCCGCAAGTACCAGCGGATAGGTATCGTCGTCCCGGAGACCGTGCTCGCAGCCCCTCTGCGACGTAGCAAGTCGCAGGTCGGGAAAATGCATAAAAACAGTGCCGCAAGCACCGAAACGGCTCGACAAGGGCCGCACAACAAACGGCTCGAGCAAAATTGAAACGGAGGTGAGCATGATGATCAGCATGATGCCGCGATCATCGTGCTCACCTTCCTGGATCACGGGGACCAGCGGGGGCACCGGAAAGCTCGGTGCGGCCAAAATCACATGAGATAGCCCCCCGGCCGGAGCAACTAGCTCCGGCCGGCTGCCGGCGGGAAAGCGAGGCCGGCGGCGGCCAAGGATGGGTGCGGGGGAGGCAAGGAAGAGGGGGCTCACCTCAGGTGGCGGTGGGAACCGGCGGCGGCGGCGCGGGGAGCAAGCCTGCTCTCGGGTTGGCAACCCGAGGCTAGGGCACGGCGGCTCCGGCAACAAACGGCGACGGCGGCCGGCGGCGACGCGAGCACCGGCAAGAGGGGGTCGCCGGACGTCGGGGAAGGGGCGACCGCGACAACTCCAGGCAACGGCGGCGGCGGCCGGAAGCTCACAGCCGCGGGTGCCTTAGGAGCACAGGCGGCAGCCGCGGCGGCTGCGGCGGCGCTCCGGCAGCACTGCGACGGCCGGGAAGGAGAAGACCGGCGGCGGAGGTCCCGAGGGTGGCGGCGCTCACCCTCCGAGGCGGCGGGAGGCGGCGGGGCGCGGCCTCCAGCTGCTCCTGCCTGCAGCTTGCATGCAGGAGCCGCAGGCGGCGCCGCCTGCGGCGGCGCACCGACGGCACGAGGGCGGCCGGGGAAGGAGACGACGGCTGCGGCGGCCCTCCAAATGCCGGCGGGAGGTCGCTGCGGCGGCGGGAGGCGGCGGCGGCTCGGATCTCGAGCCCGCTGCCCGCACACCCAGCAGCAGCCAGCTGCGGCGCGGCGGCTCTCCGGCCGCACGGCGACGGCCGGGGAAGAAGGGGGCGGCGCCGGAGGACCTGAGGGTGAGGGCGCTCACCCTCCAAGGCGGCGCGAACCGGCGGCGGCTCGGGCCACCAACCCCCTGCCCGCAGCTGCCCTGGCAGCAGCTGCGGCAGCTCGGCGGCCCACAGCGGCGGTCCCCGGCGGCGGCGCGACGGCGGCGGGGGTCGTGCCACCTCAGGGGAGCTCCGGCGTGGGTAACCCCTGGGTGCACACCCTCGGGAAGAAGAAGAAGAAAAAAAAAGAGAAAAGGAGGGAGAGAAAGAGTTCGGGGGAACTCCGGCCAGTGGGAGGTCGGCGGCGGCCGGAGAAGCTCAGGAGGAGGGCTAAGGGGCAGGGGGTGCTGGTGCTCTCGGAATGGGGCTGAGGGGAAGAGAGAGTGTGAGAGTGTGGGAGAGAGAGAGTGAGGGTGGAGTGTTGACTAAGTAAAGAGAGGGGGGTGTTGGGTCAAATCCCATTAATGACTCCACCAACCCCCTACCTACCCCTCCCTCTCAGCCACAATCTCCCTCCCAAAGCAACAAAATCCTCCCAGGCCCCTGCGATTCGAAATCGCGCGAAAAGGTGCGAAAACGGGGACTCGATCGCGAAAACATAAAACGTAACCTCGAGCACTCAGTGATAAAGATGCAATAACTTTTAATCCGTGCGTCGCGCGTCGACACGGATCATGCCATTGCGTTCAGCACTGCCGAGACATCGAACTTAGCATTTTGGATCGCCAGAAACGGACTCCGGATCGCGACGTTAAGCCGTTCACTCTCCGCGACGAAAATCCGAAAACTAACGAAAGTCACTAAAAGACACTTATATACATATATATATATAAAAACCTATATATATACGTATACTGATCAAAAACACAGTAATGGGGGAGAGGAACACTGAGAATTTCAAATTCCCAAAATTCGGATTCTCACATATGCACTGGTCCACTATATTTTCTACGAAACCGAATGTAGTAATTACATTATGGAACTTGATATACCATTGGTGGGAGGCCTGTTTAAGTTCGTATATAGACTTTTTTAGTCTGCAAACAAGGTGATTGTTCTCATCTGTGCTAAAACCTTCGGGTTGTTGCATATAGACTATCTCCTCTATATTCCCATTTAGGAATGCCGTTTTCACATCCATCTGATGTGGCTCTAAATCAAAATGAGCTACCAAAGTCATGATAATTCTTAATGAATCCTTCTTAGATAACGGAGAGAAGGTTTCATGATAATCAATGCCTTCCTTCTGAGTAAAACCTTTGGCGACAAGTCTGACCTTATATCGTTCTATGTTACCTAAAGAGTCCCTTTTGGTCTTGAAGACCCATTTACGGCCAACGCTTTGACTCCTTGTGGTAACTCAACGAGATTCCAAACTTTATTATACGCCATAGATTTCATCTCTTCCTTCATGGCATCATACCATAGGGAGGATTTATCTCCCTGCATGGCCTCTGAAAACGTCCATGGATCTTTATGGTGTCCAACATCATAATCGAACTCCTGGAAATAGACTACATACTCATTAGGAATTGCCGATCTCTTTTGCCTTGAGGATCTATAATTATCTGTGCAGATTTTTATTATTCTGTGCAGCTGGCTCTGTAATTATATGTTCCTCTTGGAACAGCTCTTCATGGGGAGGTTCAACTGGTTCAGCATTTTCATGCTTTAAAATTAGTTGGTCTCCATTATGGTCAAATTGACCTCCTAAAAGAGCAACTAAATCATTGTCCGTTGATGGATAACCAGTTAAATCCATTATTTTCTCAAAATCTATCTTTTGAGGAACGACACTCCCGCTAGCTTCACAATCCTCAAGAAATTTGGCATTCCTAGCCTCAACTATCTTAGATAAGTGAGTTGGACAATAGAATCTGAATCCTTTGGAGTTTACCGCATAGCCAATGAAATATCCACCGACTATTCGGGAATCCAACTTCTTTATATGTGGGTTATAAACCCTCACTTCAGCTGGACATCCCCATACATGCAGGTGATTTAAACTAGGTTTCCACCCTTTCCATAACTCGAAAGGAGTTTTGGAAACAGCCTTCGATGGAATCCTATTTAAAACATACACCGTTGTCTTTAGTGCTTCACTCCAAAGGGAAGATGGAAGACAAGAGCTACTAATCATACTCCTTACCATGTCCATGAGTGTTCTATTCCTCCTTTCGGCAACGCTATTTTGTTGGGGCGTGCCAGGCATCGTATACTGAGCAATGATGCCTTCACCTTCGAGGAATTGAGCAAATGGACCGGCCATTTGACCTTTATCCGTATGTCTTCCATAGTACTCACCCTGTAGTACACTGAATTTTAGTGCGTCGTACCGAACTTCTACAAATTGTGGAGTTCCGGTGGAAAAAAATAGCATGAGAGGCTATGTGTGAGGCTTCGGCCAAGTTTGGGACTTGCGCGAAGTATTTTCGGCGCAAATGAGGCGCAAAAACGGACTTCGAAAAGTTAAAACTGCTGAACTTGTGAAGTCTGCAGTGGATTCCGGTACGGATGTGTCCATACCGGTACTGAAGCGATTAGTACTGGTATGGAGTCTGGTATACCGGAATGTGAGGGTTGAATCTGAGAAACCAGCTCTCGGATTTTACGGAATTCCTCGGGGTATACCGGAACTAACACCCGTATACCGGTATGCCAGTGCGAATACCGGTATGCAATGTTGCGAAATGCCAACTTTGGCTGGTTGTTAGTGTTGAATGGGGAGAGGGGCAAAATGGTCTTTTCACATTCGAGGGAGTGTTAGAAAGACAGGGACACCCCTCCTTTCTCAGTCTTCTTCTTCATCTACTTCTCATCTCCATCTTTCTCACTTTCTCTCTCTAGAGATCTCTCCAAAACTTGGAGAAAAGGGTGGATTGAGCTTGGAAAAGGCTTCCAAAGGGGAGAAGAGGCTTCTTGGTGCAAGAAGAAGCTTGGGGAACTCGTGGCTAAGGTGAGTTCCTCATGATTTGGGTTCAAACCTTGGATTTAATCCTTGAGGTTTTTGGAAACTCTAGGCAATCTAAACCACAAAACGTGGAGATTGGCCAAGAGATTTTGAGGTTCTACATGCATGCATGTGAAACCTAGGTGAAATGAGGGTTTTTGCCATGGGAGGTTCTAAAAATATTTGAACCTTCGGAAATTACAATTGAGGCATAGGAAATCATGTTAGAACAAATGATTTCATGTATTGAGTTGATTTAAGGGTTCGTAACGAGTAACGAACCATTTTCTTGTAGAAACTTGGGTTGAAGCAAGAACTCAAGGCTTGGAGACCTAGGAGCTCAAAGAATTCAAGAATTTGGAAGCTCTTGAGGTGGGTTTGTGTTTACCGAAGTGATTAGGTCACTTCCATGTCTAGGGTAAATAACCATTTAAAGATAAAATTGTGTGTAATGTGAAACCATAGAACTTGCATGTTGGCAAAATGAGAATCATGATAGATAGAGCCATGAGCTCCTCTTGCATGTTAAAGAATTCAAGTATATTTCTATTATCTATACTTGTTATGTGATCGCATGTATGATTGGAACCTAGTGTTGAGAACATAGGTTGGAACATGTATGATTGGAACCTAGTGTTGAGAACATAGGTTGGAACATGTATGATTGGAACCTAGTGTCATTGAACATAGGTTGGAACATGAGAATGGAACCTAGAGTCATGGAATCTAGGTTGAGAATGAGAAAGTAAACCTAGTGTCATTGAACATAGGTGAGACTTAGTGACTTGAACCTAGGGTCATGAGACTTAGGTTGGCAAGTGTGAAATGTGAATATTGGGATTTCGCTACCCGTGCCACGTGATGGCGGTGTTGAAATGGGGTATGCGACGATTTCGCTATCCCGGGTATGCGACGATTTCGCTACCCGAACACGGAGGTGACGATTTCACTCCTTGGACGTTGGAACTATTATGGTGATGCGGCGATTCTGAAACCATAAGTTAATGACAAGTAGTTGAACTTGGTCAATGTGAGATATAGGATGAACCTAGGAGAAAATAAAAATTGACATTTTATTTGGTTGCATCCTTTATGTTTATTTACAAGCATGTAAATATTTGTTGCATAGTTATTTGTGATCTAACTTATGCATATGGTGTTTCTTTGGACCTGGTGGGTCGAGCTTCTCTCTTGGGTGGCCTTACCCACTGGGAACTATGTTTATAGTTCTCACCCCACATTTTTCAGGTCCTTCCGCGAGTGAGGCGGCGGAGCGAGGCAAGGGTTTGGCTCTCTAGATAGCGGCCCTTCCATTTTGGTGATACATAGAGTTGTACCCCTAGTCTTGGACATTGATAGTATAGGGGTTTTCATTAAATATATGCAACTTGTATTTTCCATAATTTTGGGAACATGATGTATGGAATGGAAATGAAAGAAAAGAAAATTTTGGGCATGTATAAATGTGCAAATGTGATGTAATAGAAGTAGAACTTCTTTATGTTGATGCTTTCCTTGTGCAACTCTTGTACTCCGTTCCTAGTTGGAACCTTGTGGATATGCTTGTGTTGTGACGCCTTGGGCGGGTAGGGGAGACACTATCCGTTCGGCGGGTCTGGGGCACGCGCTCGTGCAGTTTGTCCTTCCACCTACTTGGTGTTAAGGCACGGCGGGGCGTGACACACCCCCTCTGTCGAACCTCACAATCTTGATTTTCCTATCCAATTGTTTCTCTACCTCAACCTTATAATCTTTGAAAGCATCAAGCGCCTCAACTTTTTTAAATAAGAGATAGAGATACATGTATCTCGAATGGTCATCAATAAATGAGATAAAATATCTCTGACCATTAAAACAATGAGTAGGAAAAGGTCCACAGATATCTGTATGTATGATCTCAAGAATTTCAGAACTCTTTCTGGCACCTTTAGTGGTATTTGTGTTGGTATGCTTTCCCTTTATGCATTCCACACAAGTACCAAAATCGGCAAAGTCCAGATCTTGTAAGATCTTTTCTTTCACCAATCTCTTTATTCTCTCTAAGGAGATATGAGCTAAACGCTTGTGCCATAAATAAGAGGAGTTCTCTTTAAGAATGTTCCTTTTAACACCAATGCTATGATCAACATTAAAATTATTCTCAAAGGATTGACTCACATTAAATTTGTACAAATCATCTACCAAACAACCATTTCCAATAATAACTTTATCGGAGAAGATAGTAAAAGATTCATTTTCAAATAAAAATTTAAAACCTTTATTTCTCAATTTAGAAACGGAAACTAAATTTCTAGAAAATTCGGGAACATAAAAAGTATCCTCAAGTTCAAGTACAAAACCAGTACTAAGTTCTAAAATAAAGTTTCCTACGCCTTTAACTTGAGATTCATTTCCTTCCCCAGTAATTAATATCTTTTCATTTGGCTTCAGTATATTTAGGTTGTGAAAGCCCTGCATGGTATTTGAGATATTTACAGTAGTACCAGAGTCAATCCACCATGTGTTTTTTGGAATATTAACTAAATGAGATTCATAACAAATATAAATAGTTTCAATACCTTTCTTCTCGAGCCAAGCTTTATACTTCAAGCAGTCCCTTTTCATGTGCCCTTTCTTTTTACAGAAGTAGCATTGATCTTTCTTGCCAGAATTCTTTATTGGCAACTGAGCTGACTTCTTGTAATTGGAGTCACCCTTATTCTTTCCCCTTCTGCGCTGAGTCGCCAGATTAACAGATTCTGTTATAATTTCTAGCTTCTCCTGCTTAAGTCTCTCCTCTTCTTGAACACACATGGTCAATAATTCATTTATTGACCATTCATCCTTATGCGTGTTATAGGAGATCTTAAAGGGGTCAAACTCAGACGGTAATGAGTTTAGAATTAGATGGACTAAGAAAGAGTCGAAGATCTCAACTTTTAAAGCCTTTAGTTGAGCCGCTATGTTCCGCATCTCCATGATGTGCTCGCCCACACCCTTGGCTAGATTGTACTTGATGCCCGAAAGTCGCTTCATTAGCGTGCTAGCCAAAGCTTTATCGGAGTTGACAAACTGCTCTTTAATGGCCTTTAGGTAATCTTTGGCTTTATCACATTCCGGGATCGATCCCTTATGTTTTTTGATACTCTAGATTTTATGAGCATCAAACTTAAGCGGTTGGATCGCTCCCACTTTTCCTGCGCGGATTCCTACTGTGGAGTCATTTGCCCCACTACTTTAGGCGGTTGCTCAACGCGCAGAGCCAAGTCAAGATCCATATAGCCCAAAGTAAAAGAAATATTTTTTTTCCAATCAGAATAGTTGTCCGCAGTAAGCATAGGGATACTAGAAACATCATTAAGAAATGCAGTAGAGGACGAAGCTGCAAGAACAAATAAAAAATAGAACTTTATCGCCTACTATAAGACAATAATCTTTAAATTAGATAAATTCTATCTTCCTGTGGGCAGAGGCGCTACACACATAGAATTTATCTACTTTAATAGTAAGACTAGCAGAAAATTAATTTCTAAACAACAAGATTTCTGTACTTGTGGGCATAAGAAAATTTGTTATCTAAAAATTCAATCCACTATCCTATTCCAGTCAAAAGTCAAAAATTATTATTAATTTGACTGCAATAAATAGTCAAACTTTAATTCAATGTCAATAAATCTTTATATATTCTTCATTATCTATAGGATGCTGTGGCTACTCCTAAGCATAATGAAAAATACATATAACCTTATTTAATATTGAATGACTATTAAAATTAAATTAGGAATCCGTATGAATTTTCGGGTTAACTTTAGTTGAAGAAGAGAATACCAATGAAGAAGGGAATAGAAATTCTTCTCCTTATTCCATGATCAATTACAAAGATATATATACACAAATATTTCTATAATAAGATATCTAATAAGGAAAGATGCATAAGGAAAGGCGCCTAAAACTATGCTAACTACATAGGAATATAATATATATAATTTTGACTTTCCATAACACTCCCCCTCAAGTTGGAGCATAGATATTAATCATGCCCAACTTGTTACAAATGTAGTCAACCCGAGCTCCATTCAAAGCTTTTGTGAAGATATCCCCCAACTGGTCTCCGGTCTTGAAATACCCTGTTGAAATGATCTTCTGTTGTATCTTTTCACGAATAAAGTGACAATCAATTTCAATATGTTTAGTTCGCTCATGAAATACTGGATTAGAGGCAATATGGAGAGCAGCTTGATTATCACACCATAATTTAATAGGTTGTGGATTCTTAAGACCAACCTCATCCAATAATTGTTGTATCCACATTACTTCACACACAGATTGTGCCATAGCCCTATATTCCGATTCAGCACTAGAACGAGAGACAACACTCTGCTTCTTACTTTTCCATGACACCAAGTTACCTCCAACAAACACACAATATCCTGTAGTCGATCTCCTATCAACCTTTGAACCCGCCCAATCTGCATCTGAAAAGCATTCAATATTTGAATGTCCATGGTTCTCGTACAAGATACCTCGCCCTGGAGCTCCCTTCAGATAACACAAAATTTGTCCCAAAGCTTCCCAATGATTAACAGTCGGAGAAGACATAAATTGACTTAACATACTGACAGAGTATGCAATATCTGGCCGAGTCACTATAAGATAATTCAATTTGCCAACTAATCTTCTATACCTCTCTGGATCTTCAAACAATTCACCATCACTAGCTGTAAGTTGAAGATTAGGAGCCATTGGTGCACTGCAAGGTTTAGCTCCTAATTTTCCTGTTTCTGCTAGTAAGTCAAGCACATATTTCCTTTGAGATAAGAAGATGCCCTTTTTGCATCTTGTAACTTCGATACCCAAAAAATACTTCAACATCCCCAAATCCTTTGTCTGAAACTGGGTTTGAAGAAAAACCTTAAGAGATGAGATTTCTGTAGTGTCATTCCCAGTGATGACAATATCATCCACATACACTACTAGTAGAATTAGACCAGTCTCAGAATGTCTATAAAACACAGAATGATCACACTTACTCTTTTTCATGCCAAACTCCTGAACTACTTCACTGAATCTGCCAAACCAAGCTCGAGGACTTTGCTTCAAGCCATATAAGGACTTTCGAAGTCTACAAACTTGACCCAACTCCCCGTGAGCAACAAAACCAGGTGGTTGCTCCATGTATACCTCTTCTTGAAGATCACCATGGAGAAAAGTATTTTTAATGTCCAGCTGGTGTAAAGCCCAACGAGAGGTGGCCGCCAACGAAATGAATAAGCGAATAGAAGCAAGTTTAGCTACAGGAGAAAAGGTGTCAGAATAATCAACCCCATAAGTCTGAGCATAGCCTTTGGCAACAAGACGGGCTTTTAGGCGAGCGATAGAACCATCTGGATTCATTTTCACAGTGAATACCTATTTGCAACCAATAGCTCTCTTATCGGCAGGTAAAGGCACCAGTTCCCAAGTACCATTAGTGTCTAAAGCCACCATTTCCTCTTCCATTGCAGCACGCCAGCCAGGATGAGACAAAGCTTCCACAACAGATTTAGGAACAGAAACTGACTCCAGAGAGGTAATGAAACAACGAGAAGAGGATGACAAACGGTCATAAGAAACAAACGATGAAATAGGGTAAGTACACTTACGTTTGCCTTTGCGAATAGCAATGGGAAGATCAGAGTCAGAAGCAAGGTCGGTGACAGTAATGGCTGGATCTTCCGACGAAGAAGCTGGTAGAGGATCTGAGTCAGGAGTCGCCAATCTCCTAGAATAGACATGAACAATAAGGGGTCGAATAGTTGCCAATGGAGCATGAATAGGTGTTGGAGGACTGGATGCTTGTCTGACAGTGTAAACAAGGAGATCATCCTCCTCCCCCTGACTTTCATAAGTAGACGGGAGAGGAAAGAATGGAGTAGACTCAAAAAATGTAACATCTGCAGACACAATATATCGATCAAGAGTAGGAGAGAAACACCGATACCCCTTTTGCAGACGAGAGTACCTAAGGAAGACGCACTTAAGGGACTTCGGATCCAATTTAGTTACCTGTGGACGAACATCTCGTACAAAACACGTACTACCAAAAAGACGAGGTTCAATAGGAAGTAAAGTAGATGGAAACAAAACAGTATAAGGAATATCACCATTCAAGACAGACGAAGGCATGCGATTAATCAAAAAACAAGCTGTGGAAACTGCATCGGCCCAAAAGAGTTTAGGAACTTTCATTTGAAAGAGAAGGGCACGAGCTACCTCAAGGAGATGTCGGTTTTTTCTTTCAGCAACCCCATTTTGGGATGGAGTGTCAACACATGAGGATTGATGAAGGATGCCGTTCTGTGTCATATAACTATGAAAATTTTCTGAAAAATATTCTTTAGCATTGTCACTTCGCAATATACGCACAGAAACATTAAATTGTGTTTTGATTTCAGTACAAAAGGCACAAAAAATTGAGAATAGTTCTGAACGATTTTTCATTAAATATAACCAAGTAACACGAGAATAATCGTCAACAAAGATAACAAAATACTTAAATCCTGATTTGGAAACAATAGGACACGGACCCCAAACATCAGAATGAACTAACTCAAAAGGGGACGATGCACATTTATTGACTCTAGGAACAGAAGGTAAACGATGATACTTAGCAAACTGACATGACTCACACTCTAGACTGGACAAAGACTGAAACTGCGGAAATAATTTCTTCAAGGTGGATAACGAAGGATGTCCCAGCCGACAATGGACTTTAAAAGGAGTTAGATTACTTGTGCAAGCAAGAGACCTCGGCACCTGGTTGTCAAGGATATAGAGACCTCCAGACTCATGTCCTCTACCAATAATCTGCTTCGTCGTAAGATCCTGAAACAAACAATGATCGGAAAAAAAAGAGACAATAATTTAAAGCTCGAGTGAGTTTACTGACAGATAGCAAATTGAAAGAAAACTGGGGTAAACATAAAATAGATGACACAGAAATTGATGATGTTGGATTTGCAATGCCAGAACCCATGACACAAGAGGTAGATCCATCAGCTAAAGTAACAGTAGAAGATGCTATATGAGACTGAAAGGCAAATAAAAGACTAGAGTTACCTGTCATATGGTCTGTGGCACCAGAATCAATGACCCATTTGGAACGGGAAGACACAAGGCATGATGTGGATTTACCTGACTCGGCAAGTGCAGTGACAGAGGAACTGGTGGACTTTAAGGATGCCTGATATTGGGAGAACTGTGCAAATTCTTCAGCAGACACCAAAACAGTTTTCTCTAAGGATGGATCTGAGGATGGGGTTGTATACTCCCCGGTTGCCATGTTGGCCATCTGAGATCGTTGGTTCTTATTTTGAAGTTTCAAACATGTGCGTTTTGTATGACCTGGTTCATGGCAGTAATAGCAAACAACTCCAAAATCTCGATTTGAGGCGGTTTCTCCATGACGATGATTACCTCTATTGGCAGTATTCCCTCTATTGCCTCCTCTACTATAATGTCGTCCATTATCATTGCGACTCACAAGCGCGCTATTAGTAGGTTGAGAAAATTGAGGATTCTCTGTACGAAGCACTCGGGTGAAACTATTATGCAAAGAGGAAATCTCAGAGCTAGAAAGAATTTGAGATTTAGCTGTCTCAAATTCTGGGGGTAAACCAGCAAGAAAACTCATAACCGCCATTTTCTCGCGTTGGACCTGCTGCACTTTTACATCAGGACTAAAGGGTAACAAAACATTAAGCTCTTCATAAACGCGTTTAAAATCCATAAAGTAGGCTGTTAGAGATCTATCCTGCTTCTCAGATCGATAAAATGCCTTACAAACATCATACATGCGGGAAAGATTTCCTTTGCCAGAGTATAAAAAATCTAAATAATCCATCAATTCTTTTACAAACTCACAATGATTAATTAGGCTAATTACCTCACTTTGAATGGAGTTCCTGAGTTGTAAGAACAACCGAGCGTCTTCCCTCAACCAAGCTTGCTTTGTATCATCGTTCGGTGGATCGCTAGTTAGGTGATCATCCTTATCAATGCTTCGTAGATAAACACGAATCGTCTTGCTCCATTCCAGATAATTGGAGCCATTGAGTTTGTGTTCTGTGATTTTGGTCATTACTGGGATTACATCGGCAATCACATATTTGGGCTCACTCCTAGCAGACTTAGCATTAGACATGACGTCTTAACCAAGTCACAAAACAGCTCTCAGGGCTGTACTCTACACCTCACGGCGAGGCAAAAACAACCCTAGGTATGCCACCTAAGGATCAAAACAGGAACCAGATGCACAAATCTTAAACACACAGTACTGTAGCAGCACTGTAGCGATGCACTGTAGCAGCACTGTAGCTGTCACGCCCCGGGTTACCTCTTCCCAGGCGCATGACCAGATCCGCCGCATACACAGTATCTCTACCGTGTATACGAAGCGATACAACATCCACAACAAACACACAGAGCTAAAGGTATCAACAGAGCTGCTATATAATATATCAAAAGATCACTGTACATACATCATCCATAACTCTCACATATAACTCTCATATACAACACTGATATCACAATCATACTGTATGTACAGACTCAACCATCTAACCAAAATGGGTATACCTCTAGCCAAATATCCGGGGAATAGCTCTACCCGACGGTCTCCTTTCCGCGCTCAGTATGCACAACAGGGGAAGAAGACTCTGCAAAAAGATGTCACCAATGGGTGTGAGAACTACTATCAATCAAGTAGTCCTCAGTGGGTACCGCCACCAGCCTCAGCGGTCTGCCCACTAAGTCCTCAATCTCAAGAGATATGTATAGAGCAATAAAAGAGTAGGAGATATACTACCACTACTATGCACAAAGCTCAACTGTCAGTATGAACCAGATGAGGACTATCATACACAATGCAATACCTGCGAACCAGCTAATACAGGAACCCCATCTGTACCTAGCTCTCGCCATACAATACCTCTCAATACAATACCATACCTGCGGCCTGATCCCGCTCAACACAATAGGGAGCTGCTCAACACAATAGGGAGCCCAACTAGAACAGGAACACCATCTGTCACTAGTTCCTCGTACAATCCTCTGTACGGAACATGCCAACTCTATAGTGGTACTCGTGGGAGCGACCCAACCGAGCAAAGTACAACCATAGTATCCGCCAAGCACCCGCAGGTATATGATCGACACGACTGGGTCAACAAAGGATCATGTGCCCTCGGCACCTCAAAGGAAGTCAACAAGTAAGACCCAATCCACTGTGCCCTTGGCACCACAAAGGATAATCAACAAGTATGACCCAATCCATGCTCTCACAAAGAACCACGTGCCCTCGGCACAATCAATGCTCCAGTGCTCACAATCAATCTCAACTCTATCACAAAGAGGAGGCTCTCGACTCTACCACAAAGAGGAGGTACAACAACATAGCACGAGCCACAACATGATCACCTACACTACATGTACAACAACTGGTACAAAGGATATCAACAGAATAGGTGTAGGTCCAAATCATGCAACAGGGATACAAGGAAATCATGCATGCTCACATACATATCATTAGCACATCTAAGATCATAACATGCCCATGCGATCTATAGATCAGTCTCAATCTAACATGGCATCTCTAACATAATCTTAGCATGGCATACTAACATAATCCCAATATCATAATCCAATATCCACATATCATAATCCAATCATGCTAACATAATCCAAACAACATCATATCATATTATGCTAACATGAGATAAAACACGTAGGAGGAAGTCCACTGAATCTGGCAAACATCAACCCACCTCACAAGCTAATCCAACCACGGTGGGGAAAGGACAATATCCTCAGATCCAACCCTCCAGATAACGCACTCCGGCAGCACCCCGATCTGTCAAAACCTCCAAGGAAACTGCTATCTCCAGCAGAATAACAGCTCAGCACCATATCAGATCAGCAGAGTAGAGGAGAGCAAGCAGGGTTACAAACTATGCCAACACATGGCCCTAAACCCACTTTCTCTCTCTAGAAAATAGGATCACGAAGTGGAATTGCACCAAAAACCATCAGGGACTCGCCTATTTATAGGCTGCCAAAAGTCCACATTCGGGCGCCCACTTCCCAACTTCCGGGCGTCCGGAAATCCTGCCGTACAGGTGTCGTCGTGCGGTCAAGCGGTCGGTCGGCGGTCAGCAGGCGGTGGGGCGGTGTGTCTCCGGCGATCGACACGTGTCCTGCGTCGCGACACGTGGCTCTCCACGTCATAGCCAAAACCGGATCCTCAATCCGGGCGTCCGAATCATGCGCCCAGATCCACAACTCGTCGGCCACAACCGGATCATCCACAAAGTGCAACAGGGTCCACATCGTTCGGGCGTCCACTTCGCCACTTCCGGGCGCCCGAATCCCTCAAAGTCCGCAAACCCTAAATCATGAAAATTCCCGAGTACTACATTCTCCCCTCCTTAGAATAGTTTCGTCCTCGAAACTAAAGTACTCAACTCAAGATATAAACAGGTGGGGATAAGATCTCTGCATAACAGTCTCCAACTCCCATGTCGCCTCTCTATCATCATGAAAATCCCACTGTACCTTAACATAAGGTATGACCCGATTACGCAATTCCCTCGTCTCACGAGCAAGAATTTGTATCGGTCGCTCCTCGTACTGCAAATCCTCAGTAAGCTCCAGTGGAGAAAAATCTATCACATGGGAAGGATCATGCATGTATCTCCTCAGAACAGATACATGAAAGACATCGTGTACTCCTGCAAGTCGAGGCGGAAGGGCTAACCGATATGCCACGGGTCCAACTCTCTCTAAGATCTCAAAAGGACCAATAAATCGCGGACTAAGCTTTCCGCGAATCCCAAATCTCCGTATGCCCTTCGATGGTGAGACCTTCAAGAATACATGATCACCAACATGAAACTCTAGATCTCGCCTCCGAGTATCAGAATAACTCTTTTGCCTACTCTGAGCCGTCTCAATATGCCGTCGTATCAACTTAACTTTCTCTTCGGCTTCAAGCAAAAGGTCTGGTCCCAACGTCTTCCTTTCACCAACATCATCCCAATACAGAGGTGATCGACATTTGCGTCCATACAATGCTTCAAACGGAGCCATCTTAATGCTCGCTTGATAGCTATTGTTGTACGCAAACTCTACCAATCTCAGATGTCGATCCCAACCTCCACCAAAATAAAGACAAGACACAAGCTCTCAACATATCCTCGAGTGTCTGTATAGTGCGCTCGGACTGACCATCAGTCTGGGGATGAAACGCAGTGCTAAATCGAAGCTGAGTCCCCAAAGCTGTTTGTAAACTCTTCCAGAAATGAGAAACAAACCTTGGGTCTCTATCAGATACTATTGAGATTGGCACTCCATGCAATCTCAATATCTCATCCATATACAGCTGTGCAAGTCGCTCACGTGACCAAGTAATCTGCATAGGCAGAAAATGAGCAGACTTCGTCAGCCTATCGACAATTACCCAAATAGAATCACAGCCGCTAGAAGTCCTCGGCAATCCTACGATGAAATCCATCGTAATATGATCCCACTTCCACTCAGGTATTGGAAGACTCTGTAGCGTACCAGCTGGTACACGATGTTCAGCCTTAACTTGCTGACATGTCAAACATTGAGCTACAGCTCTACCAATATCCCGCTTCATACCATTCCACCAGAAGTGAGTCTTCAAATCCTGATACATCTTTGTCCCTCCAGGATGTACAGAATAAGGAGAATAATGTGCTTCCTTCAATATCTCCTCTCGAATCTCCTGATCCACTGGTACACACAGACGTCCTCTATAGCGAAGAGTCTCAGCATCATCACAAGTAAAGTCTTCAAGATCTCCACTTTTCAATTGATCTCGAACTTTCACCAAGTAAGGATCCACACTCTGTTTCTCTCGAATCCTATCTAACAGAGTGGGCTGTAAGATCAGAGTCATCAGTCTCGCTGTCATCCCGTGAGTAACCACTTCAAGGGACAACCTCCGCATCTCCTCCACTAGGACAGGCTATTGAGTAATACACAAACTCAAAGTTGCCACAGCCTTCCTACTCAAAGCATCGGCAACAACGTTCGCCTTACCGGGATGGTATAATATAGAAATGTCATAATCCTTCAATAATTCTAACCATCTCCGTTGCCGTAGATTCAACTCTTTCTGTGTAAACAGATACTTAAGACTCTTATGATCTGTATACACTTCACAATGTTCGCCATAGAGATAGTGGCGCCATAGCTTCAGAGCAAAGACTACCGCCGCCAACTCCAGATCATGAGTGGGGTAGTTCTTCTCATATTCCTTTAGTTGTCTTGAAGCATATGCAATCACTTTACCATGTTGCATCAACACGCAACCCAAGCCACTATGCGAAGCATCACTATAAATGACAAATCCTTCGCCCATTACAGGTAGTGCAAGAATAGGGGCTGTCATCAATCTCTGCTTAAGCTCATCAAAGCATTCTTGGCACTCATCACTCCAAACATACTTAATTCCTTTCCTGGTTAACCGAGTAAGTGGTGTAGAGAGTTTCGCAAAACTCTCCACGAATCGTCGATAATACCCGGCTAGACCAAGAAAACTTCGCACTTCAGATATGGTCGTCGGTCTAGGCCAATCACGAATTGCCTCAATCTTCTTAGGATCAACAGCTACTCCCGAAGCTGAAATCACATGGCCTAAAAAGGCAACCTCTCTCAACCAAAACTCACACTTCTTCAGCTTTGCATACAACTTCTTTTCTCGCAAGAGTTGTAGCACTAATCTCAGATGCTCCTCATGCTCCGCATCATCACGGGAGTAAATCAAACTACCACAAACTTGTCTAAGAAGGACTTAAAGACTCGGTTCATCATATCCATAAATGCAGCAGGGGCATTAGTCAACCCAAACGGCATGACTGTGAACTCATAATGCCCATACCGAGTTCTAAAAGCGGTCTTAGAAATATCCTCGGCCTTCACCTTCAACTGGTGGTAACCGGACTGAAGATCAATCTTAGAAAAGACACACGCTCCCTGCAATTGATCGAACAGGTCATCGATACGTGGGAGGGGGTATCTATTCTTGATGGTCACTTTGTTCAATTCTCGATAATCCACACACAACCTAAGTGAACCATCATTCTTCTTCACAAACAACACAGGCGCTCCCCAAGGTGACACACTTGGTCTAATAAAACCTTTATCCATCAAATCTTGCAATTGCGCCTTCAACTCTCTCAACTCCGCTGGTGCCATTCTATAGGGTGTCTTCGAGATTGGCGCGGTTCCTGGTACCACATCAATCACGAATTCAATCTCCCTATCAGGAGGCATCGAGGATAACTCAGAAGGAAATACGTCCGAAAACTCACGGACAATAGGAATATCCTCGAGTCCTGGTACAACAGTAGGCACCTCAGTTACTGTTGCAAAATAGGCCATACATCCACTATTTAACATCTGTCTGGCCTTAGAAGAAGAGATCGTCACTGCGAACAGTGAACTCTTACAACCTTCATAAACATACTCCTCATGTCCAGGCTCACGAAAGATTACCGTCTTAGATCCACAATCAATCGTAGCAAAGTATCGAGATAACCAATCCATGCCTAGGATTACATCAAAATCCTGCAACTATCTCAATACTAATAAATCAGCAACATGATCCAAGGTCCTACTTGCACAGGACATTCTAAACAACCCTCAATCACCTGCAAATTATGGTCAGGTACCCGCACCTCCTGTGCCTGGGGTAACAATCCTATCTCTAGACCATGATGCAATGCAAATGTCCTACTAACAAAGGAATGCGATGCACCAGTATCGAATAAAGTACGCGATCTAATGCCACAAATCAAAACTATACCTGCCACCACTCGATTAGCTATCGCAGGATCCTCAATCTGAGCGGCATAAACTCGCCCGCTCGCCGGTGGCTGGCGGCGTCGATCCTGCTGTCGTGGCATAGAAGATCGCTCCTGAGAAAATACCGGGGAAGCTCCAGAATACTGCGGTGGAGTAAAAGGTACGGATGCCATAGAAGGAGTTGCTACAAGTCTGGGACAAGCCCTCCTGATGTGTCCCCGCTGTCCACATTCAAAACATCGGCCCTCTGGTCGATCACAAAGATAAGCAAAATGAGGTCCTCCACAAATCACACATCGGGGAGGTCCCCTCGACTGCTGCTGCTGCTGCTGTCGCTGCTGGCGATATCCTCCAGACTGCTGGCGAAATCCTCCAGACTGCTGGCGACTAAAAGATCCACGTCTCTGGAAACGCGATTGCTGAGGAGGTTTAGGTGGCCGTCTGCTACTTGATTGCCCTCCATCATCAGGCGCCGGGCGCTTCCTCTCCTGACCCTGAGCTGGGTCCACATGCTGCCCTCTCGTCACAAATGCCCCACGCTCTACCCACAGAGACTGCTCAATAGTAGCATCCAAAGTCTGAAGTCTCTGCGAGTGGACAAATGGAAAGATCTCGGGTCTCAAATCCTTCTCATATAGATAGACCTTCTGTATCTCGTCCCTTGCTGCAGAAGGAACACAGTTGAGTAGTCTCGTAAACTCTCTTGCATACTCCTGTACTGAGCGATTCCCTTGCTTCAAATTCTTCAAGTCTTCTTCTATCTTCATTTTCACGCTACTGGAAAAATACGCCCCATACATAATCCCTCGAAACTCACTCCAAGTCATCTGTAGAGGATTCAAGGACCTATGATCACGGGTCCTCCTCCACCAGACATGTGCATCACCAGATAAACAATGCACTGCCATATGCACCTGCTCCCGTGCTGGCACAAAGAGATCCTCGAACAACTTCTCCATCTCACAAATCCAGGCTTCTACCACCCACGGTTCTATGCTACTTCCATTGAATCGCGGTGGATCAAACCTACAGAAGCGAGCTAATCTATCCGCCATCCGCTCCTGCTCCTCTTCAGAAAGCACTTGACTAGGCTGAGTACTTCCTTCTCCAGGTTGAGATGTAGTTGGAGTAGTTGCCGCCTGAGGTTCCATAGTTCGAGGCGTAGAGAAAGCATCACACATCTTCTGCAATAATGCACTCTGCTGCCTTCCAACTGCAGCTATGTCTGCTAGCTGCTCCTGCAGAGCGGGCCGTTCACTAGGTCCCGTCTGCTCAGGCATATCCGAAGGCGTCGGATGCGCTCGCGTCGATGGTCGTCGAGGAGGCATAGTAACAATCCTGCAACAGAATACCCGATTAGGACCACAAACAACTCACGACCCAATCCAACGAAAGTCTAGAAGGACACTTCTTTTCTTCTCAGATTATTATGTCGTCTGCAGCCAACATAATTCATCCGATAAGAGAAGGCATAATCCCTCAATCACTCTTCCTACACAAGGAAGGATTCAAAAACCCAATCTTTGACTTTCGCGATCAATCACGTCTCTCTCGTCATTTCTTAGGTCTGTTTATCTTAGGTTTCCTAGGCCCTCTTGACCTATTCCTAAGCTCTGATACCAACTTAATCTGTCACGCCCCGGGTTACCTCTTCCCAGGCGCATGACCAGATCCGCCGCATACACAGTATCTCTACCGTGTATACGAAGCGATACAACATCCACAACAAACACACAGAGCTAAAGGTATCAACAGAGCTGCTATATAATATATCAAAAGATCACTGTACATACATCATCCATAACTCTCACATATAACTCTCATATACAACACTGATATCACAATCATACTGTATGTACAGACTCAACCATCTAACCAAAAATGGGTATACCTCTAGCCAAATATCCGGGGAATAGCTCTACCCGACGGTCTCCTTTCCGCGCTCAGTATGCACAACAGGGGAAGAAGACTCTGCAAAAAGATGTCACCAATGGGTGTGAGAACTACTATCAATCAAGTAGTCCTCAGTGGGTACCGCCACCAGCCTCAGCGGTCTGCCCACTAAGTCCTCAATCTCAAGAGATATGTATAGAGCAATAAAAGAGTAGGAGATATACTACCACTACTATGCACAAAGCTCAACTGTCAGTATGAATACCAATAAACTGAATATACCAAATGAGGACTATCATACACAATACAATACCTGCGAACCAGCTAGTACAGGAACCCCATCTGTACCTAGCTCTCGCCATACAATACCTCTCAATACAATACCATACCTGCGGCCTGATCCCGCTCAACACAATAGGGAGCTGCTCAACACAATAGGGAGCCCAACTAGGACAGGAACACCATCTGTCACTAGTTCCTCGTACAATCCTCTGTACGGAACATGCCAACTCTAGAGTGGTACTCGTGGGAGCGACCCAACCGAGCAAAGTACAACCATAGTATCCGCCAAGCACCCGCAGGTATATGATCGACACGACTGGGTCAACAAAGGATCATGTGCCCTCGGCACCTCAAAGGATAGTCAACAAGTAAGACCCAATCCACTGTGCCCTTGGCACCACAAAGGATAATCAACAAGTATGACCCAATCCATGCTCTCACAAAGAACCACGTGCCCTCGGCACAATCAATGCTCCAGTGCTCACAATCAATCTCAACTCTATCACAAAGAGGAGGCTCTCGACTCTACCACAAAGAGGAGGTACAACAACATAGCACGAGCCACAACATGATCACCTACACTACATGTACAACAACTGGTACAAAGGATATCAACAGAATAGGTGTAGGTCCAAATCATGCAACAGGGATACAAGGAAATCATGCATGCTCACATACATATCATTAGCACATCTAAGATCATAACATGCCCATGCGATCTATAGATCAGTCTCAATCTAACATGGCATCTCTAACATAATCTTAGCATGGCATACTAACATAATCCCAATATCATAATCCAATATCCACATATCATAATCCAATCATGCTAACATAATCCAAACAACATCATATCATATTATGCTAACATGAGATAAAACACGTAGGAGGAAGTCCACTGAATCTGGCAAACATCAACCCACCTCACAAGCTAATCCAACCACGATGGGGAAAGGACAATATCCTCAGATCCAACCCTCCAGATAACGCACTCCGGCAGCACCCCGATCTGTCAAAACCTCCAAGGAAACTGCTATCTCCAGCAGAATAACAGCTCAGCACCAGATCAGATCAGCAGAGTAGAGGAGAGCAAGCAGGGTTACAAACTATGCCAACACATGGCCCTAAACCCACTTTCTCTCTCTAGAAAATAGGATCACGAAGTGGAATTGCACCAAAAAAAACATCAGGGACTCGCCTATTTATAGGCTGCCAAAAGTCCACATTCGGGCGCCCACTTCCCAACTTCCGGGCGTCCGGAAATCCTGCCGTACAGGTGTCGTCGTGCGGTCAAGCGGTCGGTCGGCGGTCAGCAGGCGGTGGGGCGGTGTGTCTCCGGCGATCGACACGTGTCCTGCGTCGCGACACGTGGCTCTCCACGTCATAGCCAAAACCGGATCCTCAATCCGGGCGTCCGAATCATGCGCCCAGATCCACAACTCGTCGGCCACAACCGGATCATCCACAAAGTGCAACAGGGTCCACATCGTTCGGGCGTCCACTTCGCCACTTCCGGGCGCCCGAATCCCTCAAAGTCCGCAAACCCTAAATCATGAAAATTCCCGAGTACTACAGTAGCAATAGCACCGTACTGTAGCAGTACTGTAGCGCCGTACTGTAGCAGCAGAGAAAATAATGCCGATGAGATCCGGCGAGGGAGGAGCAACACTGGATCGCTATACCCTAGAATTAGGGTTTGGCTCTGATACCATGAAGAAGAGAATACCAATGAAGAAGGGAATAGAAATTATTCTCCTTATTCCATGATCAATTACAAAGATATATATACACAAATATTTCTATAATAAGATATCTAATAAGGAAAGATGCATAAGGAAAGGCGCCTAAAACTATGCTAACTAAATAGGAATATAATATATATAATTTTGACTTTCCATAACAAATATCATCCTATAAAAATACCGTAAGTGATCATATACTATGATTAGGATGCTGTGGCTACTCATAGACATAGTTAATCTCACAAATCTTTATATGATATTGAATGACCCAAAATTTTATATTATTTCAAAACGCAGCGGAAATAAAATAAGAGTCCAAAGTAATTTTCTTAACAACGTTATGTGATTCAAAATTTAATAACTGTATGAAGTCTATATACTCTACTCTCAGTTTTTATGATCACCTTATGTGCCTTTAGAATAATAACGTAAAAATTATACCGTAAAAATTAATCTAAACACACTACTTTATAATCATAAATAAATAAGCAAACGAGTAGAACAAAAATTAAATACCAAACGTTATACATAATTTTAATATATAGACTTCTTCTAAAACAAGTCACATTGCAAAGAAAATTTTAATAAAATAAATATGCATATATGCATATATACATGCATACATACACATATATTTCTTTTCTTTAAAAAAAATAAATAAATAAGTATAATATATAGTATATATATATATATTTTTTTTTTTTGATTTGATGTCATACAAGGCAGCCTTGAGAGGCTGCCTCGTACGGCCTAATGGGGTTGCATTAATGCAACCCCTTCTCGGCCGCCCCCACCTTTTTTTTTTCCTTTTTCTTTGTTTGACCGTACCTAAGGGAGCCATATTATGCGGCAATTAATGGGCCCCGCCTACCGTGGCCGGAACGGCCGCACAATTCCGCCGAACGGCGATCTCAATTGCGGCCGAACGTAAATCGATCAATAAAATTTATTTATTTATTTAATGAAAAAAAATCAAGCGAAATTCGAAAAGAAACGAAAATCCGGCAAAAGATGCGGCTCTGATACCACATGTTAAACTTTATAAAAAATTAAGATCGTACATTCTGCCATGATTTCGATTTCTATACCCGGATTGAAGACGGCGATCCTTACTTATGGTTCGTCCTCGTTCACGATCTGCAAGAGAGCGGGACGTTTCGAGTCTAATTCCCTTATCCCCGGAGATGGAGCCGTCACAGGAATTAGGATTAGGGTTAGACTGGGACTCCCGTATGTTATATTTATATACAACTTAATGTAAGGATGTTTAATCACGTCCGTCCATCAAGGACGTGTCCAGATACATCCTAACCGTTCGATCTACCGTATCTTTATAGATCGACTGTATTTTTATGGATCGCCTTGAATAAATCACGTAGGCCACATCCAACACCTAAATCACCCAAATTTTCCCTACAACTGCTGCCATTGCTTGCTGTTGCTGCTGTAGAACCTGCTGCCGCTGCTAGCTGCAGCTTGCTACTACTCAGCTTGTTGCTACTGTTGCTGGAGATGCTGCTGTTGCCCTGCTACTACTACTGCTGCAGGTGCTGCGCTGCTGGCAGCAGCCGAAGCTGCTGTTTGCAGTGGTGCACAAGGAGGAAGAATAAGAGGGAGAGGAAAGGAAAGGGAAGGAGGAGAATGAGAGAAGGAGGAGAAGAAGTCCAAGCTGCTGCAAATACTTCCAAATTTTCAATTAAGCGTGGTTGAAATGAATTAAGGTGTGCCCTTGGCAGTAAATAGCTAACCAATTCCTGCTGAAACTATATTGCGTTCCGGGATAGTTTGTGGCATCAATTCTGCTTCAAAATGATCCCGACTTGTCCCGACAATCTCGAAAGTATCGACCAGCTACTGAAACTGTAGTCATTTCAATAATTAAATTTTCGGGAAACTACAAGATTTGTATACTAATAGATAGTGTATCCAATGTTTCAGTTCATTAGATAACTACAAGTATGGATTCAAGCAATGTACCACCTTTTGTTATATCAACAGAAAAGCCATGATTTATCAAACATAAACAACCTACTGTCAGGTTCAAACAAATCATGATGGTACTAAGTCGCACATATAGACTTCATATCCATGCAATGAACATGAAACAATTGGAAGCAGACAAATTAGATCCTGAAAATGAAGACATTGCTACCACCTAGATTTAGTTAACAGGAGTTTATACCTAGCAGAATATCCATGCTATTAAAACCATGAAATCAAACACATTCTGGAATTTAATTAAATAGACATACTGTTGGTGAAAAATCCAAAATTTCTCAATATCTATTATTTTATTTTGATTTTTATTAATTTCTTTGATTCTCATTTGTTAGTATTTATTAATTTTTAATTGTATATTTATTCAGATCTTTTACTGCACGAACGTTGTGGTCGCGAAGGTTGCGCCTCGTGCGCACGCCCGTTTCGCAATTAGGTGCGCACTTGGCGCATCAATCCCAACGTTCCACGGTGCAACGTTCTATTACATCCTATATATGCATATAGGGTGGTGAGCACATGTACTTCAATCTTTTTAACAAGCTGCTTTTCAGAGTACTTTTTTATATAAAAATAATAATAATAATACCACATACATTGGAGAGTTGATTACTTTAATATTTTCTTCTTCTCTTTTATCGCCGGGTATTGAAAGAAGCTTCGTCAACTTTTTCCACGATCGTGCTCGCAGGAGAAGGAATTCCGGTCGTACCTTGGGGTATTATTCTAGGTTAATCCCGCATGTAAGGACGGAAATATGCCTTAGGGTAGTGCCTCGCACGCTTCCGGATATATCAAATATTTTAGTTTTTTTTTTCTCTTTTACAGTTTATTTGGATTTTAGCGCACATCGGTAAGTTCATTTATTAATTTTCATCATAAAATTAGTTAGATTTAAATCACAATCGGATTTCAGTGCGGTATTTCCCTAACACATACTAGGTAGTTCAATATATTCGATGAACTATAACTGACCTTGAGTTGCAAATCCAAGCATGGATCGAAACGAAACTTCACGAGTACCTCCTCAGTCATCACAGCTTGTCACGCCCCGGGCTAGTTTATAAGCGGAAAATACATGCCAATTTTTTTGAAAGCCTAGCCCGCGCCACGTACAGACCCACCACAAATACAGGGCTCACTGTCCACACGGACAGAGCCTCCCCTGTATTTGCACGGCGTACACAACATACAAACAGGATCACAACCACCATTCATTCACCACACAAACCACAACAACACAATAAGGTTCATACAGCTACCAGTCCTTAAACCTGTATGAATCTAAGCAAGTCCTTAGGCGAAGGATGATGCGATGCACAAACAACAGATCATTCTATAAAACTGCTCCTTACCCAGAAGCTTTATTTGAAACCCTAATCTCAATCATTTAAAAATCCTTTGAAAACCGTTCTCCACACGAGAACTCTCTTTTGAAATCCCAAAAGCCGATCGGTCGGAAATCCATTCGAAAACCGTTTCCCACACGGAAACCTTTATTTGAAAACCGCTACCACGATCCAAGATACACAATATAAAGCCGTAATTAAAGATCTAGTAAGCAACGTCATCCATAATGTCTAAGCATGCGATCGACACATAAAAACTGAACCATATCCACGAAATCCAAACATGCAAGACAAACAACCAAAGTGTAACTGAACCACAACCACAACTAGCTGATAAAGGGACAAAGGCGATAACCAATCTGAAGGGAGGAACCTCACAAGTCGGGACCTCTAGTACCACTATCTAGGCGTGCCTCGCTGCGTCCCGACTCCCACCACCCTGCTCACCTGAAAACAACAACGATGGCGGGGGGTGAGAACATGTAAACATGTCTCCCCTCCCAGTGGGTACCGCAAGCCGACGAAGGCGATGTGTACACACCGGCACGAGGGTCAACAAAGAGATAGATAAGGTAAACAGTAGCACAAATAAGTATGAGGCTGACATACAACTGAACAACTATGCTACTGCAAGCAAATAGTATATGCATCAACAGTGATAACCACAAATATATACCCAATCCATAAGCCACCGGGACGGATCCCTGGCACTGTCACAACCTGCTCAACCCTCGGCACAAAACCTTCCAGACGCACATGCGTCGAGGCTCACGGGTCGAACACACGCGACCCTTTTCCGGAAAAGACGACCAAACGGTGGATCAGACCGTTGGCATACGTGAGGTGCTAGAAGAGCTGTGACGATCGATGCGAATGCTCAATCCACAGAATGGGGAGTCTTCGGCTTCCAACAACAAACCGACGACTACACGCGACGTAGGGTCGCCAACCACACGAACCAAAGCGAAGGAAAAACAATTTCCAGCGTCGACTAACCAACGTCAAACACGGTGAGACCTCCAACAACAACCTGGAAGATCTCTCGACAACACGAAAGCCTACAAATACCACCTGAAATCCCATGACACACCAATTTAGGCGTTAGGATAGCCGCATACAATGTATGCACCAACAAAAAATCTGGCACCAAACAGTGTCCACTCAGTCTAGTACACGTCAGTTTGACGTAAGAACTAGCAAAAGGTCGAAAGACCAACACTGACGATTCCACCAGCAAAACGTCAGACAGCTCTAATCACTAGAAAATGATAGAAAATTCTAGCAAAAACCTCCGACAAGACTGCTGTAAAATAGGATTTAAAATTCTAACAAAAGTCCAATTTAACTCCAAATTGATCAACTTATCTCACAATCTATTAACGAGGCTATTCCTACTCCAAGGAAGTGAATCTAGGCTAAAGCAGTAGGAATTAACTTCAACCAATTTCTAAAACTAGCCAAGAATCTGCTATAACCAACCGAAATCCAAAAAGTTTATAAAATTATGCGATTTAGCTAAAATCCGAATTTCAATCAAAATTATCTCAACTTACCTAATCCGGATAGGTTCTAACCACCCACATGCACTCTTTACTCCAATTCAAGTAGGAAAATTATAGGAATACCAATTCAAAGTAGGGAAGCCACTGGAATAGAAATTGGAATCGAAAATCTAAGGAAAAACCAATTTCAACTGAAAAGTCTCAATTCTCCCCAATTTAACCTCAATTCCAGCTGAAAAAAAACTAATTTACAAACTCCCGCACCCCCCCCCCCCCCCAAAACCCTCGAAGCTAAACCACAACAATAGCCAAAATCATAGCTAAAAGCTTCAATTCAATCCAATTTGAAGAACCGCCACAGTTTTTGCTACCCAGCTAGTAGTAATGCCTCTATTTCCATCCCACAGAGGAGGAAAAGATAGAGGGAGGAGGAGAAGAGGGTTAACTTGAGCTCTTAGACAGTTGGGAGGGTGAGAAAAGTAGATGTAAAGAAGTTATTTATAGAGGAATTGGATGGATAGAAAGAGCCTTCGGATGAACAGAATTTAACTTGTTTTCTGCAAGAAAGTTACAATTTGAGCACTCAAAATGACATTCAAGTCATGTGAAATACCTCAAAACAGCATCCAAAACTCGAGTGGGCACTCGCAAGGATGGTCCCATTCCTTGATGTTGCATCTGAAAGTTTTCGGTCGTCCGGAAACTTGTGCTCGAAGTCTCAACCACCACAGGACACGTATCAGCACTGTTCGATGCACTTGTGGGGGTTCGCCAACACACTTCCGGGCTGCTATAGTAACTTCTGAGCCCCAAAAAGAGAGCCCGACATAACTTCAGTAACTCCCACAACTTTCCACTAAGAATCTGGGCGCGCTGTTTCCATTTCTAGGCCCCGAAAGTTGCCAGAACTCTGGTTTTGATAGATTTTAATGCTTCGAGTCTGTTTTCGCGTTTATTTCATACCAAAACCACTCCGACTCGATCTGCCACTCTACAGATCGTCGACTAGCTGATGATACTGTAGTCATTCCGACAGGTAAGTTTTCTAAACACCACAGTTGTTCAACTAACATCTCCTTTTGACCGATTGAGTGCATAAAGTCACTTTTGGCGGTTGTACGGACTGAAAGTGTCACGCCCCGGTGTCCACATTTCCCGGGCTCGCCAACAGATCTGCCATATACATAGGTACTTCTCGTATATACGAAGCGATAGCTGTACCTGTAAAATACATTCAAGCGACAACAAGAATACAGAGCTGAAAAAACCGAATATACTCGATAAATATAAGCAACTGTACATACAAGCTCCAAAATACATCACTGTTCAACCATAACTACAAGGTACAAATCCATCTCACTGTATACAAAAATAAATATATTTGTATGTACATGGCAACTCCCAAAAAGAAACTATCTCCAAAATGGGTTCTCCTCTAGAATAGCGACCGGGGTAAACAGGGATCTAGTTCGCGACTCCCTTACCTCGATCAGAAGGAGCAGCAGCAACAGTCGATGGCTCTACAAGAAAAGGTGGCAATAATGGGTGTGAGAACTACTATAAACAAAGTAGTCCTCAGTGGGTACCGTCACCGACCCCAGCGGCCTACCCACTAAGTCTACGAAACTAACAGTATAGCTGGTAGGTAAAGAAATAATAAGGTAAGCTGGAATAAAACTCTACAGTTATAGTGCCACTACCCTACGACTATGCACAACAAAGTCTCTATGAATACATGCATCACTAGTAAAAGGTAGTCACTCCTGACCCGATCCAAAAGGATCGTCATAAGGCTCATCTAGCCAATGCCTAGCCACACCGTACACTACCTCGGGGGCAGTCGGTAGAAGGATCCTATCCAAGAGAACTGCAACGACATCAACGCAAGAAAAGCCTCACTCCGGAGCGGCACTCGGGGGAGCTACCCAACCGAGCATGCAGGCGTATCTCTGTTAAGCTCAATCAGGCTCTGGCAGGCTATAATCAAAGTAAATGGTTCAAACTCATCTAATAACCAAGGCTCACATGCCCTCGGCACAATCTGCTGCAAGAAACAAAAATTTGAGTCCACCGTCTGCCCCGACGACACCCGACAGTACGGAACAGCCTAAACTTTGCTGACAAAGTAGGCTCGGCATCTCAGCATGAGCGTAATCTGAACCTACACTAGTGAAAGTATCCACATCGCACTAACAGTGATGATACAACAGTGATGTAAACTCCTAAAGCTAAATCTGATAAGTTTTTCAAAAACTGACTTGTATAGGTTTAGAGTTTTCTCCTAAGTCAAATCCAGGTCCAGCAGGTAATAAATCTTTAACATGAATTAAAATATGCTCCAAAACTTAGATGTCATTGATAACATGCAAATCTATAGCTTGACCTAATAAACAGGGTAATCAACACCTAATTATACATGCTGAAGTTTCATCTATTTAGGAAAAATTTCGAAGACTTCGGTCGACATTAACCCACCTTAAACGCCAGTCCAACCATGGCCGGAAGTCGATTGGAATAGCCCTGCACAAGATCAGCTTCAACCGCACTTAAACCAGCTGGAAATCAGGATTCGGACCCATCCTGCACAGGTTCTGGCCGCCCAGATCTTGAGCCCAGAACTACAGTCCGGCAGCTTCAACCTACAGGAGTTCAACATGAAATTTAATCTAATTTTCAAGTCCAAATGTAGTGAAACTTCAGGCAAGTCACCTCAAAAGATTAAAGAACAATTTCCTAACTTCCTCACCAAAAATTGAGCTCAAATCAATCACCAAAAGGGCCTCCAATTGAATTCGAATTCACTTTTGGGTGCTCAAATCCTGCATCCAGATTTCAGCCCTTAAGCAAAATACTTGTTCTAGCTCAAAACAGAGAATTCCAACTTATAAAATCAATGGTCACAAACCTCTCAAAAAGAATGATGAATTAGTCCAAATCCACCAATAACTCTTCTTAAAAATCTGGATTTAAAAATCTAAGAAATCCATCAAAACGCCCAAAAATCAGCATACAAGTTCAATTATCCAAAATCTGAGCTAAACTCACCTCTAAATTTAGGAATTCAGGTAGGAAAAACTTCTAAACCAGTAGAGGATGATAGAAAACTAACTCTCACATAAAAAATCTAGCTCCAATAAGATTTGGATCCATAAAAACCAAGAAAATCTCAATTTCAGCTCAAGAACACCAAAATCCGAGGAAAAATAGCAATTCAAGCTTAAATACCTAATTAAATTACTGTTGGAAAGATTCAACACACTCCTCCTCGAGTCCACAATCCTCTAAATCAAGTTTCACAGAATTTGGATGCTCCCACGATACACACGAGCTAAATCTCCAAAGGTGCTACTGGAATTCTGCTGAAATTCCAAGTCCTCAAGGTGCAATGGTGGAATTTAAGGGATTTAAGGAGGAAATTAGAGGGGATTTCAGGTTGGAGGTGAAGAAGTGTGAAAAAGGGTCCTCAGGTCCCATTTTAATAGAGGTATAGATTAGGTACAATAAGTCCCAAGAACAACACACACTAACCTGAGCCTGCTGCTGGAAGCCCCCAATTCGAGCGCCCTAAACCAAGAATCGGGCGCCCTAATCCTCCAGGCAGTAATAAACCAGCACTTCGGATTCTCTGCCCAACGGTCCGATATGCCGTTATCTGGTTCCGGTGGCACTCACCAACCATTGCACATGTGTCAAAGCATTCGATATTCACGAGGTAACTTTTGGGCTCACAATTCGAGCGCCCTAAACTGGATCCGAAATGACTTCAGTATTACGCACCAAACAAAAACTCCAGAACTGGGTGCCCTAAACCAACTTCTGGGCGCCTGAATCTGCCAGAACTTTAGTTTTGGCTTAATTCGGTGCTCCGAGTCCGTTTTCGCGTCTATTTCGCGCCAAAACGACTCCGACTCGTTCCGACACTCTATAGAAGTGTCGACCAGTCACTGATACTGCTGTCATTTCGCCAGTTAGGTCCCAGGGGTACTACAGAAAGCTACTTTAAGTTCTTACCTCTTTGTAATTGTTGTTTTTCATAGTCATCCATCGTCGGTGAGGCACAGGATCATGGTAAGGGTGTTGTGAGTAACTAGATCATGAGTGGACATAGAGAGTACCGTATTTTGTATAAATGACCTTCATGTAATTTTTTGGGAGTTTATGAGATGTAAACCTTAACAAGATTGAACTTGTAATGGTTTAATTTTAGATGTCAATTACTCTAATACTCTATTGTACCCATATCATATATGTATTGTATAGATTGATGTATCTTTTCGCTTCTTGCAAATGGAAAGAACTTTGCCTGTTCGGCGAGTCTGTTATACATGCCTGAGCGAGCCCATTGGACGGGACTCAGCGCGTGACAATAAGGGCAAATCTTTAGATGATTTTGCTTTGTAATCTCGTCTTCAGGTGCCTCTGATGTGTGCATAGGATCTTTACTAATGAATCGTTAGTTACCGGAGACTTTTCTTTCGATTCTAACTTTTCGAATAAGATTTTTTTTTTTGTTAAATTTGTATTTTGATTAATTCTTTCATAAAATATGCTAGCATTGAGACTTTGTAGTACACTGAACTTTTGCAAATTGCGGAGTTCTAGTGTGAGAATAGTGGCTTGTACTATTCTGGAGTTTTGGGTTGAGTTTGGTGAGCTTTGAGGTATTTTCGTGGCTTAAAAAGGGCGAAAACGGACTCCGGAGATCAAATTCTGCATAAAGTGCATTCGGGTACTGATTTTGGCATACCGGAATGCACTGCGTACCGGTACTGGAATTGGCATACCGGAATGCACTGCGTACCGGTACTGGAATTGGCATACCGGAATGTGGTTGCGCAGCTTGCTGGCCGAGGCTCGGGTTTTGCAATTTTGCACAGTATACCGGTATACACATGCGCATACCGGTATACAGTGCTGCAGAATGCATTTTGTGCAGTTTTGCAATTTTGGCTCTTTGAGGGGCCTATAGGGATTTTGTGCATTGGGTTAAGTACCCCTTCACCCCCCTCTTTTGCTGTTGTGGCTGAGGACTTGGAGGAGAAGGAAAGGTAGGTTTCCCTCTCTCTCTCTCTAGATTTCTCTCCCAAACCCTTGAAATCTTGGGTTTTGATCTCTTTTCCCTCATCCTTTTGCTTGTTGCTTGCTAGAGGAGCTTGTGGCTTGGGAGGAGAGCTTGTTGGTGGATGGATCTTCAACCTTAGCTTGTGTGAGCTTGGTTGGAAGCTTGATTTGAGGTTAGTAGACCCTTTTACAACCTCTATTTGTGATTTTGCTTGTGATTTGCTTAGAAAACCTAGTTTCTTGGAAATTAGGGTTTTGTTTAGGGTTTTGTGATTATGAGCCCTTGAAGTGGAATTGATGGGTGTAGAACGTTGTTGTAGGTTAGATTTGATGATCTCTAACCTCAATTTGGACTTAGAACAAGTTTTACTTGCTCAAGGTATTTTTCACCCTTTTTCCTCATTGATTTTGGTGGTTTTCGAAATTGTTCGTTCGAAACTTTTAACCCCTTGGAAAATTATCTTAGGGTATGAGAAGCTCGAGGGACAACTTCGTTTCGAAGTACTGCGAGATTTCGACGGGTATCCGGTAGGTCTGACCTCACCGAAATGGGTGAACTCCCCCTATGTCTCCTATTTTAATTATAGGAGTGATTAGATGCATAATTGTGATAATTATGGCATGATGATAATTGTGATTGCATAAGACATATATGTTGTGTATGAAAATGCATGGTACATATAGAGTGGCATTACGAGAATAGCATGCATACTAGGGTATTTGCACTAATGGTGTATTGATGCATTAGGAAATGCTAATTAAGTTATGCATGTTAGAAAAGAGTGTCATAGGAGACACTATTTGGTTGTTGATCTAGTGGATCCTCTTCGCATACTAAAGTATGCTTGTATAGAGAAAAGAGAGAATATGGCATATGCAGGCTAAGTTATTGCATCTCATTTAGGTGAGCAACTTTGACGGGCATCGTTGGCTTTGGCTCGACCTTTTGGTCGTGGATTGATTCCATGTTTAAGACATGAGGAAAGGGATACTATATGCATTTGATATTATAATTGGTTTAACATGAGTCCATTTGGTTAATTAAACACTTGTATGATAGTTTTATACTCTATGAAGTAGAGGTTGTTGTAGCTTATGCATGGCATGAATATGGACTCGTTGGCATCGTAGAATGCATTGTTATAGCATTTGTAGAATGCATGGATTATAGCATTAGAGAATGCATGACATACGGCATCGTAGAATGCATGGATTGATCATTTGTAGAATGCATTGTTATGGCATTTGTAGAATGCATGGATTATAGCATTAGAGAATGCATGATTTATGGCATTAGAATAATGCATGATTTTGGCATTTATAGAATGCATGATACGTGGCATTAGAATAATGCATGGTTTATGAACTTAGTAAACAAAGAGATGAACGGTTACATGTTAGAGACATGGACATATTGGTAGGGGCATACCATCGGACATTGAGAACAACATGATATTGTTGACACCTAGCATATTGGCTATTGAATGTAGTAAACATAAAGTGATATGTTTTGACATAACGTGAAATTAAACTTATGATATTATTATGGTTGATTGTTGCTTGTTTGCCACTATGCTCGTTTACACATGCTTGTGAGGGTCGCTCCCTACAAGCCAGCACTCCGGAGTTGGCCTAGCGACAGTTATTTCGCCCGTGTGTTTGAGAGAGCGCCGAAATGGAACCGCCGTGGGTAAGGCTCACCAAAGCGTGAGGTGTTGACTACCACGGAGCCATTAGGCACGGCACAAGATGAACATCCCGCTATTGTATTATTTTATGACTACACTGTTATG
Source organism: Puya raimondii (assembly GCA_016920855.1). Lineage (NCBI taxonomy): Eukaryota > Viridiplantae > Streptophyta > Magnoliopsida > Poales > Bromeliaceae > Puya > Puya raimondii. The sequence goes on along the minus strand of JABWPP010000048.1, from coordinate 17,551,519 downwards.
GTGTATGCAAGGTGAACTTTCATATGGAAAGAGGTTATTTTAACCGGAATGTAACATTTGACACCCTAATTAATTGATGCATATACATGTAGTGTATGGACATAGTATTGGGTGGTGACTTTGTGGCATTACATGAACATAACATTCATATTGTTGGGAACAAGTTATATATTTCATACATGTAGTAGAAAATTGGATATACATTACATTTTTGTAGTTGGAGACAAGTCATACATGTAATAGTAAAACTTGACATATAGTGAGTTATGACATTAGGACATATGTAATTGATCATGGCATTAATTTGACGTGCATGTAAACCGTGAAATTAATTGTTGAGCATATGACAATAGAGCATGTTCATGTTCATGTAGATGGTTTAGTCATTGGAGGCATGATAGTTGTAGAACTATCTGTTAGCATTTAATATTTTTATGCTTTATGTTTTAGTTTAAAACTATCTTGCCTCAGTTGACCTAGCGGTGTAATTCGCCACTCTCGACGGCTTACCCACTGGGAACTATTGAATAATAGTTCTCATCCCCCTGGGGTTTGTTGTTTTTATTTCAGAGCCTTCCGCAGCAGGAGAGGCTTGGGATCGCGGCGAGGGGTTAGCAGCTAGCTAGAGCCTCTACGGTGTTGTGGTTGTAGGCATACCATGGGTTTCCTTTCATTGTATTTTGAATGAAAGATGTATAGTTTTGTTGATGGTTGATTGATCTACTAGTCGATAAGATGTATAATGTTATTGTATATCTTGAGATTTTAGTTGTATGGATTTTGTTTTAGTTGTTGTAGAACTATGTTCTCGCTCTGATTACCTTGTTAGGATGTATTCCTCTTCCTACTTGATTATTTGTTAGCATAGACGCCTTGTGTACATTGTGTTGTTTGAGGTACACGGCGGGTCTGTGCACGTGCCTGGTAGGCTCCCACGAGGGCCCGGGGCGTGACAGATTATAGTGGTATCAGAGCCTAGGGTTGAGTCATAGTGGACCTAGCAAACCTTAGGCAGGTTGGACGATAAGGAATAGGAACGTGAGAGACGAGATCTCTTATGACTTATGGGCGAAAGTATTATGATTGGGTCATTTCAAAAAAACTCCAAAATTGTTGGAGTTAGACCGGAGTGAACCACTTCTATACCCTTGGAGGGTCACGTTGGCGGCCGACAACGTGACATCGGGGAATAGTGGGAGTCCACTTCATTACTTTCGCGTGATTGGGGTTATAGTCTTGTGTGGGGATGCGTTGGCGTGGGGTGTTTCACCTGCGCATGTTTTGCTTGTTGCAGCTTGAGTGGTGATCGATACACTCGATGGCGGCCGAGGCAGCCGAGACAGGACTTCTGCATCCTCCGGATTTGGTGAGACCCTGAAGTTGAGAGAGCAACTGATAAATTCAGCGAGTGTGGAGCGGCGATCGTTATGATGTTACTCCAAGTTGAGGCTTTGTGCCGGCAGACTAGAGGATTAAGCGACTAGAAGACTTGATGACCCAGTTGGCAGCCGACCTCAAGAGATTTTGTGAGAATGTGGATCGCACCTTGATAAGGGCGAGAGACGTGGAGACCGTTGGGACGGCAAAGGAAGCTACTATGAGTGGCAAGATTATTGTAAGAGGACAATCAAGTGATCCAGGAGAAATTGACCTCGAGAAGGTGGACCTTTAGCAGGATGTTAATGGGACGTCAAATCGTCATCAACTATTGTGACGTGTGAGCGGTGGAGCCGCGAGTGCCCGATGATACTCTTGGAGTTGAGGCTAGTGCTCTCTTCGTGGCCAGGTGGGCCATTTCCAGTTGGAGTGTTTGAGGAGTTTAATGTCGACGATATTGAGATCGACTTTGTGCGGTTGGCACCGGGTGAATGCATGTCTATTTGACAGGCAGAGGATGATGCAGCGACAATGGAAGTTGTCGCAGCTCGGAGTATTGGAGCTAGCTTGTTGCTTGTTATGATTGTGGTTTTGGTTCGGCTGTTTGCCGAATGCATGGCATGGAACTCATTCCTTGTCGTTGCAGATTGAGTGGTCCTGAGTGTTTGGACTTGAGAGTACTGTTCTTGTACTCCGTTGGTTTTGGATGTTTTGTACGCCAATGAAGCAATTGGCTTTATTTGGCTGAGAGCGTATAGTTCTAATTTGAACTTGGGCCGACCCTTCGGCTATTTGATTGCCGATGAGTGTGTGAGCCGAGCAGTAGTGCTTTGGGATCTTGGACACGAAATAGTGTTTTCAGAGGGCGTGAAAATTCGTTAATTGCGATGATTGTTTCACCTGCCCAAGCCTGGTTGTTGGCTGAGTGAGTGCGTGGCCTTTGGGCCGGCACCTTTGGTGAGGGTAGAGAATCCTCAAAAGTGAGGATGTCTCTTGTGAAGGAGTTGCTTGTGCAATCCCGGTTGAGTTGTGAGAGTTGAAGGCTTGGTCTGGAGACCTCTTTTGCCTAGTGTTTCTTCTTGTGGAGTGTAGATCTCGATTGTTTTGAGCGGATGGGTCATTTCGACTGTGAGTCGACTATCGTGAACTCGGTAGGGTTACGATCCGGATATGCACCCGTAGTTGGGATCGGTTGATCTGTTTGATCAAGCTCCACAAATTCTGGTTTTATTCGAGGGTAGTGCAATCTGAGTACTACTCTCGTTGAGTTGAGTTTGAGTTTAAACCGAGGGTAACTTGTTTGCTCGGAGTAGACATTACGAAATTGTCGTGATGTCATTCGAGCTGTTGATGCTCTTGTGTGTTGTGATGTTGGCCCTTCTGGGTGTCTTTGTCCCTGTGCGCATCGACGACGAGTTGGAAGTCGAGAGGCGATGAAGACCGTGAAGATTCCTTTGATTGAGGATTGCAAGTACTTCAAGTTGAAGACGTGCTGATTTGGTTATGAGGACTAGCACCCCTTGGCAGATGATGCCAAAGTGGTTATGAGTGGAGATCTCAAGGAAATCAAACCATCCATAGTGGATTGAGATAAGCGGATGTAATTGAAGTTCAGACTTCCTAGTTTGATTGGATGTTATGGATAATGATGGGGAGATTACTTAGTTATCTACTCCCTTTTTCTGGACTCACACATTAAGGGACTAAACCTTTTGAAAGTATATGTGTGAGAGAAGTTTCTTGGAACTGTTGGTGTGGTCGACGACCGCCAACCTTGGTTACCCCGAAGGTGGGCTTTGTGCTTTGTAGTTATGTTTCTCTCCACGGATTGAGTTGCACTCTGGTGTAAATAGAAAGGTAGGGTTGACCTTTCAGCAATTGAGAGAATGCAAGAGGATTTGCCAAATTGTGATTTGAAAATGGTTGCCATGGCATCTACTTGGAAACTGTGGCAAGTTTATGTATTGTTGGTGGTGTGAAGTACACCCAGATCCTATTGTTGGAGATACCTCTACACTCAAGAATATGAGTTAAAGCTGTGAAGACAGGTTAGAGGCCAACACTCTAGAGATATCGATGAGATAAGTATTATGGATTGATATCTATCCTTTGGATCGAATCACAGGAGTTAACCTTGACCTCGACTGGTAAATGGTGCAACCGAGATCATGAGTGTTGCGCGGATGAATTCCTAGTGGACTGTCAGAAAGTGTCTTGACGGTGGAACCGACAGGTTGTACCTGTGATAGCAGGATTTATGTGATATGCCAAGTAAAGGTTATCTACTTGGTATGGATAGAGGATGATTGCCGGAGTCTCCGGGATTGGATTGTCTCGCTTTTAAGCTAGACGTGATGTTGTTGAGAGGTTGTGAATAGGAGTAACTATTCACTTGATTTGGATTGAGAAAATCTTCGCACAAGTATACCTTGGTGAATTGTGCGACTGCTTAGAGCGCCTGGCTCTACTGCTTTGGACTTTGAGTAAAACGGATGATTCCCGTTGAGAGATGTGATTTTGGTACTTGAATCAGAGGATCTGATGATGATGCTTGATTAAGGAAATCCAAGAGATTTATGTTTGAGGAATCTAAGTTTTAGATTCTTGGGATTATTTGAGACCCTGAGGCAATTGGGCCTAGTGGCATGTGTAGTTGTTCTACTTCAGATCTATTGAAGGTATTTGAAGTCTACCTGGAGGGTGGAGGCCGTTTCTTTAGAGCTGCATGAAGATTTAACTTCAAGGAGCAGTGGTTGCGGATTGGACTTGTGGAATGTAGGAATTCGGGATTATCACTATTCCTACTACAAGATGCTTTGGAGCAACATCTTGGACGCGATGCATGGTGTAAGAGCTGGAGGCTTCACTGCGAGGGCGATATTCTTATCTCCTCTGGTTATATTGTTTGTTGTTGTTGTTGATCCGTAGTTTCGCGGATGAAACTCCTTTTTAGGAGGGGAGTATGTAGTACACTGAACTTTTGCAAATTGCGGAGTTCTAGTGTGAGAATAGTGGCTTGTACTATTCTGGAGTTTTGGGTTGAGTTTGGTGAGCTTTGAGGTATTTTCGTGGCTTAAAAAGGACGAAAACAGACTCCGGAGATCAAATTCTGCATAAAGTGCAGAATTTGTACTGCATTCGGGTACTGATTTTGGCATACCGGAATGCACTGCGTACCGGTACTGGAATTGGCATACCGGAATGCACTGCTGGCATTCCGGTACTGCACCGGTACCGGTACTGGAATTGGCATACCGGAATGTGGTTGCGCAGCTTGCTGGCCGAGGCTCGGGTTTTGCAATTTTGCACAGTATACCGGTATACACATGCGCATACCGGTATACAGTGCTGCAGAATGCATTTTGTGCAGTTTTGCAATTTTGGCTCTTTGAGGGGCCTATAGGGATTTTGTGCATTGGGTTAAGTACCCCTTCACCCCCCTCTTTTGCTGTTGTGGCTGAGGACTTGGAGGAGAAGGAAAGGTAGGTTTTTCCCTCTCTCTCTCTCTAGATTTCTCTCCCAAACCCTTGAAATCTTGGTTTTGATCTCTTTTTCCCTCATCCTTTTGGAGCTTGTTGCTTGCTAGAGGGGAGCTTGGGCTTGGAGAGGAGAGCTTGTTGGTGGATGGATCTTCAACCTTAGCTTGTGTGAGCTTGGTTGGAAGCTTGATTTGAGGTTAGTAAGACCCTTTTACAACCTCTATTTGTGATTTTGCTGCTTGTGATTTGCTTAGAAAACCTAGTTTCTTGGAAATTAGGGTTTTGTTTAGGGTTTTGTGATTATGAGCCCTTGAAGTGGAATTGATGGGTGTAGAACGTTGTTGTAGGTTAGATTTGATGATCTCTAACCTCAATTTGGACTTAGAACAAGTTTTACTTGCTCAAGGTATTTTTCACCCTTCTACCTCATTATTTTTGGTGGTTTTCGAATTTGTTCGTTCGAAACTTTTAACCCCTTGGAAAATTATCTTAGGGTATGAGAAGCTCGAGGGACAACTTCGTTTCGAAGTACTGCGAGATTTCGACGGGTATCCGGTGGGTCTGACCTCACCGAAATGGGTGAACTCCCCCTATGTCTCCTATTTTAATTATAGGAGTGATTAGATGCATAATTGTGATAATTATGGCATGATGATAATTGTGATTGCATAAGACATATATGTTGTGTATGAAAATGCATGGTACATATAGAGTGGCATTACGAGAATAGCATGCATACTAGGGTATTTGCACTAATGGTGTATTGATGCATTAGGAAATGCTAATTAAGTTATGCATGTTAGAAAAGAGTGTCATAGGAGACACTATTTGGTTGTTGATCTAGTGGATCCTCTTCGCATACTAAAGTATGCTTGTATAGAGAAAAGAGAGAATTATGGCATATGCAGGCTAAGTTATTGCACCTCATTTAGGTGAGCAACTTTGACGGGCATCGTTGGCTTTGGCTCGACCTTTTGGTCGTGGATTGATTCCATGTTTAAGACATGAGGAAAGGGATTACTATTTGCATTTGATATTATAATTGGTTTAACATGAGTCCATTTGGTTAATTAAACACTTGTATGATAGTTTTATACTCTATGAAGTAGAGGTTGTTGTAGCTTATGCATGGCATGAATATGGACTCGTTGGCATCGTAGAATGCATTGTTATAGCATTTGTAGAATGCATGGATTATAGCATTAGAGAATGCATGACATACGGCATCGTAGAATGCATGGATTGATCATTTGTAGAATGCATTGTTATGGCATTTGTAGAATGCATGGATTATAGCATTAGAGAATGCATGATTTATGGCATTAGAATAATGCATGATTTTGGCATTTATAGAATGCATGATACGTGGCATTAGAATAATGCATGGTTTATGAACTTAGTAAACAAAGAGATGAACGGTTACATGTTAGAGACATGGACATATTGGTAGGGGCATACCATCGGACATTGAGAACAACATGATATTGTTGACACCTAGCATATTGGCTATTGAATGTAGTAAACATAAAGTGATATGTTTTGACATAACGTGAAATTAAACTTATGATATTATTATGGTTGATTGTTGCTTGTTTGCCACTATGCTCGTTTACACATGCTTGTGAGGGTCGCTCCCTACAAGCCAGCACTCCGGAGTTGGCCTAGCGACAGTTATTTCGCCCGTGTGTTTGAGAGAGCGCCGAAATGGAACCGCCGTGGGTAAGGCTCACCAAAGCGTGAGGTGTTGACTACCACGGAGCCATTAGGCACGGCACAAGATGAACATCCCGCTATTGTATTATTTTATGACTACACTGTTATGGTGTATGCAAGGTGAACTTTCATATGGAAAGAGGTTATTTTAACCGGAATGTAACATTTGACACCCTAATTAATTGATGCATATACATGTAGTGTATGGACATAGTATTGGGTGGTGACTTTGTGGCATTACATGAGTGACATAACATTCATATTGTTGGGAACAAGTTATATATTTCATACATGTAGTAGAAAATTGGATATACATTACATTTTTGTAGTTGGAGACAAGTCATACATGTAATAGTAAAACTTGACATATAGTGAGTTATGACATTAGGACATATGTAATTGATCATGGCATTAATTTGACGTGCATGTAAACCGTGAAATTAATTGTTGAGCATATGACAATAGAGCATGTTCATGTTCATGTAGATGGTTTAGTCATTGGAGGCATGATAGTTGTAGAACTATCTGTTAGCATTTAATATTTTTATGCTTTATGTTTTAGTTTAAAACTATCTTGCCTCAGTTGACCTAGCGGTGTAATTCGCCACTCTCGACGGCTTACCCACTGGGAACTATTGAATAATAGTTCTCATCCCCCTGGGGTTTGTTGTTTTTATTTCAGAGCCTTCCGCAGCAGGAGAGGCTTGGGATCGCGGCGAGGGGTTAGCAGCTAGCTAGAGCCTCTACGGTGTTGTGGTTGTAGGCATACCATGGGTTTCCTTTCATTGTATTTTGAATGAAAGATGTATAGTTTTGTTGATGGTTGATTGATCTACTAGTCGATAAGATGTATAATGTTATTGTATATCTTGAGATTTTAGTTGTATGGATTTTGTTTTAGTTGTAGAACTATGTTCTCGCTCTGATTACCTTGTTAGGATGTATTCCTCTTCCTACTTGATTATTTGTTAGCATAGACGCCTTGTGTACATTGTGTTGTTTGAGGTACACGGCGGGTTTGTGCACGTGCCTGGTAGGCTCCCACGAGGGCCCGGGGCGTGACAGATTATAGTGGTATCAGAGCCTAGGGTTGAGTCATAGTGGACCTAGCAAACCTTAGGCAGGTTGGACGATAAGGAATAGGAACGTGAGAGACGAGATCTCTTATGACTTATGGGCGAAAGTATTATGATTGGGTCATTTCTAAAAAAACTCCAAAATTGTTGGAGTTAGACCGGAGTGAACCACTTCTATACCCTTGGAGGGTCACGTTGGCGGCCGACAACGTGACATCGGGGAATAGTGGGAGTCCACTTCATTACTTTCGCGTGATTGGGGTTATAGTCTTGTGTGGGGATGCGTTGGCGTGGGGTGTTTCACCTGCGCATGTTTTGCTTGTTGCAGCTTGAGTGACGATCGATGCACTCGAGGGCGGCCGAGGCAGCCGAGACGGGACTTCTGCATCCTCCGGATTTGGTGAGACCCTGAAGTTGAGAGAGCAACTGATAAATTCAGCGAGAGGTGTGGTGGAGCGGCGATCGTTATGATGTTACTCCAAGTTGAGGCTTTGTGCCGGCAGACTAGAGGATTAAAGCGACTAGAAGACTTGATGACCCAGTTGGCAGCCGACCTCAAGAGATTTTTATGAGAATGTGGATCGCACCTTGATAAGGGCGAGAGACGTGGAGACCGTTGGGACGGCAAAGGAAGCTACTATGAGTGGCAAGATTATTGTAAGAGGACAATCAAGTGATCCAGGAGAAATTGACCTCGAGAAGGTGGACCTTTAGCAGGATGTTAATGGGACGTCAAATCGTCATCAACTATTGTGACGTGTGAGCGGTGGAGCCGCGAGTGCCCGATGATACTCTTGGAGTTGAGGCTAGTGCTCTCTTCGTGGCCAGGTGGGCCATTTCCAGTTGGAGTGTTTGAGGAGTTTAATGTCGACGATATTGAGATCGACTTTGTGCGGTTGGCACCGGGTGAATGCATGTCTATTTGACAGGCAGAGGATGATGCAGCGACAATGGAAGTTGTCGCAGCTCGGAGTATTGGAGCTAGCTTGTTGCTTGTTATGATTGTGGTTTTGGTTCGGCTGTTTGCCGAATGCATGGCATGGAACTCATTCCTTGTCGTTGCAGATTGAGTGGTCCTGAGTGTTTGGACTTGAGAGTACTGTTCTTGTACTCCGTTGGTTTTGGATGTTTTGTACGCCAATGAAGCAATTGGCTTTATTTGGCTGAGAGCGTATAGTTCTAATTTGAACTTGGGCCGACCCTTCGGCTATTTGATTGCCGATGAGTGTGTGAGCCGAGCAGTAGTGCTTTGGGATCTTGGACACGAAATAGTGTTTTCAGAGGGCGTGAAAATTCGTTAATTGCGATGATTGTTTCACCTGCCCAAGCCTGGTTGTTGGCTGAGTGAGTGCGTGGCCTTTGGGCCGGCACCTTTGGTGAGGGTAGAGAATCCTCAAAAGTGAGGATGTCTCTTGTGAAGGAGTTGCTTGTGCAATCCCGGTTGAGTTGTGAGAGTTGAAGGCTTGGTCTGGAGACCTCTTTTGCCTAGTGTTTCTTCTTGTGGAGTGTAGATCTCGATTGTTTTGAGCGGATGGGTCATTTCGACTGTGAGTCGACTATCGTGAACTCGGTAGGGTTACGATCCGGATATGCACCCGTAGTTGGGATCGGTTGATCTGTTTGATCAAGCTCCACAAATTCTGGTTTTATTCGAGGGTAGTGCAATCTGAGTACTACTCTCGTTGAGTTGAGTTTGAGTTTAAACCGAGGGTAACTTGTTTGCTCGGAGTAGACATTACGAAATTGTCGTGATGTCATTCGAGCTGTTGATGCTCTTGTGTGTTGTGATGTTGGCCCTTCTGGGTGTCTTTGTCCCTGTGCGCATCGACGACGAGTTGGAAGTCGAGAGGCGATGAAGACCGTGAAGATTCCTTTGATTGAGGATTGCAAGTACTTCAAGTTGAAGACGTGCTGATTTGGTTATGAGGACTAGCACCCCTTGGCAGATGATGCCAAAGTGGTTATGAGTGGAGATCTCAAGGAAATCAAACCATCCATAGTGGATTGAGATAAGCGGATGTAATTGAAGTTCAGACTTCCTAGTTTGATTGGATGTTATGGATAATGATGGGGAGATTACTTAGTTATCTACTCCCTTTTTCTGGACTCACACATTAAGGGACTAAACCTTTTGAAAGTATATGTGTGAGAGAAGTTTCTTGGAACTGTTGGTGTGGTCGACGACCGCCAACCTTGGTTACCCCGAAGGTGGGCTTTGTGCTTTGTAGTTATGTTTCTCTCCACGGATTGAGTTGCACTCTGGTGTAAATAGAAAGGTAGGGTTGACCTTTCAGCAATTGAGAGAATGCAAGAGGATTTGCCAAATTGTGATTTGAAAATGGTTGCCATGGCATCTACTTGGAAACTGTGGCAAGTTTATGTATTGTTGGTGGTGTGAAGTACACCCAGATCCTATTGTTGGAGATACCTCTACACTCAAGAATATGAGTTAAAGCTGTGAAGACAGGTTAGAGGCCAACACTCTAGAGATATCGATGAGATAAGTATTATGGATTGATATCTATCCTTTGGATCGAATCACAGGAGTTAACCTTGACCTCGACTGGTAAATGGTGCAACCGAGATCATGAGTGTTGCGCGGATGAATTCCTAGTGGACTGTCAGAAAGTGTCTTGACGGTGGAACCGACAGGTTGTACCTGTGATAGCAGGATTTATGTGATATGCCAAGTAAAGGTTATCTACTTGGTATGGATAGAGGATGATTGCCGGAGTCTCCGGGATTGGATTGTCTCGCTTTTAAGCTAGACGTGATGTTGTTGAAAGGTTGTGAATAGGAGTAACTATTCACCTGAATTGGACTGAGGAAAATTTTCGCACAAGTATACCTTGGTGAATTGTGCGACTGCTTAGAGCGCCTGGCTCTACTGCTTTGGACTTTGAGTAAAACGGATTATTTCCGTTGAGAGATGTGATTTTGGTACTTGAATCAGAGGATCTGATGATGATGCTTGATTAAGGAAATCCAAGAGATTTATGTTTGAGGAATCTAAGTTTTAGATTCTTGGGATTATTTGAGACCCTGAGGCAATTGGGCCTAGTGGCATGTGTAGTTGTTCTACTTCAGATCTATTGAAGGTATTTGAAGTCTACCTGGAGGGTGGAGGCCGTTTCTTTAGAGCTGCATGAAGATTTAACTTCAAGGAGCAGTGGTTGCGGATTGGACTTGTGGAATGTAGGAATTCGGGATTATCACTATTCCTACTACAAGATGCTTTGGAGCAACATCTTGGACGCGATGCATGGTGTAAGAGCTGGAGGCTTCACTGCGAGGGCGATATTCTTATCTCCTCTGGTTATATTGTTTGTTGTTGTTGTTGATCCGTAGTTTCGCGGATGAAACTCCTTTTTAGGAGGGGAGTATGTAGTACACTGAACTTTTGCAAATTGCGGAGTTCTAGTGTGAGAATAGTGGCTTGTACTATTCTGGAGTTTTGGGTTGAGTTTGGTGAGCTTTGAGGTATTTTCGTGGCTTAAAAAGGACGAAAACAGACTCCGGAGATCAAATTCTGCATAAAGTGCAGAATTTGTACTGCATTCGGGTACTGATTTTGGCATACCGGAATGCACTGCGTACCGGTACTGGAATTGGCATACCGGAATGCACTGCGTACCGGTACTGGAATTGGCATACCGGAATGTGGTTGCGCAGCTTGCTGGCCGAGGCTCGGGTTTTGCAATTTTGCACAGTATACCGGTATACACATGCGCATACCGGTATACAGTGCTGCAGAATGCATTTTGTGCAGTTTTGCAATTTTGGCTCTTTGAGGGGCCTATAGGGATTTTGTGCATTGGGTTAAGTACCCCTTCACCCCCACAGCTTTTGCTGTTGTGGCTGAGGACTTGGAGGAGAAGGAAAGGTAGGTTTCCCTCTCTCTCTCTCTCTAGATTTCTCTCCCAAACCCTTGAAATCTTGGGTTTTGATCTCTTTTCCCTCCCTCATCCTTTTGCTTGTTGCTTGCTAGAGGAGCTTGTGGCTTGGGAGGAGAGCTTGTTGGTGGATGGATCTTCAACCTTAGCTTGTGTGAGCTTGGTTGGAAGCTTGATTTGAGGTTAGTAGACCCTTTTACAACCTCTATTTGTGATTTTGCTTGTGATTTGCTTAGAAAACCTAGTTTCTTGGAAATTAGGGTTTTGTTTAGGGTTTTGTGATTATGAGCCCTTGAAGTGGAATTGATGGGTGTAGAAACGTTGTTGTAGGTTAGATTTGATGATCTCTAACCTCAATTTGGACTTAGAACAAGTTTTACTTGCTCAAGGTATTTTTCCCTTTTTCCTCATTGATTTTTGGTGGTTTTCGAAATTGTTCGTTCGAAACTTTTAACCCCTTGGAAAATTATCTTAGGGTATGAGAAGCTCGAGGGACAACTTCGTTTCGAAGTACTGCGAGATTTCGACGGGTATCCGGTGGGTCTGACCTCACCGAAATGGGTGAACTCCCCCTATGTCTCCTATTTTAATTATAGGAGTGATTAGATGCATAATTGTGATAATTATGGCATGATGATAATTGTGATTGCATAAGACATATATGTTGTGTATGAAAATGCATGGTACATATAGAGTGGCATTACGAGAATAGCATGCATACTAGGGTATTTGCACTAATGGTGTATTGATGCATTAGGAAATGCTAATTAAGTTATGCATGTTAGAAAAGAGTGTCATAGGAGACACTATTTGGTTGTTGATCTAGTGGATCCTCTTCGCATACTAAAGTATGCTTGTATAGAGAAAAGAGAGAATATGGCATATGCAGGCTAAGTTATTGCACCTCATTTAGGTGAGCAACTTTGACGGGCATCGTTGGCTTTGGCTCGACCTTTTGGTCGTGGATTGATTCCATGTTTAAGACATGAGGAAAGGGATACTATATGCATTTGATATTATAATTGGTTTAACATGAGTCCATTTGGTTAATTAAACACTTGTATGATAGTTTTATACTCTATGAAGTAGAGGTTGTTGTAGCTTATGCATGGCATGAATATGGACTCGTTGGCATCGTAGAATGCATTGTTATAGCATTTGTAGAATGCATGGATTATAGCATTAGAGAATGCATGACATACGGCATCGTAGAATGCATGGATTGATCATTTGTAGAATGCATTGTTATGGCATTTGTAGAATGCATGGATTATAGCATTAGAGAATGCATGATTTATGGCATTAGAATAATGCATGATTTTGGCATTTATAGAATGCATGATACGTGGCATTAGAATAATGCATGGTTTATGAACTTAGTAAACAAAGAGATGAACGGTTACATGTTAGAGACATGGACATATTGGTAGGGACATACATACCATCGGACATTGAGAACAACATGATATTGTTGACACCTAGCATATTGGCTATTGAATGTAGTAAACATAAAGTGATATGTTTTGACATAACGTGAAATTAAACTTATGATATTATTATGGTTGATTGTTGCTTGTTTGCCACTATGCTCGTTTACACATGCTTGTGAGGGTCGCTCCCTACAAGCCAGCACTCCGGAGTTGGCCTAGCGACAGTTATTTCGCCCGTGTGTTTGAGAGAGCGCCGAAATGGAACCGCCGTGGGTAAGGCTCACCAAAGCGTGAGGTGTTGACTACCACGGAGCCATTAGGCACGGCACAAGATGAACATCCCGCTATTGTATTATTTTATGACTACACTGTTATGGTGTATGCAAGGTGAACTTTCATATGGAAAGAGGTTATTTTAACCGGAATGTAACATTTGACACCCTAATTAATTGATGCATATACATGTAGTGTATGGACATAGTATTGGGTGGTGACTTTGTGGCATTACATGAACATAACATTCATATTGTTGGGAACAAGTTATATATTTCATACATGTAGTAGAAAATTGGATATACATTACATTTTTGTAGTTGGAGACAAGTCATACACATGTAATAGTAAAACTTGACATATAGTGAGTTATGACATTAGGACATATGTAATTGATCATGGCATTAATTTGACGTGCATGTAAACCGTGAAATTAATTGTTGAGCATATGACAATAGAGCATGTTCATGTTCATGTAGATGGTTTAGTCATTGGAGGCATGATAGTTGTAGAAACTATTTGTTAGCATTTAATATTTTTATGCTTTATGTTTTAGTTTAAAACTATCTTGCCTCAGTTGACCTAGCGGTGTAATTCGCCACTCTCGACGGCTTACCCACTGGGAACTATTGAATAATAGTTCTCATCCCCCTGGGGTTTGTTGTTTTTATTTCAGAGCCTTCCGCAGCAGGAGAGGCTTGGGATCGCGGCGAGGGGTTAGCAGCTAGCTAGAGCCTCTACGGTGTTGTGGTTGTAGGCATACCATGGGTTTCCTTTCATTGTATTTTGAATGAAAGATGTATAGTTTTGTTGATGGTTGATTGATCTACTAGTCGATAAGATGTATAATGTTATTGTATATCTTGAGATTTTAGTTGTATGGATTTTGTTTTAGTTGTAGAACTATGTTCTCGCTCTGATTACCTTGTTAGGATGTATTCCTCTTCCTACTTGATTATTTGTTAGCATAGACGCCTTGTGTACATTGTGTTGTTTGAGGTACACGGCGGGTCTGTGCACGTGCCTGGTAGGCTCCCACGAGGGCCCGGGGCGTGACAGATTATAGTGGTATCAGAGCCTAGGGTTGAGTCATAGTGGACCTAGCAAACCTTAGGCAGGTTGGACGATAAGGAATAGGAACGTGAGAGACGAGATCTCTTATGACTTATGGGCGAAAGTATTATGATTGGGTCATTTCAAAAAAACTCCAAAATTGTTGGAGTTAGACCGGAGTGAACCACTTCTATACCCTTGGAGGGTCACGTTGGCGGCCGACAACGTGACATCGGGGAATAGTGGGAGTCCACTTCATTACTTTCGCGTGATTGGGGTTATAGTCTTGTGTGGGGATGCGTTGGCGTGGGGTGTTTCACCTGCGCATGTTTTGCTTGTTGCAGCTTGAGTGACGATCGATGCACTCGAGGGCGGCCGAGGCAGCCGAGACGGGACTTCTGCATCCTCCGGATTTGGTGAGACCCTGAAGTTGAGAGAGCAACTGATAAATTCAGCGAGTGTGGAGCGGCGATCGTTATGATGTTACTCCAAGTTGAGGCTTTGTGCCGGCAGACTAGAGGATTAAGCGACTAGAAGACTTGATGACCCAGTTGGCAGCCGACCTCAAGAGATTTTGTGAGAATGTGGATCGCACCTTGATAAGGGCGAGAGACGTGGAGACCGTTGGGACGGCAAAGGAAGCTACTATGAGTGGCAAGATTATTGTAAGAGGACAATCAAGTGATCCAGGAGAAATTGACCTCGAGAAGGTGGACCTTTAGCAGGATGTTAATGGGACGTCAAATCGTCATCAACTATTGTGACGTGTGAGCGGTGGAGCCGCGAGTGCCCGATGATACTCTTGGAGTTGAGGCTAGTGCTCTCTTCGTGGCCAGGTGGGCCATTTCCAGTTGGAGTGTTTGAGGAGTTTAATGTCGACGATATTGAGATCGACTTTGTTGCGGTTGGCACCGGTGTGAATGCATGTCTATTTGACAGGCAGAGGATGATGCAGCGACAATGGAAGTTGTCGCAGCTCGGAGTATTGGAGCTAGCTTGTTGCTTGTTATGATTGTGGTTTTGGTTCGGCTGTTTGCCGAATGCATGGCATGGAACTCATTCCTTGTCGTTGCAGATTGAGTGGTCCTGAGTGTTTGGACTTGAGAGTACTGTTCTTGTACTCCGTTGGTTTTGGATGTTTTGTACGCCAATGAAGCAATTGGCTTTATTTGGCTGAGAGCGTATAGTTCTAATTTGAACTTGGGCCGACCCTTCGGCTATTTGATTGCCGATGAGTGTGTGAGCCGAGCAGTAGTGCTTTGGGATCTTGGACACGAAATAGTGTTTTCAGAGGGCGTGAAAATTCGTTAATTGCGATGATTGTTTCACCTGCCCAAGCCTGGTTGTTGGCTGAGTGAGTGCGTGGCCTTTGGGCCGGCACCTTTGGTGAGGGTAGAGAATCCTCAAAAGTGAGGATGTCTCTTGTGAAGGAGTTGCTTGTGCAATCCCGGTTGAGTTGTGAGAGTTGAAGGCTTGGTCTGGAGACCTCTTTTGCCTAGTGTTTCTTCTTGTGGAGTGTAGATCTCGATTGTTTTGAGCGGATGGGTCATTTCGACTGTGAGTCGACTATCGTGAACTCGGTAGGGTTACGATCCGGATATGCACCCGTAGTTGGGATCGGTTGATCTGTTTGATCAAGCTCCACAAATTCTGGTTTTATTCGAGGGTAGTGGCAATCTGAGTACTACTCTCGTTGAGTTGAGTTTGAGTTTAAACCGAGGGTAACTTGTTTGCTCGGAGTAGACATTACGAAATTGTCGTGATGTCATTCGAGCTGTTGATGCTCTTGTGTGTTGTGATGTTGGCCCTTCTGGGTGTCTTTGTCCCTGTGCGCATCGACGACGAGTTGGAAGTCGAGAGGCGATGAAGACCGTGAAGATTCCTTTGATTGAGGATTGCAAGTACTTCAAGTTGAAGACGTGCTGATTTGGTTATGAGGACTAGCACCCCTTGGCAGATGATGCCAAAGTGGTTATGAGTGGAGATCTCAAGGAAATCAAACCATCCATAGTGGATTGAGATAAGCGGATGTAATTGAAGTTCAGACTTCCTAGTTTGATTGGATGTTATGGATAATGATGGGGAGATTACTTAGTTATCTACTCCCTTTTTCTGGACTCACACATTAAGGGACTAAACCTTTTGAAAGTATATGTGTGAGAGAAGTTTCTTGGAACTGTTGGTGTGGTCGACGACCGCCAACCTTGGTTACCCCGAAGGTGGGCTTTGTGCTTTGTAGTTATGTTTCTCTCCACGGATTGAGTTGCACTCTGGTGTAAATAGAAAGGTAGGGTTGACCTTTCAGCAATTGAGAGAATGCAAGAGGATTTGCCAAATTGTGATTTGAAAATGGTTGCCATGGCATCTACTTGGAAACTGTGGCAAGTTTATGTATTGTTGGTGGTGTGAAGTACACCCAGATCCTATTGTTGGAGATACCTCTACACTCAAGAATATGAGTTAAAGCTGTGAAGACAGGTTAGAGGCCAACACTCTAGAGATATCGATGAGATAAGTATTATGGATTGATATCTATCCTTTGGATCGAATCACAGGAGTTAACCTTGACCTCGACTGGTAAATGGTGCAACCGAGATCATGAGTGTTGCGCGGATGAATTCCTAGTGGACTGTCAGAAAGTGTCTTGACGGTGGAACCGACAGGTTGTACCTGTGATAGCAGGATTTATGTGATATGCCAAGTAAAGGTTATCTACTTGGTATGGATAGAGGATGATTGCCGGAGTCTCCGGGATTGGATTGTCTCGCTTTTAAGCTAGACGTGATGTTGTTGAAAGGTTGTGAATAGGAGTAACTATTCACCTGAATTGGACTGAGGAAAATTTTCGCACAAGTATACCTTGGTGAATTGTGCGACTGCTTAGAGCGCCTGGCTCTACTGCTTTGGACTTTGAGTAAAACGGATGATTCCCGTTGAGAGATGTGATTTTGGTACTTGAATCAGAGGATCTGATGATGATGCTTGATTAAGGAAATCCAAGAGATTTATGTTTGAGGAATCTAAGTTTTAGATTCTTGGGATTATTTGAGACCCTGAGGCAATTGGGCCTAGTGGCATGTGTAGTTGTTCTACTTCAGATCTATTGAAGGTATTTGAAGTCTACCTGGAGGGTGGAGGCCGTTTCTTTAGAGCTGCATGAAGATTTAACTTCAAGGAGCAGTGGTTGCGGATTGGACTTGTGGAATGTAGGAATTCGGGATTATCACTATTCCTACTACAAGATGCTTTGGAGCAACATCTTGGACGCGATGCATGGTGTAAGAGCTGGAGGCTTCACTGCGAGGGCGATATTCTTATCTCCTCTGGTTATATTGTTTGTTGTTGTTGTTGATCCGTAGTTTCGCGGATGAAACTCCTTTTTAGGAGGGGAGTATGTAGTACACTGAACTTTTGCAAATTGCGGAGTTCTAGTGTGAGAATAGTGGCTTGTACTATTCTGGAGTTTTGGGTTGAGTTTGGTGAGCTTTGAGGTGTTTTCGTGGCTTAAAAAGGACGAAAACGGACTCCGGAGATCAAATTCTGCATAAAGTGCAGAATTTGTACTGCATTCGGGTACTGATTTTGGCATACCGGAATGCACTGCGTACCGGTACTGGAATTGGCATACCGGAATGCACTGCGTACCGGTACTGGAATTGGCATACCGGAATGTGGTTGCGCAGCTTGCTGGCCGAGGCTCGGGTTTTGCAATTTTGCACAGTATACCGGTATACACATGCGCATACCGGTATACAGTGCTGCAGAATGCATTTTGTGCAGTTTTGCAATTTTGGCTCTTTGAGGGGCCTATAGGGATTTTGTGCATTGGGTTAAGTACCCCTTCACCCCCCTCTTTTGCTGTTGTGGCTGAGGACTTGGAGGAGAAGGAAAGGTAGGTTTCCCTCTCTCTCTCTCTAGATTTCTCTCCCAAACCCTTGAAATCTTGGGTTTTGATCTCTTTTCCCTCATCCTTTTGCTTGTTGCTTGCTAGAGGAGCTTGTGGCTTGGGAGGAGAGCTTGTTGGTGGATGGATCTTCAACCTTAGCTTGTGTGAGCTTGGTTGGAAGCTTGATTTTAGGTTAGTAGACCCTTTTACAACCTCTATTTGTGATTTTGCTTGTGATTTGCTTAGAAAACCTAGTTTCTTGGAAATTAGGGTTTTGTTTAGGGTTTTGTAATTATGAGCCCTTGAAGTGGAATTGATGGGTGTAGAACGTTGTTGTAGGTTAGATTTGATGATCTCTAACCTCAATTTGGACTTAGAACAAGTTTTACTTGCTCAAGGTATTTTTCACCCTTTTTCCTCATTGATTTTGGTGGTTTTCGAAATTGTTCGTTCGAAACTTTTAACCCCTTGGAAAATTATCTTAGGGTATGAGAAGCTCGAGGGACAACTTCGTTTCGAAGTACTGCGAGATTTCGACGGGTATCCGGTGGGTCTGACCTCACCGAAATGGGTGAACTCCCCCTATGTCTCCTATTTTAATTATAGGAGTGATTAGATGCATAATTGTGATAATTATGGCATGATGATAATTGTGATTGCATAAGACATATATGTTGTGTATGAAAATGCATGGTACATATAGAGTGGCATTACGAGAATAGCATGCATACTAGGGTATTTGCACTAATGGTGTATTGATGCATTAGGAAATGCTAATTAAGTTATGCATGTTAGAAAAGAGTGTCATAGGAGACACTATTTGGTTGTTGATCTAGTGGATCCTCTTCGCATACTAAAGTATGCTTGTATAGAGAAAAGAGAATATATGGCATATGCAGGCTAAGTTATTGCACCTCATTTAGGTGAGCAACTTTGACGGGCATCGTTGGCTTTGGCTCGACCTTTTGGTCGTGGATTGATTCCATGTTTAAGACATGAGGAAAGGGATACTATATGCATTTGATATTATAATTGGTTTAACATGAGTCCATTTGGTTAATTAAACACTTGTATGATAGTTTTATACTCTATGAAGTAGAGGTTGTTGTAGCTTATGCATGGCATGAATATGGACTCGTTGGCATCGTAGAATGCATTGTTATAGCATTTGTAGAATGCATGGATTATAGCATTAGAGAATGCATGACATACGGCATCGTAGAATGCATGGATTGATCATTTGTAGAATGCATTGTTATGGCATTTGTAGAATGCATGGATTATAGCATTAGAGAATACATGATTTATGGCATTAGAATAATGCATGATTTTGGCATTTATAGAATGCATGATACGTGGCATTAGAATAATGCATGGTTTATGAACTTAGTAAACAAAGAGATGAACGGTTACATGTTAGAGACATGGACATATTGGTAGGGACATACCATCGGACATTGAGAACAACATGATATTGTTGACACCTAGCATATTGGCTATTGAATGTAGTAAACATAAAGTGATATGTTTTGACATAACGTGAAATTAAACTTATGATATTATTATGGTTGATTGTTGCTTGTTTGCCACTATGCTCGTTTACACATGCTTGTGAGGGTCGCTCCCTACAAGCCAGCACTCCGGAGTTGGCCTAGCGACAGTTATTTCGCCCGTGTGTTTGAGAGAGCGCCGAAATGGAACCGCCGTGGGTAAGGCTCACCAAAGCGTGAGGTGTTGACTACCACGGAGCCATTAGGCACGGCACAAGATGAACATCCCGCTATTGTATTATTTTATGACTACACTGTTATGGTGTATGCAAGGTGAACTTTCATATGGAAAGAGGTTATTTTAACCGGA
The DNA here is from genome assembly GCA_016920855.1 of Puya raimondii. Lineage (NCBI taxonomy): Eukaryota > Viridiplantae > Streptophyta > Magnoliopsida > Poales > Bromeliaceae > Puya > Puya raimondii. Next base: position 17,531,479 of record JABWPP010000048.1, on the reverse strand, counting down.
ATGTAACATTTGACACCCTAATTAATTGATGCATATATATGTAGTGTATGGACATAGTATTGGGTGGTGACTTTGTGGCATTACATGTAGTGAACATAACATTCATATTGTTGGGAACAAGTTATATAGTTCATACATGTAGTAGAAAATTGGATATACATTACATACTTGTAGTTGGAGACAAGTCATACATGTAATAGTAAAACTTGACATATAGTGAGTTATGACATTAGGACATATGTAATTGATCATGGCATTAATTTGACGTGCATGTAAATCGTGAAATTAATTGTTGAGCATATGACAATAGAGCATGTTCATGTTCATGTAGATGGTTTAGTCATTGGAGGCATGATAGTTGTAGAACTATCTGTTAGCATTTAATATTTTTATGCTTTATGTTTTAGTTTAAAACTATCTTGCCTCAGTTGACCTAGCGGTGTAATTCGCCACTCTCGACGGCTTACCCACTGGGAACTATTGAATAATAGTTCTCATCCCCCTGGGGTTTGTTGTTTTTATTTTAGAGCCTTCCGCAGCAGGAGAGGCTTGAGATCGCGGCGAGGGGTTAGCAGCTAGCTAGAGCCTCTACGGTGTTGTGGTTGTAGGCATACCATGGGTTTCCTTTCATTGTATTTTGAATGAAAGATGTATAGTTTTGTTGATGGTTGATTGATCTACTAGTCGATAAGATGTATAATGTTATTGTATATCTTGAGATTTTAGTTGTATGGATTTTGTTTTAGTTGTAGAACTATGTTCTCGCTCTGATTACCTTGTTAGGATGTATTCCTCTTCCTACTTGATTATTTGTTAGCATAGACGCCTTGTGTACATTGTGTTGTTTGAGGTACACGGCGGGTCTGTGCACGTGCCTGGTAGGCTCCCACGAGGGCCCGGGGCGTGACAGACTTAAAATTCTGAAATGAGATTTGTAAAATTTTGTAAAACTCAAACATTGTTATTATATTTTAGCATAAAAATTTATATCTAATTATTTAGAATATTTTTTATTTTGCATGTTATTCCGACTAATGTAGTGTATAGTTGCTTACCCAGGCACTGAATTCGATTGTCTGGAATTGGGACGAGTAAAAGTTAGAAATAAACTGCACTCTCAGTCTATGTATATAAATGTAATTAAACTTTTGAATTTATAGTGAATATTTAGTTATTATATTTTGAAATTTTATAAGTTTTGAGCAGAAGATGATCATTGGAATAAGTTAAAAATTTTGCTTTTTGGTATTTCGTGAATAGTTTAAATTTGGTACCAGTTGTTTTGTAGTCTTGCATATTTGTAATTAATTAATTACAGATATGCAACATTTGTTATGTCTTGGGTTCGGGATGTGATATGTAACATCTGAGTTCTCCCAAGCTCTCTCTCTTTTGTTCAATCGCTTCCTCTTCTCTCTCTCTCTCTCTCTCTATGTGTGTGTGTGTGCAATGAGGGACAAAATGTTCATTTTAGATGTCAATTAATTATGGTTAAATTATTTTTTTCAATCTTATTTATTGTTAAACAAACTTTACTAACAAATTTTAACTGCAGGAATAAATATAAACATATAAGCACATTTAAAAGGATATATTTGATTACTTAAATATTAGGAGAATATATTTATAATTTGATGTGTTTGCAGAGAGTTTTATGCAATTGACTCATTATTGTATTAGTATTATTTAGAAATGAAATTAGGTATTAAGGGCCCATTTGGATATCCTATAAAATATAGTATAGTTAAACTATGCTACACCTATAGAAAAACTATTCTAAGAGGTGTTTAGAAAGCTAAAAAGAGTATTAATTTTTTGATATAAAATTAATTTTTTGACACAAAATTTAAATTTTAAATTTTAAAATTTTAAAATTTAAAAACCACCCCCACCAAATTTTAAATTTTAGTATGATATTTCCAATTTCAAAATTTAAACATAGACTTTAAATTTAAATTTCAAAATTTTGTAATTTAATAATTTAAAATTTACATTCTAAATATCTAAATTTTAAAATTTAAACTTTAAACTTTAAATTTTAGATTTTAGATTTTAGATTTTAGATTTCAAATTTTAGATTTTCTAATTTCAAATTTAAATTTTAAATTTGAAAATTCTAGTTTTAATTTTAAATCTTAAATTTTCAAATTTCAAATTTCAAATTTTAAATTTTAAATTTCAAATTTCAAATTTCAAATTTCAAATTTCAACTATCAAATTTTTAATTTTTAATTTTTAATTTAAAATTTAAAATTAAAAACTTAAATTTCAAAGTTGAATGTTTAAATTTATAAAAATTTTAAGTACAAAATTTTTTATATCATTGAGAGTGAAATTATAGAATGTAAACTCTATATAAAATTTTTTACTATGCGTCTAAACAGTGCCTTAGGGGCCGTTTGGCCTTGATTCTCAAAAAGTGATTTTTGCAGAAGTGATTGGGTTTAGAGAATTGATTTTTGGTTAAAAACTATAGAGGTTTGGCTGAGTTTAAATAGAAAAAGAATTTTCTTAAGTGATTTTGCAAGGGGTTGTTTGGCAATTTTTTTTAAATATTTTAAAAAATAATTATTTTACTGAATTTTATTTTAAAATAATTTAAAATATAAAATTTGTACAAAAAATTATTTAAAATTTGTATTTTAATTTAAAAACATAAATTTACAAATTTACAAATTTAAATTTCAAATTTGAATTTTTGTGACGATTCGGCCTACCAGCAATAATAACTCGTTGGACCTAAACCAGCAGCCCAAAATGCTTTAGTCAAATTATTATTACTAGGATCCATAGTTTCTTATAAGTGTCAATTTCATATAGGTCCCTACAAAGTTATAAATAGCAAAATATATCCCTACAAAACTTAAATTATTAGATTTATCCCCTTGAAAAGTTTCTGGTTTGCAAATATATTCGTCCAAAAGTTCTGGTTCGTTCATATATGTCCACACCATTTGATTCATTGTTAATTTTCTAATGGTGAATGCATAATTTATTACAAATTTATACCTACAAAAAATTTATCTTTCTTTTTCTTTCTCCTCGCCTTCGCCTCCTTGTCTTCACCGCGGCACGTGTACGCCACCGCCATAGGTCTCGCCATTGCCATGAATATGAATAAAGAAGAAATATGACAGGACTCAACATTGAAATATAAATTATATATTCCGGCTGATAATTGCTTCTGATACCAAATATAACGACGTGACCTACTAACAATAATAACTCAACGGTCCAAAATGCTTAAGCCCAGTTATTATTAGTAGAATAGTGTCTTTTATAAACCGAATAACAATCTCTTTTCTATCTGATGTGGAACTATCGAGATATTATAATTTTTAAATCTAAAATTTAAATTTAAAATTTAAATTTAAAAATTTAAAATTTTAAAATTTTAAAAATTTAAAATATATAATATAAAATATAAAATATATTTAAAATTTAAAATTTAGAATTTAAAACTAAATTTTAAAATTTAAAATTTCAACATCTAAATTTGAATTTTAAAAATTTCTAATTTCTAATTTGAAAATTAAAACTTATAATTTAAATTTAAAATTTATTTTGAAATTTGAATTTTGAAATTTAAAATTTAAAATTTAAAATTTAAAATCTAAATTTAAAATTTGAAATTTTGAAATTTAAAATTTAAAAGTTAAAAATTTAAATTTAAATATAAAATTTGAATATAAATTTAAAATTTGAATTAAAATGAAAATAAAAATTTAAAGTTTGAGTTCAAAATTAGAATCAGATTTTGAAAGACAGGGTTTAACTATTTCTTATTTTGAATCTCGAAAATTAAAAAATTAATTCTAAAAATTAGAATTAGATTTTGAAAGTAAAATTATCAAATACTCTATTTACTTGAAAATTATCAAATTTGGCCTTTTTGCATAAAAAATCCACTAGTTTTGGGCTTTTGTAAATTCGGGCCGCCTTTTTCGATTTTGCAGTTTCGGTCTGGATTTTCAGGTTTCTGGCCAAAATGCCCCTCGTATCCCTCCGCCCCAACCGTATCCCCGTATAGCTCAGATATGCATACGTAGCGTACGGCGTCTGCGACCGCAATAATTGCCAGCGCATTAAATGCGCCACCCGCTGGCTTACGCAAGCTCCCATTTATCTGTACGCGAACTAAAGCGCCCCCGTTATTCGCCAGCCGCGGTGTTTGCTGTTCGCGATTTCTAAATTTAAATAATTCGAAGCTTTATTTGGAAGTGTACACGGCATGCAACGGGGACAATAGTGCAACGAGAAGCAAAATGGTGCAACCAACATTAAAATGGTGCAAAATGGTGCGGACCACATGATGGAGCATTCAGTCAGACTTCTTCCTGAACCGACGTCCCGTGCTTCTTATCCTATTTGTAGACCTCTCGCACTCCTTCATGCAAGACTGGCAGTTAATTCCAGCAGTTTCTGCCGTGTTTGGCGCTTGCAGAAGAGAAGTGGAGGAAGCATGGAGGAGGGGCAGAGTGGTTCATTTGCAGAGAGGTACCACAAGGGCATGCAAGCTGTGCAACTTTGGGGGCAACGGTGTATTAGTGCAAAAGAGGCAGTAAAGGGTGTAACAATAGGTACTGCCATATGCTTCAAAAATAGTGCAACGAGTCGGTGTTTTTCAGGCCGGTGAATGTTCTCATCAACTTCGGCAAGTGTTGGCTTGGCTAGAAGCAGTGCAAATATTTTCATGTATGTTGTGCTAACATGTCGGTAATAGCGCAAGCAAGACCTTAAATAGTGTAATAACGAACAAAAGAGTGCAGCATCGTTCGTCAAATAGTGTAACTGCCCCTGACTAGTGCAAGACCACTGCCTAACCAGTGCAACGCCGCTTTTTATCAGTGTTCTCCGATCGGCATATGTCATCCTCATCTTCGAAGAGGGTTGCTTGGCTATAACTAGCACGAGTTCGCAAATGACAGAAAATACAATACAAGAACAACAAAAAGATTAAAGATTGAAACAGAAAATGCACTTTTCATTAATCTAGGAGCAAGGATTATATTTTCTGGGACCAAGGATTACATTTTTGGAACCAAGGATTACATTCTTCTTTGATGAAAATTACACTATTTCATACAGATATGTGATGTGCAATTCCAAGCGCAGGGCGACTACTGTTCGTCAAGGAGGCGAAGGCGACGAAGGGCGTCCCCCCTAAGCGCAAGCGATGTGGCCATGGTTCATGAGGGTCGTCGAGATCCCCGTCCAAAGCCGCTGTGGTGGCGGCGGCGGTGGTGGGCGAAGCTCTTCCTCGACTTGTTACTTTCGGCGGCAGCGGCGGATGTTGCGGGGGTGGATATTAAAGTCGTCGTGGTTGGCGGCGGTGGTGTTGCCTACGGCGGCCGCCGCGGAAGGGGAGTGAGTCGAAGGAGGGCTCGCGGAGGAGGATGCTGTCGGGCAGGGTAGGATCAAGCAGATCTGCATTAAGATAGATGCACACTATCTGGAGTGCGTCAGTTGGCGCGAGCCCTTTGGATCTCCGCTCTACCAGGTTCGAAAACAGACTCAATGATGAGTAGAAGAATAGAATCGAGCAGGTTCAACAAAAGTGTCGAATTTTTTTTTTGAACCTTGAAGAGAAGAGGGCCAATGGGCTCGCAGCAACGGAACCACTCCAGATAGTGAGCATCGATCTTAACGCAGATCTGTTTGCTCCTACCCTGCCCGACAGCAGCCTCCTCCGGGACCCCTCCTTCTACTCACTCCCCTTACGCGGCGGCCGCCGTAGGCAACACCACCGCCGCCAACTACGACGACTTTTTTATTCGCCCCCGCAACATCCGCCGTTGCCGCCGAAAGTAACAAGACGAGGAAGAGCTTCGCCCTCCGCTGCCGCCGCCGCCACAGCGACTGTGGACGGGGATCTCGACGACCCTCATGAACCATGGCCGCATAGCTTGCGCTTAGGGGGGACGCCTTTCGTGGCCTTCGCCTCCTTGAAGTGTAGTGTTCCCTTTACTTCCTTTTATACTGGAATAACCCTAAAGGTTGAGTGAAAATACTATATGAAATAGTAGAAAACGTACGATGCAAACGATTGAACGAAATAGTGCAACATCCTTAAGAAACAATAGGAAGAACGATATTTTACGGGTATAAATGGTGCAACATACCTTTACAAAGGTTATATGCCCGCATTAAACGTCCAACAAAACTTACAATAGTGTAATATTTGCTAACGGTTGAAAGCAAATAGTGCAACGTCTGTGAGAAAGAGTGCAATCATTCAATACAGTCATGTAACATATAATGCATCTGAAGAACTGGTGGTTAATAGGCGAAACCTTCGGTTGTCGAGCCGCCGCTTTCGCTTCCCGAGGAAAAAAAGTAATATTTCCCCTTCGATGCTAGAACATACCTCGTAATGATTTCGCTGACGTATTTTACTGTACAGGTACCTTTAAAAATATAAAAAGTGGCTCTAATATCGGTAAAATAATATGCACTGTATTTTGAAATAATTGTGTAACATGCTTTAAAATAGTGCAACAAAAGGTAAACGAGTGTACATATAGGGAGAAATAGTGTAACTGAACAGGGCTGTCGTAACGACGGCCGACGGGAGAATGTTATTATTATCTGTTACCAATCAGCTACTATTTCATCGCAGCGCGAACGGACCTACTGATTCCAAAACAAAACTTTTAACTCATCTAATCAAGCTGGATTATATATGCATGCATGAATGCCAGTGCACCACTTTCAGCTAACTATATTGCTTCCACCTTATGGAGAACGTTGAAGTACCAGTGCACTGTCATTTTAACGGTTTCTTCCAGGATGATGGAGGAAAGGTCAAGTATGTAGGAGGAAACTGCCGACTCACTTTTCTTGGTGAAGGGGAGAGTTTTAAGGCCTTGCAAGTGCGTTTCGTCAAATTCATGAATACTTCGCAGGAGCGGTGTAAGATGCAACTTAAATTTAGCTACGGTGGAAAAATAGAAAACCTTATCGATATTGTAGACGACGATGATGTCCGAAGCATATGAAAACTATATAGAGACCACACACATCTATTGGAGCTGTATGCCGTGAGTACCAATGTGGAGGTAGAGATTCGTACATGTGAGCCTGACGAGATAGATGAGGCGCTTATAGACGAGCGGCTGGAAATGTTGATAAGCAGCCGCTCCGCTGATGCTTTTTCGTCTAAACACCCAAATTTTGAACTCGTTGGGATGTAAGTTGCACCATTGTCTTTTTCTTGACCTAGTACTCTATATATTTTGCACCCGAAATGCGCAGACTGTATCGCATATTGCACTACTCTAGTAGCATATTGCACTGTTTTAGAAGCATATTGCACTGTTTCTAGTAGCATATTGCAGTGTCTTTTTCTTATAAATAATACACTCTTCTAGTAGCATATTTCACTGTTTCATATTTTGAATTTGTTATATTGCACCATTTGCTTTGCAACTGTACTGCAGATACTGTCATCCAGTTATCATCGACGACGCGGAAAATAGCGACGGGGGCACTAGTATATTTCATGTGAAAGATGACATGGATTCTGACGATAGCTTCCGTATCGTCGCATCCCCTCCTATGGACTCTCACCGGACGTATAACGCCCTTGATGTTGTCCCGTTGAGCCAATGTGAAGCATCACTTCCATCGGCGGAAAATTTCGACGCCGATGAGCTGGAGGAAGATCTCGTTGTGAACAGCGCTACGCCGTAGGCGGTTGGCACTGTCGTAGATGTGGATGATCTCCATGAGGGCCAGATTTACAGTACACAATCGGATTTTAAGAGAGCTATGACAAGGTACGCCATGAAAAGAGGCTTCGAATACGCCCCCACAAAGTGCAACGACAGTAAAATAACGGCGAGATGCCGTGTCACGGATTGCCCATGGAGAATCAAGGCGCGGCACTTACCAGGACTAAATCAGTGGTGGGTGAAAAAATTTGACTCCAAACATACGTGTAGCCGGACAATAAGAGGCTTGGGGCACAGGAATTGCGATGAGAAATTTATCGCCTCTGAAATTCGGGAGCAGGTCGTAGCGAACGATAAATACACTCTAAAGATGATTCAGACCGAGATTCAGCACCACTACGGTGCAAATACTTCTTATTAGAAAGCCTACCGTGCCAGAGAAAGGGTACTTCAGACGGTCCGCGGAGATTTTGAGGGTTCGTTCGCTGCACTTCCATCGTACATGCGAGAGCTGAAGATGAGCAACGCAGATGCATGTGTTCAGCTAGCATACCAGGACGAAGGACGTTTCCATCGTTTCTTCTGGTCTTTTGGTGCATCGATTCGTGCTTTTCGGAAGCACTGCAGGACGCTGGTTGGACTGGATGGTATGTAGTTGCACCATTGTGGCATAAATCACACATTTTATACAATTGTTGCATTATTACATATTTTATTGATGTAAAAGTAAAGTCTTTTGCACGATTATGACCAAACGTACACTATTTGCCATAATTCCAGGCACTTTCCCGACTGGTAAGTATAGAGGGGCTCTGCTTACGACCTCATGTATCGACGAAAATAACTATATCCTGCCATTAGCTTGGGCAGTTGTGGAGGGCGAAAATCGATATTCCTGGCACTGGTTTTTGGAATGGATGCAGGAGAATATCATTTCGACCCTTGAGCTCCATGGACGAAACAGTAAACTCACTTTTATTTCCGACCGACAAAAGGGTCTTGTTGAAGCCGTAGGCGATGTTTTCCCCGAAGCAGCTCATGGTTACTGCGTGTACCACCTATCCACCAATCTCCCACACGCGGCCAAAAATACCCCCGCGTGGAGAAGATTCTGGGCTGCTGCGCGTGCTTACACTGCCTCCGAGTTCAACGAGGTAATGGAGAAGATGAAAGATTTGAACCCTGAACAGTTCAAGTATGTGGCAAAGCTTCCTCGATGCAGGTGGGCTACCCATTGCTTTCTTGGCAGGCGTTATTCAATGCTCACTTCCAACTGTGCCGAGACGATAAACAGTGTAATACGACCTTTAAAGGGGCTTCCAATTACATACCTTGTAGAGGAAACCCGGAAAAAAACGGCGTCGTATTTTTACCGAAGAAAAGCGGAAGCTGAGAAGACGACGAGTGTTTTGACGCCTTATGCGGACGAAGGCGAGGAGTACTGCAAGTCGACGAGTGTTTTGACGCCTTATATAAACATGTCTCCCATCCCAGTGGGTACCGCAAGCCGACGAAGGCGAGGAGTACTCACCGGTACAGGAAGAAATAACCAAAGTCATGAGCAGATATCACAAATACAGTAGCAGTAATACCGGAAGGAAAACGACAGTAATAGAACATATAATTAACCGCTACTATAAAGTAGAACCGAATGCATACACGGATATCATAACTACAGTAGCAAAGATACAGGGGTAAACAACAATAAAGGAAAATATAACTAACCGCTACTGTAATGCAGACAGAATGCAAGTATGCATCAACCGGACAGATCATCCGAAAATACCCAATCTACCTGCCGTATTGGTCTAAAGACCTCAGGCTAAGCCACTCCCACTCTAGCAGGGATGTGACCCGAGCAAATGACCGCTGGGGTCTCCCTGGCATATAACCCAGCAAATGACTGCTGAGCTCACGGGTCGGATGTACGACCACTTTTTCAGAAAAGAACACCCTCCTGTGATGGATCAGACCGCTGGTGTACGTGAAATGCATATGAGCAGTGGCGATCGATGCGATATGCTCAATAGCCCACTGTCGGCGGATAGCCGAAGTAAAGTCCAACAAAGTGTAATCGACCAACCAGGTTAACCTCTATCTCAAGGATAGAACAATATCACCGACCAATCAGATCAAACAGAGCAAGTCATGCAATAGACCGTTAGAAATGTCACCGACTACGAAGTCAACTAATGTCAATGTCAAATCATATCATGTATGAATACGAGTGTCACCGACTATGAAGTCAACTAATGTCAAATCATGTCATGTATGAATACGAGTGTCACCGACTATGAAGTCAACTCTCTGTCAAACTATATCATGTATGAATACGAGTGTCACCGACTATGAAGTCAACTAATGTCAAATCATCAGGAACATCACTCTACTACTAGATCATGACCATATGAAATAGGAATAACTGTAGAGTGATTAACTACGAAGTCAAGTGGTGAAAGAATGCTCAACCAATATCAAGTAACGAAAAAAGTTAACAAGGATAGAGATCACCGAGCAGGCACCATTTTACCGACTTCGGATCGAGGTACCCACCTGTCATAGTCGCGTCTGAATCCTGGACGCGCAAGAAGTCAACCGAACCTACGATGGTTCCACCGAGTCAGAGACAAACCCCTATTGACTCAACGAAAGAACTCACACAAGTCCCACACATAATCCTACTGAAATCGGTTTCCCAAAACCGATTACCGTAACTCGCCGGAAGTCCCGAAAATCGCACCGAGATTCCGCCGGGACCCACGAAGTGTCTCGAAACTCACCGACTCGGGCCACGAGTCACCCGCTGCCACCAAACACATCGTTTTGGATATCTTGGCAGCAAACACAAGATCTCACATCAGAACGATTATCGTCGGATAACCGTTCCGATCCGGGTTCCCGAAAGTGTCAATTTCGACACCGGAACCCACTGTCGCCCACTCGTCGTCTCCGAACCTTCGGAATGATGTAAGTGACCAGCCAACAAGGCTTAGCAGCAACACATAGTGTACTCTAACAATGTCGAAAGAAATCCGAACCAAAACCGCGTTTCGTCGACGAATTTTGCCGAAAAACGCACCGAAATCGATTTTCGATTTCCGCAAAGGCATTGGACCTTGGACGATCAGTCCAGAGATCACCTACCACACACACATACTGCCCACATCAGCCACAAGATGCAAAATTGCATAAAACTCCCAACCATTACATAAAATTGCATTATTTTATGTAATTAACGAGGTTTTGTGGCTCGTTACCGCAAACCGGGGGTTTACGGGGTCAGCCGAGACACAGGCTGACAGATCTCGACACGCCGGAGGCCGTGCTCACTATCCGGAGCATAGCAGCTCACTGTGGAAGGCGCGGGAGCGACCCAAAGTTCAGGTAACTACGTGTACTATAAGTAAACCACGTTGAATCTACAGATTCGGAACCCGCTGACCACAAATGAGGTGCGCGCTGTGATCAGCAATGATCGACAATCACCGTGCTCACCTTCGGAGGCATCGAAACAGCCCCGGGTCGCTGGAACAATGGAGACAACCCAAAAACTCCCAAAAATAGCTTCATTTAAGCTTACCGGGAAGAGGGGGTCTAGGACGCGGCCGGCGGCGGCTTGGCGGCGGGCGCATCGACGGCAAGCGGGTGCGGGCTTCGGAGGGAGGCCGGGGCGCGCGTCGGCCGGCGACGGGAGGTGGCGGCGGCGGCGGGCACTGATGCCCTAGCCGCAGAAACCCAGTGGAGAGCACGGATTCAATCCGGCCGGCAGGGAGCTCCGGCGGTGGGGGAGCCGGCAGCAGCCGGGTGCGGCCGACCAGGGAGAGCCGCGCTCACGCTGGCCGGCGGCGGAAGGCAGCGGCGGCGACGCTGGAGCAACCCAAGCCCGCACTGCCTCAGCTCGGGCTCAGCGAGTCCCTCCGGCCATGGCGGCGGCCGTAGCAGTCAAGGGAGGGGCGCGGGCCTCCTCTGAGATCGAAGATGGAGGGTCGGGGACGGCAGCCGGCGGCAGGGGACGCGGCGCAGCCAGGCTCGGCCGCACTGCCACAGATCCAGGCCGCAGGGTGTTGCAGCCGCGGCGGCTGCGCACGAGGGCGGCAACAGGCGGCGGCGAGGGTCGCCGGAGGTCCAAGGGTGTCACCGGAGGGAAACCCGAGGGTGAGGAAGCAACCTACACAAGGTTCGGCCGAGGTGGAAAGAGACAAGGTGATGGAGGAGATGGAGGAGAGGAAGAAGGTGATGTTGGCGGCGGTTGGCCGGCCGGGGCTCGGTTGGCGGTGGCCCGGTGGCGCGTGGCGCATAGGGGAGAAGGAGATGAGGCTGCTGGGGGCACAGCTCGGGGTGGAGAGAGCTACGGTTAGGGTTTCGATCCATGAAACCCTAAGGCCCCTTTATATACATTAGTGCAACTTTGCAAATAAGTCCTCCACAACTCCATATTTTTGGCTGAATCCCTCACAGCGCGTGTAAAATCCGCAAACGTACCCTCACGTTCGATTTCACGCGAATCGGTACCTAAAATATTATGACTTTTGCGAAGTTTCTGTTTTGCCACTTTCGACCCCTTCTCGATCATCATGCAATTTTTGGAGATCCGTTCGTCGGATTTGCAAACAGACTACGCCAACGCGTTCAGCACAGTCAGAACATCGAAACTACCATTTTGTTTTGCCAGATTTGGTCGCCGATTTGCGACGAAAGCCATCCTCTATGTGTGTGTGTGTGTGTGTGTGTGTGTGTGTGTGTGTGTGTGTGTGTGTGTGTGTGTGTAAATCAATAAACCTCAAATTCAAATTCGAATTTGAATTCCCTACCACCGGTAGGTACCTGAAACATCCTCCACCCTACGCAGGACACACACACGGAGCACGAGAAGTTTTACAACGCAAGAACAGAAAAGAACAAAAACCCTCTTTGCGATAAAATCCAATTTTCTTCGAAACCGTGCGTCAAAACCAAAATCCGTCAGTGCCAGTGGGTCCAAGACAGTCGGACTGTTGAAAACAAGCTATTGGATCACTATGAATGGAGTCCGAGACTCACTAGAAGCCATCACTACTCATTGGCCTCTCCGGAAAATCTGAGTTACTATTCACTTTAAGTGTTTAGTAAAGATCACGTAACTTTTCCATCCTAACTCGTTTTCTCCTGAAACTTGACGAGTGCTTATGTAATTGAGTTACACACAAAAACATCATCAACAAAGAGTTTAGCTACACAGCCAGATTCTCAGTCCTCACACAAATATAATTCTTGGTCCCAGAAAATGTAAACCTTGCTCCTAGATGAATAGAGTGTGCATTTTCGTGTGCATTTTCTGTTTCAATCTTTAATTTTTTTGTTATTATTGTTCTTGTATTGTATTTTCTGTCATTTGCGAACTCGTGCTAGTTATAGTCAAGTAACCCTCGGCGAAGATGAGGAGAACATACACCTAAAGGAAAACACTGATAAAAGAGCGGAGTTGCACTTGTCAGGGACAGTTACACTATTTAACCAAACGGTGTTGCACTCTTTTGGTCTCATTATACTATTTAAAATCTTGTTTGCGCTATTACCTACATGTTAGCACAAAAATCATTAAAATATTTGCACAGCTTCTACCCAAGCGAACACTTATCGAAGTTCATGAGAACATTCGCCGGGCTAAAAAATACTGACTCATTGCACCATTTCTAAAATATATTGCATTAACTGATGTTACACCATTTACTGCCTCTTTTGCACTAATACACCGTTGCCGTCAAAGTTGGACAATTTGCATGGCCTTGTGGTACCTCTTTGCAAATGAGCCATTTCCTCTACTTTAATTTTCGCCCTCGCAACCATCGGCGCCGCCGCCGAAACGAATACGGTGGACAGCTTCCCCCGCCGTCGCTACAAAAAGTAATACAGAGTGCATTTTTAATTTCATTAGCCCAACGAAATTACACTGATGAGTGAGTGGATTTGCACCTTAACAAACATCGAGGGTGCAGGAAGAAGATGATCTTTAGATGCGAATTGGGGCGGAATGGTTTGATACCGTCCCCCTATTGTTACACTGTAAAATAGAATGTTGCACTGTTATTACTTACACATTGTACTTTTCGAAGCTTTGTTGCACTATTATTCCCTTTGTTGGGCGGGTAGTTCTTAAAAATATTTATTTCACAAAACTCGAACAGCAAACACCGTTGCGCATTTAATCCCCCCACAACGGCGAATAGCGTCGACGATTTGGTTGTGTGATCCGGCGCGGGCGCATTTAATGCCCTGACAGCCGCGGTACAGAATATTATACGTATACGAGCAAGAAAGCGCACACGGTTGGGGCGGAGGGATACGAGGAGTATTTTGGTTAGAAATCTGAAAATTCGGACCGAATCTATAAAATCGAAAAAGACGGCCCAAATTTACAAAAGCCCAAAACTAGTGGATCTTTTATGCAAAAAGGCCAAATTATTTTTCAAAACTAAACCAAACATCCACTAATAGGATGCCAAGTTGTCAAATCTGAACAGCTGGTGGACTCTGCTTACAATTTACCTAGAAAAAAAAAGGAAAAAAAGAAAATGCAGCTGGGCATAAAGGGCCTTCTCTCTCTCTCTCTCGCTCTGCTGCGTGCGGAGATCCCGAAACACGAAATCACGATAAAGGCAACGACAGAGGAGAGAGCGGGGAAGAGAAAAGCCATCCTAGCGCCAAACTGGCCGTGGTGGTCTATCTCATTGTCACATTTACTTCATGCAAATCCTCTATTTCGGAATGGAAAGAGAGGGAGGCGGTAGTAAAGTAAACTTAGCTACGAATGTAAATTACAGCCCCTTCTATTCCTTCTCCTGTAAGGGTTAGACCTGTTCCACGGAGCCCAATATATTCCCGAAGGGAGAGGAAGGAAAGGGGTTTGGGCATTTGTTTATTATGCAATTCCCACAGCTGTTGATGGTATGTGGGATAGCACCACCACCACTTGTTAGTTAGGAGGAAGAAGAGACGAGAAGGTGGAAGAGGGGAGAGGCGAGGGGGCCCAACGGCTGAGGAATGCTGTGCCTGGAAGCGGAGGCTTTGGCTCACGAAATGTTCGCTTCCCATGGCGTTATGAATCTGTTAAGACGCCCTCCCCTCCCTAACATTTTTACACGCTGACAACAAAGCACTACCCGACGCTCCCATTTCTTGACTTACTTTCCCCTCTTCTCGGATCCGTCCGTCGTCGTCATCTGCTTCTACTTTTACCGGCTCTTCTTTTGTTTTGTTTTCTTTCTCCTCTCTCGGTGTTCCGTTCTCACTGCACTTTTGCCCTCACCACTATCCGAACAGGGGAAGCTCTGTCCAGAGGGCGATGCGCAAGGTCGGCCGGCGGAGATCAGCGGCCGCATCCCGGCGTTCCCACCCGCCGCCAGTCTCGTCTTCTGGTGACGCATCCGCCAGCTGTTCCGGTGTTGAGGTGGCTGGCCGTCCTTTCTCTCCCTTTCTTTCTTTCTTTCTTTCTTTCTTTCTTTGTCTCTACGCACATCAAATTTGGTTGCCAGTACAATGTGCCTAATTTTCTTTCTTTCTGCTGTTTTGGTCATAACTTCTGCTATTTTACCGTGAGTGTTTTCGGTTTATTACTTGGAATTTCTTGTTTAAGTACTTAATGCAGCTTCCTGAATGACCTTTTGTTAATGCGATATCAATTATTGACACCTGTTACCATTTTTTTACTCTCTCGTTGTTTCTTTCTTGGTACAGTAATATTATAATTTGATTTCTAATAGGACGATAAGAGCGGTGGCAGCGGAAGAAACGAAGGAGAGTGTAGCCAGGAGATGCTGTGCTATAGATCTCAACTCGAACAGGAAGTAAATGTGCTTCTCTCTTGATAGCCCACTCAATTTGTCTAAAATTTTGTATTTTTTGGCTGCGACTTGGTACCGTAATCCATTGGAGAAAGTCATAGAGTTTTTAATAAATTACCTGATAAGACATTTGGTAAATAACTATTGAATTCAACATATTTAGGTCCTTTTTAGATGTCCGAATAAATTATCTTTTGATAACTTCCAGTCCATCACATAAGCTTTTATGATCAGACTTTTATTTTTTATCTTTAAACTTCCATCAATAAATTTGTCTCATTATATATCTTCCATACTGATGTAACTCCATAGGTGAAAAAGCTGCAGAGGCAGCTCCAGGAAGAGATTGATTTGCATATGGCTTTGGCAAATGCTGTAGCACATAATACTGTCCCTTTATTGAACTCTCCAACAAAGATTCCTGATAAGGTAATATGTATTATCTTTTCTTTTGGTTTACCTTCTAAACACTTGATTTTTTTTTTTTTCACAAATTATCTGGTTATTGCAATCTTTCTAGGCTCAGGAGCTTCTAGTTAACATCTCTGCATTGGAGAGCACAGTTTCAAAACTTGAGGAAGAGTTGGCTGCGTTGCATTCGCGACTTTCTCATGAGAGGAATGAGAGACTACTTGCCGAAACACATCTTGGATGTTTACGATCATCAACTTCTGGTAGCACATGGGAAGAGGTAGCGGATGCATCTTTTTTTTTTTTGTGTGTATATTTTCTTTTTTTACAAGTGTAAATTATTTTTTATTACTAATTTTGCGAATGTTTCTTGATATTTTCGTTCAGAGCATCTCATCGTTGAGAAATTTAAAGTCAGGAGGATCTCAGGTAACTCCCTCAAGGCAGCAAGATTTGTTATCTGAATATGAAGATCAACAATTAGATTCTGGAGACATCCTATTGGGCAACAAAGAAGAGGAGGAGGAGGAGGAGGAGGAGGAGGAGCAGGTTTTTTTTCATATCTAATTTAATTTCTTAGAAATGGTCATTTTTTGTTCAGATTTAGTATGTAATACTTTTTGTTGCAGGTATTGGGATCGTCTTTCATGGTGAGAGAAGAAGGGAAAAAAATGGATGGATCAATGCAACAACCTGATGAAACAGAAATAATGATGAACAATGTGAAAACGAACCTATGGAAAAACCCAAATCATCTCTCGGAAGAAATGGTGCGATGCATGAGAAACATTTACCTCTGTTTATCTGAATCATCGAAGATATCTCCAAAGGCGTCCTCTTCTGAGCGTTCTTCATCTTTGCTAGTTGGGCACCTATCTGGTTGTTCATTGCAATCTTTCTCAGATTCATCCGTTGTGCCCTCAATGTTACACAGCCTTTCACTTGAGCCAAATAACAATGACGGCATAACGGATCAGGTTAAATGGTTTGATCCTTATAGAATAAATGGGAGGGTATGGAGAGAAATTGGAAGCTTTAGTTTGGCAGCTGAGGTATCTTGGATGTCTGTTGGAAAAGCACAACTAGATTATGCTACTGAGGCTCTAAGAAAGTTCAGGTTTGGCTCTGTACTTTCTATGAAAACTATGAATCCTGATATATTGAGCATGATAGGTTGTTACCTTGAATAAATTATTCTTGGGGCCTGGTAGCTTGTTGATTATATATCCAGCAAGCTTGCACTTAGTCCAGTTATTAGCAGCTATGAAAGATCTTTTCCTAAGCAATTCTTGATGCATTTTGCTTGTTTTCTTTTTCTTCATTGCTCTTCTTTTTCAATTATGTGTGTGGATACAAAATTAGTTAAGAAGTTCTTCACAATAATTCTTCAATTTTACCACTTCCCATGAAATGAACATCCATTCTGAAAATTTATTTTTGTGATCTTTCTCTTCTCAAATTATCAACATTCTGTCACGCCCCGAGTCCTGCCAATTGGGCCTACTCGGGCACGTGCAATAGACTCGCCGAATGGGTAAGGTTCTCCCTACCCGCACGAAGCGGTAGCATACACCAACCTGTACAAACGCATATATAATATGGGTACATAAAGCATCAGATTGTAATAGTTCTAAATTTAAAACCATTACAATTAGCCTTTTTAAAGTTTATAACATTTAATTTTTTTCCAAAATATTATAATTTTTCTTGTCCGTACAAAAGGACTACTCCCTAGACCAACTCCCATTGATCTAGCTACGCCGCTATGCCCTTGTCACGGTCTTGCGCCATTGGTAGTAAACAACAATGGGGTGAAAACTTTAAATACATTCTCAGTGGGTGCAATTGCTGAAAATGAGGCTCTGCACTCACTCGGTCCGAAGGGCGCATTAGCAGATAAAGATAATAAACGAAACATCTATTGCTACAATAGTAATGCACGTAAGAAAGTTACAACTACAATGCCTCAAGTACATATACAATATGCAACAATACTACATGTCTTTGGTTTTATGTTTATCCCAACTAACCTCTTAAGTCTTATCTCTAACCAATCATTCGTTTGGTTCCATTTGGCACTACACACCTCAGAGAGAGTCGAGGGAGATCGACATCTCACCAATCGGTAGGCACTTGGTGTTGTGGGAGATCGACATCACCAAGTACGGTAGGGAGTCGAGAGGATCAACATCTCCCATTACAACATTAGGAGTCGAGAGGGATTGGCATCTTCCAATTTGACACTTCCGGAAGGTCACAACATGTCTCACAATTACACCCTAAGTTCTAATGACTCCTAGGTTTACCCACTATCTTCACTTGTTCTCTAGCTCAAGTTTTGCCTAGAGTTCAATTATCATTCTGTTCGTACCTTAGGTTCCACCCTATGTTAGATGCCATACTCATTTCATCTATGTTCCAAGGTTTACATGAGTACTCAAACACGCATGTCACATAATTTTCTTTTAACATACTAAGGGTTGCAAATCCTATTTTTTCCTAGATCAAGTGCTCATAACCCACCTTGACCTGCTAGATCTCCTAGAATGACATTTAGTTTATTTATTACACATGATACATGCTTATAGACAAAGAAAGCTGAAAGAAGGGCAAAAGAGCATACCCTCTTGGGTTGAATTGATGAAAATATATAGTACAAGAGATAGGTCAACTATAGTAACATTGCCTACTATAGTAATACTACAACTAGGATTACATACCATATAATCCTACTCTATATATGATAATAATATACAGTATCCTAATATACCATAAGATACTAAATATATCGTAACATATACTAAATATATCGTAACATCCCCCCGCAAGCTAAGCATCCACTGGCCGGATGCGAAGATTGAGCCGCAAAGCCGAAAACCGAGAAGGTGACAAAGGCTTTGTGAAAATATCAGCAAGTTGCTTATCAGAAGGGATGTGAACCAATTCTAAATCACCAGACTGGACTTTTTCGCGCAAGAACTGATGGTCAAGCTCAATGTGCTTCGTTCGAGCATGAAGAACATGATTGGCCGCAAGATAAGTCGTGCTGAGATTATCACAATAGATGCTGATGGAGCGCCATAAGAACACACCAAGGTCACGAAGTAAACGTCGGATCCATACTGTCTCAGCAAGCGCGTAAGCCACAGCACGATACTCCGCTTCAGAACTGGAACGAGAAATAGTGGGTTGTTTCTTAGCGGACCAGGAGATAAGATTGGGCCCTAGAAAGATATAATACCCTGAAGTAGAGCGACGGGTATCGGGACAACCAGCCCAATCAGCATCTGCGAATGCCACGAGGGAAGGATTGATACAGCGGGAGATAGGAATGCCATAAGATAGCGTCCCGCGAATATAACGCAGAATGCGCTTGACCGTTTGCATGTGGGGTTCACGAAGTGCATGTAAATACTGGGCAACAGAGTTGACGGCATACGAGATATCTGGTCTTGTGAAGGTGAGATACTGGAGAGCACCAACGATCTGACGATAAATGTAGGGATCCTCAAGAAGGCGCCCCTCATGAGAAGAGAGACGAGAAGTCGGAGAGAGAGGACTAGAGACGGGCTTACTATCAAGAAAGCCATGGCGCTGAAGTAGTTGATGCGCATATTTCTGCTGAGTCAAATGAAGACCAGAAGACGAACGATTAACCTCAATGCCCAAGAAATAATGTAGCGGCCCGAGATCTTTCATAGCAAATTCTCGTTGTAAGGTGACAATAAGAGCCTCTAAAAGAGAGGAGGAGCTTCCGGTGACAATAATATCATCAACATATAATAGAAGAACAAGAGTGCCAGAAGAGGAATGACAAACAAACATCGAGGGATCAGCAGTACTGCCAACAAAACCAAGTTCAAAAAGAAAAGAAGTAAACCGCTGAAACCAAGCCCGAGGTGCCTGTTTGAGACCATAGATTGCTTTTCGGAGACGACAAACGTGATGAGGAAGAGAAGGATGCACAAAGCCAGGCAGTTGCTTCATATAAACTTCTTCAGAGAGAGTACCATGAAGAAAGGCGTTCTTTACATCAAGTTGTCGAAGAGACCACCCAGAGGAGAAAGCCACTGAAAGAACAGTACGAATAGTGGTCGACTTGACAACCGGAGAAAAAGGTCTCATCAAAATCAATACCTTGTTGTTGTTTGTAACCCTGAGCCACAAGCCGAGCCTTGAGACGCTCAAGAGAACCATCCGCCTTTTGCTTCACTTTATATACCCACTTGCAGCCAATAAGATTAACAGAAGAGGGAGGAGGAACAATATCCCAAGTAGCATTGGTCAGTAATGCATCAAATTCTTCAGCCATGGCAGCACGCCAACCTGCATCCTGAGAAGCTTCATGAAAAGAGGTAGGCTCAGCAGGAAGAATGTAACGCACATAAGCGAGGAAGGAGGAAGACGCAGCGGAACCCTTAGCCATGGATCGAGTGAGCATAGAGTGTGTTCTGGCAGGCAACGGAGGCTCAGAAGGAGAAGGAGGGGAGACTGCAGCAGGCGGAGGGGAAGGTGGATGATCAGAGGTGGAAGGTGGATGATCAGAGGTGGAAGGTGCCAGATCAATAGACGAAGGTGAAGCAGCAGCAGGCCGGCTGGTGTGTCGTCTGGTATAGACCCGGAGTTCAGTTTGGCCAGCAGGAGCGGCAGCATTCTCATTACTAACCTGTGGGGCATCATGATTCACAGTGGAAGGAAAAACTGATAACTGCTCAGACGGTGAAACAGGCGTATGTGAACCAACGTCAGTAGAGGGGCGTGCGAAGGAGAAGCCAGAGATTGCATCAATAGTGGATGGACTCTCACCCAGCAGGGGAGGATTAGAAATTTTTTTTTGAAACATTTGAAAGTTTGAAATAGAAGATGAATGAGAAGAAGAGAATTTAGAAAGACAAGAGTAAGAAAAAATATGTTCAACAAAAGTAACATGACGAGAAATAAAAACTTTACCAGTGCTTGGATAGAGACAGCGAAAACCTTTATGTTTGTCAGAAAGTCCCAAGAAGACACAAGGAAGAGAACGGGGAGAGAGCTTGTGAGCTGCAATGCCCTGAACATCGGGATAACACAAATATCCAAAAACTCTAACAAGTTGCAAGTCAGGGGAAACACAACCATGCAGAATTTCATATGGTTCCTTTCAAAACAGTAAGAGAGGGAATTCGATTCACAAGAAAGACGGCAGTTTGAATGGCCTCAGTCCAGAATCGAGGAGGTAAGCAAGCTTGAAACAGCAGGCTCCTAACAATGTTAGATAAATGCCTATGCTTCCTCTCAGCAAGGCCATTTTGTTGAGGAGTATAAGGACAAGAGAATCTATGAATAATTCCATTTTGTGAACAAAGAGTAGAAAATTTGTCATTTACAAATTCAGTACCATTGTCAGATTGAAAAATTTTGATTGAACTATGAAATATGTTTTCAACCATTGTCTTAAACTCGAGAAATTTGTCAAAAACTTCATGTTTAAATTTTAAAAGGTAAAGCCAAGAAAACCGAGAGTAATCATCAATAAAAATAACATAATATTTGTAGCCAGAAACAGAGGGAACAAGTGATTGCCATACATCAGAATGAACAATATGAAAAGGAAAAGCAGATTGAGATTCTGAATCATGAAACGAGAGTTTAACATGTTTTCCCATATTACAAGCATTGCAAACAGATAATTTCAAAGCAGAATCAGAAACAATTTTATTGTTTTTAATAAATGTAGAAAGAACAGGAAAACTTGGATGACCTAACCGTCTATGTCATATATCGCCGCTAAACCTAGATGCAACTAGAGCTAGCTGTTCCTTAGTTCCTACATTTGCAACTTTAGAGGAAAGTGGATAGAGTGATGTTCCCGAACTAGGGCATCGAAGAAGCTCCGTCTCGATTTCCTTGTCCTTCACAGAAAAATCAGAAGAGTCAAATTCAAAAAAAGAATTATTATCATGACAGAACTGACGCACTGAAAGTAAATTTCTCTTAATAGAAGGAACAACAAGGACGTTTTTAAGAGCAAAAGAGTTAGAGGACGTATTCAAGTGAGTTTCACCTGTCTGAGTAATATCAAGTAAATTTTCATTACCAACAAGAATTTTTTCGTGCCCACTATAAGGTTTAGAAGAGGAGAGAATACCAGAATGTGCGGTCATATGATTAGATGCTCCGGTGTCTGGATACCATACTTCCTCACCGGGTTCATGAAGGTTCATAGCAGCAAAAGTTTGAGGAACATCATCTGTAATAAAGGAATGATTGAAGCGTTGTCTGCACTGGAGGGCAGAATGATTGAACTTGCCACAGATCTGACATTGTGTGCCAGACTTTGGAATGTAAGGTTGATGATTCGGAGTATAAGGTTGTTGAGGATTATTAGGTTGAGGGTGTGAGTAGGTTCCAGGAGATCCACGACCTGAGTTGTGTCTACCATGCTGTCCTCGGCCTCCACGATATCTACCTCTACGGCCTCCATGATTACCGCGTCCACGATTGGCATAAAGAGCTTCACTGTCAATAGTGGGAATAGCAGAGGATGTCGTCACACTAGTACGACATTGGACTTACGTTTCTTCTTGCATCAAGAGTGGACGAAGCTGTTCAAAAGTGGGCTTATTTATGTGTGTTTAGAGCACTAACAAAACCTCGATATTCTTCTGGTAGCCCTAGAAGAACAGTCATGACCAAATTATGGTCTGACTCGGTTTCACCAATCGCCTGAAGAGCATCACCAATCGACTTGATCTTTTGCATGTAATCACACATGCTCATTGAGCCTTTCTTGATGCTCCGCAATTCAGACTTTAGAGAAAAAGCCGTGGAAGCAGTCTTATCAAGAAAATATGCCTCAATGATTCTCCAAGCATCATATGCAGTTTTAGGTGAGCTAGAAATGACCATTCGTAATATGCTAAGGGATAAAGTGGCATTAATCCATGAAAGTATAGTGGTATCTTTCCTTTTCCAACTTAAATATTCGAAATTTATAACCACCTTCTTATCAGCAGTATTGATAGCCTGAGAAGGCACAACACCAGTTTCGTCCACATGTGATGTAACACCAAAACTTTCTAGAACATTAAGAAAGACTTGTTTCCACACAAGATATGTGGAATCAGTGAGTTCTAGTGGTATGAGAGTTTTGATGTTAACAACTGGCAAATTTGAGGTAGAAGAAGACATATTTGCCACCTAAAGAGAAGGATCCACCACTAGATATGAAAGAAAGATAAATCAGAATGTAGTGGGTGAGAAAAAGGAAGAACCTGGTTTCTACCAAACTAGCTGTACCCAGCGCACAAGAGAGGAACCACTTAGCACCAAATAAGAACGGCCGCACCAGGGAAAGGACCGAGCGACACAAGCAACCAGCGAGCGGTACGAGGATAGTCCGAGCGGCACCCGAAGAGCAAAGAGGAATCACAAAGAGGCTGAAATTACTGTAGCAGCAGCACTGTAGCACCGCACTGTAGCAGCAGCACTGTAGCACCGCACTGTAGCGCGGGTACTGTAGCAGTACTGAAGCGGGGAGATAGAAGTCCAAGGATAAGAGGAGATAGAACACCAAAAGGAAAAGAATACTTATGGAAGAAGGTGAGACTTGTGGTGGATGATCTGTGGATCGATATCCCCAAATTAGGGTTCCCGCTCTGATACCATGAAAGAAGGGCAAAAGAGCATACCCTCTTGGGTTGAATTGATGAAAATATATAGTACAAGAGATAGGTCAACTATAGTAACATTGCCTACTATAGTAATACTACAACTAGGATTACATACCATATAATCCTACTCTATATATGATAATAATATACAGTATCCTAATATACCATAAGATACTAAATATATCGTAACATATACTAAATATATCGTAACAAAAGCTTTAGACAAAGAGGAGATCAAACCCATTTTGGTGATATTCCCCACCTTTTCTTGAATACTCCCAAAGAGATGCTCCGTGATCTCCTTAGATACTCATGTATCAAGAAAATCCTAAAAAGGAGTTCTAACTAAGTTAGAATCATAAAACTCCTCATTTGGGAAAACTCTAAAAAATAACCCTAAAAATTTCAACTTAGCTCTTCTCTTCCTACCAAGAAAAACGTGGGTGGAGTGGGTGTCTTCTCCCTCCTAGAGCTTTCTCTTATTGATCGTGAGCTCCTCCAAGCCTCCAAAGAGGTGGATCTCCAAGATCCAGCAGTAGGGGATTTAGGGTTCTCCTTCTTCTGGGAAGAGAAAGAAGAGAGGGAGAGTGAGGGAGGAGGAAATTGGGGAATAGGATTTTTGGCTGTGATATTGGTTTATACAAAGGTACTACAATAGCACATAAATCCCCCAATATTTTTTTTTACAAAGAAATAACCCACTGCCTTTATGTCAGGTTTTGGGCGCCCGCCTGAACTTTCGGGCTCCTGAATGCCATGTAGCTGCGCCCGGCTGCTAACCCGGATGCCCCCCCAGCCAGCCTGAACCGTAATTCGTGCGCCTGCAGGGGAGACCGGGCGTCCGATTAATTAACGAGCTGCGCGACCTCTGCTATCAAATTGAGTGTCCGAAAGGCATTTGGATGCTCGCGGGGACCTCCCAAAAGATGTTTCGGGCGCCCACAGTTTGGATGTTTGAATGTTTAATTCCTCGTGTGCTCGAGCTCTCGGGTTGAGCGTCTGAAAAAGGGTCCGGACGCCCTCAAACGCTTTCTGAAACCATTTCGGGCTCCCGGTACCGAGTTCCAGGTGTCCGAAAAGTCTGAAGCTCAGATTTCACTTCTTGTCGTGATTCCATTTCGATTCGAATTGATTTTAATTCGATTCAAATTCAGCCTAAGCTTCTCAAAACCCATTTTAATCCTGTCTAGTATGACTTAATCTACACTTTGTCCATTTAGCCAAAGTTCGATATATTACATCTCTCCTTAATTAAAAGTAGTTTTGTCTGCGAAACTAAAAATTCATACATCAAGCAGACTCCCCAAATAGACGAGGGAAACGCTCCCGCATGGTGCTCTTGAGCTCCCAAGTAGCTTTACGCTCCTCGTAATTGCTCCACAACACTTTAACATAAGGGATGGAGGATTCGACAACACCTTATCCTATCGTGCGAGGATGCTAATCGGGTACTCGTCATAGCTCAAATCCTCCCGCAAGATCAGCGGTGAGTAGCTGATCACATGTGTCGGATTGGGTACATATTTGCGAAGTAGAGACACGTAGAACACGTCATGTACTCTTGTCAAGCTGGGGGGTAGTGCAACTCGATACGCTAGGGGGCCGATACACTCCAATACCTCGAAAGGCCCGATGTAGGGAGGACTTAACTTTCCTCGCATACGAAAGCGCTTTACTCCTCTCGTTGGAGAGACCTCCAAGAACACATGATCTCTAACACTAAACTTCAAATTGCGTCGGCGCTTTTCGGAGTAGCTCTTTTGGTGAAGGTTTAAAGTGCCGTGGCACGGGGGCGTGCCGCTCTTTCCCTGGCACTGTACGGTACGGGCACGCTTCCGTGCCGACACGTGGTACGCGTGCGTGCCTATGGATACGCATGACCTCCTACTGGCACGCTTTGGCACAAACTTATTTAAAATTTTTTGGTTTCAATAAGCTCTTATAATGTTTTTTTGAAAGATTGAGACAAACAATTATGAATATTTGCTATGTATAGCTTACTATACTCATCAATTAACATGCATGTAAGCTTTTTGTATATAAAGTACAACTATATCTGATGTAGAATAGAAATTAAAATACAAAATAAAATTTTCAAGTAAAATAATTATTTAAATTTACATCTTTACCTAGAGATGACTGCTTAATTCCACATAGATCGTCGCGCTAGATCATTTGGTATATTGTCATCTGCAGATACAAGATTTATTTGACAATGTTGATATAAATATTGCTGATATTGTGAGAAAGTCATATATTTTCGGTATATCTCATTGTATTGTCGGAGATAATCTGCATATGCAACTGGATCGTGGATGTAATGGACAACAGTCATCTGTGGCATATGGACTGAAACATCATAAGGATAAGAATTGTACGGAATAGAAGAACCATAATGTGGGTATGCATACGTATCAATGGACGTAGATTCGCCATATGAGCTTTCACTATGTGAAGGTACAGATGGATAGTAACCGTATTGTTGTTGCTCCAATTGATGCGGGATGGATTGGGATTCACTCTTGAGTGCCATGAATTAATGCATCATAATCAAATATCCCTCCATAAAGGCCATGTTGATATGAGGGATATGATGATACCGAAGTACTATCAAACTGTGTGTGCAAAGTATCATCCCTTCGTGGATGTCTAGTTGATACTACCTCCAAACCTTCTCTCATCTCCCCATAATCTTGTTGTGAGGTCCGTGAGGACCTCTTATCTTTTCTACGGTCATATACCACTCCAGATGTTTGACGTGGTCGAGACCCATGATCAGCATCTTGAGTGGCATGCGTGAAGTGTTGCTCTTCAGTAAATATAAGACCACCCCCACCCTCCTGTTGTGTTGGTGGAATGAAGTCGCCGCCATCCTCACTGCTATCAGTGGTATCATCATCATCACTACATTCATCTTTAGACTGTGGTAATCCAGAATCTGCTGGTGTCGATATATCACTATCATCATCTTGTGGGAGTGCATCAGCTGCATCTAATGGATCCATCGAGGTCATACTTTTTTAACTCTTACCACTTCGGACTGTCGTTGAAGGCCTCTTTGCGATATAAGACGTTTTCTCCTCTCCAGATTGACTCTGAGTATGATGTGAGCGACCATGTCCAGGTCCTTGCATAAGACGTTCAAATTCTGCATCAGAGTCATGTGCAGGATTTTGGGATTCTACGTCCAAAGCTGTTTGTTCTTGCACATTACCTTGAGACCTTCCTACATTCTCGTCAGCCCATCTTTCAACATTACTAATTCCTGCTTCCTCAGCGATTATTCTGAATGGTCGTGGTGGATCGCCAGGCTCATTGAGTAATGGGTCCTCTTGATTATCTCTATCTTGTAGCCAATCAAGTATAGGGTCTGATTCATCATTGATAAAGCTTGCATCCAAGGGATTATAAGTTTTTAATTTCTTTTTCTTATCATACTCCTCTTGCGTGCATCTTAAACGGAGCTTCATATTATAGTAGACATAAACTAGATTCTCTAATCGAGCATACATTAATCGGTTACGCACTTTGGTATGTATTAGTGCGAATGTGCTCCAGTTGCGTTCACATCCACTAGACGTTGTCGTTTGAGATAAGACACGCACATCAATCTTTTTTAAATGCTTTGCTTATCCACCATATTGTAGCCACCACTCAGCTGTACAATTAAAAGTTAAAAATATGCCAAATTAGATTTATCATCAGGTGTAAAATGTCTAAATTATGGAGTTACTCGGATCGGTATTGTGTCTTCCGTTAATTGCACCCGCTTCGCCAAAAGTTCCAGAGGATTCACGAAATATTTTTTCCTTATTATGATAGTATAATAATCAGCAATCAGCATATTAACATCTAGCAAATTAATAATACATTGAAAAGCCATTATACCTCATTTATGGTAAGAGCAGCATGTGTTGGATCCCTCTCCAATCTTTTGATAACGTTTCGTAATGCCTTCAACAGTTCATCATCAAATCCAAGATTATAACGATGGTGGTAAGATGGATTAAGATAATAACCTATCATTAAGAAAGAAACCACTCCATTAACAATGCAAGAATATAAATGAACAATCACTAATAAATAGTTCTGTTATAATTTATAACTTACCTGCTAGGTGTAGATCCCGACTCATCTGGACATCCCAACGTCTGTCAATAATTTTTAGATAAGATTGACACCGCAGCGGATTTTTTTTTGATATTATCTTTAGCCATCCTCAGTTTATAATAGACATGTCCCATTTGAGGTATTTTTTCCTGATCCACTGAACGGAGGACCATGTATAGCGGCTCGACAATATCAACAATCTCTTTCACATAATCCCAAAACTTGGCGGACAGAATTATTTGCTCAATTGATTTTCCATCAGTCGTGGAGGCATAACGAGATGTTTGCCATTCATCTGATGCAAACATGGACTTTAATCTATTTTTATTTTGAAGGATACTGTTTAGAGCAATAAAATTTGTGACAAATCGTGTGAGACCAGGACGTACGAGTTCTCGTCCTGTGAATTTCACTATTAAAGCATGGACCCAAAGATGATTATACAAATACTTAGATACACGTTGTGCAGTATCTACAGTTTTTTTTACCCGATTTATCTCACCAAAGTCAGACATCATTAGGTTGATGCAATGCGCTGCACAAGGAGTCCAAAATAAATGTGGATGCCTTTGCACTAGTAGTTTGCCAGCTTTTTTGAAGTTTGCACCATTGTCCGATACAACTTGTACCACTCATTTCTCACCAACCTCACCTAAAACTTGTTCCAATAATGCATATATATAGTCAGCATCTTCAAATCGACCGGTCGCATCGACTGATTTGTGGAAGACCACCTTGCCATTACAATAAATTAAAAAATTTATAATGCTTATTTTTGTCGGTCCTGTCCAACTATCACACATTAAGGTAACACCATACATCTCCCACTGTTATTTGAAGTTTTTTTACCCATGCATGAATATCATTGACCTCCGTGTCAAGGTATTTGCCAGAGATCTCATACGACGTTGGGGGTTCAACTCCTGGACCCTCATTTTGTATGGTAGCGATCATTGATCTATAATATGGAGTGCTAGCTGCATGGGAAGGAACATGATTGAAGTGAAAAAAACTTTGCTATTGCTCGACCAATTCTACCTTTTTTTTAATCTT
This sequence comes from Puya raimondii, assembly GCA_016920855.1. Classification (NCBI taxonomy): domain Eukaryota; kingdom Viridiplantae; phylum Streptophyta; class Magnoliopsida; order Poales; family Bromeliaceae; genus Puya; species Puya raimondii. Next base: position 17,502,760 of record JABWPP010000048.1, on the reverse strand, counting down.
TTTTTAGCATTGCATCTATGCGCCGTGGTTGGGCATCTGGACCAGGAAATGCCATTAGGTCTATATCTATGATATTTGGATGTCTTCCACTTTTTCCTTTTGGTCCTTTTTTAAATCTGTCGAACATGCGGTTAACAGAACCACTTCGAGCTAAACTAGATGGTGCAGAGTCAGACCCAGACCCACCATCGGCATCAAACTGAGAGCGTCCAAATTGTGCTCTATGTTGTTGGACTTCATCTTGCTGCCATCTTTCTTGTACAGATGCTTCCATGGCAGCTCTAGTATCAGCATCCAATTCATCACCTGTACCTTCATATGAGTCAACAGGGGGATATTCAGCCGCAAGTTTATCTAATTCATCTCGATCGTCCCTTGCTTTCTTTTTTGCTATTTTTGAAGATTCTAACTTAATTTTCATTGCATGTCTTATCTCCTGAGGGACTTTAGGGCAGTTCGCTACTTCAGAAAAACCCCCAGCAATATGTTTCTTTAGGCGAGTGACACCTCCGCCCATTCCGACCATATTGCAGTAATTGCATTTCCAATGAAATCTATTCTCATCAATCATTTGTCCATGCTGCCAACCATAATCTTCTGTTCTTTTAGGTGGCATTATATTATTGACATACAGACAACTAACATAAAATCTATTCCAGAAAAATAAGAAAGAGAACGACATGATGAAAAAGAAAAATCATATCTATCAATTTTGAATATTCTTTTGTTTTTATCTTTTATTAGATTCAAAAAAATTATTATAGATAAAATGATAGAAAATTTTATTTTTTCTAAAAACTTTTCAAGATCTATATATTGATTCGATTAGGAAGCATAAAATGACTAGAACAACCAGAATAGGACCGCAATTACATCCATAATTTTTTTCTTTTTATTCTTTTAAAAAATATATGATCAAAATTTGTTTAGGAGATCGATTTTTGTTCCCCAGATTCACCAAAAGCTTCGCGATGCGACAAATTTTGACAAAATAATTTGCGAAGAAAAAATAGATATCTGTGGTGGATCGGATATGTCAATTAAAAATTTGCTCCTATATTGATAAATAAAAAGTTAAATTATAAATTTTTTTGACTTACCTAACAAGTAAATCTGCGATTTGCAATGTTTTTGCCTCCTTTTTAAGTGACGAAAAAAAGAAGAGAAAAATAATTTTAGAAAGATATGTAAGAACTGAGAAGAAATGAAGAGAGAGCAGAGGAGAAGTAGCCAGGCACGGGAGAAAGGGAGGGGGAAGAACGAAATATAAAGGGAAGAGAAAGGAAGGTGAGGCATACCTGCGCGAGGGGAGGGGCAATTGAGGGGGGGCAGGAAGTCAAAAAAAAGGTGACAGGACAAAAGCAAAAGAAAAAGTGTACGGAAAAAACCAAAAAAATAAGAAAAAAAAAGAGGCGTCAGCCAAAAAGCAAGAAAAAAGGTGAAAAAAAGACCACTAAACAGGCGCGGATGGGGGGGGGGGGGTGTGGCATGGTACCCCAGTGAAAAAGCAAAAGAAAAGTGAAAAAAAAGTCAAAAAGCAAAAGAAAAGTGAAAAAAAAGACAATTGGGGGGGGGGGGGAGGGGGGAGGCTTGGTACCCCAGAGAACAAAAGAAAAAAGCAAAAGAAAAAACCAAAATGAAAAAGCCAAAAAGCAAAAAAAAAAGGCGCGGCACGCCGGTACGCGCCACGGCACGCACCTGCGTGCCGCGTTGTCTAACGCGGCACGCACCTGCGTGCCGCGATACTGAGGGGGGGTCCGAGACGGTACGCACCCTTCTTGGGGGCACGGTACGTGCCGTCCCGTGCCGTACGGCATGGGGGCGGCACTTTAATCCTTGCTTTTGGTGACTTCGCGTCATTAATAACCTTTGACGCGCAATATGAACTTTCTCCACAGCCTCTTGTACTATGTCCGTGCTCAAGGTAGATTTCTCGCCGACTTCACTCCAATGGAGACCGACATTTTCTGTTGTACAATGCTTCATAAGGTGCCATCTCAATACTCGCTTAGAAGGTGAACTCCGCCATCGGCAAATATTGTTGCCACCCGGCCCAAAGTTGAGGACGCACGCAACATATCCTCAAGGATTTGGTTAGTTCTCTCTGATTGCCTATCACTCTGAGAATGATATACCGTACTAAAATCGAGGTGTGTCTCAAGAGCCTTGTGTAGACTCTTCCAAAATTGTGATACAAATCGGAGATCCAGATCTCAGACGATCGATACTGGCACTCCATAGAGGCGCATAACCTCATCGATGTAGATCCGTACCAGTTTGTCCCTCGACCAAGTGGTGTAGATCGGTAAGAATTGAGCCGATTTGGTCAATAGATCCACGATCACTCAAATCCCATCGTGGCCCGCTTGTGATTGAGGCAAGCCCACGATGAAGTCCATGGCAGTGTTCTCCTACTTCCAAATGCGTATTGGTAGACTTTGCAACTTGCCCGCCGGTAGCCGAGTTCCGCCTTGACTTGTTGGCACATTAGACATTGAGCCACAAAGTGCCCAACATTATCTTTCATTCTGAGTCACCAATAATATGTCTTTAAATTCTTGTACATCTTGGTACCACCCGAGTTTATAGTATGCGGGGATTGGTGTGCTTCCCTCCAGATTTTCTCCTGGACTTCCAGTTCATCGAGCACACACAATCTACTCCAAAATCGTAAGAACCCATCGGAGTCCACGCTAAAGTCCTCACATGCCTGCCCTCAATATCAGACCGTACCCTTTGGAGTTTCGCATTTGATACTTACTTTTCTTGATCCTCTCCAACAAGGTCGGTTGCAACTACGTGGCGTTCGGACGGGTGCCCGAAGTTCGGGTGGGTGCCTAAAACCTGGCGTAAAGACAGTGGACGGCCTCCCAGCCCGCCTGTACCGCAATTCGGGCGCCTGTAGGGGTGACCGGGTACCCGATTAATTAATGTGGGTTGAGTGTCCGGAAAGCAATCGGACGCCCACGGGGGGACCGCCCGAAAGATGTTTTTGGCGCCCACAGGGACATTCAGACGTTCAAATATTTAATTCCTTGCGCCCCCGAGCTCTCGGGTTAAGCATCAGAAAGACGGTCCGGACGCCCTCAAACGCCTTCCGAAACCATTTTGGGCGCCTGATACCCTATTTCGGGCGTCCGGAAAGTCTGAAACTCAAACTTCACTTCTTTTTTGGGATTCTATTTCGATTTGAATTGATTTCAATTCGATCCAAACCCAGCCTAAGTTTCTCAAAACCCATTTTAATCCTGTATAGCATGACTTAATCCATTCGGTACATTACACATTCATTCTAAAAATTTATTTTTGTGATCTTTCTCTCTTTAAGACTATTCAAACTATTTAAATCCATTTTGTTACTACAAAGTTGTGGTTTATATGCAAGAACACAGAATAATCTTTATACCACAACTTGGGATCATCCATGTGAGTCCTTGAAAACTAGTAACTTGGCCAATTGGCCATGCTCCCAACCACAAGTCCATGTAGTTCTTTCTGAAAAGTACATACTCTTGTTTTTGGTTCATCATCGGATTAAATATTGTTTTTCATTTAAAAAGGTAAGCTTCTTTGCAATAAAACTATAATTGGAATTTGTTAGTAAATACGTACTTGTTTTTCCTTCCCTGTATTAGAAAGAGGATGCCTTATAGCTTTCATAAGCTAAGCCAATTCGTAGCATAGGTAGATTTTCTGTTATTGGGTAAATTCTTAATTTTTTTTTGTTAGTTATACAGTTTGGGATTGTTGTTGATAATAACATGCAGGAGATTTGTGAAACCTTTTTTAGTTAGTAATAGTCTTTTAATTTAAAATCACCATTCTGATTTAGATTGTACTTTGAATTCTACTTATTTTTTGTAGCAGTACATGCATCTTTAGTAACATGCTTCTATGTATAGTATTCTCATATGCTACAATTCAATGCCTAGTAATGCTCTAGTGACATTAAGCGTTGTGTACTTTTGAATGTTGGGCTGTCTATGCTGTTAGTACCATGGCTAAAAACTCAGTTGCAATTTTCGTTTCGAAATTTGCCTAAATGAACAGTTTTAGCAGTATTGCAGATTTTGCCAGTCTTGGCCTATGGGTGGCATTTCCAATATTTGCTAGGTCTTTGAACTTTTCAAAATGATCAAATAATTGGAGAATTGGAATAGTCATATTACAACTTACTTTCACAACAGCAGCTATGGTAAAGTTATGTTTCACTGTAATTTTTAAAGGAATAAAACTGAGGCCTTGTTTGGTGTTGTTGCCCTTTTTTCTGCTTATTTAAATAAAATTTCTACATGAAATAGTGTAGGAGGGGATGGTGAACTGCTTGCAATCCTTACATTCAAGGTATTTGTCTGACGACAAATCTTGAAAGAAACTTTTTCTTTTTTGCTTTCAAGAATGTTTTTAAAGAAGTTGTCATCCATCACTTTCCTAGGGTGCATTGCAAGCCAGCTACCAGGACAACAAAAAAAACAAAGCCCTTTCTGCTGGTATATCAAATTACATAGAATTAGTGTTTAAAATACAAAAAAAAAAATGGCAACAATGCCAAACAAGGCCTAACTTTGATGTATTCCTCTGCGAGTATAAAAAATATGATTTACATAATAACTTGGAAGATTCATAAATTAACAATTGGATCTTGCAAGCTGGTTCTGGTGATTTTTTGGATTGACATTCTAAAAACTAACCCTTCTTTCGAACCATTATAACCAAGTGAAGTGTTTCACTATGAATAGGTTATGGACTGTAGTTTGGAATCATCATCCATTGAAACTGAAACATTTTCATCTTCGGTTTCGGATTTGCAATCACATATTCAAATCATGGTTTTGATTGGCGTTTAATTGTTCTGGTGTCCAGGGGAATTTTGATGTGAAATTTTACAAAATTTTACAGGCTACATTCTTGCTTTCTACACAAATGCATATGCATAATAAAATATGTTAACGGAGAAACCCTCCAGTTTCCTAATGTTTCAACCTACGAACAATCTGATATGACTCTAAAATTTGAATGTCTGGATAATATTGGTGCTATACACAAATTGCTCTTTGTACAATTTTAAGGAATATTTGTTGAATTTGGCTTTTTAACATGGTTTAATTTTGGTAGCATAACAAGAATTCTATAACTTCATTGTATTATTTGCTTTTTTATTGACCAAAAGTGACTTAGAATCATGGTTACTCATGCCATACCGTAACTCTACTAAGATAGTGAACTATGAGTGCTTTCTCAATGCTTCTAACTTTGTTTCTCTCGCCCACAATATTTCCAGATTTCTTGTGGAGCAACTCGCAAAAGTTAATCCAGCTTGTATGAGTTGTGATGAGAGGCTGGCCTTCTGGATCAACTTATACAATGCCTTGATAATGCATGTTAGTGCTATACCAATTGTACTTTCTTCATTGTTATTCACATCTATAGTCAGCTGGTCGACTGCGAGATATTCTTGTGATTAAGGATAAAAAATAGTAGAAAATTTACCATCATCTCGGTGCATTTTTTTAAAACTAAATAATATTGTGATAATTTTTCTTCTTTTCACCTTTTCGCATGGTAAGTCCTTTCACAGTAATCATCTTCTTTTATCAGGGTATGTTGCGGTCTCATAGTTCTCATTTATGAAATTTGACTTTTGTTGCTTATTCAGCATATGTCAATTTAGCATTAAATTGTATTTCTGCTTGAGTGTAAGGATGCAAATCTTTCTGGTACTGTACTCTGCATTGAACCACTGTATTTTATAAATAACTACTTTTGGATTCCAATGACATGATCAGATTTAGATGGGTGACATGCTTAAACTTGCATTGTTCATTGATCAGCCAGTAGTAATTTACATTATTGTTTTTTTCTTAATTTGATTTGATAACTTTACCAAACAAAAAATACATCTAGGAAAGGTTAGTTACTTTTTTCTGGTGTTATTAGAAGCACACTGTTCTTATTGCAGATTGAGGCTTCACTTGGGAGTGGGTTGGCTTGATCATGCCTAAGCTAAACGCCTAAACCTGTGTGGAGCAAAAGCATCTTATGTGATGCTTTTTGCCTGCAGTGATTTTCTTGTGCATTGATATGTAAACTAACCATTGCACGGTCGCTAGAGAGCACCTACCTTGGTTCGCCAAAATGAGGGCAAGCTTATTTGCAGGCATGCCTAAAAGCCTTTTGGGAGCTTAGATGCAAAACCAGTCTTTCTTGCTTTTGTGCTCATTTTTCATCCTGTACTCTTATAATCATTGCCATCAAATTTGTTGGATCTCTACTTCAGTTAGAGAGGGTGATAAGTCAAGAATGGTTAAGTGATGCAGCAAATAAAACTCCTTTCATTTTTGAATGTAATTTTCTTTTATTTTGTGAGTTCGTATCTGATTCAGGCTTAAATCATTTAGTTTTAGTTTGGCTAACCCAAGCCCTTTTTCTTCAAAAAAAAAAAAAAAAAAAAAAAAAAAACAGAAAAAGCCCAAAACTTGTTTTCCACTAAAAGCAAATCCAAACTCAAACTCCGCAAGACCTGACCCCAAACCTATTACTTAAGCCTACCTAATAAAAAACCACTATATTGGAAAAAAAAAGGACCGTTCGGCTTCCCAGAATCACCTCGTCTTCTATGCCACCCTTTCTGGATAAACCTTGGAGAACCGTGTTGTGTTGAAAACGAAGAAAGAAAATTATGATAGGAAATGATGCAGAATAGGCCTGAACCAATGTTGATCGGATTGGACCGATTTAGTTCGTCATTTTTTAACTTAGATTAGATTAGTTGAGCATATCTTTTAGTTAGTTAAATGAGAATTTTTGGTTATCCTCTTAATTTGGTTTTATCTGTATTTATTGTTAGATTTTTAATTAATCTTTAGATAAAGCTGTTTTAGTGGTCATTTAGGATAAGATCAAATCTAAAGTTGGTTATGTGTATCTAAGGCTAAGGATATTATAAATAAGGTATAGATCTTCATTGTATCAGAAGAAGATGATATTAATAAATTAACAAAGATGATTCGGAGCTTTGGTGCAAGATCAATCTTTTTTTCTCCGCGAATGCGTCGTCCCGAAGTGAGTTCGGTTCAGGAGTGAGTCCTGATTATCTTTTCTATTTTTTTCTTTTTCTATTTTTTTCTTTTTCTATTTTTTTCTTTTTCTATTTTCTTTAATTTTAATATTTTTTAATTACGAAAATCTTATAAAATCAAAAAATATTTAGAAAAAAATTATTTCTAAAATTTCTAAAATTTTTAAAGCTTTCAAAATTATAAATCATATGTTGTGAGAACTCTAAAACGTAGGACCCTATATCCCTGTCCTACATCAGATTTGGTATCAGAGCTTAGGCTATTTGACGGTTCTATTTCGTCAAAAGTTTTGGGCTTGTGGAAGAAAATAGGGTGAAATTTTTTTAAAAAAAAGGTGAGAAAAAGTATTATAAAAAAAAGAGTTGAGTGAAAAAAAAGCGAAAAAAAGTGTGGAGAAAAAAAAGGAGAGTAAAAAAAAAATTATGGATGCAAAAGAATGTCTTGAAAAAGTTTTTCAAAAATATGGAAGAAGAAAAGGAATTCATATTGATTCATTGAAAGAAATATGTGAGATGACAAAGGTCGAGTTTGATGAATGGTTGTACGATCAGAGGTCATATTTTGAGAGAAAAAGAAATGATATTCGGATGAAAATACTAGATGACCTGAGATGGTGGTATAGACAAAGGCAAATATCTCATCTTGATTTTAACATAATATTTTTGGAGGAAGAAGAAAGAAGGTTAAAAGATATTGAAGACGGTGCTAAAATTGCTGAAGATGATTTTCAATGGATGGATAAGGTCAGAGGTGAATATCGATGGATCCAACTAAAAGTTCAACTGGAAACCCTAATTACTCTACAGAGTATGCCACCTATAGCACAGTTGGGAGTCATCCACATCATCCGATTGCAAAGAAGTTCTAGATTTGACCGAGTTAGAATTTGAGCATCCGCAGTTAAATCATGAAGCCAAGGTAAATGAGCGTGTTGAAAAGGAAAGATTACAGATCAAGTTACCCTCATTGCCCCAGCAATATAAGTCCTCCATACCAAAACTTCAGATTGCAACGAAACCACTTTTCTCATTGATATCAAACCTTATGAAGTCTCATGAACTTATCAGTCGTTCTTCCTACATCAAGACCAAGCCGGAAACTTGGATGATACCGGTTGTTCGACATGCAGGCATTGGGCTGCATCACTTTATTCTGCACACTTGGTTGTTTTCTATCACCTTGCAAATCCAACTGATCTCGAGGACGAGATCCTGCGCAGCGGAAGCGAATGATGCAGAACAGGCCTGAACCAATGTTGATCGGATTGAACCGATTTAGTTCGTCATTTTTTAACTTAGATTAGATTAGTTGAGCATATCTTTTAGTTAGTTAAATGAGGATTTTTGAAATCTTTAACTGAACTTGGATTCGAATCTTTTGAAAACTTGGTGCCTTTTGATGAAAACTTCTGCTGAGGGGGTTTGGCTGGACTTAGAACGATTTTCTTTCCATTATAGACGAAAACGTAGGTGTTAGGTCGACCATAGTGTATGACAGAAAGGTCATATAGCCAGGGTCTTCCTAAAAGCACATGAGCGACATCCATGGGAAGGACATCGCACCAAATCTGGTCCGAATACGTAGCAAAGTGAAGCGGGACCAAACAACGTTTCGTAACGGGCATAGTTGTCTTGTCTACCCAGGCGACCTTGTAGGGATTAGGGTGTGGCTCAGTTTTGAGGTTTAAGCGCCCTATTGCAGCTTCAGAAATTACATTAATGCAGCTGCCGCCATCAATGATGACCTTACAACTTTTATCTCCGCATTTTGTGTAGGTGTGAAAAATGGAAGTGCGTCTCCAATCGTCTTCGTTCCTAGGTTGAGTTAAGACACAACGCATTACTTGTAAAGTGGTGTTTTCCTCAAACGCTTCGTTTGATTCTAACATCTCTTCGTCACTAGGAATTTCATCGACTGTGTGTGCGACTTCCTCTAGATCTTCAAAATCTTCACCATCTGGCTTAACAAGCATGTTCCGCCTTGGGCACTCATAAGCATAATGACCCATTTGGTGACAGTTAAAACACCTACCCTGTGCACTTCCTCGTTTAGTTTCATCTAAACCCTTTCCCTTAGAATCTTGATTCTGTCGATTTTGAAAATTGTTTGTTTTGTTGGTGTTAAAATTCGTGCCGGTGTTCCTTGTGTTCTTATCAGTCAATTTTCCTGTGAATCGTCGAGCTGGTGCCTTTAAATATTTTTCATATTCTAAGGCAAGCTGAAAGGCTTGCTCAACAGTGGCAACCCTATGTGGCGCAATTTCGCGCTGCAATTCCTCGCGCAACCCATTACGGAATCGCGAAAGGGTTCGCTCTTTTTCTTCTCGAACATCACAACGGACATTCATTTTATCAAATTTGGCCATATAATCGGCAATTGAAAAAGAGAACCTTGCCGAACAACATTCAGTTGATCGTACAACTGTTTCTTGTACGTGGATGGCAAGTATTTCTCTCTCAATTTAGCCTTCATTTCAGCCCACAAAGTGATAGGCTCTTGGCCAAGCCGTTCTAGGTGCCTTTCGACGCCAATCCAATATTGTTTGGCGGCGCCGATGAGTTTCATTTTAGCGAAACGGACTCGTCGGTTATCAGATATTTCATACCAGTCAAAATACTGGTCCATGTCAACGAGCCAGTCTGTGAATGCCTTAGGATCAAATTTTCCATCAAAAGTGGGTGCGTCAATTTTAACTTTCTTTGTTATGTCATCTTGAAAAACAAAATTTCCGCTTTCTCGAAAAAGAGGGTTAGTTCTAGCAATCTGCTAAATTTCTCGTGCTTGTGCAGTGTGTGCTGCTGATGCTTGTGGATCTATTCCCAATGTGACATTATTTTGTGCTGAAAGTCTCTCAGAGTTTGTCTCTAGGATGGTAACCCTATCTCGAATGTCCGATTTGTATTTATTGTTAGATTTTTAATTAATTTTTAGATAAAGCTGTTTTAGTGGTCATTTAGGATAAGATCAAATCTAAAGTTGGTTATGTGTATCTAAGGTTAAGGATATTATAAATAAGGTATAGATCTTCATTGTATCAGAAGAAGATGATATTAATAAATTAACAAAGATGATTCGGAGCTTTGGTGCAAGATCAATTTTTTTTCCTTCGCGAATGCGTTGTCCTGGAGTGAGTCCAGTCCCGAAGTGAGTTCGGTTCAAGAGTGAGTCCTGATTATCTTTTCTATTTTTTTCTTTTTCTATTTTTTGAATTTTTTTATTTTCTTTAATTTTAATATTTTTTAATTACGAAAATCTTATAAAATCAAAAAATATTTAGAAAAAAATTATTTCTAAAATTTCTAAAATTTTAAAAGCTTTCAAAATTATAAATCATATGTTGGAGAACTCTAAAACGTAGGACCCTATATCCCTGTCCTACATCAGGAAAGGCTCGACATTTTGATGCTTTGTAAGACAGCTTTTGATGAATAGAAATTCCTGCTCTTGTTCTTTTCCGTTGCCACGGTGATCTTCTTCCTAGTGTGATCGTCGACGCTTCTTCTTCGCGCCGAGATCGTCTTCTTCCTCAACTTGATCGTTATTCGCTTTCTTCTCGTGTCGAGACCGACTGTTGCTCCTACTCTTCTTCTGGGTCCCTGCCTCTTCTTTTTCTCCTTATCGATCGTGGATCCCCCGCAATCACGTGATCGGTGCATTTCTTGTATCTTACCTTGTCCGTCATCTTCTAGTACCCCATTATCCTTTTCAATCTAACCTTCCATCATTACGAACAATCTTTCTCAAAACAACCAAATCTATATGTTTTAAGTCCGATAAAACTGAACTTACCTTTTAATTTTGAACTATTATATGTATTTTCAATTGGTCGCTATTATCTCATATATTGAATGTTTATCGTCATCTTAGTATTGCGTCAATTTGATTTTAATTTTTTGCCTTGCTGAAAATTTTCATGCTTCCTTATTTTAATTTTAGTGAAGTTCTCTAGAATCGATGAATTGAACCTATTTTATTTCAACGAATTGCAACAAACAAAAACAAAGTTGAAAATTCAGATTTTGCAACCCTCAGTTTGCATCAATTGGTACCAAAGCAAGTTCCTTCTATGGGAATGCTTGTTTTCATCTTGAACATTTTTTCTTTTAAAAAGAGATTGTTTGCTGCCCTAAATCATATTGAAGTTCATCTTGTTCTTTTTTTTGGGCAAAACGTTTCAAAAATAACATTACTTCATTGATCAACTTGGAAGCATTTAGTAATGGCAGACCATAGTGAAAATCCTTGTGATTGGAAAGAAGTATATAAGAGACAATAAGATTCCATGAGAAACATATAAAATCAAATAAATAACATTCAACAACTGTTAGAAAGATTAACTATGCAACAACAAAATGTGGGAGAAGAAGATTCTAAAATGACACTAATTTTGACAATCCTACTTTAACTTAAGAAATCCTCTTTTTCAAAATCAAGGAAATGTCTCAATGGGATCAATGCATTAAAACAGACGTGAGTTCGTTCGAGGGTAAATGAAAGAAGGGCAAAAGAGCATACCCTCTTGGGTTGAATTGATGAAAATATATAGTACAAGAGATAGGTCTACTATAGTAACATTGCCTACTATAGTAATACTACAACTAGGATTACATACCATATAATCCTACTCTATATATGATAATAATATACAGTATCCTAATATACCATAAGATACTAAATATATCGTAACATATACTAAATATATCGTAACATCCCCCCGCAAGCTAAGCATCCACTGGCCGGATGCGAAGATTGAGCCGCAAAGCCGAAAATCGAGAAGGTGACAAAGGCTTTGTGAAAATATCAGCAAGTTGCTTATCAGAAGAGATGTGAACCAATTCTAAATCACCAGACTGGACTTTTTCGCGCAAGAACTGATGGTCAAGCTCAATGTGCTTCGTTCGAGCATGGAGAACAGGATTGGCCGCAAGATAAGTCGTGCTGAGATTATCACAATAGATGCTGATGGAGCGCCATAAGAACACACCAAGGTCACGAAGTAAACGTCGGATCCATACTGTCTCAGCAAGTGCGTAAGCCACAGCACGATACTCGGCTTCAGAACTGGAACGAGAAATAGTGGGCTGTTTCTTAGCGGACCAGGAGATAAGATTGGGCCCTAGAAATATACAATATCCTGAAGTAGAGCGACGGGTATCGGGACAACCAGCCCAATCAGCATCTGCGAATGCCACGAGAGAAGGATTGATACAGCGGGAGATAGGAATGCCATAAGACAGCGTCCCGCGAATATAACGCAGAATGCGCTTGACCGCTTGCATGTGGGGTTCACGAGGTGCATGTAAATACTGGGCAACAGAGTTGACGGCATACGAGATATCTGGTCTTGTGAAGGTGAGATACTGGAGAGCACCAACGATCTGACGATAAATGTAGGGATCCTCAAGAAGGCGCCCCTCATGAGAAGAGAGACGAGAAGTCGGAGAGAGAGGACTAGAGACGGGCTTACTATCAAGAAAGCCATGGCGCTGAAGTAGTTGATGCGCATATTTCTGCTGAGTCAAATGAAGACCAGAAGACGAACGATTAACCTCAATGCCCAAGAAATAATGTAGCGGCCCGAGATCTTTCATAGCAAATTCTCGTTGTAAGGTGACAATAAGAGCCTCTAAAAGAGAGGAGGAGCTTCCGGTGACAATAATATCATCAACATATAATAGAAGAACAAGAGTGCCAGAAGAGGAATGACAAACAAACATCGAGGGATCAGCAGTACTGCCAACAAAACCAAGTTCAAAAAGAAAAGAAGTAAACCGCTGAAACCAAGCCCGAGGTGCCTGTTTGAGACCATAGATCGCTTTTCGGAGACGGCAAACGTGATGAGGAAGAGAAGGATGCACAAAACCAGGCGGTTGCTTCATATAAACTTCTTCAGAGAGAGTACCATGAAGAAAGGCGTTCTTTACATCAAGTTGTCGAAGAGACCACCCAGAGGAGAAAGCCACTGAAATAACAGTTCGAATAGTGGTCGACTTGACAACCGGAGAAAAGGTCTCATCAAAATCAATACCTTGTTGTTGTTTGTAACCCTGAGCCACAAGCCGAGCCTTGAGACGCTCAAGGGAACCATCCGCCTTCTGCTTCACTTTATATACCCACTTGCAGCCAATAAGATTAACAGAAAGAAGAGGGAGGAGGAACAAGATCCCAAGTAGCATTGGTCAGTAATGCATCAAATTCTTCAGCCATGGCAGCACGCCAACCTGCATCCTGAGAAGCTTCATGAAAAGAGGTAGGCTCAGCAGGAAGAATAGAACGTGCAGAAGCGAGGAAGGAGGAAGACGCAGCGGAACCCTTAGCCATGGATCGAGTGAGCATAGAGTGTGTTCTGGCAGGCAACGGAGGCTCAGAAGGAGAATGAGAAGGAGAGGAGACTGCAGCAGGCGGAGGGGAAGGTGGATGATCAGAGGTGGAAGGTGCCAGATCAATAGGTGAAGGTGAAGCAGCAGCAGGCCGGCTGGTGTGTCGTCTGGTATAGACCCGGAGTTCAGTTTGGCCAGCAGGAGCGGCAGCATTCTCATTACTAACCTGTGGGGCATCATGATTCACAGTGGAAGGAAAAACTGATAATTGCTCAGACGGTGAAACAAGCGTATGTGAACCAACGTCAGTAGAGGGGCGTGTGAAGGAGAGGCCAGAGATTGCATCAATAGTGGATGGACTCTCACCCAGTAGGGGAGGATTAGAAAGAAAATTTTGAAACATTTGAAAGTTTGAAATAGAAGAGGAAGGAGAAGAAGAGAATTTAGAAAGACAAGAGTAAGGAAAAACATGTTCAACAAAAGTAACATGGCGAGAAATAAAAATTTTACCAGTGCTTGGATAAAGACAGCGAAAACCTTTATGTTTGTCAGAAAGTCCCAAAAAGACACAAGGAAGAGAACGGGGAGAGAGCTTGTGAGCTGCAATGTCCTGAACATCGGGATAACACAAACATCCAAAAACTCTAACAAGTTGCAAGTCAGGGGAAACACAACCATGCAGAATTTCATATGGCGATTGTCCTTTCAAAACAGTAAGAGAAGGAATTCGATTCACAAGAAAGACGGCAGTTTGAATGGCCTCAGCCCAGAATCGAGGAGGTAAGCAAGCTTGAAACAGCAGGCTCCTAACAATGTTAGATAAATGCCTATGCTTCCTCTCAGCAAGGCCATTTTGTTGAGGCGTATAAGGACAAGAGAATCTATGAATAATTCCATTTTGTGAACAAAGAGTAGAAAATTTGTCATTTACAAATTCAGTACCATTGTCAGATTGAAAAATTTTGATTGAACTATGAAATATGTTTTCAACCATTGTCTTAAACTCGAAAAATTTGTCAAAAACTTCATGTTTAAATTTTAAAATGTAAAGCCAAGAAAACCGAGAGTAATCATCAATAAAAATAACATAATATTTGTAGCCAGAAACAGAGGGAACAGGTGATTGCCAAACATCAGAATGAACAATATGAAAAGGAAAAGCAGATTGAGATTCTGAATCATGAAACGAGAGTTTAACATGTTTTCCCATATTACAAGCATTGCAAACAGATAATTTCAAAGCAGAATCAGAAACAATTTTATTGTTTTTAATAAATGTAGAAAGAACAGGAAAACTTGGATGACCTAACCGTCTATGCCATATATCTCCGCTAAACCTAGATGCAACTAGAGCTAGCGGTTTCTTAGTTCCTACACTTGCAACTTTAGAGGAAAGTGGATAGAGTGATGTTTCCGAACTAGGGCATCGAAGAAGCTCCGCCCTGGTTTCCTTGTCCTTCACAGAAAAACCAGAAGAGTCAAATTCAAAAAGAGAATTATTATCATGACAGAACTGACGCACTGAAAGTAAATTTCTCTTAATAGAAGGAACAACAAGGACGTTTTTAAGAGCAAAAGAGTTAGAGGACGTATTTAAATGAGTTTCACCTGTCTGAGTAATATCAAGTAAATTTCCATTACCAACAAGAATTTTTTCGTGCCCACTATAAGGTTTAGAAGAGGAGAGAATACCAGAATGTGCGGTCATATGATTAGATGCTCCGGTGTCTGGATACCATACTTCCTCACCGGGTTCATGAAGGTTCATAGCAGCAAAAGTTTGAGGAACATCATCTGTAATAAAGGAATGATTGAAGCGTTGTCTGCACTGGAGGGCAGAATGATTGAACTTGCCACAGATCTGACATTGTGTGCCAGACTTTGGAATGTAAGGTTGTTGAGGATTATTAGGTTGAGGGTGTGAGTAGGTTCCAGGAGATCCACGACCAGAGTTGTGTCTACCATGCTGTCCTCGGCCTCCACGATATCTACCTCCACGGCCTCCACGATTACCGCGTCCACGATTGGCATAAAGAGCTTCACCGTCAATAGTGGGAATAGCAGAGGATGTCATCACACTAGTACGACGTTGGACTTCCGTTTCTTCTTGCATCAAGAGTGGACGAAGCTGTTCAAAAGTGGGCTTATTTCTGTGTGTGTTTTTAGAGCACTAACAAAACCGCGATAGTCTTCTGGTAGCCCTAGAAGAACAGTCATGACCAAATTATGGTCTGACTCGGTTTCACCAATCGCCTGAAGAGCATCACCAATCGACTTGACCTTTTGCATGTAATCACACATGCTCATTGAGCCTTTCTTGATGCTCCGCAATTCAGACTTTAGAGAAAAAGCCGTGGAAGCAGTCTTATCAAGAAAATATGCCTCAATGATTCTCCAAGCATCATATGCAGTTTTAGGTGAGCTAGAAATGACCATTCGTAATATGCTAAGGGATAAAGTGGCATTAATCCATGAAAGTATAGTGGTGTCTTCCCTTTTCCAACTTAAATATTCGGAATTTATAACCACCTTCTTATCAGCAGTATCGATAGCCTGAGAAGGCACAACACCAGTTCCGTCCACATGTGATGTAACACCAAAACTTTCTAGAACATTAAGAAAGACTTGCTTCCACACAAGATATGTGGAATCAGTGAGTTCTAGTGGTATGAGAGTTTTGATGTTAACAACTGGCAAATTTGAGGTAGAAGAAGACATATTTGCTACCAAAAGAGAAGGATCCACCACTAGATATGAAAGAAAGATAAATCGGAATGTAGCGGATGAGAAAAAAAGGAAGAACCTGGTTTCTACCAACTAGTTGTACCCAGCGCACAAGAGAGGAACCACTTAGCACCAAATAAGAACGGCCGCACCAGGGAAAGGACCGAGCGACACGAGCAACCAGCGAGCGGTACGAGGATAGTCCGAGCGGCACCCGAAGAGCAAAGAGGAATCACAAAGAGGCTGAAATTACTGTAGCGCGCGTACTGTAGCGCGCGTACTGTAGCAGTACTGTAGCGCGCGACTGTAGCAGTACTGTAGCGCGAGTACTGTAGTAATACTGTAGCGCAGATACTGTAGCAGTACTGTAGCGGAGAGATAGAAGTCCAATGATAAGAGGAGATAGAACACCAAAAGGAAAAGAACACCTATGGAAGAAGGTGAGACTTGTTGTGGATGATAGCTGTGGATCAATATCCCTAAATTAGGATAGAAGTCCAATGATAAGAGGAGATAGAACACCAAAAGGAAAAGAACACCTATGGAAGAAGGTGAGACTTGTTGTGGATGATAGCTGTGGATCAATATCCCTAAATTAGGGTTCCCGCTCTGATACCATGAAAGAAGGGCAAAAGAGCATACCCTCTTGGGTTGAATTGATGAAAATATATAGTACAAGAGATAGGTCTACTATAGTAACATTGCCTACTATAGTAATACTACAACTAGGATTACATACCATATAATCCTACTCTATATATGATAATAATATACAGTATCCTAATATACCATAAGATACTAAATATATCGTAACATATACTAAATATATCGTAACAGTAAATTACAGCCTAAATAATTTGTGAACTGGCTAGACAAAATAGAAACAATTTTTTGAATGAAAAGTATTACCTGAAGACAAAAATGTTAAATTTGTCTCTTTTAAATTGAAAGGGCATGCCTTAATATCGTGGAAACAAGCCCAAAACGATAGGGTTAGAAAGAGTAAGGAAAATATTAACTTGTGGGAAAGAATGAAAGAAAAACTTTAGAATTTTTTTTTATCGACTGATTACAGCGTTAAACCATTTTAAAAAATTTTACAGTCTTAAGTAAGGGTCTAAGCCGGTACAAGAATCATTCAAGAATTTTACACCCTTTAAGCTCGTAATGAACTTAAAAAGAATGAAGAACAGCTAATAGCTTGCTACCTAGTAGGTCTTCGCCCCCAAATCCAAGACGAGTTGGCCCTTTTAACTTTACATAGGGTCGACCTAGACTATAGTCATGCAATTTTTCGTCAGGGAAATGCAAGTGGAAAGAAAACCATATAAACCAGGCCTATCCCAAGAATGCTAGTCAAACCTCTTTAAAACCTATTAAAAACTAAAGGGTAAAGGAATTTTAGGTGCTAAACCTGCTGATTCTAGCATCATTTGTTATAAATGTAAAAAATAGGACATAAATCATCTTGTTGCCCTTAGAGAATTGGTTCTAGATCCAATCTAATAAAAAATTAGGAAGAGGATGAAAATGAGAAAAAAACTATGGAACAAGCGGATGTAGATGAGATTCCAGACGAGTACTCTTGATGCGACTATGAACAAATCTAATGATCCATTGAGTCCTAAGAACCTCTAAGTCCACCCAAGGATAATTAGCAGCATCGTAGCCTTTTTAGAACCATTGGTAGCATGGGGGTAAATTTTGCTGTCTTGTCATTAATAGTGGGCGTACTGAAAATTTTGTTTCTCGAGAGATGGCTGATAACTTAAAATAAAAACTGAAAAACTTGCACAACCCTACAAAATATCTTGGTTTAAGGACGGGAATGAGTTTCCAGTAACAGAGTGATGTGTTGTTAAATTTTCTATTGAGAATACTGATACTGATAAGATTTGGTGCAATGTAGTGCCCATGGATGTGAGTCGCCTATTGTTTAGTAGAACTTAGCAATTTGATCGAGTAGCACTATACATGATGGTTGGGAGAATACTTACATAGTCACAAAGAATAATAAGAAAGTTAGACTAGTTCCCATAAATTACTACCAAAGTCCAAGCCTAAACTGGATGAATCCTGAAAGAAACTCTCCACTGATGAATAGAAAATGATGGTTTTGAACAAAAGCGAGTTCTCTAAAAATCTATTGAAGTCCCTATTAATATATGTCCTTTTAGTAAAAGAAATTGCTGAGAACACTAAAGTTTCTCAAGCTATTCAGCCATTGCTAAATGAATTTTCCGACATCATGCCTGAAGAATTCCCTGATGGCCTTCCACCTATAAGGGACATCCAATGCTGAATTAATCTTGCACTGGGTGCAAGCCTTCCATACCTAGCCGGCTAGCCCATTATAGGATGAGTCCATTGGAACATGAAGAGTTACTTAGGCAGATCGCTGAACTTCTGAAAAAAGGTTACATTAAAGAGAGTATGAGCCCTGTTGCGGTTCCTGCCGTCCTTACACCAAAAAAGGATGGGATGTGGCGAATGTGCATTGACAATCGAGCAGAGTTAACAACATCACTGTCAAGTATAGGTTTTCCATACGTAGGCTTGATAATATGCTTGATATGTTAAGAGATGTGAAGACATTCTCTAAGATTGACCTGGAGATGAATGGAAGACGACGTTTACAACTAAAGAAGGATTATACGAGTGGCCGGTTTTGCTCTTTGGGCTATCCAATGCCCCGAGTACCTTCATGTCCACCATGAACCAAGTCTTGCGACCATGCATAGGGAAGTTCGTCGTAGTTTATTTCAACGACATTCTGATTTGTAGCACAAATCTTGAAACTCATCTAGATCATTTAAGACTGTTTCAAACTTTAAGAGATAACGACTTATACTTGAACCTTAAGAAGTGTACTATTGTCATTGATAGCTTTACCTTCTTAGGATATGTGGTGTACATTGTGGGAATTAAGGTAGACCTTACCAAGATAGAGACAATTTAGAGTTGGCCAACCCCTATGACCAAATTGAAATTCGAAGTTTCATGGACTTTCGTCATGTAATCAGTGTTTCATGCGAATTCTAGTTCATTAATTGCGCTAATAACTAAATGCTTAAAAGGGGGTAAATTTAGTTGGACGCCTGAAGCTGACAAAAGTTTTTAATTGATTAAGCACGAACTTACAAAAGCCCTAGTACTTGCCTTGTCCCACTTCGAAAAGGTGTTAGAGGTCGATTGTGATGCCTCACACGGCTTGGAGGCTTGCTGTTTTAAGAGAAACGTCCTATAGCTTTCTTTAGTGAAAAATTGAACGATGCACAAATGCGTTACTACACTTATGATCTTGAATTTTACGCAATTGTGCAGACTTTGAGACATTGGTGACCCTACCTGATTCATTGAGAATTTATTCTTAATTCGAATCATGAAGCATTCCAGTATTTAAATTCTCAAAAAAACTTGAATAAAAGGCATGCCAAGTCGATCGCATTCCTACAAAAATACACTTTTCTTTTGCAGCATAAAAAAGGCATTGCTAATCGTGTCGCTGATGCACTCACCCATAAGAATTGTTTGCTTGTCACTTCTTCCTTATAGATTGTAGGATTTGAGGTGGTTAAAGACTAATATCAAAATGACCCTTACTTTGGTCTTATCCTAGAAGAGTGTCTATCCCCTAATAATGATTCACGATTACTATTTAGAGGGCAGATGCTTTTTCAGGAAGTCAAAGTTTGCATTTCTGAGGGATCATTGAGAGAGGCCTTGGTTTAGGATTTGCATAGTAGCGGGCTACGGGAACATTTCGAGAGAGACGAAATCTTGAAATTAGTTCAAGAGTGGTATTATTGGCCTAACATCAATAAGGACGTTGAAAGATTTCAGCGTTGTAAAACTTGTCAATCATTAAGAGAACAAACTCAAAATACCAACTTATATATTCCCCTACCCATTCCGATTATTCCTTGGGAAGATGTTACCATGGACTTTGCCCTAGGCCTACCCAAGACTACACGCCGAGTTGATTCGGTTTTAGTATTTGTTGATCGTTTTACAAAAATGGCTAATTTTATTCTGTGTAAAAAAATTCTGATGCATCGCATATAGCAAAACTATTTTTCAATGAAATTGTGCATATACATGGTATTCCTAAATCAATTACATCTAATAGAGACACATGATTTGTTAGTCGTTTTTGGAGAACTTTAACGTCAAAACCAGGAAGCAAACTGAATTTCAGTAGCCCATATCATCCACAAACTGATGGGCAGACAGAAATAGTAAATCGATCTTTGGGTAATCTCTTAAGATGTTTGGCTGGGGAAAAACCAACGCAATGAGATTTAATAACACCAAAAGCTGAATTTGCCCATAACAATTCCATAAACTGAACTATTGGAAAATCTCCTTTGAAGCTTTATATGGCTGTTCTATAGTCCACTTCCTTGATCGGGCACCTATATCCTACCTTGGTAGAGTTAGTGCAACTACAGAATCTTAGACAGATCCAAGTGGTGCAACAATAGGTTCACCAGAGATTGTGGAATTCCACTATCAAATACAAGAAGTCAATGGATCAACATCGCGGAGATATGACTTTTAATGAAGGGGATAGTGTCTTAGTCATTAAAGGAAAGAGGTTTCCGGCTGGAGGCTATAACAAGTTGAGCAGGAGGAAGTACGGACCATTCAAAATTCTGAAGAAGTTGGAGTCAAATGCCTATCTTGTTGATTTGATCCGCAAGTGCCAATATCCCCGATCTTCAATGCCGGCGACCTCTACGAGTACCATGAAGTGACCCCTTCACTACGGATAATGATGGCTTGACATCCTGCATTGGCACTGAAACACCATCAAAAGTGTTGGAGGATATTCTGGATGTGCGTGAATTTGCAACACACAGTGTTGATACTTGGTATGCTAGTGTGGACGTCCATTAACTGATAGTAGCTCAATTTTTGAGATAAGAGTTTCGCGTAGAGAACTTGTACCAGAGCTATCAGGATACCATCTCGATGGGGTCGAGATTTCTCCCACGCGGGGAGACTTGATGCAGCAAATAAAATTCCTTTTATTTTTGAATGCAATTTTCTTTTATATTGTGTGTTCGTGTCTGATTAGGGCTTAAATCATTTAGTTTTAGTTGGTTCATCTAACCTAAACCTTTTTCTTTAAAAATAAGCATAAAATCCGTTTCCAACTAAAAAAAAAAATCCAAACCAAACCCAACAACTAAAACCCGATCTCAAACCCATAACTTAAGCCTACACAATCAAAAACCACTATATTAGGGGAAAAAATTGTTCGGCTTCCTAGAATCACCTCGCCTTCCATGCCACGCCCTTTGGAAGATCCTTGGGAGACCGTGCAGTGTTGAAATGTGACACCGCCAGGATTTGGAATAGTCCTAGATATGAGGTATGATAGGGCTAAACCTCTTAACCCGCTATAGCATTTTGAGCAGTGGTTAGGCCTAAGAGATTAAGAGGGTTGAGCAAGCCTATGCTAGAGTAGTTCTCCTCCCTGAGAAGGGGGGTGTCATAGTTGGTATTAGTTCCAATCACCAGCAAGAAGTGTGAGATGAGTTTCGGTTGAGCAAGAGTCATATAGTCGGTAAGAGCGCGGCTCCCTGATTGACGACTGTTGTGGGTGGAGTGCGGCTCCCCATAAGGTCGGTTAAGGCTAGCGAGATGAGTCTCACATCGCTTGGAGTTTGTGAGTATGCTCGAGTCTAATGAGGACGTCAAGGTCTAAAGAGGGGGATGTGACACCCTCAGGATTTGGAATAGTCCTATATATGAGGTATAATAGGGCTAAACTTCTAAACCTGGTTATAACATTTTGGGCGATGGTTAGGCCAAAGAGGTTAGGAGAGCTGAGTGAGCCTAGGGCTAGAGTAGCTTGAGGATGGGTGACCCCTCTAGAAAGCAGGGCGTCATATGAAAACAAAGAGAATGACAAAAAATTACAGGAAAGGCTCTCGACACTATAAATACTTGGTTCTTGATGCTTTCTAAGGCAGATTTTGATGAATAGAAATTCCTACTCTTGTTTTTTGCCTTTGCCTTTGTCGTTGTGATTTTCTTCCATGTGCTTCTTCCTCATGTCGAGATTTGTTTCTTCCTCAACTAATCGTTGTTTCTTCCTCTTCATGATGAGATTGGCTTCTCCTCCTGCCTTTTTTCTTTCGGGATCCGGCCTTCTCTTCTTCTTCCTCATTGTCGAAGTTCTACCCGTGGTGTGTCGCCTCATCGATTGTTGATCCCCCGCAATTGTGCGTTCGGTGCATTACTTGTATCTTACCTTCTCCCTCATCTGGTGGTAGCCCGTTATCCTTTTTAATCTAGCCTTCTACCATTACCAACAATCTTTGCCAAAACAATTAGACTTAAAAAAGTTTTAAGTTCGATAAAACCGAACTTACCTTTTTATTTTGAACAATTTTATGTATTTTCAATTTGTCGTTGTTATCTCATATATTGAATTTTTATCATCATCTTTTTAATTGCATCAATTCGATTTTAATTTTTTGCTTTGCTGAAATTTTTCTTGCTTCCTTATATTAATTGTAGTAAACTTCTCCAGAATTGATAAGCTGAACTTAGTTTATTTCAAGGAATTGTAACAATCAAGAACAAAATTGAAAATTCAGGTTTTGCAACCCTTGGTTTGCATCATTAAGATTTTTGCACTAAAATGATTTGAAAGAGCATTAGAACTTTATAAATATTAAATAATGAAGGCGTAATAACCTGGGCAAAATGCTCATCCAACTTAAAAAGAGTATTAAGACAGTTGAACAACCTAATGACTAGTGCAAGTGCGGAACACTATTATCTAACAGAGAGAGAATGCTGAGTTCACATTCTTTTGGAAGAACTGGCCAACTAGTGTTTCCACTTTCTTGCATGTTGTATTCACATAGAGATCTGCATGTGTCCAATATAATGGGAGCCTTGATGCATGTCATGTCGAAATGCATCTTGATGTGCTCATGTGCAGATCTCAATACAAGGACGTGCAATAAAGTGGACGCACCAGTTAGCTAGTGCTTTTGAAAGCACTATATAATAACACTATGCAAGTAAGCATCCAGGTGCAGACACAAAACACGCATGCGAGTACACACAAAAAAATTATATATTTATGTACATATGTAAAGTATGTATGGGTGTATGTGTTTCTGCGGTTCTCATTTTCAAAATATATATTCAACAGAAATTTTAAATGCTTATAGTTGACTCTGTTAGTGTTTCTCCTATATGAAGTATATTTTGGTAGGTATAAACTGGCGAACATGCATGTATCCTATTCACAATGTTGTCGAACATCCTGTTTGCTACTTCATTTGATTGCTTTGAAGGTCATGCGCTGAAACTTTTGGTTTTTAAAATCTATCAGGCCTATTTAGCATATGGAGTTCCTCGAAGCGACATCAAGCTCTTTTCTCTAATGCAAAAGGTTTGACCAAATGGCTTAGCAATCTCATTCTACGTTGCTTAAAAGTGTATATTTACTGAATAATGTGAATAACGCAGGCCTGCTATACAGTTGGTGGGCAGTCATTCAGTGCAGCTGATATTGAATTTGTCATTTTAAAGATGAAAGCTCCAACGCATCGTCCACAACTTGTATGCATTTCTACATTTTTTGTGCATTCGATTTTATTATCATGTTCCTTATTATTCATAATGTTTTCAGGCTTTAATTTTGGCTCTTCAAAAGTTTAAGATCACTGAGGAGCACAGGAAGTATTCGATTGACAATCCTGAGCCCCTGGTATTATTCGCCCTTAGCTGTGGGATGTTTTCTTCACCTGCGGTGAGTAGATTCTTTTATGAGTTTCATGAAATTACGTAATTTGTCGCTATTGTGGTACAAATTGGAACAGCTGTACCAAAGATTAATTTATTAGTAGAACAAACTTTAATACATTAAAATTATTCCTCTTGGGCCATTCATGTTAACCAATTTTTGCTTATTAACATTGTTCTACATAATGCTTTATTCCTTTATATTGAATACAATGGAAGTTTGAAAACTAGCAGCCACATTAGCATCTCCTTGAAGGCTTCCTCAAATTTGCATATAGGTTTCTGTATGCCTATTTCAATAGTTTTTTGTTCATCAGATTTCTATAATGAAAATATTGGTTTTCCCATCATGAACTCTAAAGGTGTGTTTGCTTCGCAATGAGAATAGGAACCTGAAACGAAAGCAGAATGACATGGAATCAGGATGGGAATCAATGATCAACTCTGTCAGAGCATATAGTTCTCACTGTAAAGAATATTAATCCATAAATAGAAACAAGAGTTCTGTGTTGTATATAATGTGCAAGGAGCTCTACCCATTAGTTTAAGGCCTTCTTGGGATGTTGGAATCAGAAATTCATTGATAACTTATGGTATGAAGATTTTCTTGTGTGATTTTCTCGTGACATTTATGATTTGATAGGATAACCTATTTCACTTATGAGGGAATTTATCTTATTCCGATAAAATGACTTGAAGGCCGAATATGGTATCCATCTAGACATTTGGTCACACACTTAACTCCCAAATACTGTGTCCTACTTGAATAGATTGAAGCGATACGCTGAATAAGATATTCGTGCTTCCGAATAATGCCTAAGCTGTTTGGCTGGGTTTGAACTTTGAACCCTTTTACATGGTATCAAATCTTTGGTGCACACCTTCCTTGATTTTGGGCCAGTGGTTTAGTATCATGTGTTAGTAGCGTTTAGCACATGGATTTTGTTTGGTTTAGTGACGTGCTCGTGGGTTTCACTTGTGCCTCTTGTACAGCTTCTAGCATGCGGTTTAGGTTTATGTCACGCACACTAGTAGTGCCTGGCACTTGGAGTTTTGTTGGACCTCATTGTGTTTGTGTCACGTGCTGTTGGAGCACCAAGCACCTGCCAACTGGGTTTTTTATGAATATTATGCTCTGTTTGGATGTCGAAATAAGTTTTCTATCGATATCCTATTTGGTATGAGGATTTTCTATTGTGATTAAAAGCTCGAAATGGGCTACAATGAAATAGCATATCCGCCCTACAAGTCATTTTTTTGGAAATATAAATCGCCTCATAGGTGAGGATATGCTATCATACCAAATTATGGATGTCAAGACCTTGGAAGGAGCAAAATTCAAACTCCAACCTTTGAATTACACAGAAAATTTTTATAGTATGTCATAATTAAATAACTTATTCAAACATCCAAACAAGGCCTTAGTCGCGTATTGGATAGAATACAAGAATCCTTGCATGCATATAGTGTGCAAGGATTTCTCCACTATCAATTTAAGATTTTGGATTATTTCAAGCGCCTTAACACTCACTCCTATCTTCTTATCTGTATTTAGTATAAAAGGATTTGATATTTTCCTGTTCAAAATTGACATGGAAATCGGAGGAAGATTGCCTCCGACCAAAAGGTTGGAAAGGAGCCAAGTCATTCCAATTTGTAATCCGAGGCCAAAACTTAAAAATCCAAGCATGCCCTAAATTGATCGGCCTCAGGATCCACATTGCTTATAGATAAATATTTGCTAGTTTAGATTCACCCAAGGGACCCAATGCACACGCCAACATTCCTAGAAACTCGATAAATACAAGTCAGCCACTTTTAACTGAAAATTTGTACTAGAATTCAGAAAGAATCATAACCACATAGATGCAAAATTTTAAGATTCATGTAGCAGGATTTTCATTCTCAGAATCTTAATCTATGATCATGCAGGTAAAGATATTCTCCGCCAAGAATGTTCATGACGAGCTTCAGAATTTGATGAGGGACTATATTCGCGCATCAATCGGGATAAGTGAAAAAGGGAAGCTGCTAGTGCCGAAGCTGCTGCACGGTTTCGCAAAGGGTGTGGTGGAGGACTCGATGCTTGTCGATTGGATCTGCCAATACCTTTGCCCCGACCAAGTTGCAATAATTCGCAATTCGGCTAGCTCACAGCGCAAGCATAGGCTCCTGGGTGTCCGCAGTTTTAGCATCATACCCTTCGATTCGAGGTTTCGTTACCTCTTTTTGCCCGACAACTCCTTCGAGAGCTCTTCAAAATGTGGTGAGAGTGGACTGTTAAGTAATTGAATGCGCATATTCTAGGATGCATGACAAGTACATGCACTTGATTTATTAACAAGTGACCCGGTGCTTTTGGAAACCGGGAGGAGATGGTGCAATTGGTGGCAACTTCCACTTGTAGATCTTGTGCATCTTGATGAAGCCAATATATTCACAGAATAGTAACTCCTATGTGGTTTAGCTCTTTGTAACATTTGGAAGAGAAGGATACGCACTACAATCATGGATTGAGTTCATTCTCCCCTATCACTGATTATATACTTTTACTTTTTTTGTAATTTACATTGGCACTTTTTGTAAGATAGTCAACATACGAACCGTGCATCCAATAAAGGAGAGAACAATTGTTTGGTATGATGTGAAAAATCTTCCTGAGTTAATGCTGCTATGGGAGAGAAGGTTTCTGTATAGATGATTAAATTTTTTATGCTATCATTGTTTTCTTTTCCCATTTTGGAAGGTACAATGTATTATTGCTTGACAGGATTCATTAACTTATGTGAATGTCTTAATCTTGCTCCATATCAGTTCTAGCAGGCTTTTGATTTATTAGGTTTATCCAAATGGTCAATTCTAGCAGGTTTTTGATTTATTAAAATGCACCTCGTAATTGGGCTGGGCCAGCACGGCTAAGATTTTTCCGAGCAGATTTGGACCAGGCGGCCTGGCCAGGCACGGATTCGAATCCGTGCAGGGCCGTGCCACCTTTCTCCGCACCATGGCCCACGGCCTGAACAAGGCCAGACTGACCGTGCCTGGCCGAGGGCTGGCCCTTTTAACTATAAATTTTTTTTTAATATTTTGATTTTATGAAATATATATTATTTTTTAAATTAAATAGATAAATTTTAAAAAAATTATTTAAAATTTAAATAATTTAAATTAATATTTGAGAAAATAAATTTAAAACTAAAAATATGCATAAGAAAAAAAAAGGGGAAAAAAATAAATCGGTCCGCTAGCCTGTAGGCCCAGGCTGCAAACGGCCCTATGGCTCGGCACGGCCCGTAAGGCTCGCACTCGGATGCGGGCCGGCGTAGGCTAGCAGGTTGCGGCCCAACACAGCTCGCACCATGGGTCTTGGTCGGCCTGCCGGCATCCTCAGCCGCATTCGTGCTGGGCCGGCCCACGGGCCAAAAGACCCGTCTTGCATCCGTATATGTACCTTGCTGTGACATGCAGTAAGCAGGGTCTGACAAGTTATCAGGTATCGTTGTTTTTTTTTTTTTTTTCTCTTTTGATTTGTACCAATGGTGTTTATCAATTCAAAGTAGACCCAAAATCTTGGTTTTCGTTTATTCAGAAACTAATTTTGTTTAGAGCATGTTTGGTTGTCTACAAATGGTTAAAGTAAAAAAAGCCAGTTTTACAAAAGTCACTTTTACAAAAGTCGCTTTAATAAAAGTGGCTTTTATAAAAGAGCTTTTCAGTTCGATTGTTTGGTTGGTTATAAAGTAAAATATGAAAAATTATAGCTCTGTACTTTTGATTCTTTAATTACATAAAAAGAAGTGAAAATACATAAACAAATAACTTATGCTCACAATTTATAGTAAAGATTTAAATTTAAATTTATATTTAGAATTCAAAATTAAATTTTATCTTTTAAGTTTAAACATAAATCTTAGTTAAATTTATAATCAAATTTAAGACATATAATTAAATTTACAATTTGAGTTATAACTCATAACTGAAATTAAATTCTAAAATAAAAGTTCAACAAAAAAATTAGAACATTAATTCAAATTTGAATCCATAATTTGAATTTATAATTTGAATCATATTTTAATTACTCTTTGATTTTAAATTCTAAACTTAAATATAAATTCACAATTTAAATTATTATTTAAATTAAAATTAAAATTTGAGTTTAAATTACCATTCAAACTGAACATTTGAATTCATAATTCGAATTCAAAGTTTTTGTTAGTAGAAGTTTTTTTTTTCTTTTTATTTTTCCTCTGCATTTTATGCTCTACTTGGAAGTGAAACAAGCACGAAAGCTGTAGTCAAATCAAGTCCAGCAGTAAGACTCATACATCATTAAAACAAAAAGAAACACATGAAGAACAATTATTTAACCCCTCAATATGGATGCAACATATGTTTTGTCAATGTACCCGCCTTCGCACTTTCTGCTGCTTCTATTAATGCCACATTGCTTGACATACAATGGCCATTTTAAACTATCTGTAGGCATTGATGTTGATGTGAAGCCCCTTGAATCTCTCTCTCTCTCTCTCTCTCTCTCTCTCTCTCTCTCTCTCTCTCTCTCTCTCACACACACACACACACACACACACACACACACACACACACACACTCATATGTTGGCTTTTCATGCAGACATTCCTACGTAGAACAGCTAAAATCTTTGCGTTATGGGGATGGGCACGTCCTCTTCCTACTCATTTTTCCAGGCACAGTTTGTACTATTTCTAGGTATAAAGAAGAAGAAGAAGAAGAAGAAGAAGAAGATGATGACGACGAGGATGACAACGGCAGCGACACATAGGAGAGACACAGAAGAAGAAAAGGGAGAAAATGGGGGACTCAATGGGATGGGAGGAAAAACAATAAGGCCAGGTGGGTATATACAAAATTAAGATGGGTATACATACAGAACGATATGCTCATGCAATAGCAAATAGAAGACATGCCTCTTCTCCTCAGCAATAAAAGTTCAATTATATGTGGAGCAGGCTCCTAATTAGCAGCATTGCCTCACCGAACAAGCCACGGCTTGCGCCCAATGCCTCAGCCTAGTCTTTACATGCTGTGGGTTATCTCCTGTTTTGTCATAGTCCAACAAATTTTTAGTAGTTATCACATAGGCAGTAAAAATAAAAGAGAGCAAAGTTCAAAAATTTCCAATGTCACTATGTGTTCTAACGCATTTTGTGATATTATTATTTGTAATGCAAAGTGTGACACTTCATCTTCTGTGGGTTTTCTTTTAGTTGATTGTTAGAACCAGCTATATTAACAAGGGGAGTAAAGTGCAACATTTTTTTTCGAAAATAGGATAGTAAATATAATTATTTACCTTCCCATGATTTGTATTTTACCACTTGTGTTTTATAAAATGCAGCATTTTGCTAAACTATTAATAACACTTTACCAATGGAAACTAAAAGAGTAATACATTTTGGGCCACAAGGTAGCAAATTGCAAGATCACTACATCACATGGGATTTTTGAAAATTCACCCAACCAAAACAAGGGTAAGCCAAATATCCTCAGAAGCATGTAAGAATTACGAGGCATATGCATGTACCTGGGCTAAAAATTTTCCAACTATCAGCCGGCAAGGATTGCTGTTGTTGTTGCTGTTGCTCCTCAGTAGGGCTTCTAGGGCTCAAAGTGCCACAAAGAGTCGAGGCTGAAGAGGTGGCAGTTGGGGTGGAGACTGGGCTCGGAGAGTATCTGATTTTCGGGTCTGAGAATTGACGATTAACGGCAAAGTAAAGGTCGAGGGCTGGGAGTGTGTCGCATAGATACTGGCCTCCATCCTCCTCGTTGAACCCAAACCCTAGCTCAATTGATCCTCTCAGTTCGTCGAGGTCCTCATCTGTTAGGCTCCTCACCCGTCCACTCAACCTACTTCGTCGGCCATGGCTCCTCCTATCATTTCTCTCTTGCTCCACCTCCATGTTGCCTTCTTCTTCTTCATCATCTTCTTCTTCTTCCTCCGTGGACACCATCATGTGCCTCCTTTGCATTATCTGCCTTCGCCGCTTCTCCCACTTAGCCTCCCTCGTCGTTTCTTTCATCGATAGTTGCTTTGATAACAACCTCTTGCGGTTGCCGATCATGCTGCCTACAATGTTGCTTGTAGCAGTCCATGTGGGTGGTGGCTCCTCAATCATCACCTCCCCCTCTTCTTCCTCCCCCTCGCTTTCCAAGGATGAAGATGAGGATGACAAAGTTAGCAGCTCATTCTCCTTAATATTATTGTTCTTCATCCTTCTTCCCTACTTTTTTTTGAAAAAGAAATTCAATATTAATGCTATACAAGACAAATTAATAATCTTTGTTAACAACAAACAAATCCTACCTACTCTCCTCCTCTTTTAGGCAATGGTAGTGATACGCATTGAGGGCGGCGGCCGCTGGAGGACGGCCGCAGTGCAAGGAGAGAGAGGAAGGATGGAGAAGGGAGGGGGCTCCTCTGGGAAGAAGTAGAAGAGAGACCAAAGAAAAAGCAAGGGGGAGTTTCTCTTTCTTGAAGATGGGGGTGAGTTCTTGATTTAGTCAGCCCTTGTGAGGATTTAAGAGATGGGAGACATTCCGAATCGTCCATTCCTCCGAAGTGCAATGCTTGCCGCTACTTCCTCTTTTCTATTTTTGTAAGGAAATTGTTGCATTATTGTGTTAGAAACTGCCTACTATTTTCATCCATACATTAGCTAAAGGGAATAAAGAGGTGAGTTTTAATGCCTATATTTAGGGGTGATAATTTATGTGTAAGAGTTAATTAGAATGGTCCACAAATATAGAAGGGGCCTTGGCAGCCAATTTAGCATTAAAGTTCCTGAAAAAATGCAGCTCAACCAAGCGGAGCCAAAAATTCCATTGAGTTCGGTGACTTTTACAATCGGCACGAGAAATCTTTAAATGGTCATAACTTTTTGCTCGGGTATCTGATTTCAGCGTGCAACCTTAGTTCAGAAAATAATTTTCGAGATCCATGTGCTGAACTGCAAAGCTATTTAGCTGGATTTGTATCATACCCCGGACCCACAGTGGAAGCTCTCGGGCACGCGAATAGATTCGCTGCATGTACGAGGACGCACCCCGCACACACGAAGTGTCTAAGTAAACCTATAGCAAACAAACAATCCTAGGAGTCTATGACTAGCAATCTCTAGGAGTCTATAACTAAACATGTATCAAAGCAAAATATAAAACTAAACCAGCGAAACTAACACTATACATACATCCATATAACCACAACTTCCACAACTTCCTAAATACGGATACAAGAAAAAGGCTCTGACTTTGTCAGTCCCAATGCACAGTGCTATACCCAAAAGCTAAGCTAGCTGGTGGTTCTCCACTATCACTCACCAGTCGGGTAGGAGTCGCTATGTACTGCTCGATCCCCTTACCTCTGTTAGAAAATTGCGTGCAATAAAGTGTTACGGATTTTGTATTGGCACATTTCGTGAGGGTTTTGAGTCGGAGTCTTGAAGATCGTGGTGCTTACTTGAACGAGTTGAAGAATTTGAGACTTCGAGAACAACGTGCTAACGACTCACAGAATGAATCACGACGTGAAGGTATGACTTTGTGTTTATATGGTGATTCATCATTATTTATGGTATTGGAATCATAACATATGCTTATACATGGATTAGATGAGTTTTTGAGAACTTTAGTTTCATCTATTGAAGTTTTATATACTGAGTTTCGGTACCTGAAGTTAGTTCCTCAAAATCATTTTGAAAAACCAGATTTTTATACTAAGTACCGGAACCTTATTTGAAGTTTCTCAAAATCCGAAAGATGATATTCTAGACATTGAACTGCATACTGGTGTCACGCCCCGGGTTACCATTTCCCAGGTGCATCAACAGATGTATACATACTAGTAAAACTGAGCATACGAAGCGAAAACAATATCCACTAACAGCTAAAGGTATCAAAAGTAACAGAGCTGCTATATATATAATAAGTTCACTGTACATACATCAATCCACAACCAAAATATACATCACTGACAATCTCCATATAGTATGTACAGACTCATAGGATCATCTACCAAAATGGGGTATACCTCTAGCCAAATGTCCGGGGAACAGTTCTTCTCGACGGTCTCCTTTCCACGATCAGAATGCACTGCTGGAGAAGAAGACTCTGCAAAAAGATGTCAACAACGGTGTGAGAACTACTATCAAACAAGTAGTCCTCAGTGGGTACCGCCACCAGCATCAGCGGTCTGCCCACTAAGTCCTCGATCTCAAGATATATAGAGAGCAATAAAGAAAGTAGAAGATAAACTACCACTACTATGCATAATGCTCAACTGTCAATATGAATATCAATGATCTGAACACAACACGTCAAACGAGGACTATCATAAATCCATAATACCATACCTGCGGCCTGAACATCACGCTCTACCCGTAGGGAGCCAACTAGTACATGCATGAACCCTCTGTACTACACATAACCCAACTCCGGAGTGGTACTCGTGGGAGCGACCCAACCGAGTATAATATCACAACACATATCATCGCCAAGCACCCACAGGTATATGATCAAAATGGGTCAATCTGAACTCACAGAAGAATCTCACGTGCCCTCGGCACCTCAAATGCATAATCAACAAGTATGACCCAATCAACTGATCAATGCTCAAGTGCTCACAAACAACTCAACTCTACCACAAAGAGGAGGTATAATCAACATAGCACGAGCCACAATAAGATCAACTACACTAGTATGTACAACAACGGGTACAATGGATATCAACACAACAGAATAGGTGTAGGCCAAATCATGCATCAAGAACATAATGAAATCATGCTTGCTATCAGATATCACTATCTCACCTATGATCATATCATACACATGCAAGCAGTAAATCAGTCTCAACCTAAACATGTCATATCTAACATAATCTCAGCAATATCATGTCATGCTAACATGAGAATAAGCACATAGAAGGAAATCTACTAAATCTGGCAAACATCAACCCACCTCAAATGCTAATCCAACCACGGTGGAAATCAACTACAATCTCAGATCCAACCCTCCAGAATATATACCAAGCTCAAGCAGTACTCCAATCAGAATATACCACCGAAAAGACTGTCACCTCCAACAGAACAATGATCAGAACCAGATCAGAACAACACAGTAGAAGAGAACAAGCTAGATCATCACTAATGCCAACACATGGCCCTTACTCTAGCTTTCTCTCTCTAGAAAGGGTGGTACACGAAGTGGAAATGGCTTCAAAACGATCAGGGGGCTCACCTATTTATAGGCCTCAAAGTTCCATATTCGGGCGCCCGAATTCCCTCTTCCGGGCGTCCGAAAATCACCTATGCCAGGTGTCAGCTGGCGGCCAGGCGGCTCGGCGGTGGTCGGCAAGCGGTGGGGCGGCGCTCCTTCGGCGGTCGACACGTGTCCTGCAACACGACACGTGTTAGTCCACATCACAACTCAATTCGGATCCACGATCCGGGCGTCCGAAAAATGCGTCCAGATCCCAAAGTACCAAAGACATCCGGATCCATCCAAAACAATCCATCAGCTCCGAAACATTTGGGCGTCCACTTCCTCAGATTCGGGCGCCCGAAATGTCCCAAGCCCAATAACGTCTCAAAATGCCAAGTATTACATTCTTCCCTCCTTTAAATAGTTTCGTCCTCGAAACTAAGGTAAAGTAAGGAACTCACCTCAAGATGCAAACAAGTGGGGATAAGACCTTTGCATCACTGTCTCCAATTCCCAAGTTGCTTCTTGTTCATCATGATAATCCCATTGCACTTTGACATAAGGTATGACCCGATTACGCAATTCCCTCGTCTCACGAACAAGAATTCGTATCGGTCGCTCCTTGTAACGTAAATCCTCCGTCAGCTTTAGTGGAGTAAAATCAATCACATGGAAAGGATCATACATGTACCTTCTCAGAACTGATACATGAAAAACATCATGCACACCTGCTAACCGAGGTGGAAGGGCTATCCGATAAGTCACGGGTCCAACTCTTTCCAAGATCTCAAAGGGACCAATAAATCACGGGCTAAGCTTTCCGCGAATTCCAAATCTTCGTATGCCCTTCGATGGAGAAACTTTCAAGAAAACATGGTCTCCAACTTGAAATTCTAAATCACGCCTCCGAGTATCCGAATAACTCTTTTGCCTGCTCTGGGCTGTCTCTATATGCCGTCGTATTACTCTAACCTTCTCCTAAGTTTCAAGCAATAAGTCCAGACCCAAAGTTTTCCTTTTACCAACATCATCCCAATACAAAGGTGATCGATATTTACGTCCATACAATGCTTCAAACGGAGCCATTTTAATGCTCGCCTGATAGCTATTGTTGTACACAAACTCTATCAATCTCAGATGTTGATCCCATCCTCCACCAAAATCCAATATACAAGCTCTCAACATATCCTCAAGTGTCTGTATAGTACGCTCGGACTGACCATCTGTCTGCGGATGAAATGCAGTACTAAAACGAAGCTGAGTCCCCAAAGCTGTCTGTAAACTCCTCCAGAAGTGTGAGACAAATCTCGGGTCTCTATCAGATACTATCGAGATTGGTACACCATGCAATCTCAATATCTCATCCATATAAAGCTGCGCAAGTCGCTCGCTGGACCAGGTAGTCTGCATAGGTAGAAAATGAGCAGACTTTGTCAACCTATCCACAATCACCCATATCGCATCATTGCTGCCCGAAGTCCTTGGCAATCCAACAATAAAATCCATCGTGATGTGGTCCCACTTCCACTCAGGTATCGGGAGGCTTTGTAGCTTACCAGCTGGCACTCGATGTTCAGCCTTCACTTGCTGACATGTTAAACATTGAGCTACGACTCTTCCAATGTCTCTCTTCATTCCATTCCACCAGAAGTGAGTCTTTAGATCTTGATACATCTTAGTCCCACCAGGATGGACAGAATATGGAGAATAATGTGCTTCCTTCAATATCTCCTCGCGAATCTCCGAATCTACTGGTACACATAATTGACCTCTATAACGGAGAACTTCTGAATCATCAGAACTAAAATCCTCGAGATCGCCACTCCTCAGTTGATCTCTAATCTTCATCAAATAGAGATCTATACTCTGTTTCTCCCGAATTCTATCCAACAGAGTGGGCTGTAAGACCATAGTCATAAGTCTTGCAGTCGTTCCATGAGTAACCACTTCAAGTGACAATCTTCGCATCTCTTCCACTAAGACAGGCTGTTGAGTGATACTCATACTC
The DNA here is from genome assembly GCA_016920855.1 of Puya raimondii. Taxonomy (NCBI): domain Eukaryota; kingdom Viridiplantae; phylum Streptophyta; class Magnoliopsida; order Poales; family Bromeliaceae; genus Puya; species Puya raimondii. The sequence goes on along the minus strand of JABWPP010000048.1, from coordinate 17,467,622 downwards.
AAAGTTGGCACAGCCTTTCTACTCAACGCATCGGCCACAACATTTGCCTTCCCGGGATGATACTGAATAGTGATGTCATAATCTTTTAGTAATTCCAACCATCTCCGTTGCCGTAGATTTAGCTCCTTCTGAGTAAACAGATACTTAAGGCTCTTGTGATCAGTGTAGACTTCACAATGCTCTCCATAGAGATAGTGGCGCCATAATATAGTACCCCTGGGGCTTGACTGACGGAATGACTGCAGTATCCTAGACTGTTCGACACTTCTGGAGAGGGTCGAGACAAGTCGGAGCCGTTTCGGCGCAAAATAGACGCGAAAACGGACTCAGAGCACCGAAGTAAGCCAAAACTGAAGTTTTGGGCGTTAAGAACTTTAGGGCGCCCGAAAATTATGTTTTGGGCGCCCAGATGTTGAGTGCTCATTCTCTGAACTGCTAAGGCATTTCGGATCCATGATTCGGGCGCCCGAAAAGTGAGTCCGGAAATTTGCCTCGTGAGTATCGATCCGTTTGACACGTGTAGGGTGGTAGGTGGGTTCCGCCGAACCAGGTTAGGGCGCTTTTGTACCGGTATCGGGAAGTCGCATACCGGAATCCCTTTGCGCAGACTGCTTGGCCGAGGCTCGGGTTTGCGGGATTTTTGGTTGGATACCGGTATGCCCATACGCATACCGGTATACTGTGCAGAAATTGCCTTTTGTGCAGTTTTGCAATTTTGGCTTTGTGAGGGGCCTAAGTGGATTTTGTTACTTCGGGATTAAGTACCCCTTCACCCCTTCACAGCCATTATTGGCTGAGGACTCGGAGGAGATGAGGTAGGGTGTTCTCTCTCTCTCTCTCTCTAGATTTTCTTGCTCCCAACCTCTCTAGATCATGTTTTGATCTCTTCTTCCTCCATTTTCTTCATGGAGGAGTGCTTCTACGCTTCTTTGTGGGGAGCTCGGGATGGACGAGGAGAGCCGGTTGGTGGATGAATCTCCAACCCTAGCCTCTTTTTGCTTGGTTTGGAGCTCTTATGAGGTGAGTAATTATCTTACAACTCCTCTATTTGTGATTTTGCTTAAGATTAGCATGTAAACCTAATTTCTTGGAAAATTAGGGTTTGATTTAGGGTTTCGTGATTGTGAGCCCTTGAGGTGGAATTGATGGGTGTAGAATGTTGTTGTAGGTTAGATTGGAAGATCTCTAACCTCCAATGGGACTTAGAACAAGTTCTACTTGCTCAAGGTAATTTCCACCCATTTACCTCATTGATTTTTGGGTAGTTTTCGAATTGCTTGTTCGATACCCCTAACCCCTTGGAAAATTATCTTAGGGTATGAGAAGCTCGAGGGACAACTTCGTTTCGAAGTACTGCGAGGTTTCGACAGGTATCCGGTGGGTCTGACCTCACCGAAATGGGTGAACTCCCCCTATGTCTCCTATCTTGTTATAGGATTGATTAGATGCATAATTATAATAATTATGGCATGATGATAATTGTGATTGCATGAGACATGCAAGTTGTTTATGAAAAATGCATATTTCATATAGTATGGCATTATGAGGATATTATGCATGCTAGGGTATTTGCACTATTAGTGTAATGATGCATTAGGAAATGCTAAGTATGTTATGCATGCTAGAGATGAGCATCTTATGAGTCACCACTTGAGTGGTGGACTAGTGAACTCTCTTAGCATACCAAAGTATGCTTGTATAGAGAAAAGAGAGGTTATGACATATGTTGTATAAGTTGTTGCACCTCAACTAGGTGAGCAATTGTGACGGGCGTTGTCGGCCTTGGACTCGACCCTTTGGTCGTGGATTGATTCCATGTTTAAGACATGAGGAAAGGGGATTCTACTTGTACGATAGCTCTATACTCTATGTAGTAGAGGTTGTTGTAGCTTATGCGTGGCATGGATAGGGTCTTGTTGGCATCGTAGAATGCATTGTCATGGCATTGTAGAATGCATGAATTGTAGCATTGGAATGATGCATGAACTATAGCATTTGTTGAATGCATCGGTTTTGGTATTGATTATAGCATTAGTATAATGCATAGTTTTGGCATTTGTAGAATGCATGATATGTGGCATTAGAGTAATGCATGGTTTATGAACTTAGTAAACAATGAGATGAACGGTTACATGTTAGAGACATGGACATATTGGTAGGGACATACCAACGGACAAATTGAGAACAACATGATATTGTTGACATTTAGCATCTTGGCTATTGAACGTAGTAAACGTATTGTATTTCACTTAGGTGAATAACTAGGTTGACAATTTGACATAATGTTAGACCTTTGGACATCGGTTGGCTATTCCATGTTAGAGACATGAAGAACGTATTTCCTATGCTGTTGACTATGCTTGTTATGCCATTGTGCTCATTCGCACATGCTTGTGAGGGTAGCTCCCTACAAGCCGGCAACTCCGGAGTGGGCCTTTCGCGATGTTGATCGCCTGTGTGCAGGTTATATGGGCGCCGAAGTGGATTGCCGTGGGGGAGGCTCATTCTAGCGAGAATGTTGACTACCACGGGGCCATTAGGCACGGCACAAGCCGAGACTTGAAAAGTCCTTTATGGTAGGAAATATCGTAAGGAATGTGACATTTGACACCCTAGTTAATCAGTACATATAGGGGTAGCTGATGGACATAACATAGGGTGGTGACCTTGTGGCATTACATGTAGTGAGATATTAACATGACTTGGCACACTAGTGGTTAGTGAACATAACATCCATATTGTTGGGAACAAGTCATATAGTTCATACATGTAGTAGAAAATTGGATGTATATTACATACTTGTAGTTGGAGACAAGTCATTTGTGTAATACTAAAACTTGACATATAGTGAGTTTATTACATTAGAGCATATGTAATTGATCATGGCATTAATTTGACATGCATGTAAACCGTGAAATTAATTGTTGAGCATATGACAGTAGGAACATATTCATGTTCATGTAGATGAGTTAGTCATTGGAGGCAAGATAGTTGTAGAACTACCTGTTTAGCATTAAATGTTATATGCTTTCTGCTTTATGTTTCAGTTATACTATCTTGCCTCAGTTGACCTAGCGGTGTAATTCGCCACTCTCGGCGGCTTACCCACTGGGAACTATTGATTAATAGTTCTCACCCCCATTATTGTTGGGTTTTTCAGAGCCTTCCGCAGCAGGAGAGGCTTGAGATCGCGGCGAGGGGTTAGCAGCTAGCTAGAGCCCCTACGGTATTGTGGTTGTAGGCATACCATGGGTTTCCTTTCATTGTATTTTGAATGAAAGATGTATAGTTTTGTTAGTTGATTGATTAACCAGTTGATAAGATGTATAATTCTATTGTATATCTTGAGATTTTAGTTGTGATGATTTTGTATTAGTTGTAGAACTATGTTCTCGCTCTGATCACCCTGTTTAGGATGTATTCCTTATTCTATTGGATTTATGTTATTGTAGACGCCTTGTGTACCTTGTGTTTGCTTTGAGGTACACGGCTCTGTGCACGTGCCTGGTAGGCTCCCACGAGGGCCCGGGGCGTGACATTATCCTAGACATGGAAGTGACCTAATCACTTCGGTAAACACAAACCTACCTCAAGAGCTTCCAATTCCTTGAATTCTTTGAGCTCCTAGGTCTCCAAGCCTTGAGTTCTTGCTTCAACCCAAGCTTCTACAAGAAAATGGTTCGTTACTCATTACGAACCCATAAATCAACTCAATACTTGAAATTATTTGTTCTAACATGATATCATATGCGTCAATTGTAATTCCCGAAGGTTCAAATATTTTTAGAACCTCCCAAGGCAAAAATCCTCATTTCACCTAGGTTTCACATGCATGCATGTAGAACCTCAAAATCTCTTGACCAATCTCCACGTTTTGTGGTTTAGATTGCCTAGAGTTTTCAAAAACCTCAAAATACTAGTTAAATTTCAAGGTTTGAACCCAAAACATGAGGAGCTCACCTTAGCCACGAGTTCCCCAAGCTTCTACTTGCACCAAGAAGCCCCTTCTCCCCTTTGGAAGCCTTTTCCAAGCTCAATCCACCCTTTTCTTCAATCTTTGGAGAGTTCTCTAGAGAGAGAAAGTGAGAGATATGGAGAGGAGAAGTAGAGGAGGAAGAAGACTGAGAAATGAGGGGTGTCCCTGCCTTTCTAACACTCCCTCGAATGTGAAAAGACCATTTTGCCCCTCTCACCATTCAACACTAACAACCAGCCAAAGCTGGCATTTCGCACACTGCGTACCGGTATTCGCACTGGCATACCGGTATACGGGTGTTAGTTCCGGTATGCCCGAGGAATTCCGCAAAACCCGAGAGCTGGGTTCTCGGATTCAGCCCTCACATTCCGGTATGCCACAATCCATACCGGTACTAATCGCTTCAGTACCGATATGGACACATCCATACCGGAATCCACTGCAGACTTCACAAGTTCAGCAGTTTTAACTTTTCGAAGTTCGTTTTCGCGCCTCATTTGCGCCGGAAATACTTCGCACAAGCCCCAAACTTGGCCGAGGCCACACACATAGCCTCTCATGCTACTTTTCCACCGGAACTCCATAATTTATAGAAGTTCGGTACGACGCACTGAAATTCAGTGTACTACAATTTTGAATTATAATTATTTTCGATGCAATTTTTGTATTTTAATAAAAATACATGATAGCGTCCTAATGACAACTTTTTTCACTCAGGCCACCATTATTTTGAAAGAAATATAAAATATATATTTATATTTTAATAAATATTTTTTACTTGGAATTCAAATATAATATTAGAAGAAGTATAAAATATTTTTTTATATTAAAATAAATATTTTTTATTTGAATTCAAGTTTATAATATTAAAAAATGTACCACGTGGGAGCAAAAGATGACATTTACTTAAATAGGGTCAATTAATTTACAAAAATGGAGTTAATTAGAAAAATCGACTCTACTTTCAGAGATGTGGGGACTTTTTTGGAAGGAGCCAGTTGTCTAAATTAACCTCACTCCAACTAATATAAATCCGCTGCTGCAAGTAATTGTTTTCTTTTGCCACCATTTCCATTTTTTGTATATGGCATGGCAAGACTAATATCTATCTGCCACTATAAGTAACTGTTTTCTTTTGTCCTCGTTTCCATTTCGTGTATATGGCATGGCATGTAGAGATTATAACGTCGAAAAGGTTATAATTTCATAATTTGGTTATTTAAAACTTAATCTTTTTGTTGGGCTGTAGATTTCGCATTTCACGTACAAGAATCTGCAATCATGGCTCTTTTCATACTGGTGGATAGCCTAAACGCGTGGGGGCCCAATTGACGGTACGTACTTCTGAAGCCTCCGATTGGCTCCGTACTTCGTCCCTTACCCTCTAGCTCCGGGAATTTTCTTATGCATATATATTGCAGGAAGAAAAGCGGCAGTACTATATATATACAGGGGATCTCTCTCTCTCTCTCTCTCTCTCTCTCTCTCTCTCTCTCTCTATCGAGATGTCTCTCGCTCGGATGTATATTAGGTAAAGTCATAGCTCTTTCTAATAAATAATAATCCCAGCTGGGGCCAAACCTCACCTTTCGCATAACTTTATCTCAAGTCACGACAAGAAGGAAAACGATCTCCATCCAACGCACAAAAGCTGGGTTTGCTATAATCCACCCGTAGAAAAGAAACCACACCACACTTCACTAGAAAAAAGGCTTTCCATTCTCCTAACAGCATTAATTAGATAGACCAATATTCTGGGTTAACAAGAGAGATCATGGCCTTGACAGCGCCACTCCATCTCACTTAACTCTCTCTCTCTCTCTCTCTTTCTCTTTCTTTCTCTTTCTCTCTCTCTCTCTCTCTCTCTCTCTCTCTCTCTCTCTCTCTCTCACTCTCTCTCCAGCGCACACACACTGCACACACTATCTCTCTTTATCTCTCTTTCTCTCTCTCATTCAAATCACTATTATTATTAATTATGTATATCGGGATGACAACCTCAAGTCTTAATTTGATTGCAATTCTTTACATAGTAAAACTTTTCAGAGCAATATTGACTTTCCGGCACCCAACCTTTCAGCAACCAGTTAGTGCGCGGTTCGGTTATAAAGACACGTGGCTGATACTATCCGGTGCCGACGAAGCCGATCGCGTCAGGCTCCACAGATCCCCATCGCCGCCGTTGTCTTGCTGGTAGTCCTGAGTGCTGCCCAGTAGTTTGGCAGAGGAGCAGAACGTGAAGCCCGCGGGGTCGTCCTCGAAGCACGCTAGCTCCTTCGATACCTCGGATTGGCCGTTAAGGTGAGATGCCACGAGCCTGTCCAGCACAGCCCAGTCTGTGACTCCTCTCTCGGCCGCGTAGTAGTGTTGATTCATGTTATAACGTTCAACTTCGACGGTCTCCTGGACGGGCGGCGGTGGGGTCAGGCTCGAAGGGCTCTCGAGAGCCGGCAGCTTCATGAACCTTTCGACCGTCTCGATCGGCCTTAGGTATCTCGCAGTGAGAATACTGCCGCCGTTGGCAAGGACGCTGTGATTGTTGAGGGACTCGATCTCTTGCTTGCATGATCGGCCCATGTACTGTAGGATCTGATCTAACGCATCGTCGCAGGCTTTGTACTGAAGTGTTGCGGCATCGCTAGTCACTGAAGAACAGCTGTTAGGGTTGTCCATGGCTTTGTTGTGGTTCTTCTTCTTGAAGACCCTGCACACCACCCACCCATCCTCTTGGTTTGCTTCTCCATTATTTGTGCCGGAGGGCTAAACAACAATGATTAAAAAAACCCATTAGTACTTACGAATGCAGAGTTAGTGTAAAGAGTGTTGTAGTAGAAGACATTTACTATATATATATATATATATATATATATATATATATATATATATATATATATATATAGATAGATCGTATTTATGCAGCGTACATCGAGGTGATCGTCGAGGCGATACTCATGCATGATCCAGTCAGACTTCTGGCCATGCGGGGCTCGGCCTTTGTAGAAGACGAGAGTCTTCCGCATGCCGATCCTTTTGAAGCTTGCGTAGATGACCTTGTCGCGGCCTGTGGCCTTCCAGAAACCGGCAGCCGTTGCCCGGTTGGTTCGGGTTCCAGTTGGGTACTTCTTGTCCTTGTGGCTGAAGAAATACCAGTCGTTCTGCGGCGTGGAGCCAATCCTGCATTTTTCTGTACATCGCCGATAATTAACATGAGAATTAGCTAAGTTAACTTGATGAAGGGCATGCGAGCGAGCGGGAAGAAGGAAATCGTTACGACGCGCTACGTACGTACCTTGGATGTCCCATGGCTCCAGCTTGTTGAGATCAACGTCACGGATGACGTCCAAGTCAATCTTCTCGGAGGCCACCTTCTTCCTCAAGTAGTAGTTGAGGAGCTCCTCCTCTGTCGGATGGAAGCGAAAGCCCGGGGGAACGCATGATTGGCCATTAACTGTTATGCTCATCTCCAAATTCCTTAGCGGAGCCTAGTAAAAAGATGCTAAAAAGTTGAGATCTCTTTGTGGGCAATAAGGGAAGAGCTAAAGGCCGGTAGAAAGAAGTAGAGAGAGAGAAGAGTGTAATGGAGTAGGGTGCTGTTGTGGAGGAAAGAGGTAGGCTAAAGGTGGCCATTTATATAGTGGTTAAACGAAGGGTAGAAGAGGACAGGAGGAAAAGGTTAATTAATGTTACATATCATTCTATGTTCTTGGTGTACTTGTGCTCAGTGGGGTTAGTTTTGCCACAAACAACAACAACAACAACAACAACAACAGCAACAACAACAACAAAAACGAACCAATGTTCCACTACCCATTTGAAATTAAGGTACAAATATGATGGTGGGGGCACATCAATGTTACAACAAACACACCAGATTTCCAACTCAAATTTATTCCCATCAAAGAGCAAAGATATACTTCATAATTAGTTAATAGGCATGTCTAATTGGGTGCATTAACAATCTGACGCTACCTGTCCCTTGTATGCGCGTGTAGACAAAGATACACAAACATTACCGTCTCCAATAGCATACATACTGTCGGGCCAGATAAATTAACAACTGGGCTTTTCATCACAAGAAACATTTGGTTGGGCTCGTCAGTCAATGCCCACCCGCATCTAGTTTCATGTAAAGGCTCCTTTTTGTTCTGCCCCCGTAAGTACCATATGTAGTGCCACTTTACGTATATATTCTTATTTGGCCTAATTATCAACGCACTCGAACGGAACGATATATATCCTGACGACGCCACGTGCCCGCCGGGCCAGCGGAAGCAGTGATGGACAATTAAGGATCAACGATCAGATATCAAACGCACAGTGTTTAATTTATATTTTATATACATAATCATATTTCTAGATGGAATTTGCGTAAATATTCATATCCGTCAATAACCAATTCAAATAAGGATCATATATTAAAAAGTTATGCCCGCAACTAGTTTTCCGCAAAATATATAGAACTAAAAAAGAAAAAAAATATTAAATATTGCCACTATATCTTAAGTTTGTAGTAATTATTATTTTTAGTCATATATAATTAAGCGAATCATAATTAGATTGGGATGAAATATAACGTAAAATTATTAAATATATTTGAGAATTTGAGTACATTATGGAGTCCGAGGGAGGCTACAATATATGAGAAATGTGATTCTACCGCCAAAGAGGATTACAATCTCTAGACCCTATTACGGTGGTAGACATACTCACAAGATCACCACATGCGCGCTTGTCATTGTGTGCGTGATTGATAGAAAAAATTTAAAAATAGGAAAGAGAAGATGAGATACGGCAATATGAGAATGAAATGAAGGAACTTAATTAATTAGCGGAGCCTCTATAATACATTCTTGGTCAAGATGGTCATCAATGTACAAATAGGTAGCAATACTAACCATATATTAACAACCCAACAAATTGACTAACAACATAGCTACCATATGCTTATCAAAAACTAAATAAATAAAGGATTATTCTAAGTAACTAATTTCATACCAAATAGTTTGGTCGTACCTTCAACATGCTCCTGTAATTTTGGTCTTACCTTCAACACGCCCCTGTAAGAGCAAACTTTGTGATGCCAAGTCTTTCACGGCACCAAACAAACTTCTTCAACAGTAATGACTTGGTGAAGATATTCGCTAGTTGCTCATGAGTTGAACAATGCTTCAACATGATAATACCATTTGCCACCCAATCTTGAATAAAATGGTAGCAGATTTCGATATGCTTGGTGCGATTTTGGTGCACTGGGTTCTTCATCATGATGATCGTAGATTGTTTGTCGCTGTAGATGACTGTCCGACCTATTTGGTTTTGCTTCAGATTTCATAAAATTCGTCGTAGCCAAGTTGCTCAGCAAGCTGCACAGGTAACCGCAATATATTTAGCCTCAAATGATGATAACACTGTCGCGTGTTTTTTTCAATGACCAAAACACCACACTCGAACTGAGCTTGAACACGTGTACACACTTGTGCTCTTCCGATCGTCAATAGAACACTACAACAATTTGTATCAAAGCCGGCTTTTATAGGTACCTATAGCGGCTTTTTGAAAAGCCGCAAAATAAAGTACCGGCACTTTAGAAAAAGCCGCAAAAATAGCTGATAACAACTGAGTCGGTATAGGTACGTATTAATATTGCGGCATCCTAGAAAAGCCGCCTTTTAGTGCCTATAGCGGCTTTTTCGAAGCAACTACAGTTGTAAAATTGTGGCACCAAATTAGCTATCTTTTATTGTCTATAGCGGCTTTTTAAGCTTTTTAGACCTATGGCGAATTAAAAGCCGCCTTTAATTACTATAGCAGCATTTCGCATGACACAATACTATAATTTTTTAACGGCTTTTTGATGCTGTTAGTAAAATTATATAGCGACTTTTTTATGCTGTAAATAAAATTGTATAACGGCTTTTTGAAAGCTGATAACATGTATATATGGCGACTTTTTATAGAGCTACTAATGATTGAAGTATGTCGACTTTTTAATATATATTAGCTACGGATGGAGGTAGTTGTATGTAAGATATAATACAAACATAACACATTTGTGTCCAAAAAAATTGTTTCATTCATATGTAAGCCAAGAATATCGAATGAAACTAAAATACTAAATGTTTGCTAACATTCTCATCATCAATAAAACGACAAAAAAAAAAACTATAATCTCTAAGAACAGTTTTTTTAGAAAGTACATAGTGGTTCAAAATATAAAATGATATAAAAGGCATAGTAGGTCCAAACACAAAAAAGAAATAATCATGTATCACTAGAAGGATTTGACGATGCCGACGTATAGCATGTGCCCGAAGTCTCAGGATCCTGTAAAAGAAAGAAGAATTTCTTTCAATGAAATAAGAGTATAATTAACAATGAAAAATATAATAATAATACCGATAAAATTATCTAGATAAAAGTATTTTTCCTACCTGAGGACCACCACCGAGGTTACAATCAGAAATTTTTTGTCTTATAAATTCCATAACTGCAGCTAATTGAGATTGCAATTGAGAAACTATTTTTTTGTTCTCTTGCACTTCCTCTTGTAAGATAGGGGGTGCCCAAGGATCTATCTAGATACTATCAATCACCTAGAGGGGGGTGAATAGGTGTATAAACAAAAATCACAAATCTCAATGCGATAAAGTAATGCGGAAAATAAAATCAGCACACCGAGATTTACGTGGGAAACTCCACCTTGGAGAAAAACCCACGGGACCAACACGCGAAAAAAAAACAATCCACTAAGAGTAAAGAATTACAAGGTGATTACCGACTCCACGGACTTAACCTCTCCCTTCTCTTCAGCGGATCACGCGCACCAACGGGTTGTCCACGCCCCACGTCCGAGTCCACGAACGCCACGTCCCGAATCCACGAGACGCCCAACTTCGAATCCACGAAGTCAACAACACGTCGAATCCACGACGCCCACTCGAATCCACGAGCACCAACGATCCGAATCCACGAACCGTCCAACTTCGAATCCACGAAGTCTTGATCACGCCGAATCCACGACGCCACTCGAATCCACGAGCAAGAACAAATAACGTTGATGATGAAACGTTGGTGATGGTTTATTGCTTAGAATAACATTGAAAATCTGTGGGAATAATCTCTAAGCAATCCTCAAATTGATTCTAAAAGAATATTAGAAATTAGAACACCATGAATCAATTTGAGAGAAGCTTGATGTAGAAGATGAGAAAAACGGTTACCTACAAGCTTCTAGGGTTTCTAAAAGATAATCTATGTTTCACCACCTTTTAGAGACACCCCCACATCTTATTTATAGGTTAGAAGCAATCCGAAATAGATTAGGATTAAAAAACAGTTTTTAGAAAGGTTTGGAAGCAAACCGATTTCGACTAGGATTGAAAAACTGATTTTAGAAAGGTTTGGAACCATATTAGGATTGCAAAGATATTTTAAGGAATATACCATCTTATTTACATGTTTGGGAGACATTAGAATCAAAGTAGGATTGAAAAATAACTTTCCAAAACTTCGCAACGGGTCGGGGTCCGGACCGCGGGTATGGGGTCCGGACCTTGACACTTTACAGGCGTTTCATTGTCCGGACCTCAGCCATCAGGATCCGGACCCGGTCTGCGAAACAGCCTGGGGTCCGGACCTCAGCCCTCAGGGTCCGGACCTCCGCCCTCAGGGTCCGGACCTCATCCTCAGGGTCCGGACCCTCCCTGCGTGACAGCCAGGGAGGCATACGGGTTCCGGACCTCATCCTCAGGGTCCGGACCTCGTCTGCGAACCAGCATAACCTGCTTACGGGTTCCGGACCTCATGTTCCAGGGTCCGGACCTCGTAGTTGGAAAACTCATTTTTATATTTTAAAACATTTTTTATCCATTCTAATGTCTTCCAAACACTTGTAAACAGTTTTTAAATCATCATCAAGATTATTTAAACTTACCAAGCATCGTGAATTCATACGTTGAGTCTTCGAGTCTTCAAACTTCGTCTCTTCTTCTTTGAACCTTCAAGACTCCGACTTACTTCACGAAATATGCCAATATAAAAGCCGTAACAATCTCCCCCTTTGGCAATTTCGTGACAAAACACAAAAATACATAAAACACTCACGATGCTCATCTCTCTAAAAATGAAATTCATTGCCATCACCAAAACAATGAACTTCTCGCGTTAAAGATCCAAATGAAAAATAAAATTACAATTTAGTACTCCTAAAACAAACTCTATAACTTAGACAAACATGGAGTCTTGAAGTCTTGAGAGACTTGCAAAATATTTTCATTCTCCACGAACAAAGTTAGTAGAAAAAGTATCAAAATCGCTCCCCCTTTGTTCATGTAATCTCTCCCCCTATGTTTATGCGTCTAAGTTATCATTACCTCTCTCCCCCTTTTTGTCAAAAATTGCCAAAAGAGAAACACCAAAAATAGAGAGAAGTTCGAGAGAAATCAATCAAAATACAAGTTGAAAGCTTTTCAATTTTGAAACCACTTGTTATAAAATTTCAAGCAATGTTAGTGCATGAGAAATATAAATTCACATTGACTTCTTTCAATCCCTATTAATTTCATAAGAATTAAGAATTTTACTACACACTCACCATAATGTAGATAAAATATTACACGATTTCTTAATTCATATAAACTTCAAAATCAAGTCATCAAAATAATCTAAAGGCTCAAAAGCTATCAAGATGTAATGGATTATGAAGATGACTTAAGGGATTCATCAAAGAGACATAAATTTGTTGCATAAACATTCAAATTTGAGATAAAACAAATATCACAAGGGGTGGCTCTTTGAGCATCTTTCATGTATGTGGACCACCTTATAACTCCGAAAAATAAAATTTGTGACATTTTTTCTTTTGCATGCTTTTGCACTTATATATATTTTTTTCGGATATGCAATTCAATTCTCATGTGGTAGCTGCACACACTAACCGGACGACCGGGGTGGTAGCTCTTTCCTCCATGTGGTGGTAGTTTTCACACTCCTTTAAGGATGTAACTCTTTCCACATCTTTCAAAGCATACGAGCATTTCATTTTATATAATAATAACTCCCCATCGCTTATGCAATCTCTTAGTTGAAAGAATATGTGACAAATTTTAGTCCATAAGAGAATGACTATTCATCAAATTCAACACACACAACCAAGATAGGTTAAGCTCCTAGAGATTACACATGATTGCCTAAATTTGATGAATATAAGTATTAAGAATTCTCATAATAAATTATCTTCAAATATAATGAAAATAAAGTAAAACCGATAATTAATATGAAATTAATTAAGAGTGAATGAAAGTGAACTTATTGATATTCAATGCACTATTTAATGTTCTAATCATTCAAAGAATCCAAAAAAAATTGTAACAATGAAAGCACCAAAACGTGTAATTTAATAACCAAAAGATATGCAATAGAAACCGATCAAAGCACTACACAAAGTCAAAAACAAATTAAGGTTTAAGACAAGGAAAGATATCACCTTTCCGAACCCAAACTTGTCGGATTGTTGGTTGTCTTGGTTTGTTGCGGTTGAGCACCGATTGTTTTGACTTTTGATCATCCGTTGGTCGCCACATTGTATTTGACTTTGTAGAAACCGGTTGTTGTGGCTTCGACTTTTGGTTGATCTGGGGTACTCGACTTGGTTGTTGTTGCTTTTGAAACCGTGGGCATTGTCGAGTGTTGGAAGATGTCGATAGATGTTTAGAAAATGCCTCTTGAGTTTTCTTATCTTTTCTAGGGCATGTCTTCTTGATGTGACCTTTCTTTCCACATCTATGACATACTTTCTCTTTTACACTTGTTGAGACTTTATATGTTGATTTTTTAACCTTCTCAACAAATGTCCGCTCATATCCAACACCAAGTTTGTCCGTTTGACCCAATCCGAGCATACTATCAAGCTTTTTCGAACCGGAGGAGAATTTTTGTATGTCGGACTTGAGTTGATGAACTTGTTTGGTCAAAACTTGGTTGGATGTGTGAACTTCTTTGTATTGTTGCTCTAGAAAACCAACCTTTTCTTGATGCGATTGGATCGTTATCTCCGATTGGTTGAGCTTTACTTGAAGGATTTTATTACTTGTTAGGATTTGTTCCCTTTCCTCCGCAAGAGCTTTATTTGAAGTACACAATGTCTTTTTGTCATCCTCAAGCTCCAAAAGTTGCTTCCTCAACTTCTTGTTGTGCTTAGCCATCTTCTTCGATTCAATAAGTAGTTGATTATACGCTTCGGCTAAGTCTTCATCACCCGACTCTCCTTCACTTGTGCCGTCGTCGCTTGACGTTTCATGCAAAGAAGAAGAAAGCATATCATTAGAAATAATAGATGATAAACAAAAAGTAGTGGGAGAAGGAGAAACATGTGAAGAAAAGGCAATTGCATCATTGGTTTCCTCTTCACTAGAACTCGATTCATTAGAAGTTGAATCATCCCAAGTTCTAGCTTGTAAAGCCTTCTTTTTATAAGACTTTTTAGTGGGACAATCCGTGGAGATGTGACCGTAGCCGCGACACTTGTAACATCGGATTTCCCCTTCAATCTCATCCTTATCTTTAGGGAACTTTGCAAGCTTCTTCTCTTTAGAAGATTTAGAATGTGAAGATCCGTTAGAAGAAGGCTTGGATGTAGATCGATTTGACTTATTCTTCCGAAAATTCCGACGAAATTTCTTCGTGAGACGCTCCAATTGATGTTCAAAATCAGCGAGCGAAATTTCTTCGTCGGAATCCGAGCCGTCGTCTTCCTCCTTCGTAGATTTTAGTGCAATACCTGTACTCTTAGAAGAAGACTTGGAAGAAGATTCATTAGTAGGAAAAGTCATTTCATATGTTTGTAAAGCACCTACTAATTCTTCTACTTTCATCTCGTCCGGATGTTTTATAGTCTCAATGGCCGCAACCTTCGGACGAAATCTTTCGGGAAGAGTTCTCAAAATTTTTCTTACAACTTTAGATTCCGAGATTTTCTCTCCCAAATTTGCGCATGTATTGACTATGTCTTGAAGACGAGTATAGTACTCGGTAAAGGTCTCATGATCGTCCATGGAAATTGAATCAAATTTACTTGTAAGCATTTGAAGTTTTTGGACCTTTACCAAGCTAGTTCCCTCATGCGTAACTTGGAGAGTATCCCAAATCTCCTTAGCCGTTTCACACGCCGAGACGCGAGAAAACTCGGCTTGAGATAAAGAATTAAATAAGGCATTAATTCCCCGACCGTTGTAAGAAGATAAATCAATCTCTTCCCTACTCCATTTATTTCGAAGTTTAGGGACGCTAACATTATCGACGATTTGAGTGGGATGAGTCCATCCAAATTCTATGGATTGCCACACTCGTTCATCGATGGCTATTAGAAAAGCTCTCATGCGAACTTTCCAATAAGCATAGCTCGTGCCATCAAAGAACGGAGGTCGATTAATGTTACCACCTTCACCCATTATGAAAGATAAAGCCTAGATCCCGCTCTGATACCAAATGTAAGATAGGGGGTGCCCAAGGATCTATCTAGATACTATCAATCACCTAGAGGGGGGTGAATAGGTGTATAAACAAAAATCACAAATCTCAATGCGATAAAGTAATGCGGAAAATAAAATCAGCACACCGAGATTTACGTGGGAAACTCCACCTTGGAGAAAAACCCACGGGACCAACACGCGAAAAAAAAACAATCCACTAAGAGTAAAGAATTACAAGGTGATTACCGACTCCACGGACTTAACCTCTCCCTTCTCTTCAGCGGATCACGCGCACCAACGGGTTGTCCACGCCCCACGTCCGAGTCCACGAACGCCACGTCCCGAATCCACGAGACGCCCAACTTCGAATCCACGAAGTCAACAACACGTCGAATCCACGACGCCCACTCGAATCCACGAGCACCAACGATCCGAATCCACGAACCGTCCAACTTCGAATCCACGAAGTCTTGATCACGTCGAATCCACGACGCCACTCGAATCCACGAGCAAGAACAAATAACGTTGATGATGAAACGTTGGTGATGGTTTATTGCTTAGAATAACATTGAAAATCTGTGGGAATAATCTCTAAGCAATCCTCAAATTGATTCTAAAAGAATATTAGAAATTAGAACACCATGAATCAATTTGAGAGAAGCTTGATGTAGAAGATGAGGAAAACGGTTACCTACAAGCTTCTAGGGTTTCTAAAAGATAATCTATGCTTCACCACCTTTTAGAGACACCCCCACATCTTATTTATAGGTTAGAAGCAATCCGAAATAGATTAGGATTAAAAAATAGTTTTTAGAAAGGTTTGGAAGCAAACCGATTTCGACTAGGATTGAAAAACTGATTTTAGAAAGGTTTGGAACCATATTAGGATTGCAAAGATATTTTAAGGAATATACCATCTTATTTACATGTTTGGGAGACATTAGAATCAAAGTAGGATTGAAAAATAACTTTCCAAAACTTCGCAACGGGTCGGGGTCCGGACCGCGGGTATGGGGTCCGGACCTTGACACTTTACAGGCGTTTCATTGTCCGGACCTCAGCCATCAGGATCCGGACCCGGTCTGCGAAACAGCCTGGGGTCCGGACCTCAGCCCTCAGGGTCCGGACCTCCGCCCTCAGGGTCCGGACCTCATCCTCAGGGTCCGGACCCTCCCTGCGTGACAGCCAGGGAGGCGTACGGGTTCCGGACCTCATCCTCAGGGTCCGGACCTCGTCTGCGAACCAGCATAACCTGCTTACGGGTTCCGGACCTCATGTTCCAGGGTCCGGACCTCGTAGTTGGAAAACTCATTTTTATATTTTAAAACATTTTTTATCCATTCTAATGTCTTCCAAACACTTGTAAACAGTTTTTAAATCATCATCAAGATTATTTAAACTTACCAAGCATCGTGAATTCATACGTTGAGTCTTCGAGTCTTCAAACTTCGTCTCTTCTTCTTTGAACCTTCAAGACTCCGACTTACTTCACGAAATATGCCAATATAAAAGCCGTAACACCTCTCTTAACTTTTGTACTTCCTCCGTTGATTCTGAGTGATCACAACACATAAATTTTCGGATGGGATCAATCCTAGCCCTCCCACTCGACCACCGTATTATTTTCTTATGATTTCGGTATAAACCTTGTTTTCCATTGAAATCATATCCTCCCGAGAAGATTCAGATGTTCCAGCACAATTAGCCAATTCCTTTTTAGCATCAAGTTATACAACAATTTTGTTAGCAAATTTATAGTACAAAAACTGATTAAAAAATGCATGCATAAAAATCAATAAAATTTGCATGTGACTGTAGTACCCCTGGGGCCTAACTGACGGAATGACTGTAGTATTCTAGACTGTCCGACGCTTCTGGAGAAGGTCGAGACAAGTCGGAGTCGTTCGGCGTCAAATAGACGCGAAAACGGACTCGGAGCGCCGAAGCAAGCCAAAACTGAAGTTTTGGGCTTTTGAACTTTAGGGCGCCCAGAAGCCTTGTTTTGGGCGTCTAGTTGTGCAGCGCTCATTTTTGAAAATTACTAAGTCATTTCGGATCCATGTTTCGGGCGCCCGGAAAGTGAGTCCGGAAATCCTGCCTCGTGAGTATCGAACGGCTCGACACGTGTTGATCGGTTGGTGAGATCCGCCGGACCAGGTTTGGGCGCACCGGACCGCGGCGGAGAGTCCGATGGTCGAGTTGGTGCAGGCTGAAGAACTGGGCGCCCACTTCATGAGTTTCGGGCGCCCGAATCTGAGAATTTTCTGCTGAGTACAGGTTAGATGTATTCTGTTCTTGAGGCTCACTGCACCTTTACCCCTTGTCTATAAAAGATGTGGACGACCTCCCCTGAGGCCCTTTTCTCCCCTCTTCAAGGTGAACTCGGATCTTGCAAGGGAACCCTCCCTTCTCTCCCAATTTCATCTTCCTCCATTGATGAACTTGGTTTCCTGCTGAAACTGCAACGTCGACCTGGAGTGTTCGTGCTCGTGTGCAGTGTGGGAGTATCCAAATCCAACGAAATTTGGTTTGCTGGATAGAGGACTCGCAGAGGAAGAAGTGGAATCTTTTTAATCGCGATTTGGACAGGTATGTAAGCTACAGTTGATGTTTTACTGGACCCCTGGTGTTCTTGAGCTGAAACTTGGGTTTTTCCTTTGTTCTTGGGATCCAATCTCTTGGGAGCTGGAATTACGAAGTGAAGATTGATCCTTCCACTTTCCTTGCTGGTTTGGAGGTCCTTCCCACCTGAATTGAGGATTCAAAGGTGAGTTCTAGCTCAGATTTTGAGTAATTGCTTAAGTGCTGAATTTTTGGGTCATTGATGGAATTTCTTGGATTTTTAGATCCAGATCTTTGTGAGGACCTTTGGTGAGGTTTTGGATTGTTCCATCACTGTTTTTGAGAGGTTTGTGACCCCTTTCTATGAGCTAGATTCGTTGGAATCCCTGAATTCTTGCTGTGTTTGTGTTTTGCTTAAGTGCTGGAACTTCTGGATCCATGTGCAGGAGGGTCCAGATGTTGACCTGATTCAGTGTTTAGGCTTTTTGGACATCGAGTCGAACTCCGATTTGGCTGAAATTTGGAGGGTTTGTTCTTGAACCTCTGCTGGTGAGTTGAGCCAAATTTCACTGCATTTGGACTTAGGATTTGGATTTTATCGCATGTTGATTACATGTGGGTTGTGCTGCCAGGCTGCAGTTCTGGGCTGATGATCTGGGCGCCCAGAACAGTGAACAGGTGGGTCCGAATCTCGAGGTTGCAGATTTGAGCTCGATTTCGGCCGGTGTTGCTTGGAGGCCTTCCTCTCGACTCCTAGCCGTTGTTGGGTAGCTTTCGAGGTGGGTTGATGTTACCGAAATCGCCGAATTTTCTCCTAAGTGTAGAGAGTGCAGCATGCTGTTTTATTATCTGTTAAATCATGTTAGTAGCTCGAATTCGTGAATTTGCATGTGTTTATATGAAATCTGAATTTGGAGCATAAATTGATAATTATCGACATGACTTACATGCTGAACTGGGAATTGACTTAGGAGAAAACTTGCGAACATACAACCGTCACTTTTCGAACTGTTATCAGATTTAGCTCTAGGAGCCGTTTCTGTTCCTGTATCACCGCTGTTAGTGCGAGGTGGATACTTAGTTCGTTATAGGACGAGTTTACGCTCGTGCTGGGATGCCGAGCTTGTATTTACAGCAGGGTTAGACTGTTCTGTATTACCGGGTGCCGTCGGGGTTGACGGTGGACCCAGACTCTTGTTTTAGCTTCTGGTTGTGCTGAGGGCACGTGAGCTTAGAGTCTTTGACCCCTTTTGACCCCTTGTTCTTTGACTATAGCCTGCCGGAGCCTGTTTGTGCTCGACAGAGATACGCGTACTAACTCGGCTGGGTAGCTCCCCCGAGTGCCGCTCCGGAGTGAGGCCGCTTTTGCGTTGATGTCGCTACAGATTGTGGATCTGTTTTGGACCGGCTACCCTGGTTGGTAGTGTGCGGTGTGGCTAGGCAGTTGGCTGGACGAGCCCGTTTGGGCGGTTCCGATAGATTGGGTCAGGGATGATTTCTCACTTGGGTGATGCTTACTTGAGAGTTGACTGAGATAGTGGTAGGGTAGTGGCATGATAGCTGTAGAGTTTATTCCAGCTTACTTTGTTGTTCTTTACCTACCAGCTATACTGTTAGTCTCGTAGACTTAGTGGGTGGACCGTTGAGGTCGGTATCGGTACCCACTGAGGACTACTTCTTTTGATAGTAGTTCTCACACCCTTTGTTGTCACCTTTTTGCAGAGCCTTCTTCTGTTGCGGCTGCTGCGCCTGTTTCCGCGGATCGAGGTAAGAGAGTCGCGAGCTAGATCCCTACCTGTCCCTGTTGTCCCTAGAGGAGGACCCTACTGGAGATAGTTTATTTTGAGTTGTGCCATGTACATATACTGTGGATTTGTACCTATTTTGGTTGTGGTGGACCTGTTGTATTTTGGACTCTATATGTACAGGTGGCTTTTGTTATTAGTCTGTTTTATTTCAGCTCTATATATCTCTTGTAGTGGCTTGTATGTTTGTTTACAGGTTAGCTATCGCTTCGTATACATAGAAAAATCTATGTATACGGCGGATCTGTTGGCGAGCCCGGGGAAACGAGTAATCCGGGGCGTGACAGTGACATAGCATGTTTCTTCTTATTCAGTGACGCAGCACCAAAGTGAGACCAATTTTTTTCGAAAAAAAAGTAAAAGTAAATACTATGAATATAAATTTCCAAAATATCATAAACTCATTCAGAACAGACATGAGCACAAAATTTCCAATCTATATTAACTAATATGAAACTACTAATTGCATACCAGAAGATGAGTGATCAGATATTCTTCAAACAAAATCTTTTATTGTTCGATGAAAAACGAAAAACAAGAATGTGATTATTTTCAAATATTAAACAGTCAGAATACAGAACACAACACTAAATCACTAGTTCTGGTACAGCAAATTAAGTAGAGCATATCTGACGGCGAAGACTCAGTTTTAAAGTGTTCATTCAACTTACATAAAACCAAAATTTGACACTCGATTTTACGCTATTCAGAATGGTGTTTTGACCAATTATCAATCATATTGCCAAATATATAGCAAATACATCTTATTCATACGGTATTTACATGTGTTCTGATAGTTTAAGCTATTAAGGGTTAAAAAAAAAAAAAGGCGATTACTTCACACAGTACAAAGCACAAGATCTAGTAACTCCAAATCTTTGCACACTCCTAACTCTCATTTAATCACCTTCCATTTACTTAAATCCATGTGCCCCGCATGTGCTCAAATCCATCCACAGGAGTATTGTTATATACAATAGTATACACAATTCACGGATACGCGAAAGTCGACAAATACATGAAACACAAGAAAGTAGTAAACATGTCACTTGTGTAACTAAACCCAAGCTAAACCCAAGCTTTCGCATTAGGCATCATATCCAGCTAAAGACAAATGCAGTAAAGCTTTAGTTGGACCAAAATAATTCATGCAAGAGATCTCAAAAAAAAGTTATTAACTCTTGCAGTTGAACCGTATAACCGCTCAGGACTCACCACCATAATAAACTAAGCTGTGGTAGTAAAGAGTATACTAATGACAATAGAGGCACTCTCTCCAACCAAATCAAGTCCAAGAGATTATATCCCTATATTATAATATATATATATATATATATATCTGTTGTTTTCTAGCTTTCTCTGCCGAATGTTCCATGCCGCAGGAAAGAAGGTCGGAGCTCTAATGGCTTAAACCGAAAAAAAGAAAAAAGAAAGAAATTCAAGCAACATATGACCTCTTCAAATGTGAGGCAGACAAATGTTTCAAGCTCGAAATGTCGAATGACTCCACAAACCTCTGATCGCACATCCTCGCTTTGGCTACTGCAAAATGCTGGTATTCATCTAATACGGAAGTCAAGCACCATTTCTGCAGTCTTCTAAAGCATCCAACAACACAACCAGTTCGATGCTGAAAAAAGAGTGAGCACGCAAAACAGATGACTTAGTATGAAGATATTGATTCTTCGTTTTTGCTCTTTTCTTTTTTTGTTGTTGTTGAGAGAGAAAAATAGAGAGAGATAAGAGTTATGGGTTATAGAATGTTGGTAGCAAAAAGTGTAAAGAAGTTTTTCAACTCACCTCCCCTCTTTTACAATGAATAAGCAATGGATGATTTCTCTCGTCTGAGACAGTAGAAACAAGAAAACAGATAAGTATGAAGTCAGTAAAATGAATTAATATTTATCAGCACGTACAAGAATTAAAAGCTTGCTTAAATACCAAGGATGATTTTGTAGGCTTCTCGTATTGCATCGTCAGGGATGTTAGCAAAAGGTTCCTGCATAGGAGACATTGTTTTAGATAACAGATTATCAATTTTTTTTTTCACTTGTTTCATAGTTCAAGTCATTTTAATGCACAGTTTCAAATATAAACAATTTAATAAACAAGGTGTAAAAAGATCAATTTGATAGAAAACTAGATGTAAATCTTAACGCACTGTTACAAGGTGTAAATCTTCCATCTTCTATATTGTGTGGACAAACTAGATAGCACGGGTTCTTTGGGCTTCAGGTTGAGTATAAGAATATTTTTTACTTCGTAGATACTGTTGCAATATGCTAATTCACAAGTAAATCCACACAAGTAAGCATTTTGATTGGATAGATTTCCCAAATGGAATTAGAGGGATTGATGAGGTAAATAGAACAACATGAAATAAAATGAAAAACAAATATGAAGTTGCAACTCGTAAAGAGAAGAATGCCCGACTAGAACCCTACTTGGACGACCTGTGGGTCAAATTTTCCAGATCAAAACCCAACTAAGATACACAGTGTTTTGGGTCCTAAAAATGGGTCAGGTAGTAAAAACTGTTAAAAGCTCACAATACGAAGCTTTAGCAGGTCGGTTATGGCGTAAGAGTAGGATAAGGTCAACTATAGTTATATTCTGACTCATTTCCTCAACATGCCAGTTCAAGTAAGTGCAAGAGATTTCATGAGCAGGTATTGTTTCCCACACGTAATTCATGTAGTCAGCGCAAGTTCCTACCTAAATCATCTTCACTAGCAACATTAAGATTCCTAGCAGATACAAGAAAGAGTATCTAAATATACGGTTACGTTGATGAACAACACATTTTTAAGAACTTTGACCATCAATAACAGCATTAACAAATAACAAGTATAAGAAATACAGGCATGAAATAATGTATCCTGTCCAATCCTTTATATGGTTCAACAATTTTCACCAACAAGTTCTGTGACAAAAAAGCAAGGAAATTATAATTAGTACATACAATTATGGCAAAATCAATACCTTATCTTCCCTAACACTGAAAAGATGGTATGTAACAAGCATCGAAGCCTTGGACGACACTCGCGGCTCTGCGAACCATCGCGACGGCAAGCCCTGCACGATTATCATATCCGGACGCCGAGGCACGCGCCTTACCGAGCTCCCTGCGAAGCAAACCCTAGTTAGACACATCTCAGCTAAGCGCCGCACTACAAAGACAACAACTTGGTCGAGAAAAACTAGGGTTAGGGCAAAATTACGGCCATCGAGCAGCTGCGAGGCGTAGAAATCCTCCCACGACCTCTTCATCCGCTCGAAATCGTCGGAGGGAGGGATCTCCACCTCCATCCGGAACCTCAAGCCCTCCAGGTTCAGCTCGATCCCGCCCAATCTCTCCACCACGGAGCTTCTCCACTCCAAGAACCTCTTCCGAATCGCCTCTTCGTCCTCCTCCTCGTCGTCGGCCTCGCTGGATCGGCGGAGGAAGGCGTGGTCGCAGACGTATAGGGTGCAGAAGGCGACGGGGTCGCCGCGGCAGAGCTTGTGGGGGTCGGGGGCGCGGCGGAACAGGAGATCGTCGTCGGAGAGGGTGGAGAGGGAGGGGGAGCGGAGGAGGGCGAGCTTGAGCTTCCACTCGTCGAGGGGGGCGACGGAGAGGTCGGCGCGGAAGAAGGTGAGGTGGAGCTTAAGGCGAGGGGAGAGGGAGAGGCCGTCGCCCAGGTCTAGGGTTTCGGTCGGCGGGAGCGATCGCAACGATCTCCGGCGGGGGGCGGCGGCGGAGCTCATCGCCGTCGCTGTAAAACGGAATCCTTCCAAATCCGGCCATCGTGTGCGAACTCAAGAGGGATCTCCTCGGCGAACGATCCTTCCAAATCAGGCCATCGCGTGCGAGGTTGAGAGGAGCGGATTAGTGTCACGCCCCGGGCTAGTTTTAGAAGCGGAAATACGTGCCAATTTTTTTTTGAAAGCCTAGCCCGCGCCACGTACAGACCCGCCACAAATACAGGGACCACTGTACACACGGACAGAGCCTCCCTTGTATTTGCACGGCGTACACAACAACAACGACAGGATCACAATCACTACTCATTCATCACACCCAACAAGAACAACAACAAACATGATTCATACAGCTAACCGTCCTTAAACCAGTATGAATCTAAGCAAGTCCTTAAGCGAAGGATGATGCGATGCACAAACAACAATCATTCTAGAAATCTGCTCCTTACCCAGAAGCTTTCTGTGAAACCCTAGATCCAATCATTTAAATCCTTTGAAAACCGTTCCCCACACGAGAACCTTTCTTTTGAAAACGCTACCACGAGGGGTAGAAAACCAAAGTATGCGATAAATGAAAGATCTAGAAGAATACTCAACCAAGAGTCTAAGCATGCAATCAACTCATAGGAACTAAACCAAAACCACAGAAGATAAGCATGCAATACAAACATCCAAAATGTAACTGAACCTCATCCACAACTAACCAACTGTCAAGGGATAGGATAATAACCAAAAATCTGGGGGAGAAGCCTCACAGGTCAGAACCTCTAGCACACTATCTATGCGTGCCTCGCTGCGTCCCGACTCCCACCACCCTGCTCACCTGAAAACAACAACGAGGGCGGGGGGTGAGAACATGTAAACATGTCTCCCCTCCCAGTGGGTACCGCAAGCCGACGAAGGCGAGGTGTACACACCGGTACGAGGGTCAACAGATAGGTAGATAAGGTAAATAGTAGCACAAGTAAATATGAGGCCAACATATAACTGAACAACTATGCTACTGTAATAAACTAGTGTATGCATCAATGGAGATAACCACAAGGTAAACCCAATCCATAGCCACCGGGAAGTATCCCTGGCACTGTCACCTGCTCAACACTCGGCACATAAACCTTCTAGACGCACTGCGTCAAGGCTCACGGGTCGGAACAAACTCAACAACCCTTTTTCGGAAAAGAACACCCCTAGGCGGTGGATCAGACCGCTGGTGTACGTGAAGTGCTAGAAGAGCTGTGACGATCGATGCTAATGCTCAATCCACAGAACGGCAACGAGCCGTGAAGCAACTGGTAAACTACCACGAGGATCGCACGGAACAACAGGCGATCACTGCCGACCAACTGGATCGTCTCAATAATCATGCAAACCACAACTACTCTACTATCCAAGCACGCATAAGTAGAGTCAACGGGAGTCAAGTGAACTAATAACTGAAATGCAAGAGAAGGGATAGAAAGATATCACCGTAGTCCACTAAACCGACTCCGGATCGAAGTACCCACCTGTAGAAACGGTCAAGCCTAACTCCGACGACTCTCGGGAAACGCGACAGGACCTACGAAAGACTCACACGGTCAAGGTCCACTAAGTCGACGCTAAACACCAAGCTCACAAAATCCCGAATCGACGGATCGCCCGGAAAACCCACCGGGACGATCCCGAAACCACACTAAGCCCCAGAGGGGTACCTACAGCCAATCAAGTCCTCCGATGTCCCCTAAACACACACAACAAGGTGGCGGAACAGCGAGCACAAGCTCGGGGTGCCACGAACACAAACGCACCCGAAACGGCTTCCCGAGTTCCCGAAAAGTGCCGATTTGACACCGGAACCCATCGTCACTCATCCTCTGTCCTCGGAACTTCGGGACAGCGATGTGGAACCGCCAAAAAGGCTAAAAGATGAAGCCAAGTCACTTGCGAAAACAGCAAGTGAGTCGCGCGACCAAAAACACGCGTTTCGCCGATTATTTCATCGAATAACGTGTTCGGAAATGGATCCGAAACTCCACGAAGGGCGAAGGGGTTGGACAACCAGTCCATAGGGCCCCAAAGACCATCCCCTTGCTGCCCACAGCGTCACAACGCTGCCACAAACACAGAAATCCCAAAACAAGCCACAAATACATACATACAAGCACAAAACAAAGCCGTTCGAGCAATCCGTACATCCGCACGACCTTCCGCAAGCACCAGCGGATAGGTAACGATGTCACGGAGACCGTGCTCATAGCCCCACTGCGACAGGACAAGTCGCAAGCTCAGCAATTGCATAAAAATAGTGAAAAATATAATAACATAGCTCGACAAAGGCCGAACGACGAAACGGCTCAACCAAAACCACATATAAGGTGAGCATGATGATCAGCGCGTCGCCGCGATCATCGTTCTCACCTTCCCGGACTTCGGAAGCAACAGGGAGCTCAAATAACCTTGCGTGGCTAAAATCCATCAAAATAAGACCCCGGCCAGAGCAACCAGCTCCGGCCGGCTGCCGGCCGGCATGCAAGGCCAGCGGCGGCCAGGATCGGCAGAGGAGGTGGCAAGGAAGAGGGGGCTCACCTCAGCCGGCGGCGGGAAGCGGCGGCGGAGCAGGCTCGGCCGCGGCTGCCCTAGCAGTCCAACCGAGGCTTGCGGCGGCTGCGGCGGCGCTCCGGCGGCACGGCGGCGGCCAGGGAGGCAGGGGGCGGCGCCGGAGGTCACGAAGGGCGATGCTCACCTTCCAAGGCTGTGGGAGGCGGCGGCGGCCTGGGCTCACAAGGCTCGGCCAGCTGCTGCCCAAGCAGTGGCCGCAGCAGCTTGGCGGCGGCTCCCGGCGGCTCCCGGCGGCACGGCGACGGCGCCGGCGGTCGTGCCACCTCGGGGGAGCTCCGGCGTGGGTCCCCCCTCCCCCTGGGTGCACACCGCAGGGAAGGAGAGGAAGAAGAAGAAGAAGAAGGAGATGGCCGGGGGGGCAGCGCCGGCTAGGGGTGGTCGGCGGCGGCCGGAGGAGCTCGGGGAGGATGCTAAGGGGCAGGGGGAGAGGTGGCTCGCAGCTGGGGTGGCTGAGGAAGAAAGAGAGAGAGAGAGAGAGAGAGAGAGAGAGAGAGAGAGAGTGGTTCAACCACTACTCACAACCACTACTCACACACACACACGCCAACATAAACACTTAGCATAATTGCACAAAAGCCCCTCAAACCCCACAAATCACCCCTGGGTCCCCCACAGCAGGTACAAAAGCCCAGACACCCCTCTATATTCAAACTCACGTGAAACGGTGCGAAAAACGGGGTCAAGATCGCGAAACAATAAATGTACAATTCGACCCCTTAGCGAAGAACATGTGATAACTTTCAATCCGTCCGTCGCATGTCAACACGAATCGCGCCATTGCGCTCAGCACTGCCGAGACATCGAATCTATTATTTTGGATCGTCAGGATCAGACTCCGGATTGCGCCGTTAAGCCGTACACTCTCCGCAACCAAAAATTGAAAAATCATAAATACATATAATACACTATATATACTATATATATGCACCTATACACACTAATATAAGTATACCTATACTCATACAGCTCAGATGCACAGTAACAGGGGTGAGAGACACAGTATTCAAATTCGCAGATCAAAAGAAACAATATATAAATTAGAATTCTCACATCACTCCCACCATACAAGAAGTGTCGTCCCCAAAACTTCCTCACACAACATCCGCGAACAACTGCGGAAACCTCTCGCGCAAAGCAGACTCCAGCTCCCAAGTGGCCTCGCGCTCCTCGTGATTCGTCCACTGAACCTTCACATACGGAATGCTCCGGTTCCTCAACTGCTTCACCTCGCGAGCCAAAATCCGAACAGGCACCTCGTCGTAGCTAAGGTCCTCCCTCAGCTGAATCGTCGTCGGGCTGATCACGTGAGAAGGGTCAGGAATGTACTTCCGAAGCATAGACACATGGAAGACATTGTGCACCCGTGCCAGACTAGGAGGAAGAGCTAACCGATAAGCCACCGGACCCACACGCTCAAGGATCTCGAACGGTCCCACAAATCACGGACTAAGCTTGCTCTGCAACCCGAACCGCTTGATCCCTCGAGACGGCGACACCCTGAGCAGCACATGCTCACCGACCTGAAACACGAGGTCCCGTCGTCGCTGGTCCGCGTAGCTTTTCTGCCGGCTCTGCGTAGTCAGCAGCCTCTGCCTCGCACTGCGAATCCTGGCCTCTGCGTCCTCTAGCAAGTCAGGCCCGATCACACGACGCTCGCCCACGTCATCCCAACAGATCGGTGATCGACAACGACGTCCATACAAGGCCTCGTACGGTGCCATCCCAATGCTCGCCTGGAAGCTGTTGTTGTAGGCGAACTCCACCAAGGAAAGGTACCTGAACCAACCCTCACCAAAATCCAAAACGCAAGCCCGGAGCATATCCTCAAGGGTCTGGATGACACGCTCCGACTGCCCGTCACTCTGAGGGTGGTAAGCTGAGCTGAAGCTTAGCCTCGTCCCCAGTGCCTGCTGCAAGCTCCTCCAGAACTGAGAAACGAAGCGGGAATCCCGATCAGAGACGATCGACACAGGCACTCCATGAAGTCTAACGATCTCATCCAAATAGAGCTGTGCCAGTCGATCCCGGGACCAAGTCGTGTGCACCGGTAGGAAGTGAGCAGCCTTCGTCAATCGGTCCACGATAACCCAGATCGCATCGTGACCTCACTGAGAACGAGGTATCCCGGTGACGAAGTCCATGGTAATCTGCTCCCACTTCCATACCGGTACAGGCAACGGCTGAAGCTTCCCTGCTGGTCGCTGATGCTCGGCCTTCACCTGCTGTGTCACGCCCCGGGCCCTCGCGGGAGCCTACCAGGCACGTGCACAGACCCGCCGTGTACCTCAAACAACACAATGTACACAAGGCGTCTATGCTAACAACCATCAAGAAGGATAAAGAATACATCCTAACAAGGTAATCAGAGCGAGAACATAGTTCTACATCTAAAACAAAATCCACACAACTAAACTCTCAAGATATACAATAGCATTATACATCTTTTCAACTAGTAGATCAATCAACAAATCTATACATCTTTCATTCAACATACAATGAAAGGAAAACCCATGGTATGCCTACAACAACACCGTAGAGGCTCTAGCTAGCTGCTAACCCCTCGCCGCGATCCCAAGCCTCTCCTGCTGCGGAAGGCTCTGAAATAAAAACAACAAACCCCAGGGGGATGAGAACTATTATTCAATAGTTCCCAGTGGGTAAGCCGCCGAGAGTGGCGAATTACACCGCTAGGTCAACTGAGGCAAGATAGTTTAAACAGAAACATAAAGCATAAAACATTAAATGCTAAGCAGATAATTCTACAACTATCATACCTCCAATGCCTACATCATCTACATGAACATGTTACAAAGTATATAAACATTCTACTCATATATGTGTAAGTATGCCATGATCAACTACACATAATCTAACGTCATAAACTTACTATATGTCAAGTTTACTATCATTACACGAATGACTTGTCTCCAACTACAAGTATGAAATGTATATCAAATGTTCTATTACATGTATGAACTATACGACTTGTTCCCAACAACATGTATGTTATGTTCACTACATGTAATGCCACAAGATCACCACCCAATACTATGTCCATACACTACATGTATATGCATCAATTAATTAGGGTGTCAAATGTCACATTCCGGTTAAAATAACCTCTTACCATATGAATATTCACCTTGCATAAACCATAACTGTGTATTCATAAAGTAATACAATAGCGGGATGTTCACTTGTGCCGAGCCTAATGGCTCCGTGGTAGTCAACACCTCACGCTTCGGTGAGCCTTACCCACGGCGGTTCCATTTCGGCGCTCTCTCTAACACACGGGCGAAACAACTGTCGCTAGGCCATCTCCGGAGTGCCGGCTTGTAGGGAGCGACCCTCACAAGCATGTGTAAACGAGCATAGTGGCGAACAAGCAACAAATCAACCATAATAATATCATAAGTTTAATTTCACGTTATGTCAAAACATATCACTTTATGTTTACTACATTCAATAGCCAATATGCTAAATGTCAACAATATCATGTTGTTCTCAATGTCCGATGGTATGTCCCTACCAATATGTCCATGTCTCTAACATATAAATGTTCATCTCTTTGCTTACTAAGTTCATAAATCATGCATTATTCTAATGCCATAAATCATGCATTCTACGATGCCATATGTCATGCATTCTCTAATGCTATAATCCATGCATTCTACAAATGCGAACATCATGCATTACTCTAATGCTATAATCCATGCATTCTACGATGCTATAACAATATAATCTACGATGCCAACGGGTCCATAATCACGCCATGCATAAGCTACAATAACCTCTACTATATAGAGTATAGAGCTATCATGTAGGTGTTTAATTAACCAAATGGACTCATGTTAAACCAATTATAATATCAAATGCAAATAGTATCCCTTTCCTCATGTCTTAAACATGGAATCAATCCACGACCAAAAGGTCGAGCCAAAGCCAACGATGCCCGTCAAAGTTGCCCACCTAAATGAGGTGCAACAACTTATCCTGCATATATCAAATCCTCTCTTTCTCTATACAAACATACATATATTGCATTTGCCATAATTCCTCTTTTCTCTCTATACAAGCATACTTTGGTATGCAAGAGAGTTCACTAGTCCACCGCTCAAGTGGTGTCTCAAATGATGCTCATCCCTAGCATGCATAGTATACTTAGCATTTCCTAATGCGTCATTACACTAATAGTGCCAATACCCTAACATGCATAATATTCTCATAATGCCACACTATATGAAATATGCATTTTTCATAAACAACTTGCATGTCTCATGCAATCACAATTATCATCATGCCATAATTAACATAATTATGCATCTAATTAATCCTATAACAAGATAGGAGACATAGGGGGAGTTCACCCATTTCGGTGAGGTCAAACCCACCGGATACCCGTCGAAACCTCGCAGTACTTCGAAACGAAGTTGTCCCCCGAGCTTCTCATACCCTAAGATAATTTTTCAAGGGGTTAGAAGCTTCGAACGAACAATTTCGAAAACCACCAAAATCTATGAGGTAAAAGGGTGAAAAAATACCTTGAGCAAGTAAAACTTGTTCTAAGTCCAAATTGAGGTTAGAGATCATCAAATCCAACCTACAACAACGTTCTACACCCATCAATTCCACCTCAAGAGCTCTCATTCAAGAAACCCCAAAATAAACCCTAATTCTCAAGAACTAGGTTTTCATGCCAAAATCCATGCAAAAACACAAATAGAGGTTGTAAGAAAGCTTACTAACCTCAAAACAAGCTTCTACTCAAGCTCACATAAACTAGGGTTGAAGATCCATCCACCAACAAGCTCCTTTCCTCAGCCCCGAGCTCCCTCCAATCCTAGGAGCACTCCTCCATGAAGAAAATGGAGAGAAAAGAGATCAAAACCATGATCTAAGGGGTTGGGAGCAAGAAAATCTAGAGAGAGAGAGAGGGAAACCTACCTCAACTCCTTCTCCTCCATCCTCAGCCAAAACAGCAAAGAGGGGTGAAGGGGTAAGTTATAATAGATGTAACAATATCCCCAAAAGCCCTTCACAAAGCCAAAATTGCAAAACTGCACAAAAATGCATTCTGCAGCACTGTATACCGGTATGCGCATGTGTATACCGGTATACTGTGCAAAATTTGCAAAATCCGAGCCTCGGCCAGCAAACTGCGCAATCACATTCCGGTATGCCAATTCCAGTACCGGTATGCAGTGCATTCCGGTATGCCAATTCCAGTACCCGAATGCAGTGCATTCTGGTATGCCAATTCCAGTACCCGAATGCAGTACAAATTCTGCACTTTATGCAGAATTTGATCTCCGGAGTCCGTTTTCGCCCTTTTTAAGCCACGAAAACACCTCAAAGCTCACCAAACTCAACCCAAAACTCCAGAATAGTACAAGCCACTATTCTCACACTAGAACTCCGCAATTTGCAAAAGTTCAGTGTACTACATGCTGACAAATCAAACACCGAGCCACATGCTGAGCTACGTCCATCTTCATGCCAGGCCACCAGAAACTCTGCCTCAAGTCGCGGTACATCTTCGTCCCTCCAGGATGAACGGTGTACGGCGACCGGTGTGCCTCAGTCAAAATCTCTCGCCTCAAATCCGGATCACTGGGCACACACCTCCGTCCTCTGAAACAAAGAGAACCATCTGCGTAGATCGTGAAGTCACCATCTCTGCCCTGCTCGGCCTCTGCTCGCACTCTCTGCAGATGCGGGTCCAACAGCTATCCACTAGCAATCCGATCAGACAAGGTGGGCTGCACCACCAGAGTCAACAGCTGTGCGGTAGCTCCATGAGGTAGGATCTCCAACTCAAGTCGACGAAACTCCTCCACCAAGCGCTCCTGGTCGGTGATCATGAGAGATAGCTCTGCCGAATGCTGCCTCCGGCTCAAGGCGTCCGCCACAACGTTCGCCTTGCCCGTATGGTACTGGATGGAGATGTCATAGTCCTTCAAAAGCTCAAGCCACCGTCTCTGTCTGAGGTTCAGCTTCTTCTGGGTGAAGAGGTACTTCAGACTCTGATGATCCGTGAACATCTCACAATGCGCTCCGTACAGATAGTGCCTCCAAAGCTTCAGAGCGAAGACCACTGCTGCAAGCTCGAGATCATGCGTCGGATAATTCTTCTCGTAGTCCTTCAGCTGGCGCGACGCATACGCGATGACCCTCTCCTGCTGCATGAGCACGCACCCCAATCCAATGCGAGACGCATCGCAATAGACCACAAAATCCTCACCAGAATGCGGCAATGCTAGGACAAGAGCACGAGTCAGTCTGTCCTTCAGCTCCTGGAAGCTCATCTGACAGGCTGGAGTCCACAGAAACTTCTCTCCCTTCCTCGTCAGCTTGCTCAAAGGGGTGGCAATTTTCGAGAAATCCTCGACAAATCGCCGATAATAGCCAGCCAAACCGAGGAAGCTCCGGACCTCAGTCACAGAAGTCGGGACAGGCCAGTCCACCACAGAGTCCACCTTCTTTGGGTCCACCGCAATCCCAGACTGCGTCACGATGTGACCCAAGAAGGAAACTTCCCGAAGCCAGAACTCACACTTCTTGAGCTTGGCATAAAGCCGATGCTCTCGAAGCGTAAGGAGGACTCGCCGAAGATGCTCCTCATGCTCCAAATCGCTCCTAGAATAGATCAATATGTCGTCAATGAAGACCACGACAAACTGATCCAAGAACTGCCGGAACACCCTGTTCATCAAATCCATAAAAGCTGCCGGGGCGTTCGTCAGACCGAACGGCATCACCGTGAACTCGTAATGCCCATAACGAGTCCGAAAAGCGGTCTTCGCAACGTCCTCGGCCCTGATCTTCAGCTGATGATATCCGGACTGCAGGTCGATCTTCGAGAATACCGCGGCTCCCTGAAGCTGGT
Organism: Puya raimondii; assembly: GCA_016920855.1. Lineage (NCBI taxonomy): Eukaryota > Viridiplantae > Streptophyta > Magnoliopsida > Poales > Bromeliaceae > Puya > Puya raimondii. The sequence goes on along the minus strand of JABWPP010000048.1, from coordinate 17,434,586 downwards.
CAAACAGATCGTCAATTCGCGGCAGAGGGTACTTGTTCTTCACCGTCACCTTGTTGAGCTCTCGATAGTCAATGCACAAGCGCATACTACCGTCCTTCTTTCTGACGAAGAGGACTGGAGCTCCCCAAGGAGAAACACTCGGACGGATGAAGCCCAAGTCCAGAAGATCCTCAAGCTGAGCCTTCAGCTCCTTCAACTCAGCAAATGCCATGTGGTAGGGGGCCCTCGAAATCGGGGTAGAGCCCGGAACCAGATCAATAAAGAAGTCAATCTCACGGTCGGGGGGCATCCCGGGTAGCTCGGCAGGAAAGACATCAGGAAAGTCTCGAGTCACCGGAATATCCTCCAGAACCGGTACAGCTCGATGAATGTCGTCTACCGAAGCCAGGTAAGCCGCACATCCACCGATCAACAAACTCCTAGCACGAGCGGACGAGATAGTCAAGGCGAAGAAAGAACTCTTACAGGCACGATAGATGAATTCCTTCTCGCCCGGCTCCGCAAATGTCACCGTCCTCTGCTCACAGTCGATGGTGGCGTGGTGCCTGGTGAGCCAGTCCATCCCAAGCACCACATCGAACTCTGACAGCGACAACACGACCAAGTTAGCCAAGAACACCTGGTCGCCAAGCAACATAGGGCAAGCCCTAATCCACCTATCAGCTCCAAGGCCCTTGCCAGGAGTCTGGATCCGAAGAGGTACAGGGAGTGGACTCGACTCCAGATCATGCTCACGAGCGAAGGAACGGGAAATAAAGGAATGCGATGCACCTGTGTCAAACAGCGTTCTAGCACGAGAGCCAAAAATGGAGGTAATACCTGCAACCACGATGTCTCCACCGGTGTCTCCCTCAGGGTGGGACATGTTGAAGACACGTCCACCCGAAGCCTGGGGTGTCCCCTCCTGCTGGCGAGAAGAGGAGGGACGCCCAGACGAAGCAGCAGCTGCTGGTGGCGGGTTCCTCCGGTTCTGCCTCGAAGTGGCCGGAGAAGAAGCAGAACTCAGAGCCGGACCTGTCGTGCACTGCCGAGACAAGTGTCCTCTCTGGCCGCACCGGTAGCAGTGGTCACGGCGCTGGGGGCAGGTGTTCGGCCGATGACCCTGCCCACAGATGACACACGCCTGGGGCTCCTGCCACTGGCTCCCAGATGGAGCACTCCTGGCAGACTGGCTCCTCGAGTGCCTCGGTGGCTTCTTCCTGGAGAAAGAACCACCGCTAGAACTGGGGTGGGAACGCTTCCGGTCAGCGTTCCTCTCGGGCTGATCTCGCTCAGCGCGCGCCTCCTCCGTCTCGTACTGCACCATCCGGGCGCGCTCGTAATACTCGTCAAAAGTCATTACCCCATGGGAGGCGATCAAGAGGCGGATGCTCGGTCTCAGGCCTCTCGCGAACAGGCGCGCCTTGTGGTACGCGTCTCGGGCGGTGAAAGGGATCAGGCTGATAATGCGGGAGAAGTCCCGCTCGTACTCCTCCACAGTACGACTCCCCTGCCGGAGACGCTCCAGCTCGCGCTCCAAACTCTGCTTAGTGCTCTCCCGAAAGTAGTGACTGAAGATGACCTCTCTGAACTCGCTCCACGAAGGGTAGGCGGCAAGATAGCGGGTCGTCAGAAGGTGCAACCACCAGTCGTAGGCCTCGTCGTCCAGACAATGGGTGGCCAACGGGACCTTATCCTGCTCGTCGATGCAGAGGTCGCAGAAGAGCTTCTCCATCTGTAGCAGCCATCGCTCTACGGATCGCCCTCCGTCCTTCTTGCCCGCGAACAGGGGCGGATCAAATCTCCGGAACTCCGCCAAACGTGCCCGGATGTGGGCACCACCCCCAACCGCGGGGTCGGCGAACCCACTCGGCACAGCCGACGTAGTCGTTGCCGTCGTCGCTGTCGTGGTCACACACGGTGCGGGTGCCACCGGAGGGTCTGCAGTCATCGGGGCACTCGGCGGAGGAGGAGAAGGGGCTGGAGCGGCAGTCGCCGTAGCCTGCTGCTGCATGAACTGCTGAAACATGCCGGAGAGGGCCGTCAGCTGACCCCTCACCTCGGCCATGTCAGCCTCAAGCTGTAGGGTACGGTCAGGACCGGGCTGCGCGCCTCCTGCCGGCTCCTCACTCGAACCAGCCGCAGTAGCCCGCGTCTGAACACCAGCAGACGGCTCCGCAGGTGCACGCCCACCACCACGACCAGGACGGGGAGGTCTACCACGACCACGAGCCATCTGCAACACAGAAACCGCGTAAGAGGAAAGAGGGTCAGCAACACCCAACAAACGACCTGCCAAAAACAAACCCCTCGAACTCTCGCGCCTACAAATCTTAGGTCTTCCTAAGGGTCAGCCTAACCAATGGTTCAGTTACAAGTTTATGAATGAATAAGTGTTTGTATCCTTTACGCTCTGATACCATCTCAATCTGTCACGCCCCGGGCTAGTTTTAGAAGCGGAAATACGTGCCAATTTTTTTTTGAAAGCCTAGCCCGTGCCACGTACAGACCCGCCAAAAATACAGAGACCACTGTACACACGGACAGAGCCTCCCCTGTATTTGCACGGCGTACACAACAACAACGACAGGATCACAATCACTACTCATTCATCACACCCAACAAGAACAACAACAAACATGATTCATACAGCTAACCGTCCTTAAACCAGTATGAATCTAAGCAAGTCCTTAAGCGAAGGATGATGCGATGCACAAACAACAATCATTCTAGAAATCTGCTCCTTACCCAGAAGCTTTCTTTGAAACCCTAGATCCAATCATTTAAACCCTTTGAAAACCGTTCCCCACACGAGAACCTTTCTTTTGAAAACGCTACCACGAGGGGTAGAAAACCAAAGTATGCGATAAATGAAAGATCTAGAAGAATACTCAACCAAGAGTCTAAGCATGCAATCAACTCATAGGAACTAAACCAAAACCACAGAAGATAAGCATGCAATACAAACATCCAAAATGTAACTGAACCTCATCCACAACTAACCAACTGTCAAGGGATAGGATAATAACCAAAAATCTGGGGGAGAAGCCTCACAGGTCAGAACCTCTAGCACACTATCTATGCGTGCCTCGCTGCGTCCCGACTCCCACCACCCTGCTCACCTGAAAACAACAACGAGGGCGGGGGGTGAGAATATGTAAACATGTCTCCCCTCCCAGTGGGTACCGCAAGCCGACGAAGGCGAGGTGTACACACCGGCACGAGGGTCAACAGATAGGTAGATAAGGTAAACAGTAGCACAAGTAAATATGAGGCCAACATATAACTGAACAACTATGCTACTGTAATCAACTAGTGTATGCATCAATGGAGATAACCACAAGGTAAACCCAATCCATAGCCACCAGGACGTATCCCTGGCACTGTCACCTGCTCAACACTCGGCACATAAACCTTCTGGACGCACTGGGTCAAGGCTCACGGGTCGGAACAAACTCAACGACCCTTTTCCGGAAAAGAACACCCCTAGGCGGTGGATCAGACCGCTGGTGTACGTGAAGTGCTAGAAGAGCTGTGACGATTGATGCTAATGCTCAATCCACAGAACGGCAACGAGCCGTGAAGCAACTGGTAAACTACCACGAGGATCGCACGGAACAACAGGCGATCACTGCCGACCAACTGGGTCGTCTCAATAATCATGCAAACCACAACTACTCTACTATCCAAGCACGCATAAGTAGAGTCAACGGGAGTCAAGTGAACTAATAACTGAAATGCAAGAGAAGGGATAGAAAGATATCACCGTACTCCACTGAACCGACTCCGGATCGAAGTACCCACCTGTAGAAACGGTCAAGCCTAACTCCGACGGCTCTCGGGAAACACGACAGGTTCTACGAAAGACTCACACGGTCAAGGTCCACCAAGTCGACGCTAAACACCAAGCTCACAAAATCCCGAATCGACGGATCGCCCGGAAAATCCACCGGGACGATCTCGAAACCACACAAAGCCCCAGAGGGGTACCTACAGCCAATCAAGTCCTCCACTGTCCCCTAAACACACACAACAAGGTGGCGGAACAGTGAGCACAAGCTCGGGGTGCCACGAACACAAACGCACCCGAAACGGCTTCCCGGGTTCCCGAAGAGTGCCGATTTGACACCGGAACCCATCGTCACTCATCCACTGTCCTCGGAACTTCGGGACAGTGATGAGGAACAGCCAAAAAGGCTAAAAGATGAAGCCAAGTCACTTTCGAAAACAGCAAGTGAGTCGCGCGACCAAAAACACGCGTTTCGCCGATTATTTCATCGAATAACGTGTTCGGAAATGGATCCGAAACTCCACGAAGGGCGAAGGGGTTGGACAACCAATCCATAGGGCCCCAAAGACCATCCCCTTGCTGCCCACAGCGTCGCAACGCTGCCACAAACACAGAAATCCCAAAACAAGCCACAAATACATACATACAAGCACAAAACAAAGCCGTTCGAGCAATCCGTACATCCGCAGCTGCCCTAGCAGTCCAACCGAGGCTTGCGGCGGCTGCGGCGGCGCTCCGGCGGCACGGCGGCGGTCGGGGAGGCAGGGGGCGGCGCCGGAGGTCACGGAGGGCGATGCTCACCTTCCAAGGCTGCGGGAGGCGGCGGCGGCCTGGGCTCACAAGGCTCGGCCAGCTGCTGCCCAAGCAGTGGCCGCAGCAGCTTGGCGGCGATTCCCGGCGGCACGGCGACGGCGCCGGCGGTCGTGCCACCTCGGGGGAGCTCCGGTGTGGGTCCCCCCTCCTCCTGGGTGCACACCGTAGGGAAGGAGAGGAAGAAGAAGAAGAAGAAGGAGATGGCCGGGGGGCAGCGCCGGCCAGGGGTGGACGGCGGCGGCCGGAGGAGCTCGGGTAGGATGCTAAGGGGCAGGGGGAGAGGTGGCTCGCAGCTGGGGTGGCTGAGGAAGAAAGAGAGAGAGAGAGAGAGAGAGAGAGAGAGAGTGGTTCAACCACTACTCACAACCACTACTCACACACACATACGCCAACATAAACACTTAGCACAATTGTACAAAAGCCCCTCAAACCCCACAAATCACCCCTGGGTCCCCCACAGCAGGTACAAAAGCCCAGACACCCCTCCACATTCAAACTCATGCGAAACGGTGCAAAAAATGGGGTCCAGATCGCGAAACAATAAATGTACAATTCGACCCCTCAGCGAAGAACATGCGATAACTTTTAATCCGTCCGTCGCATGTCGACACAAATCGCGCCATTGCGCTCAGCACTGCCGAGACATCGAATCGACCATTTTGGATCATCAGGATCAGACTCCGGATTGCGCCGTTAAGCCGTACACTCTCCGCAACCAAAAATCCAAAAATCATAAATACATATAATACACTATATATACTATATATATGCACCTATACACACTAATATAAGTATACCTATACTCATACAGCTCAGATGCACAGTAACAGGGGTGAGAGACACAGAATTAAAATTCGCAGATCAAAGGAAATAATATATAAATCAGAATTCTCACAATTAGCTCGAAAACCCTAGAAAATAGTGGAGGAAAAAACCCTAGAAGAGAGGTCGAAGGAGATGAAGTGGGAAATGTTACGGATTTTAGATTGGCATATTTCGTGAAGTGAGTCGGAGTCTTGAAGGTTCAAAGAAGAAGAGACGAAGTTTGAAGACTCGAAGACTCAACGTTTGAATTCACGATGCTTGGTAAGTTTAAATAATCTTGATGATGATTTATAATTATTTACAAGTGTTTGGAAGGCTTTAGAATGGATTCAAAGTGTTTTAAATTGTAAAAAATAAGTTTTCCAACTACGAGGTCCGGACCCTGGAACATGAGGTCCGGAACCCGTAAGCAGGTTATGCTGGTTCGCAGACCCGGTCCGGACCCTGGAGGATGAGGTCCGGAACCCGTACGCCTCCCTAGCTGTCACGCAGGGAGGGTCCGGACCCTGAGGGCTGAGGTCCGGACCCCAGGCTGTTTCGCAGACCGGGTCCGGACAATGAAACGCCTGGAGAGTGTCAAGGTCCGGACCCCATACCCGCGGTCCGGACCCCGACCCGTTGCGAAGTTTTGGAAAGTTATTTTTCAATCCTACTTTGATTCTAATGTCTCCCAAACATGTAAATAAGATGGTATATTCCTTAAAATATCTTTGTAATCCTAATTTGGTTCCAAACCTTTCTAAAATCAGTTTTGCAATCCTAGTCGAAATCGGTTTGCTTTCAAACCTTTCTAAAAACTGTTTTTAATCCTAATCTAGTTCGGATTGCTTCTAACCTATAAATATGATGTGGGGGAGTCTCTAAAAGATGGTGAATCACAGATTATCTTTTAGAAATCCTAGAAGCTTGTAGGTGACCGTTTTCCTCATCTTCTACATCAAGCTTCTCTCAAATTGATTCATGGTGCTCTAATTCCGAATATTCTTTTAGAATCAATTTGAGGATTGCTTAGAGATTATTCCCACAGATTTTCAATGTTATTCTAAGCAATAAACCATCACCAACGTTACATCATAAACGTTATTTGTTCTTGCTCGTGGATTCGAGTGGCGTCGTGGATTCGACGTGTTAAAGGCGGTTCGTGGATTCGGATCGTGAAGGCTTCGTGGATTCGAGGCGTGGCGTCTGTGGATTCAGACGTGAGGCGTGGACGGCCGTGAGTGCGCGAGATCCGCTGAAGACGAAGGAGAGGTTAAGTCCGTGGAGTCGGTAATCACCTTGTAATCCTTTAATCTTAGTGGATTGTTTTTTTTCGCGTGTTGGTCCCGTGGGTTTTTCTCCAAAGTGGAGTTTCCCACGTAAATCTCAGTGTGCTGATTTTATTTTCCGCATTATTTTTATTGCATTGAGATTTGTGTTTTTAGTTGTTACACCTATTCACCCCCCTCTAGGTGATAGATATACTCTAGATAGATCCTAGGGCACCCCCTATCCTACAATTGGTATCAGAGCAGGATCTAGGCCTTATCTATCTTAATGGGTGAAGGAGGTAACATCTTTAGGCCACCATATTTTGATGGAACCAATTACGCCTATTGGAAAGTCCGGATGAGAGCCTTCCTCATCGCAATTGATGAGCGTGTATGGCAAACCATAGAAGTCGGGTGGAAACATCCAACCGAAGTGGTTGAAGACGCGACTACACTTAAGCCACGAAATAAGTGGTCGAAGGATGAAATTGATTTATCGTCTTTTAATGGTAAGGGTATTAATGCGTTATTTAATGCCTTATCACAAACCGAGTTTACACGTGTTTCGGCGTGTGAAACGGCTAAAGAGATTTGGGATACTCTACAAATTACACATGAGGGTACTAGTCTAGTTAAAATACAAAAGCTTCAAATGCTTACGAGTCAATTTGATTCTATACGCATGGAGGAGCATGAATCATTTATTGATTATTTTACTAGACTCCAAGATGTCATTAATACATGTGCTAACTTGGGAGAGAAAATCCCGGAATCTAAAGTCGTTAGAAAAATCCTTCGAACACTTCCGGAGCGCTTTAGGGCTAAAGTCGCGGCTATTGAAACGATCAATCATCCGGATGATATGAAAGTTGATGAATTAGTAGGTGCGTTACAAACTTATGAAATGACTTTTCCTACTAATCAATCTTCTTCCAAGTCTTTCTCTAAAAGTACAGGTGTTGCACTTAATTCAACAAAGGAGGAAGACGAGGATACCGAATCCGACAAAGATATTTCGCTCGCCGACTTTGAACATCAATTGGAGCGTCTCACGAAGAAATTTCGTCGGAATTTCCGGAAGAATAAGTCAAATCGATCTACATCCAAGCCTTCTTCTAACGGATCTTCACATTCTAAATCTTCTAAAGAGAAGAAGCTTGCAAAGTTCCCTAAAGATAAGGATGAGATTGAAGGGGAAATCCGGTGTTACAAATGCCGAGGCTACGGTCACATCTCCACGGATTGTCCCACTAAAAAGTCTTATAAAAAGAAGGCTTTACAAGCTAGAACTTGGGACGATTCAACTTCTAATGAATTGAGTTCTAGTGAAGAAGAAACCAATGATGCTATTGCCCTATCTTCACACGTTTCTTCTTCTCCTTCTACTTTTTGTTTATCATCAATTATTGCTAATCCTTTTGCTTCTTCCTCTGTGCATAGTACAGCGAGTGATGATGGCACGAGTGAGGAGGAGTCCGATGATGAAGACTTAGCCGAAGCGTATAATCAACTACTTATTGAATCGAAGAAGATGGCTAAGCACAACAAGAAGTTAAGGAAGCAACTTTTAGAGCTTGAAAGTGAAAACAATAACTTGAAGGAGTCATCTAAAGCTCTTGCGGAGGAAAAGAAAAACATATTGAAGAACAACAAAATCCTCCAAGAAAAGCTCAACCAATCGGAGATAATGATCAAATCGCATCAAGAAAAGGTTGGCTTTCTAGAACTACAATACAAGGAAATTCATGTTTCTAATCAAGTTTTGACTAAACAAGTCCATGAACTCAAGTCCGACATACTAAAATTCTCCTCCGGATCGAAAAAGCTCGATAGTATGCTCGGATTGGGTCAAACAAGTAAACTTGGACTTGGATATGAGCGAAAACATGTTGAGAAGGTTAACAATTCAGCACATATAGTCTCAACAAAATTGAAGGATAAAGTATGTCATAGATGCGGAAAGAAAGGACATATCAAGAAGACATGCCATAAAAAGAAAACTCAAGTGGCATCTTCTAAGCATCTATCGGCATTTTCCAACACTCGACATCCTTCTCGGTTTCAAAAGCAACATCCAAAAGGTCGAGTACCCGAGGTCAACCGAAAGTCAAAGCCACAACAATTAAATACTCCGAAGCGGAATGCGATGGTGAGACCAAAGGTTGATCAAAAGTCACAACAATCGGTGCCTAACGTCAACAAACCAAGACAACCAACAATCCGACAAGTTTGGGTTCGGAAAGGTGATATCTTTCCTTGTCTTAAACCTTAATTTGTTTTTGACTTAGTGTAGTGCTTTGATCGGTTTTTATTGCATATCTTTTGTTCATTGCATTACACGTTTTGGTGCTTTCATTGTTACGATTTTTTTTGATTCTTTGAATGATTAGAACATTAAATAGTGCATTGAATATCAATAGGTTCACTTTCATTCACTCTTAATTAATCTCATATTAATTATCGGTTTTACTTTATTTTCATTATATTTGAAGATAATTTATTATGAGAATTCTTAACTTATATTCATCAAATTTAGGCAATCATGTGTAATCTCTAGGAGCTTAACCTATCTCGGTTGTGTGTGTTGAATTTGATGAATAGTCATTCTCTTATGGACTAAAATTTGTCACATATTCTTTCAACTAAGAGATTGCATAAGCGAGGGGGAGTTATTATTATATAAAATGAAATGCTCGTATGCTTTGAAAGATGTGGAAAGAGTTACATCCTTAAAGGAGTGTGAAAACTACCACCACATGGAGGAAAGAGCTACCACCCCGGTCGTCCGGTTAGTGTGTGCAGCTACCACATGAGAATTGAATTGCATATCCAAAAAAAATATATAAGTGCAAAAGCATGCAAAAGGAAAATGTCACAAAATTTTATTTTTTCGGTGTTATAAGGTGGTCCACATACATGAAAGATGCTCAAAGAGCCACCCCCTGTGCGATATTTGTTTTATCTCAAATTTGAATTTTTATGCAACAAATTTTCTGTCTCTTTGATGAATCCCTTAAGTCATCTTCATAATCCGTTACATCTTGATAGCTTTTGAGCCTTTAGATTATTTTTGATGACTTGATTTTGAAGTTTATATGAATTAAGAAATCGTGTAATATTTTATCTACATTATGGTGATTGTGTAGTAAAATTCTTAATTCTTATGAAATTAATAGGGATTGAAAGAAGTCAATGTGAATTTATACTCCTCATGCACTAACATTGCTTGAAATTTTTTATAACAAGTGGTTTCAAAATTGAAAAGCTTTCAACTTGTATTTTGATTGATTTCTCTCGAACTTCTCTCTATTTTTGGTGTTTCTCTTTTGGCAATTTTTGACAAAAAGGGGGAGAGAGGTAATGATAACTTAGACGCATAAACATAGGGGGAGAGATTGCATGAACAAAGGGGGAGCGATTTTGATACTTTTTCTACTAACTGTGTTCGTGGAGAATGAAAATATTTTGCAGGTCTCTCAAGACTTCAAGACTCCATGTTTGTCTAAGTCATAGAGTTTGTTTTAGGAGTTACTAAATTGTAATTTTATTTTTCATTTGGATCTTTCACGCGAGAAGTTCATTGTTTTGGTGATGGCAATGAATTTCATTTTTAGAGAGATGAGCATCGTGAGTGTTTTATGTATTTTTGTGTTTTGTCACGAAATTGCCAAAGGGGGAGATTGTTACGGATTTTAGATTGGCATATTTCGTGAAGTGAGTCGGAGTCTTGAAGGTTCAAAGAAGAAGAGACGAAGTTTGAAGACTCGAAGACTCAACGTTTGAATTCACGATGCTTGGTAAGTTTAAATAATCTTGATGATGATTTATAATTATTTACAAGTGTTTGGAAGACTTTAGAATGGATTCAAAGTGTTTTAAATTGTAAAAAATAAGTTTTCCAACTACGAGGTCCGGACCCTGGAACATGAGGTCCGGAACCCGTAAGCAGGTTATGCTGGTTCGCAGACCCGGTCCGGACCCTGGAGGATGAGGTCCGGAACCCGTACGCCTCCCTAGCTGTCACGCAGGGAGGGTCCGGACCCTTAGGGCTGAGGTACGGACCCCAGGCTGTTTCGCAGACCGGGTCCGGACCCTGATGGCTGAGGTCCGGACAATGAAACGCCTGGAGAGTGTCAAGGTCCGGACCCCATACCCGCGGTCCGGACCCCGACCCGTTGCGAAGTTTTGGAAAGTTATTTTTCAATCCTACTTTGATTCTAATGTCTCCCAAACATGTAAATAAGATGGTATATTCCTTAAAATATCTTTGCAATCCTAATTTGGTTCCAAACCTTTCTAAAATCAGTTTTGCAATCCTAGTCGAAATCGGTTTGCTTTCAAACCTTTCTAAAAACTGTTTTTAATCCTAATCTAGTTCGGATTGCTTCTAACCTATAAATATGATGTGGGGGAGTCTCTAAAAGATGGTGAATCACAGATTATCTTTTAGAAACCCTAGAAGCTTGTAGGTGACCGTTTTCCTCATCTTCTACATCAAGCTTCTCTCAAATTGATTCATGGTGCTCTAATTCCGAATATTCTTTTAGAATCAATTTGAGGATTGCTTAGAGATTATTCCCACAGATTTTCAATGTTATTCTAAGCAATAAACCATCACCAACGTTACATCATAAACGTTATTTGTTCTTGCTCGTGGATTCGAGTGGCGTCGTGGATTCGACGTGTTAAAGGCGGTTCGTGGATTCGGATCGTGAAGGCTTCGTGGATTCGAGGCGTGGCGTCTGTGGATTCAGACGTGAGGCGTGGACGGCCGTGAGTGCGCGAGATCCGCTGAAGACGAAGGAGAGGTTAAGTCCGTGGAGTCGGTAATCACCTTGTAATCCTTTAATCTTAGTGGATTGTTTTTTCGCGTGTTGGTCCCGTGGGTTTTTCTCCAAAGTGGAGTTTCCCACGTAAATCTCAGTGTGCTGATTTTATTTTCCGCATTATTTTTATTGCATTGAGATTTGTGTTTTTAGTTGTTACACCTATTCACCCCCCTCTAGGTGATAGATATACTCTAGATAGATCCTAGGGCACCCCCTATCCTACAGGAAAGATGGTGTTGGGTTGTGGGTCTGCGTAGGAGAGGGGGAGAGGAAGAGATAGAGAGAGAGAAAGAGAGAGATGGATAACTTGGGCCTTGAGAGAGAGAAAGAGAAGGAGATGGGTAATTAGTTATGGGCTAGGCCCAGATAGAGAGGAGAGAAATATATAGTTTGGGCTATGATCTTGGGCCGGCCCAATTCAAAAAGCTGCTAAATAAATGCCGCCTTTTAACTTATTTCCTGTAGTGGAACCTTTCCAATCACTATCAGAAAACCAAATAGAGAAAAAAAAATGTTAGAGTTAGTGAACAATAAGCCATGGGCACTAGTCCCCTTCGAATATCGCAAGATCTGCTTTACTGCACCGATATTGATTTTACTCAAATTTTGCATAAACCGAGAAAGTAAGCTTGTCTTGAACAAAATATCCGGTCCCATGTGTCTCACACACAATAAATTCCCAATAAGACTTGAGTAATTATTGGCATCAATTTTTTCAGCACCATCATTAACTGAGAACTTCAAATTCATTCCCATTGGGTTTGCTAGTGAATTACAATCCTTCAAACTAAATCTGTCAAGTAAATCACATATTACTTTTTTTGCAAAATAAAAATTTCTTTTTTCGGTTTTATAATTTTAAGACCCAAAAATAGTTCATTAATTAAGATCCGTCATTTCAAACTCTCGTACTATATGAGACTTAAATTCATCAATCACTTTTTGCGGGTTTCTAACATATATTAAATCGTCAATATAAAGAGAAACAATCAAAACTTTCGTAACTTAGGTTTTTACATAAAGTGTAGGCTTACATCACTTCAGCTAAAACTATTTTGAAGAAAAAGGGCATCGATCCGGTATACCAAGCCCACGGGGCCTGTTTGAGCCTATAAAATGCTTTCTTGAGCCTATACACTTTGTTTTTCATATCTTTGATTTCATAGCCCTGAGATTGCCTAACATAAATTTCATCATGCAAAAAACTATCTGAAAATGTAGATTTGACATCCAATTAAAAAACTTTCCATTTATATAGAATCGCAAGAGCCAAAACTGTTTGTATAGTATCAAAACGAGCAATGCTAGCGAAGGTTTCAGAGAAATTGATACATTTTCATTGTAAGTATCCTTTGGCAACAATTCTATAGCCTTCAATTTTTGAATGGATCTATCGGGCTTGAACTTTTTTTGTAAATCCACTTTAGGTCGATTCCTTCTTTATTCGCAGGTAGATCTATAACCTCTCAGGTTTGATGCCGCTCAAGTGCCGACATCTCCTCATGTAGCACACTAAACTTTAGCGAATTGCGGAGTTCTAGTGAGAGAATAGTGCTTTATACTATTCTGAAGGTCTTGACTGAGTTTGGAGAGCTTGGGAGTATTTTCGAGGCTTATTAAGCGCGAAAACGGACTCCGAAAATCGAATCTGTCAAAGCTGCAAATTTTGTATTGAGTATCGGTACTGAAATCTGGGTACCGGTACGCAATACAAAATGGAGTGGAACCAGCTCTCGGGTTTTGAGGAACTCAGCTGAGGTATCAGTACTGATTTAAGTAGTACCGGTACTGATTTTTAGGTACCGAAACGCAGTAGAGAAATCAAAAATCTAACGTTCGAATTTTACGAAATTGGATCTGAGGTACTGGAACTGCCTGAGTACCGGTACGCCAATCCGTGTACCGGCACGCAGTACTGCAGAATCTGTTTCGTGCAGTTTTGCAAATTCTGAGTTTTGGAGGGGCTTTTGGAGATATTGTTACAACTAGTATAACATACCCCACACTCCCTCATTCTCTTTTGTTGGTTGAGGTTAGGGAGGGAGAAGAGGTGGGTTTTCTTCTCTTTTCCTCTTAGATTTCTTTTCCAATGCCCTCTAATCTTGGGGTTTGATCTCTTTTTCTTTCTCTCCTCTAGATGCATGCATTTAGGCCTTGGAGGGGAGCTCGGGATTGAAGGAAAGAGCTTGTTTGAGGATCAAACTTCAAACCTAACACCTCATATATAGCTTGGTTTGGAGCTTGATTTAAGGTTAGTAGCCTTCTTGCATCTTCTAATTGTGAGATTTGCGAGAAATTTTGGTGGAAAACCTAGTTTCATAAAAAGTAGGGTTTATTTTGGGGCTGTTTATTTGAAAGCTTTTGGGATGGAATTGATGAGCGTAGAACACTTTTGTAGGTTGGTTTTGAAGCTCCATTGTGTTGATTTGGATTTTGCACAAGTTTTTCTTGGATTAAGGTAATTTTTACATATTTTCTACTTGATTTTTGGTGAATTTCGTGGTAAGCTTTTTAGAAACTTATAACCCCTTAGAAATTTTTCTTAGGGCCTAAGTAGTTTAGAGGCCAACTTTGTCGGAGGAACGAACGAGGTTTTGGAAGTTATCCAGTGGGTTTGACCTCACCGAAATGGGTGAACTCCCCCTATGTCTCCTATCTTGTTATAGGATTCAATAGATGCATATTCTTGCTATTCATGACATTGTAGAATTTTTGAACACATGACATATTCATGTTATATATGAAATTTTGCATACTCTATGTAGTAGAGGATTATGAGGATAACATGTATATCATTACACATGCAATTGTATTGTGATATTAAGTTTCTCCTATGCGAATAAAGACATCCATGTTGGAGATGAGTAGTAACATTAATTATATGGAACACTATATGATTAGTGGGACTATTGGACTTGATCTAGCATGGCAATAATTTATGCTTGCTATAGATAAAGGAAAACGTGACACATTGCATGTTAATGACAAGATGCAGAGCTAATTAAATATGTTGCACTTAATTTAGATGAACAACTAAGGTTGACATTAGGATATCGTACTCGACCTCTAGGTCGTTAGATGAGATTCCATATTTTAGAAATGATGAAAGAGTTTCCTACACATTTGATTGTATAAATAGCAAATGCATATAATCACTTAGTTTAATGAGAAGTAATTGCTTGCATGATGACTTTCATACTTCAAGTAGTGGAGGCTAATGTAGCAAGGCATATGCATGACATGAACTATGATCTTGAGGACATCCTCGCAATTCATTGAATATGGCATTAGTAAGTTGTTCTCTTCATACTATAGTGGAAATAGTATGCTCATGTAACCCTTTATGGTTATGCATAAGTAAAGAGCCATCTTTGTTGGGACAAATGAGATGTAAACCTTTGCCTACTCGAAACATGTTGTATATAGTAGGAATACACTCCCAAATTGATTGAGGAGAGTTGCATGACATATATATTATAGTGCCCGACCTTCGAGTCGATGATGGTGATTCCATGTCTTAGACATGATGATTGGGACCTATTGCCCTTGGACATGACGCATATGATTTATGTTTGCTCGCCCTTTGTGCTCATTCGCACAAGCTTGTGAGGGGTCGCTCCCTACAAGCCAGCACTCCGGAGTTTAGCCTTTGAGACAACATGCTTGCCCGTGCGGGATTGGGCGCCGAAGTGGGATGCCGTGGGTAAGGCTCATTCCTAGCGGAGGAATGTTGACTACCACGAGGCCATTAGGCACGGCACAAGCTGGGACGTTACCATATGTAAGTCCCCTCGTTAATTGGGTAAAAGTTTAGTAAACCTGACATTGTACATCACAATTGGTTGATGCATACATAGGAGTTGAGCATTCATGTTGGTTATTATTTATACTTGCGAGTAAATCAAGTGACATTGTACATCACATTTAGATGATACATATATAGTAGTTGGACATTCATGTCGGTCCTTATGTATACTTGCATACTTAATAGTAGTAAGTCTATACACATATTAAACAGTATAGTAGTGTAGTAGCAAGGTAATAATGAAAAAGTTCCTTTCAACTAATACTCTTTGTATGAACATGAACATATGTGTGAACTTGTACATATAACAGTGGTGGAGCCACATTCATGTTAGTAGACATTGTTACATAGAGGCATGATAGTAGCAGAATCATTTTACTTCAATTATTGCTTTAAGCTTCATATTTTAGTTATATACTATTGTTGCCTCAGTTGACCTAGTGGTGTATTTCGCCACTCTCGGCGGCTTACCCGCTGGAAACTATTATTTAATAGTTCTCACCCCCATTGGTTGTTTGTTTTTGTTTCAGAGCCTTCCACAGCGGGAGAGGCTAGGGATCGTGGCAAGGGATTAGCGGCTAGCTAGAACCTCTTCGGTATTGCTATAGATGGACCCGTGACGCCTTTCGTTTTGTATTAGTGTAAAAGGTGTATAGTTGTATCTTGTTTAGTGACTTTCTAGTATTCATGAGATGTAACTTTTGTGTAAACTTATTGTATATCTTGTGAATGTATAATGATTTTAGGCTTGATTTTGTAGTAGAATTATGTACTTGCTTTGATTACCGTGTTTAGGATATTTTTCCTATTACTTTCTTTGGTTGTTTGTTGTAGACGCCTAGTGTGCACCGGGGGTGCTTAGTGTACACGGCGGGTCTGTGCACGCGTCGGGTAGGCTTCCGCTGGGGTCCGGGCGTGACACCTCATCCATTCCTTTGCACTAATTTGGTGATTATACTGTATCTTCAAAGATCTAGGACTCAAGTGTAGAACCAAATCGCCACACTTCTATTCTTTCATAAAATTTCCTGCAGCGACCTCATCCTTGATGGAGGCACCCCGGGAGATGAACTTGTTGAAGAACTTGGTGAAGTGTGAGAGGGACAAAATTTGCACTTCTGTCTCATTTCTCGTGGGCGATCCTTCATCAATCATTCTAATAAGTCGATCCTGCACAACTTCATCCTATTAGCAACTATTTTATTCATCGAATATTACATCATCACTAATTATCGAAGAACATGAAACATAATTATAAAATCTGTATGCCTTACTTCTAGCACTGTACCCCACGAAAATGTATTTTTGTGAATTATCATCCAATTTCTATTGTTTTTCAGATGGTATGCGTACATAAGCAATAGAACCAAAAATTTTAAAATGTTTTAACTTCAGCTTTCGCTTTGTCCATACTTCATGTGGAGTAATATTCTCCATAACCGATGTAGGACTCTAATTTAAAATATAGGTTGTTGTAAAAACTACTGCCACCTAAAATTTATTTGGGAGTTGTTTACCCTTTAACATGCTCTTGGCCATCTCCACCAGACTTCTGTTTTCCTTTCCGCTACTCCCTTTTGTTGAGTATTGTAACTTGTCGTTAGCTACCTGTGAATTCTAGTTTCTTCACAAAAAGCTTGAAATTCACTAGAAATAAAAACCTCTATCCATCTGGAGAGTTTTTATTTTATAACTCAATTCCTTTTCCACCATAATTTTAGTTTTTTTGTAAGATAAGAAATCATCGATTTTTTTCTTTATACAGTCAACCCAAGCCATACGACTATCGTCATCAACAAACACCACAAAATCGATATTGCTTTTTAATAAGAGGGTTTGTGTATGGCCGCACACATCTGCATGCACTAAAGCTAACGGCCTCTTTACCTTGCACAATCTTTTATTTGGAAAAGAATCTGCATGCAATCTCTCATGTTCAATTAGTGGCAAAACGTCAACCATATCCTTTTTATGTAGAAGCTTCAATCTGTAAAACTCAATTTGTACTATAACCAATTTTCATTAATGGATGGCTTCATAACATGCCTTTGAAAATCAATATGCATAGAAAAGAATCATATTGTTTGCCATAAGAACTTCACAAGTAATTTCATTTTCTTGTCATCTTCATAAAAAAGGCATTTAGAATTTTCAAACACTAAAGAATATCCAAAGGTAAGAAATTTTCAACACTAAATAAATTTGCATCTAATCTAGGAATATTAAAAACATCTGATATTTTAGTAATTCCAAAAAATTTACTTCACTACTCCTTTTCCTTGTCCTTCATGAACTCGACCATCTCCCTTGTTGATTGGCTTTTGAATCGATCTGTCCATCTCAATGAATAGATCTTCTTTTCCTGCCATGTTCGCAAGAACCACTATCCAAATACTAAATATCACATTAACCACTATCAAAGTACCAAATATTTTTTGGAAAGTTGTTTGTGGTATAATAGTCAAAAAGAACATCAGATTCTGCATACTTACCATCAATCGACACATATTGCAGGAAATATTTAAACTACAAAATCTTTCGGTGTGGCCATATTTCTTACAATAATACATTGGATATTCTTTTAAGTGTTATGTACGTAGGATCCATATGATCTTTCATCACTTCGTTGATTTGTCATCCCCGATCTACCTCCATCTCTATTTTCGCGACATGGCAATGATCATGTCGTGTACCATGACCTCGGTATGATGATGCTTATTGGCTACAATCTATATCACTTTTTTCTGTACCTTGAAAGCACTGTCAATAACACTACAACAAAACAAACATTTAATGGTAACTTAATAGCGGCAATTATTGAATGAATGTTATTATTTATTATTAACTTATGTTTTAGCAGAAATTTTTTAAAAGTATATTTTTTACGGACTAATAATTCTATTTTAAATTTATTTGAGGCCCAATTCAACCTTAACCCTAACCCGAACCCAACCCAATTGATCCCACACCACTGTGCCCTCCCTTGCGTCGACCTCACACGAACACCCCACCTTCAACCCCTTCCCACCACACCACCACCAGAACCCCACACCCCCCCCTCCACCACCCCCCCACCCCGCCTCGAGCTAGAGCTCTCCCCCTCTTCTTCACCTCTAAACGTCCCCTTCTCTATCTTTCTCTGCATCATCTCCAAGCTCCGATCCCATTCCCAAATCGCCTTCGCTTTTGCCCACGACCTCCTCGGCCCCGTGTGCACCTGTGCAATGTCGCATTCGGCCACTGCGAGCACCATCGCATCGCCAGCATCGTCCATTTCGCGCCGCTGACTACGTCTACGATCTCCAATTATTTTGCAGGTAAATGTAGAAATTGCTCATTTAGTTACCTTTTCTTTAATTTTCTGGTGTTACTTTATCTCATGAATTTAGTATTGGAAATCGAAAATTGCATAAACTGAATGAAAATTTGTTGATTAATGTTGATTTTTGGTGGGTATGGTGCTAATTATTGATAATAATGATCAAAATATTCCTCATCTAGAACAAATTAACTTGGATTTTGCATATTTTTTCTTGATATGAACGAAATCAATCAGGTTGTATTGAGTTTAGATCATTAAGATTAGTAGGAGGTACTTTGCTTCAGGTTTTCAAATGATAAATTTAAGAGAAATAGCCCTAAGTTTCAATTTTTATTTCTATATATTTTTCAAACCCCAAATATAATATCTGAGCCTAGATGAATGGTTCGAAGATCTAGAAAAGCCTCTGATATTATGTAGTACACTGAATTTCAGTGCATCGTACTGAACTTCTACAAATTGTAGAGTTCTAGTGAGAGAATGGCATGAGAGGCTATATGTGAGGCTTTGGCCAAGTTCGGGACTGTGCGAAGTGTTTTCGGCGCAATTGAGGCGCGAAAATGGACTTCGAGAAGTTAAAAACTGCGAACTTGGGAAGTCTGCACTGGATTCCGGTATGTGAACTCCAATACCGGAATTGGAGCTTGGTATACCGGTATGTGAAATGGTATACCGGAATGCCGTGTTGAAACCGAGAAACCTAGCTCTCGGGTTTGCGGAATTCTTCGGGGTATACCGGTATGTGAAATGGTATACCGGTATACGTTGGTCGAAACAGTGAACCTAACTCTCGGGTTCTGCGGAATCCCTGAGGTATACCGGAATAAACACCCGTATACCGGTATGCAAATGGGCATACCGGTATACAATGCCCAGAGTGGGCTGAGTGTTGTGTTGTGTGTGGAGAGGGGCATTTTGGTCTTTTCACATACGTGGGGGTATTTGAGAGGCTGGGAACACTCCCCTTTCTCAGAGTTCTTCTTCCCCACTACTCCTCTCCCTCTCCTCTCACTTTCTCTCTCTAGAGATCTCTCCAAAAGCTTGGAGAAGTGGTGGATTGATCTTGGAAAAGGCTTCCAAAGGAGAAAAGAAGCTTCTTGGTGCAAGAAAAAGCTTGGGGATTTCGTGATTAAGGTTAGTACCTCACGTTTTGGGTTCAAACCTTGGATTTAATCCTTTGAAATGAGGTTTTTGGGAACCCTTGGCAACCTAAACCACAAATGGTGGGTGTTTGGCCATGAAATCTAGGGTTTGGCTTGCATGCATGCAAACCCTAGGTAGAATGAGGGCTTTTGCAATGTGAGGTTCTAAAAATATTTGGACCTTCGATAATTGCAATTGAGGCTTAGGAAATCATGTTGGAGCACTTGATTTCATATATTGAGTTGATTTTAGGGTTCGTAACGAGTAACGAACCGTTTTCTTGTAGAAGCTTGGGTTGAAGCAAGAACTCTAAGCTTGGACACTTAGGAGCTTGAAGAATACAAGGATTTGAAAGCTCTTGAGGTGGGTTTGTGTTTACCGAAGTGATTAGGTCACTTCCATGTCTAGGATAATTATCCATTTAAAAATAAAATGGTATGTGTTGAGAACCCTAGCATTTTGCATGTTGGCAAAGGTAAAATCATGATAGGTAGAACAATGAACTCCTATTGCATGATGGATATTTCAAGTACAATTCAATTATTTATACTTGTTGCATGGTTGCATGTGAGATTTAAACCTAGTGTTATCGAACATAGGTTGGAACGTGTGAGATTTAAACCTAGTGTCATTGAACATAGGTTGAACATGTGAGATTGAAACCTAGTGTCATTGAACATAGGTTGGACATGTGATTGGAACCTAGAGTCATGGAACCTAGGTTGGCAATGAGTAAGTAAGCCTAGTGTTATCAAACATAGGCGAGACTTAGTGACTTGAACATAAGATCATGAGATTTAGGTTGGCAAGTAATGTAAAGAATGGGATGTGCGACGATTTTGCTATCCCGGGTATGCGACGATTTCGCTACCATGCCACGAGTTGGCGGTGCCGACATGGGATAGGCGACGATTTCGCGATCCCGGGTATGCGACGATTTCGCTACCGCGCCACGTGTTGGCGGTGTCGAGGGGGATGTGCGACGATTTTGCTATCCCGAATATGCGACGATTTCGCTACTCGCACTAGGAGGTGACAAGCTCACTCCTTGAATGTTGGAACAAATATGGTGAGACGGCGATTCCGAAACCATAAGTAAACGACAAGTAAAAGCACTTGGTCATTGTGAGACATAGGATGAACCTAGGAGAGAATGATAGATTATATTTCATTTGGTTGCATCCTTTATGTTTATTTACTAAGCATGTAAATAATTGTTGCATAGTTATATATGATCTAACTTATGCATGTGGTGTTTCTTTGGACCTGGTGGGTCGAGCTTCTCTCTTGGGTGGCCTTACCCACTGGGAACTATGTTTATAGTTCTCACCCCCCCCCATTTTCCAGGTCCTTCCGCGAGTGAGGCGGCAGAGCGAGGCAAGGGTTTGGCTCTTTAGATAGCGGCCCTTCCATTTTGGTGATGCATAGAGTTGTACCCCTATTTTGGACTATGATAGCTTAGGGGATTTCCATTCTTGTATGAATGCCCCCCCCCCCCCCCCCCCCCCCCCCCCCCCCCCCCCCCCCCCCCCCCCCCCCCCCCCCCCCCCCCCCCCCCCCCCCCCCCCCCCCCCCCCCCCCCCCCCCCCCCCCCCCCCCCCCCCCCCCCCCCCCCCCCCCCCCCCCCCCCCCCCCCCCCCCCCCCCCCCCCCCCCCCCCCCCCCCCCCCCCCCCCCCCCCCCCCCCCCCCCCCCCCCCCCCCCCCCCCCCCCCCCCCCCCCCCCCCCCCCCCCCCCCCCCCCCCCCCCCCCCCCCCCCCCCCCCCCCCCCCCCCCCCCCCCCCCCCCCCCCCCCCCCCCCCCCCCCCCCACCCCCCCCCCCCCCCCCCCCCCCCCCCCCCCCCCCCCCCCCCCCCCCCCCCCCCCCCCCCCCCCCCCCCCCCCCCCCCCCCCCCCCCCCCCCCCCCCCCCCCCCCCCCCCCCCCCCCCCCCCCCCCCCCCCCCCCCCCCCCCCCCCCCCCCCCCCCCCCCCCCCCCCCCCCCCCCCCCCCCCCCCCCCCCCCCCCCCCCCCCCCCCCCCCCCCCCCCCCCCCCCCCCCCCCCCCCCCCCCCCCCCCCCCCCCCCCCCCCCCCCCCCCCCCCCCCCCCCCCCCCCCCCCCCCCCCCCCCCCCCCCCCCCCCCCCCCCCCCCCCCCCCCCCCCCCCCCCCCCCCCCCCCCCCCCCCCCCCCCCCCCCCCCCCCCCCCCCCCCCCCCCCCCCCCCCCCCCCCCCCCCCCCCCCCCCCCCCCCCCCCCCCCCCCCCCCCCCCCCCCCCCCCCCCCCCCCCCCCCCCCCCCCCCCCCCCCCCCCCCCCCCCCCCCCCCCCCCCCCCCCCCCCCCCCCCCCCCCCCCCCCCCCCCCCCCCCCCCCCCCCCCCCCCCCCCCCCCCCCCCCCCCCCCCCCCCCCCCCCCCCCCCCCCCCCCCCCCCCCCCCCCCCCCCCCCCCCCCCCCCCCCCCCCCCCCCCCCCCCCCCCCCCCCCCCCCCCCCCCCCCCCCCCCCCCCCCCCCCCCCCCCCCCCCCCCCCCCCCCCCCCCCCCCCCCCCCCCCCCCCCCCCCCCCCCCCCCCCCCCCCCCCCCCCCCCCCCCCCCCCCCCCCCCCCCCCCCCCCCCCCCCCCCCCCCCCCCCCCCCCCCCCCCCCCCCCCCCCCCCCCCCCCCCCCCCCCCCCCCCCCCCCCCCCCCCCCCCCCCCCCCCCCCCCCCCCCCCCCCCCCCCCCCCCCCCCCCCCCCCCCCCCCCCCCCCCCCCCCCCCCCCCCCCCCCCCCCCCCCCCCCCCCCCCCCCCCCCCCCCCCCCCCCCCCCCCCCCCCCCCCCCCCCCCCCCCCCCCCCCCCCCCCCCCCCCCCCCCCCCCCCCCCCCCCCCCCCCCCCCCCCCCCCCCCCCCCCCCCCCCCCCCCCCCCCCCCCCCCCCCCCCCCCCCCCCCCCCCCCCCCCCCCCCCCCCCCCCCCCCCCCCCCCCCCCCCCCCCCCCCCCCCCCCCCCCCCCCCCCCCCCCCCCCCCCCCCCCCCCCCCCCCCCCCCCCCCCCCCCCCCCCCCCCCCCCCCCCCCCCCCCCCCCCCCCCCCCCCCCCCCCCCCCCCCCCCCCCCCCCCCCCCCCCCCCCCCCCCCCCCCCCCCCCCCCCCCCCCCCCCCCCCCCCCCCCCCCCCCCCCCCCCCCCCCCCCCCCCCCCCCCCCCCCCCCCCCCCCCCCCCCCCCCCCCCCCCCCCCCCCCCCCCCCCCCCCCCCCCCCCCCCCCCCCCCCCCCCCCCCCCCCCCCCCCCCCCCCCCCCCCCCCCCCCCCCCCCCCCCCCCCCCCCCCCCCCCCCCCCCCCCCCCCCCCCCCCCCCCCCCCCCCCCCCCCCCCCCCCCCCCCCCCCCCCCCCCCCCCCCCCCCCCCCCCCCCCCCCCCCCCCCCCCCCCCCCCCCCCCCCCCCCCCCCCCCCCCCCCCCCCCCCCCCCCCCCCCCCCCCCCCCCCCCCCCCCCCCCCCCCCCCCCCCCCCCCCCCCCCCCCCCCCCCCCCCCCCCCCCCCCCCCCCCCCCCCCCCCCCCCCCCCCCCCCCCCCCCCCCCCCCCCCCCCCCCCCCCCCCCCCCCCCCCCCCCCCCCCCCCCCCCCCCCCCCCCCCCCCCCCCCCCCCCCCCCCCCCCCCCCCCCCCCCCCCCCCCCCCCCCCCCCCCCCCCCCCCCCCCCCCCCCCCCCCCCCCCCCCCCCCCCCCCCCCCCCCCCCCCCCCCCCCCCCCCCCCCCCCCCCCCCCCCCCCCCCCCCCCCCCCCCCCCCCCCCCCCCCCCCCCCCCCCCCCCCCCCCCCCCCCCCCCCCCCCCCCCCCCCCCCCCCCCCCCCCCCCCCCCCCCCCCCCCCCCCCCCCCCCCCCCCCCCCCCCCCCCCCCCCCCCCCCCCCCCCCCCCCCCCCCCCCCCCCCCCCCCCCCCCCCCCCCCCCCCCCCCCCCCCCCCCCCCCCCCCCCCCCCCCCCCCCCCCCCCCCCCCCCCCCCCCCCCCCCCCCCCCCCCCCCCCCCCCCCCCCCCCCCCCCCCCCCCCCCCCCCCCCCCCCCCCCCCCCCCCCCCCCCCCCCCCCCCCCCCCCCCCCCCCCCCCCCCCCCCCCCCCCCCCCCCCCCCCCCCCCCCCCCCCCCCCCCCCCCCCCCCCCCCCCCCCCCCCCCCCCCCCCCCCCCCCCCCCCCCCCCCCCCCCCCCCCCCCCCCCCCCCCCCCCCCCCCCCCCCCCCCCCCATCCCCCCCCCCCCCCCCCCCCCCCCCCCCCCCCCCCCCCCCCCCCCCCCCCCCCCCCCCCCCCCCCCCCCCCCCCCCCCCCCCCCCCCCCCCCCCCCCCCCCCCCCCCCCCCCCCCCCCCCCCCCCCCCCCCCCCCCCCCCCCCCCCCCCCCCCCCCCCCCCCCCCCCCCCCCCCCCCCCCCCCCCCCCCCCCCCCCCCCCCCCCCCCCCCCCCCCCCCCCCCCCCCCCCCCCCCCCCCCCCCCCCCCCCCCCCCCCCCCCCCCCCCCCCCCCCCCCCCCCCCCCCCCCCCCCCCCCCCCCCCCCCCCCCCCCCCCCCCCCCCCCCCCCCCCCCCCCCCCCCCCCCCCCCCCCCCCCCCCCCCCCCCCCCCCCCCCCCCCCCCCCCCCCCCCCCCCCCCCCCCCCCCCCCCCCCCCCCCCCCCCCCCCCCCCCCCCCCCCCCCCCCCCCCCCCCCCCCCCCCCCCCCCCCCCCCCCCCCCCCCCCCCCACCCCCCCCCCCCCCCCCCCCCCCCCCCCCCCCCCCCCCCCCCCCCCCCCCCCCCCCCCCCCCCCCCCCCCCCCCCCCCCCCCCCCCCCCCCCCCCCCCCCCCCCCCCCCCCCCCCCCCCCCCCCCCCCCCCCCCCCCCCCCCCCCCCCCCCCCCCCCCCCCCCCCCCCCCCCCCCCCCCCCCCCCCCCCCCCCCCCCCCCCCCCCCCCCCCCCCCCCCCCCCCCCCCCCCCCCCCCCCCCCCCCCCCCCCCCCCCCCCCCCCCCCCCCCCCCCCCCCCCCCCCCCCCCCCCCCCCCCCCCCCCCCCCCCCCCCCCCCCCCCCCCCCCCCCCCCCCCCCCCCCCCCCCCCCCCCCCCCCCCCCCCCCCCCCCCCCCCCCCCCCCCCCCCCCCCCCCCCCCCCCCCCCCCCCCCCCCCCCCCCCCCCCCCCCCCCCCCCCCCCCCCCCCCCCCCCCCCCCCCCCCCCCCCCCCCCCCCCCCCCCCCCCCCCCCCCCCCCCCCCCCCCCCCCCCCCCCCCCCCCCCCCCCCCCCCCCCCCCCCCCCCCCCCCCCCCCCCCCCCCCCCCCCCCCCCCCCCCCCCCCCCCCCCCCCCCCCCCCCCCCCCCCCCCCCCCCCCCCCCCCCCCCCCCCCCCCCCCCCCCCCCCCCCCCCCCCCCCCCCCCCCCCCCCCCCCCCCCCCCCCCCCCCCCCCCCCCCCCCCCCCCCCCCCCCCCCCCCCCCCCCCCCCCCCCCCCCCCCCCCCCCCCCCCCCCCCCCCCCCCCCCCCCCCCCCCCCCCCCCCCCCCCCCCCCCCCCCCCCCCCCCCCCCCCCCCCCCCCCCCCCCCCCCCCCCCCCCCCCCCCCCCCCCCCCCCCCCCCCCCCCCCCCCCCCCCCCCCCCCCCCCCCCCCCCCCCCCCCCCCCCCCCCCCCCCCCCCCCCCCCCCCCCCCCCCCCCCCCCCCCCCCCCCCCCCCCCCCCCCCCCCCCCCCCCCCCCCCCCCCCCCCCCCCCCCCCCCCCCCCCCCCCCCCCCCCCCCCCCCCCCCCCCCCCCCCCCCCCCCCCCCCCCCCCCCCCCCCCCCCCCCCCCCCCCCCCCCCCCCCCCCCCCCCCCCCCCCCCCCCCCCCCCCCCCCCCCCCCCCCCCCCCCCCCCCCCCCCCCCCCCCCCCCCCCCCCCCCCCCCCCCCCCCCCCCCCCCCCCCCCCCCCCCCCCCCCCCCCCCCCCCCCCCCCCCCCCCCCCCCCCCCCCCCCCCCCCCCCCCCCCCCCCCCCCCCCCCCCCCCCCCCCCCCCCCCCCCCCCCCCCCCCCCCCCCCCCCCCCCCCCCCCCCGAAATTGACTTTGCAAATAACTCCGAAACGACATTTAACTTAGCTGGAACATGTTAGTATGCCACGTGAACCATGGGTGCAATTTATCCAACCTACTACCCTTGATTGGGTTTTTGGCATCTTGTGTTCAGCTGAACACTAGCTTCTCTTCCCTCTTACTCATCTTCTCCTTCTTCTCAATCTCTCTTCTTGCTTTTCCTCCCTCTCCTTGGCCCTCCCTGCTGTTATTCCCTGCGTAGGCTCTCAACAATAGCACCAGCAGCATCAATGGCAGCAGCCGGTGCGTAGAGGGTGTAGTGGGTTCTTGTGGAATTTTGGCGGTTGTGGCTGTGAGAAGTTGTGGTTTGAAAGCTAGGTGAAAAGGGTGAGCTAGAGGAATAGCCAATTTTAGGTAATGTTTAGGTGAGTGTTTCATTTTGCTTGAGTTAAGGTTGGATTTTGGACTTTTGGATTCACTCTAGCTGAAACTATTCACCTCTATTCTTCTTTTCTTCATCTCCTTTTTTCCTTTCTTCTCCTTCTTCTACTCTTATCACCCCTGCCAGCTCCCTCCTTGTGCATTTGCCTTACCTAACTGCTTGCAGCTAGCAGTGCACTAGGATTCCAGCAGCTGCAGCTGAAGCCAATCTACAGAAATTCTCCAGCAGCAGTGTGAAGTTAGTAGCTGCAACAGGGCAACTCCAGCTTCTGTGGAACCCCAGCTTCCTCTGGATCAACACTCTCCTTCTTCCATTTCTCCATCCTTGTTGGAATTACAGATTAGAGGGATACTTGCAGCAACAGCTGCTGCCAGCCACAACAGTAGCTAGCTGCACCAAACTGCAGCTGCAGCAGGGCTGCCAGCAGCAATTCCATCAGGTGATTCAGCCAGTAATTGCTCCAAATTTGAAATTTGAGTGATTGGGAGCGGCAAGAGTGGTGGAGCTCAAGTTGCACTTTTTGCCATGCTGGAATTGAGGTTAGTATGATGAATATTACTTGATGTTGGAGGTGTGCTGAAATCTGAATTCTTTGGGCTGATTTGAGCCAATCTTGGATTTTGATAAAATCTATTTACATTTCTTCTAGGAACTAAACTCTGGAAGGGTCTGAAGAGATCTTGACTTCATCCTCTAGTGAATTGAATATTGTTTGGACCAATTTGGAGGTAAGATGAGAAAGAATTTTAGTTTTCATTGAGATCGAAAATTGAAAAACAGTTTTTGTGTTGAAGCTGAATTTTTGACCTTTATTTCTTATCTATGATGGAATTTCATGGTGAAATGTGGTTTTTCCTATATCTTAGGAACCTGAGATCACCATTAGATTGCCCCCAGTTCTCTCCTTGCTCTGGATCTCCTTGTGGATCAAGAAAATTGCAGTATCAAGCTACAGTTTCAGCAACAGCTCCAGCAGTAGCATTCTACAGTGGCAGCTGAGTGTGATGATAAAATTGGTGGATTTTGATGCTTCAAGCTGATAAACTGGAGCATCCTCATGAACCATCTAGTTGTGTAGAGTAGGAGAAGCAAGTTACTTAGCTAAATTATCAAGGAATTGAGCTTCAATTAAGGTAAATTGTTCGTAATGCAGATTTTGAGTGTTAAGGCTTCATGTTGGGAGTTTTTTTTTTGAGAGAATTCATGTTGGGAGTTTTAACTCTAATTTCTTTGTATATGATTTTTAGGGGATTCTAGCTGATCCACACCTAAATTGTAGCTGATTCAATGTCGCTCCCAATACAGGGTTAAGTAAATTTGATTCCGAAGTCGAACTTACTTGTAATCTTGACTTTCGTAAGGATTCTTATTTGATTTTTGATTCCGTTAAATCCAGCAGGAATTTTTGGAATTCGTCTTGATTTCCCTTTTAATCGGAGCTATGGGAAGGTGCTTGTGGAGTTTCAGTGTGATCCGTGATCAGATTAACGAGCTAGGTGGGTTTATGTTTATCGAATCCATCGAATTCTCTTTAAGTCTTATTGCAATTTCAGCATATGTATCCCTTGTTCATCTTAGTTGTTTAGCTCAAATGTTTAGATTTTTATGCATAGCCATGAAATCTGAATTTAGAGCATGTTAAATATATTATTAGATGATTAATTAATACTGAATTGGGACTTGACTTAGGAGAAAATCTATACTTTAAACATGTTAATTGCGATCGCTATGAATTAACTTCTTTAACTATTTTTACTGCTTTTTCACCCTTATTAGTGAGTTATGAGTGCACTGATTAGTGTAGGTTGAATTTACGCTCGTATTGAGGTGCCGAGTGAATTTTTATAGTAGAGTTTAGGCTGATTCGCATAGTCGGATGCCGTCCGGACTGACGGTGGACCCAGATCATTGCCTTTTGCATTAAATTGTGCCGAGGGCATGTGAGCTTCAGTTTTCTGATTTGATTTATCATTTGCATCGACTACACCCTGTATGAGCCAGATTGAGCTTGACCCTTTTGTGCATTAATGTTGCACCCCTCAAGCACTGTTTTGGAGCTTGGCCTTTTTGTGCGTTAATGTTGCAGCAACCTTTTGGGCGTCCTACCTTGGTTTGGTCACCCCCGAGGATAGTGCTTAGTATAGGTTGGCATAGACTGAACCAGCCTTATGGCGGTCCCTTTGGATTGAGTTAGTGGTTCTTAGTTCGATAAATAGTTAATGCATACATTACAATGATATTTTGACTTGAGCATTAGTAGTGTTCTACCATTATAACTGTAGATTTCTTTCTAGTTTTACTACTCTTCTTCTTTACTTACCTAGCATTCCTTTTAGTTTTGTAGATTTAGTAGGTAGGCCGTTGGCGTCGGTGACAGTATCTATTGAGGACTACTTATTTTATAGTAGTTCTCACGCCCATTGTTACTCTTTTTCTTGCAAAGTCCTCTGTTCCTGTCGCCGCCACTAATTGAAGTAAAGGAGTTACGAGTTAGACCCAACTTACACTAGTTGCTAAGCTAGTGCAGTACCCTTTTTGGAGATAAATTTTGTGTATAGTCATTGTACATACAGCTGTATTTATTTTATAGTTCAGTGTTGTGAGAGGTGGTATTTTTATTTATGGATTTTACTACTGTACTCCCTGGATCGATGTATGTACAGTGGGCTATGTTCTAGTTTTAGTAGTTCCTTTACAGCTCTGTTACATGTTTGTAATAGCTCTTATATTCTTTACAGATACTTCTATCACTTCGTGTATCGGGCTTTCTGTGTATGCGATGGATCTATTGGCAAGCCCGGGTTAGGCTGAACCCCGGGGCATGATAGACTAAGTTGGTTACAGAGCTTAGGGATAGGTCGTCGGGATTCAGGAAACCCTAGGCTTTCGGCAGACTTTAGAAAAATTAAATGTGAGAGACGTGACTTAAGGCAAAAGTCGGTAGTTGAATTGTTAAAAACTCTCTCGGGGTTGTGGAGAGTGATCGAAGGAGATGTATCTTTTCCTGCCAGATGATTATGAAGGCTGCAGACGATATAATATTGTGGTAAAAAAAAGATGTCCTTCTAGACTTTCGCTTTATTGGGTCGAGAGCTGTTTTGTAGTATGTGACTTACATGTGCTTTATTGCAGGTGGTCAAGATGCCTCCCAGATGCTGAGATCGACCACCGACGTGGGCTTATCCTGCGCCAGCCGATGTGTTAGAGCAGGCGGGGTCGAGTGCACCACCGAATTTAAGAGCGCAATTGGTGGCCTAGGCTGAGGTGACCAGACAGCAGGATGCACTATTACAGTGGATGTGCGATGTCTTCACACAGCAGCCGAGTGCAGCACCTCAAGTGTCAGAGCCTTAGGCGCCATTGTCGACTACCCCAGTGAGTACTCCAGCCGTAGTTGCACCCCCACCAGTGGCAGCACCAGCAGCACCTAGACCCAGTGATGCGACTTCGAGGTCAGGCGAGCAGGAGCGGATCACTGAGAGGTTAGCCTATTTCTACAGATTTGATCCGCCCCGGTTCGACGACAGTACTACCGAGCCGTGCGTTATTGAGGCATGGATTGATGTGATGGAAAAGCTATTTGAGGACCTCTTTGTGCCAGAGCGGGAGCAGGTTCACCTGGCGATACACTATTTGGTGGGTGATGCGCATGTCTGGTGGAAAAGGATGCAAAATGATCGATCTTTAGATGCGTTGCAGATGGTATGGAGTGAGTTTCGAGGAATGGTGTACGGGGCCTATTTTCCAAATAGCGTGAAGTAGAAACTCGAGGAATATCTGAAGAATCTGCAGTAGGGGACCGATCAATTATAGGAGTACACTCGGGAGTTTATGAGATTGCTGAATTGTGTACCCTTTGCAGCGAGAGATGAGGCATATAAGGTCTACCTGTATGCGCGGGGATTGCGACAAGAGATCTTCACTCTAGTGCAGGCGCAGAGGTTGCAGACCTTGGATGCGCTGATTGAGCAGGTATTATGGGTGGAGTGAGAAGCGACAGTGGTCAAGGTGTCACGCCCCGCCGTGCCTTAACACCAACTAGGTGGAAGGAAAAACCGCACGAGCGCGTGCCCCAGACCCGCCGAACGGATAGAGTCTCTTCTACCCGCCCAAGGCGTCACAACACAAGCATATCCACGATGTTCCAACTAGGAACGGAGTACAAGAGTTGCACAAGAAAAGCATCAACATAAAGAAGTTCTACTTCTATTACAACACATTTGCACATTTATACATGCCCAAATTTTTCTTTTTATTCCATACACCATGTTCCAAAACTATGGAATACATAAGTTTCATACATAAAATGAAAATCCCCTATACTATCAAAGTCCAAGACTAGGGGTACAACTCTATGTATCACCAAAATGGAAGGGCCGCTATCTAGAGAGCTAAACCCTTGCCTCGCTCCGCCGCCTCACTCGCGGAAGGACCTGAAAAACGTGGGGTGAGAACTATAAACATAGTTCCCAGTGGGTAAGGCCACCCAAGAGAGAAGCTCGACCCACCAGGTCCAAAGAAACACCATATGCATAAGTTAGATCACAAATAACTATGCAACAATTATTTACATGCTTGTAAATAAACATAAAGGATGTAACCAAATGAAATATAGCTTATCATTCTCTTCTAGGTTCATCCTATATTTCACATTGACTAAGTTCAATTACTTGTCATTTACTTATGGTTTCGGAATCGCCGTCTCACCATAAGGGTTCCAACATTCAAGGAGTGAACTCGTCACCTCCTAGTTCGAGTAGCGAACTCGTCGCATACTCGGGATAGCAAAATCGTCGCATACCCCATCTCAACACCGCCATCACATGGCATGGGTAGCGAACTCGTCGCATACCCGGGATAGCAACCTCGTCGCACATCCCATCTCGACACCGCCAACTCATGGCGTGGTAGCGAAATCGTCGCATACCCGGGATAGCAAAATCGTCGCACATTCCGTGTCGACACCGCCAACTCATGGCATGGTAGCGAAATCGTCGCCTACCCGGGATAGCAAAATCGTCGCACATCCCGTTTCAACACCGCCAACTCATGGCATGGTAGCGAAATCGTCGCCTACCCGGGATAGCAAAATCGTCGCACATCCCGTTGTTCACATTTTTCACTTGCCAACCTAAGTCTCATGACCTTAGGTTCAAGTCACTAAGTCTCACCTATGTTCAATGACACTAGGTTTACTTTCTCGTTCTCAACCTAGGTTCCATAACTCTAGGTTCCAATCTCATGTCCAACCTATGTTCAATGACACTAGGTTCCATTCTCACATGTTCCAACCTATGTTCAATAACACTAGGTTCTATTCTCACATGTTCCAACCTATGTTCAATAACACTAGGTTCTATTCTTACATGTTCCAACCTATGTTCAATAACACTAGGTTCTATTCTCACATGTTCCAACCTATGTTCAATAACACTAGGTTCCAATCATACATGCAACCATACAACAAGTATAGATAATTGAATTATACTTGAATTCTATATCATGCAATAGGAGCTCATTGCTCTACCTATCATGATTTTATCTTTGCCAACATGCAAGTTCTAGGGTTCACAACACTTACCATTTTATCTTTAAATGGATATTTACCCTAGACATGAAAGTGACCTAATCACTTCGGTAAACACAAACCTGTTACGGATTTTATATTGGCATATTTCGTGAAGTGAGTCGGAGTCTTGAAGGTTCAAAGAAGAAAAGATGAGGATTGAAGACACGAAGACTCACCGTTTGAATTCACGATGCTTGGTAAGTTTAAATAATCTTGATGATGATTTATAAATATTTATAAGTGTTTGGAAGACATTAGAATAGATAAAAATTATTTTAAAATGTAAAAAAGAATTTTCCAACTCCCAGGATCCGGACCCTGAGCTGAGGTCCGGAACCCGTACGCCTCTCTAGCTGTCACGCAGGGAGGGTCCGGACCCTAAGGATGAGGTCCGGACCCTGAGGGCGGAGGTCCGGACCCTGAGGGCTGAGGTCCGGATCCCGTACGCCTCTCAGGCTATTTCGCAGAGAGGGTCCGGACCCTGTTGACTGCGGTCCGGACAATGAAACGCGGAAATGTTTCAGGGTCCGGACCCGGCAATCCAAGGTCCGGACCCCGACCCGTCGCGAAGTTTTGGAAAGTCATTTTCTCAATCCTACTCTAATTCTAATGTCCCCCAAACCTGTAAATAAGATGGTAGATTCCTTAAAATATTTTTGCAATCCTTATTTGATTCCAAATCGTTTTAAAATCGGTTTTCAATCCTAGTCGAAATTGGATTATTTCCAAACCTTTCTAAAAACTGTTTTTAATCCTAATCTATTTCGGATTGCTTCTAAACCTATAAATAAGATGTGGGGGTGTCTCTAAAATGTGGTTCAAGCATAGATTATCTTTTAGAAATCCTAGAAGCTTGTAGGTGACCGTTTTCCTCATCTTCTACATCAAGCTTCTCTCAAATTGATTCATGGTGCCCTAATTTCTAATATTCTTTTAGAATCAATTTGAGGATTGCTTAGAGATTATTCCCACAGATTTTTAATGATATTCTAAGCAATAAACCATCATCATTGTTATTGTTCTTGCTCCGGACGGAGTGTGCTCGTGGATTCGAGTGGGCGTCGTGGATTCGACGTGTTGAAGGCTTCGTGGATTCAAAGTTGGGCGTCTCGTGGATACGGGACGTGGCGTTCGTGGATTCGGACGTGGGGCGTGGACAACCCGTTGGTGCGCGTGATCCGCTGAAGAGAAGGGAGAGGTTAAGTCCGTGGAGTCGGTAATCACCTTGTAATTCTTTACTCTTAGTGGATTGTTTTTTCGCGTGTTGGTCCCGTGGGTTTTTCTCCAAGGTGGAGTTTCCCACATAAATCTCGGTGTGCTGATTTTATTTTTCCGCATTACTTTATCGCATTGAGATTTGTGATTTTTGTTGTTACACCTATTCACCCCCCTCTAGGTGATTGATATACTCTAGATAGATCCTAGGGCACCCCCTATTTTACAAAACCCACCTCAAGAGCTTCCGAATTCTTGTATTCTTCAAGCCCCTAAGTGTCCAAGCCTTGAGTTCTTGCTTCAACCCAAGCTTCTACAAGAAAACAGTTCGTTACTCGTTACGAACCCTTAACTCAACTCAATACATGAAATCAAGTGTTCTAACATGATTTCCTATGCCTCAATTGCAATTCCCGAAGGTCCAAATATTTTTAGAACCTCCCAAGGCAAAAACCCTCATTTAACCTAGGTTTCACATGCATGCATGTAGAACCTCAAAATTTCTTGGCCAATCTCCACATTTTGTGTTTTAGATTGCCTAGGGTTCCCAAAAACCTCATTTCAAAGGATTAAATCTAATGTTTGAACCCAAAACGTGAGGAACTAACCTTAATCACGAGTTCTCAAAGCTTCTTCTTGCACCAAGAAGCCTCTTTTCTCCTTTGGAAGTCTTTTCCAAGATCAATCCACCATTTTCTCTAAGTTTTGGAGAGATCTCTAGAGAGAGAAAATGAAGGAGATGGAGAGGAGAAGTGGAGGAGGAAGATGACTGAGAAAGGGGGGTGTTCCCTGCCTTTCTAACACTCCCTCGAGTGTGAAAAGACCCATTTGCCCCTCTCCACACTTAACACCTTCAACCAGCCAAAACTGGAATTTCGTAACACTGTATACCGGTATATGCATGTGCATACCGGTATACGGGTGTTAGTTCCGGCATACCTCGAAGGATTCCGCAGAACCCGAGAGCTGGGTTTACTGTTTCGACCATCGCATTCCGGTATACCTCATCACATACCGGTATATGGTGACAGTTCCGGTATTCCCCGGAGAATTCCACAAAACTCGAGAGCTGGGTTTTCGGTTTCAACCATGGCATTCCGGTATACCTCATCACATACCGGTACTAATCACTTCAGTATCGGTATGGAGATCCACATACCGGAATCCAGTGCAGACTTCACAAGTTTAGCAGTTTTAACTTTTCGAAGTCTGTTTTCGCACCTCGCTTGCGCCGAAAACACTTCACACAAGTCCCAAACTTGGCCGAAGCCTCACATATAGCCTCTCATGCCATTTTTCCACCGGAACTCCACAATTTGTAGAAGTTCGGTACGATGCATTGAAATTCAGTGTACTACAAGGCCAATCCTTGATTGCCTCAACTTTCATAGGGTCCACCGATACTCCTCCCGCGGAGATCACATGACCCAAGAAAGCGACCTCACGAATCCAAAATTCACACTTCTTTAACTTGGCGAACAACTTGTTCTCTCGAAGAACTTGAAGCACAATCCTTAGGTGCTCTTTATGTTCCTCTTCACTCCGAGAGTAGACAAGAATATCATCTATGAACACAACCACAAATTGATCCAATAGCGGTTTGAACACACGGTTCATCAAATCCATGAACGCTGCCGGGGCATTGGTAAGCCCGAAAGGCATAACCGTGAATTCATAATGTCCATACCGCGTCCTAAACGCGGTCTTATGCACATCCTCCGGTTTAATCTTCAATTGGTGATAACCGGATTGCAAGTCAATTTTTGAATACATCCGAGACCCTTGCAACTGATCGAATAAGTCATCAATTCGGGGTAACGGGTACTTATTCTTGACGGTCACTTTGTTCAACTCGCGGTAATCCACACACAACCGCAGCGAACCGTCCTTTTTCCGCACAAATAGAACAGGGGCTCCCCAAGGTGACACACTTGGCTTTACGAAACCCTTGTCCATCAAATCTTGTAAGTGTGCTTTCAATTCCTTTAGCTCCGCGGGTGCCATCCTATACCTGGCCTTAGAAATCGGCGCCGTACCCGTGAGCAAATCGATCACGAATTCTATTTCCCGATCCGGTGGCATTCCGGGTAGCTCCGCCGGAAATACATCCGGGAACTCTTAGACCACAGGAATGCCCTCGAGTCTCAACACTTTCTTTCGGTCATCCACTACCGTCACTAAGTAAGCGATGCAACCACTAGCAATAAGCTTTCTTGCTTGCGATGTGGACACCATTGACGCAAAGAGCGAACTCTTGCACCCACGGTACACAAACTCCTTGTGCCCGGGTTCTCTAAACCTCACTATCCGGCTCTCACAATCAATAGTAGCGTGATATCTCGAGAGCCAATCCATTCCTAGGATCAAATTATACTCATTCATTCGATTTAACACTAGCAAATCAGCTGGCATGATCCAGTTTTCAACCCTCACTGGGCAATCTACACACGCGTGATGTACACAAAAGGTGTGTTCAGATACTTGCACAGTTCTTACATGCGTGACTTCTACAATTTCTATTCCATGTGCTATAGCAAATGATCGAGCAATGAATGAATGCGATGCTCCAGTATCAAACAAAGCTCTACATCGAATGCCTTTAATTAACACAATACCTGCCACGACATCCTCCTGGGCAGAAGGCTCCTCCACCTGTGAGGCGAACACCCGTCCACTGGGCGCAGGTCGCTGGCCCTCAGCTAGTCTCGGCGGCTGTGTACGGCCAGCCGACATCGCCGCGGGTGGGATGCCCGCAAGCTGTCTCGGCGATGCAAATGCCGATGCCGACGACGGTGCTCGGCCATCATCCATCGGGCAATTGTATTGCATATGTCCCGGCTGTCCGCATTTGTAGCACCGGCCCTCACGATAATCACATTGCTGAGGGTTGTGGGGGCCGCTACAAATCGGGCACCGGGTCAGGGTCGATTCCGCCGGGACCCTCGCGACTGGTTCTCCGACTGCGAGTGCTTCGGGGGCCGCTTAGAGCTAGATTGCCCACCCGAGCCACCCGCCGGTCGTTTCTTTCCCTTTTATTTATCCTTTTCCTTCTCTCTTTCCCAAGACTCGCGCTCCTCGCGCGCACATGCATTCCCGTGCTCCACCCAAAGAGCACGGTCCAAGACCTCCGCAAAGGTCTGTAGCTTGAAGGCGTGCACCGCCCGAAAGATTTCCGGTCGAAGCCCGCGCACGAAGCAGTCGACCTTGTCCAGCTCTCCGCGGACAACGTGCGGCACGCAGTTAATGATGTACGAGAACTCCCTCTCGTACTCACGCATGGTGCGGTTCCCTTGCTTCAACTTTCGAAACTTTTCTTGAAGTTCCCTTTTCTCACTATCGGGGAAGTAGGCGGCGAACACCATATCCCGAAACTCCACCCAGGTCGGTGGCGGAAGGCTAGAGAGTCGATCACGCCGGACTCCCTTCCACCACACCTTCGCCGATCGCTCTAAACAATGAGCGGCGAGGTGCACTTTGTCCCTCTCCAAGATATATAGGTCCTCGAAGAGCGTTTCTATGGCATCTATCCACGTCTCTACATCCCATGGATCCACGTTCTCCCCGTTGAAGATAGGCGGGTTGAACTTCTTAAACCTCATGAGAGCCGCAAGTGCGCGCTCTCGCTCCGCATCTTCCACCGCGGAGTCGGGCATAGGAGCACCCGACCCATCGGCCACAGTCGGTGGTGCCGGTGGCGCCACAGCCGGCGCCGGTGTCACCTCCTCGGCCGGTGCCGAAGCAGAGGCCGGAGGCGCTCCTGTTCTCTCCTCCCTAACCGCAGCCGCTTGCTGCGCCATCTCATCTTGGAGCTTCTTAATTTGCTCCTCCTGTCGCTGCATGGTTTCGGCTTGTCGCCGAACCACGCCCATCAACTCGGTCAACTGATCATGAAGACCCGAGTTCTCGCCCTCCCCGAGTTGTTCGGGAGCCGCGCTCGATCCTTCGAGCCCAGCCCTCGTAGGAGGCCGTCCATGTACCATTATCTCCTGAAAACACAATGAGTTTGGTCATTTCATGACATTCAAAGTCATTTGCAACACAACGTTTTACGAAAATAAACGTGAACCCAATCTAGGCGAAAGTCACACAAGGGTTCTTATTCCCCTCACTTGGTTTCATGTTGTCGGCCGCCAACACGAACACACTTGGTGAAGAATAAGACACACCTCGAATCTACCTCTATTTCCAACTAGAGGTATAAGGACATAACCCAATCACTTATCTTTCGCCACAATCAAAGATCTCGTCACTCACGAGCCTACACTCCTAGGGTCTTTTCCATCCTAGGGTTTCTTAGGTCCACCTAGACCGTTTCTATGCTCTGATACCGCCTCAGTCTGTCACGCCCCGCCGTGCCTTAACACCAACTAGGTGGAAGGACAAACCGCATGAGCGTGTGCCCCAGACCCGCCGAACGGATAGAGTCTCTTCTACCCGCCCAAGGCGTCACAACACAAGCATATCCACGATGTTCCAACTAGGAACGGAGTACAAGAGTTGCACAAGGAAAGCATCAACGTAAAGAAGTTCTACTTCTATTACAACACATTTGCACATTTATACATGCCCAAAATTTTCTTTTCTTTTATTTCCATTCCATACATCAAGTTCCAAAATCATGGAATATACAAGTTGCATATAATCAATGAAAACTCCTATACTATCAATGTCCAAGACTAGGGGTACAACTCTATGTATCACCAAAATGGAAGGGCCGCTATCTAGAGAGCCAAACCCTTGCCTCGCTCTGCAGTCTCACTCGCGGAAGGACTTGAAAAACGTGGGGTGAGAACTATAAACATAGTTCCCAGTGGGTAAGGCCACCCAAGAGAGAAGCTCGACCCACCAGGTCCAAAGAAACACCGTATGCATAAGTTAGATCACAAATAACTATGCAACAATTATTTAATGCTTGTAAATAAACATAAAGGATGCAACCAAATAAAATGTCCATTTTTTATTTTCTCCTAGGTTCATCCTATATTTCACATTGACCAAGTTCAACTACTTGTCATAAACTTATGGTTTCGGAATCGCCGCATCACCATAATAGTTCCAACATCCAAGGAGTGAAATCGTCACCTCCGTGTTTGAGTAGCGAAATCGTCGCATACTCGGGATAGCGAAACCGTCGCATACCCCACATCAACACCGCCATCACATGGCATGGGTAGCGAACTCGTCGCATACCCGGGATAGCAACCTCGTCGCGCATCCCATCTCAACACCACCATCACCAAGCATGGGTAGCGAAATCGTCGCATACCCGGGATAGCAACCTCGTTGCACATCCCATCTCAACACCGCCATCACATGGCATGGGTAGCGAACTCGTCGCATACCCGGGATAGCAACCTCGTTGCACATCCCAATCTATCACCGCCAACTCATGGCACGGGTAGCGAAATCGTCGCATACCCGGGATAGCAACCTCGTCGCACATCCCCATCTATCACATTTCACACTTGCCAACCTAAGTCTCATGACCCTAGGTTCAAGTCACTAAGTTTCACCTATGTTCAATGACACTAGGTTTACTTTCTCGTTCTCAACCTAGGTTCCATGACTCTAGGTTCCATTCTCATGTTCCAACCTATGTTCAATGACTCTAGGTTCCAATCACACATGTTCCAACCTATGTTCTCAACACTAGGTTCCAATCACACATGTAATCACATAACAAGTATAGATAATAGAAATATACTTGAATTCTTTAACATGCAAGAGGAGCTCATGGCTCTATCTATCATGATTCACATTTTGTCCACATGCAAGTTCTAGGGTTTCACATTACACACCATTTTATCTTTAAATGGTTATTTACCCTAGACATAGAAGTGACCTAATCATTTCGGTAAACACAAACCCACCTCAAGAGCTTCCAAATTCTTGTATTCTTTGAGCCCCTAGGTCTCCAAGCCTTGAGTTCTTGTTTCAACCCAAGCTTCTACAAGAAAATGGTTCGTTACTCGTTACGAACCCTTAAATCAACTCAATACATGAAATCAAGTGTTCTAACATGATTTCCCTTGCCTCAATTGTAATTTTCGAAGGTTCAAATATTTTTAGAACCTCCTATGGCAAAAGTTCCAAATCTACCTAGGGTTTGCATGCATGCAAGCCAAACCCTAGATTCCATGGCCAATCTTCCACCATTTGTGGTTGAGATTGTCTAGGGTTTCCAAAAACCTCATCTTAAAGGATTAAATCCAAGGTTTAAACCCTAAATCATAAGAACTCACCTCGAAGCCCTAGCTCCCAAGCTTCTTCTTGCACCAAGAAGCTTCTTTGCACCTTGGAAGTCCTTTTCCAAGCTCCAATCCACCACTTCTCCAAGCTTTGGAGAGATCTCTAGAGAGAGAAAGTGAGGGAGAGGGAGAGGGAATGAGAGGAAAATAAAGAAGGAATGAGGGGAGAGACCTCAGCCCCCCCTACATAACCCATTCACTACGAAATTACCAAAATACCCCTCACTGGGCATTCTGCCTCAGCCGGGTCCGGACCTTGCAAGTGGGGTGCGGACCCCGCACAGGTGACAGTCCACCGCGCAGGCCGAGTCCGGACCTTGGTGTCCGGGTGCGGAACCCGTACGCACCCCAACTCGGAAGCCAGCTCGGGTCCGGACCGTGACATCCGGGTCCGGACCGTAACTGCCCGCGGACTTCATTGTCCGGACCCCAGCTTCCAGGGTCCGGACCCCATGAGCAGTTTTGCTCCACTTGGTCCCTTTTTCATAATTTTTTGATTTCCGGGTTTCCACTCGCATCCACAATGTTTCGAAACCTTCGGAACCCAATTCCACACCAGC
The DNA here is from genome assembly GCA_016920855.1 of Puya raimondii. NCBI lineage: Eukaryota > Viridiplantae > Streptophyta > Magnoliopsida > Poales > Bromeliaceae > Puya > Puya raimondii. The sequence continues at coordinate 17,394,832 of JABWPP010000048.1, read as the reverse complement.
CATTATCGGCTTCCATCGAACTTTATCAAATTTAGCAAAGTTCGCTACGACGCACCGAAATTTCGAGTGCTACACAAGGAGCGAACGGCAGTATCGAGGCATAGTCAGGATAGGAAGTGCCCCGGACCTGACGACGGAGGATAGACCAGTAGGAGACGACCGCCGAGGCCTCCATGATCACGCTCTCAGGGTCGTGGATCCTCGGGGTGACAACGGTTTGGTGGATCCCATCAACAGAGACGGTAGCAGAAGAAGCCACAATGATGTGTCATTTGTGGAGGACCACATTGGCCACGGTAGTGCAAGTAAAGAGAGGGCCGGTGTTACCGATGTGGGGAGTCAGGGCATATGCAGTCAGCTTGTCCCCGAGCAGCATCGCCATCACCGTCCACGGCATCGGCCCCTTCCAAACCTTAGCAGATGTCGGGAGCTCCACCGACCTACAGCTAGGTAGATAGGGCTTCAGTTCTGCGCCAGACAGAGCGACAATAGCAGGCGCAGAGTGGCTGAGTCTACGTAACCCAGATTGAGGATTCTACTACAACAGACCATGTGGTGGCAGCTATCATTTTGATTTCTTGCATTAGAGCACGTGCATTATTTGATATCGGTGCATCTCATTCATTCATTAGTCGAGCATTTATATCACTGCATGAATTAGTGATAGGGCAATTACCACATACATGAGAGGTGCAGATTTACGATCATATTTTGTGTGTGGCGGAGTGTTGTTGGACTTGTCCAGTATAGTTGGGACCATGGATCATGCCTGTAAACCTTTGGTCTTAAGGCAATTACAGAATTTGATGTAGTACTCGGAATAGACTGGCTGGCGTGTTACTTCGCGACGATCGGCTATGGAGCTAGGACAGTGATGTTTCGCGAGCCTAGTTAGGAGGAGTTTGTCTACAAGGTTGTAGAAGCACGCTATTTGCGACTATGATTTTCACTTCTAGAGCCACACAAATGATGAATAGAGGATGCATTGCATTTCTGGCGACTGTTGTAGAGGTGCCTATGGTGGCACCAGGACTCAAGGATATTCTTATAGTTCGTAAGTTTTCGAATGTATTTCCCCCGGAGTTGACTATGATGTCGTCAAATAGGGAGGTTGAGTTTGTGATTGACGTGGTCCCTGCAACGCGCCAATCTCGAAGGCACCCTACCGAATGGCACCGGCTGAGCTGAGAGAGCTAAAGGCTTAGCTTTAGAATCTGATGGAAAAGGGGTTTGTGAGACCTAATGTATCGCCTTGAGGAGCACCGCTATTATTCGTAAAGAAGAACGATGGTTCATTTAGGCTTTGTATAGATTAGCAAGAGTTGAATAAAGTGACCATCAAGAATAAGTATCTCTTACCGTGCATCGTCGATCTATTCGATCAGCTGCAAAGATCTTTTGTTTTCTCGAAGATTGACCTACAGTATGATTACCACTAGTTGAAGGTAAGGGCCGAGGGAATTCCCAAGACGGCTTACAGGACATGGTACGGGCATTATAGTTCACAGTGATGCCTTTTGGATTGACTAATGCCTCTGCCGCATTTGTGGATTTGATGAACCGAGTGTTCAAGCCATACTTGGATAGATTTATAGTGGTGTTTATCGATGATATTCTGATTTACTCCCGAAGTGATGCGGACCACGAGGAGCGCTTGAGGATAGTGCTACAGCTTTTGAGAGAGAAAAAGCTGTATGCCAAGTTAAAGAAGTGCGAGTTTTGATTTCGGGAGGTTGCCTTCTTAGGCCATGTGATTTCCGCAGCAGGTGTGGCAATTGATCCGAAAAAGATTGATGCGATTAGGGATTGGCCCAGATCGACGACAATCGTTGAGGTGAGGAGTTTTCTTGGATTGACCGGATACTACCGTCGGTTTGTGGAAGGCTTTGCAAAGCTTTCCACGCCTCTCACTCGGTTGACTCGAAAGGGAACTAAATTTATTTGGAGTGATGATTGGCAGAGGAGTTTCGAGGATTTGAAGCAGAGGTTGATTAAATTTATTTGGTGTGAGGATTGCCAGAGGAGTTTCGAGGATTTGAAGCAGAGGCTGATGTGGGCTCCTATCCTTTCCCTCCTAGTTATAGGGGAAGGATTTGTGATCTACAGTGATGCATCATACAGTGGCTTGGGATGCGTGTTAATGCAGCATGGTAGGGTAATTACTTATGCTCACGACAACTGAAGGATTATGAAAAGAATTACCCTATGTATGACTTAGAACTTGCCGCGGTGGTGTTCGCATTAAAGTTGTGGCGTCACTACCTATATGGGGAGTACTGTGAGATTTTCACTGATCATAAAAGTTTCAAATATCTATTCACATAGAAGGAGCTGAATTTGAGGCAACGCCGGTGGTTGGAGTTGTTAAAGGATTATGATATCAAGATTCAATATCAACCCGGCAAGGCGAATGTGGTGGCAGATGTGTTGAACAGGAAATCAGTGTAGAGCCTGAGTATGATGATCACGCAGCAGATGCCATTACTTGAGGAGTTGAAGCGGTTTGGATTGGAGATTGTCCCCTGGGGTTACTGTAAGACTAATGTCTATGGTCATGCTGTCACGCCCCGGGTTACCGTCTCCCGGGCACATCAACAGACCCGCCGTATATACAGTAATGAAACTGAGCATACGAAGCGAAAACAACAACAACCACAAGAGCTAAAGGTATCAACAGAGCTGCTATAATATATATATCAAAAGATCACTGTACATACATACATCATCTATAACCAAAATATACATCACTGGTATCTCTATCTCACTGTATGTACAGACTCATAAGATCATCTATCAACAGGGTATACCTCTAGCCACAAGTCCGGGGATCAACTCTACCCGACAGTCTCTTTTCCGCGCTCAGTATGCACAGCAGGGGAAGAAGATTCTGCAAAAAGGTGTCAACAACGGGTGTGAGAACTACTATCAAACAAGTAGTCCTCGGTACCGCCACCAGCCTCAGCGGTCTGCCCACTAAGTCCTCAATCTCAAGAGATATATATATAGAGCAATAAGGAAAGTAGGAGATAAACTACCACTACTATGCACAAATGCTCAACTGTCAATATGAATACCAATGATCTGAACATATCAAATGAGGACTATCATGAAATCATAATACAATACAATACCTGCAGCCTGATCATGCTCTACCCGTAGGGAGCCAGCTAGTACAGGAAACACCCTCTGTCCCTAGCACTCGTACAACCCTCTGTACGGAAAACCCAACTCCGGAGTGGTACTCGTGGGAGCGACCCAACCGAGTATAGTAACACATATCAGCGCCAAGCACCCACAGGTATATGATCGACACGATTGGGTCAACTGATCTCACAAAAGGAATCACGTGCCCTCGGTACCTCAAAGGATAATCAACAACATGTATGACCCAATCAATGCTCCAGTGCTCATAATCAAACTCAACTCTACCACAAGGAGGAGGTACAATAACATAGCACGAGCCACAACATGATCACCTACACTAGTATATACAACAACTGGTACAAGGGATATCAACATGATAGGTGTAGGTCAAATCATGCATCAAGGATATAAGAAAATCATGCATGCTCTTATATATATCATAATCTCACTTAAGATCATATCATGCACATGCAAGCAGTAAATCAGTCACAACCTAACATGTCATATCTAACATAATCTCAGCATGGCATGTTAACATAATCCCAACAACATCATATCATGCTAACATAATCCAACACTATCACATCATGCTAACATAAGAGTAAACACATAGGAGGAAGTCCACTGAATCTGGCAAACATCAATCCATCTCAAGAGCTAATCCAACCACGGTGGGGAATAACAGTATCCTCAGATCCAATCCTCCAAGAAGAACACCAAGCTCCAACAATACTCTGATCTGAATATAACACTAAGGAATAGCTAACTCCAACAGAACAGCAGCTCAGAATTAGATCAGATCAACAGAATAGAGGAGAACAAGCTAGGTCACAACTAATGCCAACACATGGCCCTTACCCTAGTTTTCTCTCTCTAGAAAGTAGCAACACGAAGTGGAAATGAGCTCAAAACCATCAGGGACTCACCTATTTATAGGCTCCCAAAATTCCACATTCGGGCACCTGAATCTAACTTCCAGGCGTCCGGAAATCCAAAATGCCAGATGTCAGCTGCCAGCCAAGCGGTCGGCGGTGGTCGGCAGGCGGTGGGGCGGTGTGTCTCCGGCGGTCGACACGTGTCTAACGGCACGACACGTGGCTCTCCACGTCACAAGCCAAATTCGGATCCATAATCCGGGCGTCCGGTTCTTGCATCCAGATCCGAAATCAGGTCAGTCACTTCCGGACCGTCCAAAATATCCACTGGCTTCGGGAACTTTCGGGCGTCCACTTCCTAAGTTCCGGGCGCCCGAAATCCTCCAAGTCCAGAAACTCCTCGAAATGCCAAGTATTACACATGCAGCCCACTCTGTTAGACAGGATTAGAGAGAAGCAGGGTGTGGACCCCACTTGATAAGGATTAGAGATCAAGTTGTGAGTGACCAAACGAGGGACCTTAGTGTTGACAGCTCAGGAGTACTGCGGTACAAGGACCGATTGTGTCTGCCTATAGAGTCAAAGATCCAAGAGGAGATTTTGCGAGAGGCTCACTACTCATCTTATACTATTCATCCTGATGGAATTAAGATGTATAAGGATTTAAAGGCACATTTCTAGTGGAACGGAATGAAGAGAGACATTGAAAGATGTGTGGCTCAGTGTTTAACTTGTCAGCAAGTGAAAGAAGAGCATCAGTACTTGCTGGCAAGCTTCAGAGTCTTCCAGTTCTAGAATTAGGACCAAATCACCATAGACTTGGTTGTGGGTCTACCGAAGATGCAAGGTGGATTTGATGTAGTGTGGGTGATAATGGACAGACTGACCAAGTCTGCTCACTTCTTACCAGCGGACTACTTGGTCCAGGGATCGACTCACTCAGCTTTAATTGGATGAGGTAGTGAGATTACATGGAGTATCTACCTTGATTGTATCAGATCGAGATCTGAGATTTGTCTCATATTTTTGGAGGAGTCTGTTGGGGTAAAAAAATAAAATAATAATAATAATAGAAAGGGTGAAAGATTATGGTTGATCCGTAATATTGATTTAGACTTAATTACAGTATATGTATTTCTAATAAGCCTTGTATGAGCCCAAAAATTTTTGGGCTCAACAAATTTTACTGCAAATTCAGGCCATCTTAATAGTGCAACATGTGAACACAAGCCTGTGGGCTTCATGAAAGCCTGCTAAACTTTTGAGTCCACCCAATAATTCGGGCCTCATTTCAGCCCAGCAAATATTAATACTTGTGCCCCAAAGGCTTCATCAAAATGAGCCCAATTGATTTGGACTCAGCCTAATCCATTGGATGACAGCCCACTTCACATTCGAAAATCCAATATTGAATTTTAAAAAATATCATGTTGAAATTCAATTTTGAATTTTAAATTCCCAACAAATTAGAAAATATCTCTCATCCTAACAACCTCATACATATCCTTTTTCATTCAAAATTCGATTTTAAATTTTGAATCTCCAACCAACTCTCAAAATATCTCTTAACCAATCACATCTACATCCCAAAATTCAATTTTGAATTTCAAAAAAAATTATTTTGAATATTTAAACCCCCAACCAACTAGAAAATATCTCTCTTCTCAACAGCCTGATTCAAAATCGATTTTGAATTTTAAACCACTCCCCAAAATATCTCTCGCCCAAACCCACAAATCTCTCCACTCTCAAAAAATATCTTAACCCACTCATACTTATCTCTCAACGATTCCTTAGATTTTTACATTCTACTATTAATAGAGGATAAAAAAGGGGACATAGAGAGAGGATAGCAATAGCGGTACCACCCTAACTTGATGCACTTCTATGTAAAAAAAATCCAAAAAAGAAAGGAGAGATCTTCCCACTACCCCACTTCATCCAGTCCGTCATTCGACTTTCCTCCCGGTCTGATCATCAGGTTAAAAAAAAAGAAATTTTTTTTTCGCTCCCTTTCCCCTTAGCCGTACGGCTAAGAGGGCGAGAGGGAGACCTCCCCTCCCTCTTTTTTTCTCTTGCGCACACAAAAAAAAGAAGAAGGAATCTTCTCCCTCTCTCTCCCCTTAGCCGTACGGCTAGAAGATGAGAGGGAGGTTTTCCTCCCCGCCCCCCAAAAAGAAATCGAAATAAAACAATATGTATCTCTCTTTTCTCTTTTTTCCTTTTTCTTTTTCTCTTGCCCTATATAGGTCACGCCCCCGTCGTCATCTACGTTGTTGCCGCCAAATCCCATCTTGACGTCTTCGATAGGAGAGGGGAGGAGGATTGATGATCCTCCGTTTCTTCTGACCTCTCGACCCCAGTCGAAGTCGTTAATTAATGGGACGGGTGGTTCACATGTCACGTCGTCGCAGCCGCCCTCAACCTCGTTTTAACGTTTTCACAGGAAGAGGGGAGGGGAACTAATGGTTTCTCGTTTCTTCGGACCCTTTCACTCCTTTCAAGAGCGTTGAATCAAATCCCCCACAATCGCCACAAAAAAAAGGAGAAAAGAGAGAAAACCACAAAAAATTCCAATGTGGATGATTTCTTCGGACATCCGTACTCAAGGTTCATTCATTTCGACCCTAACTGTTCAGATGATTTCTTCAGACATCTGGATTTTGGTTCAATAAAAAATTGCAATAAAATTGAAAAGGGGATTTCTTCGAACCCAAAAATAAAATTGTAATAAAATTAAAAAGGGAATTTCTTCGAATCCCAAAATCAAATTGCAATAAAATTAAAAGCGGATTTCTTCGGACCCTAAAATAAAATTGCAATAAAATTGAAAAGGAGTTTTGTTCGGACCCCAAAATCAAATTGTAATAAATTTGAAAAGGAGATTTCTTCGGATCCAAAATCAAATTACAAAAAAATTGAAAAGGAGATTTCTTCGGACCCCAAAATCAAATTGCAACAAAACTGAATGTAGTACACTGAATTTCAGTGCATCGTATCGAACTTCTACAAATTGTGGAGTTCCGGTGGAAAAATAGCATGTGAGGCTATATGTGAGGCTTCGGCCAAGTTTGGAACTTGTGCGAAGTGTTTTCGGCGCAAATGAGGCGCGAAAACGGACTTCGAAAAGTTAAAACTGCTGAACTGTGAAGTCTGCAGTGGATTCCGGTATGTGGATCTCCATACCGGTACTGAAGTGATTAGTACCGGTATGTGGTATACCGAAATGCGGAGGCTGAAACCGAGAATCCAGCTCTCGGGTTCTGCGAAATTCTTCGGGGTATACCGGAACTAACACCCGTATACCGGTATGTCAATGTGAATACCGGTATACAGTGTTGCGAAATTTTAGTTTTTGGTTGGTTGGAAGTGTTGTTTGTGGAGAGGGGCAAAAGAGTCTTTTCACACTCGAGGGAGTGTTAGAAAGGCATGGAACACCCCCTTTCTCAGTCATCTTCCTCCTCTACTTCTTCTATCCCTCTCCCTCACTTTCTCTCTCTAGAGATCTCTCCAAAACTTGGAGAAAATGGTGGATTGAGCTTGGAAAAGGCTTCCAAAGGAGAAAAGAAGCTTCTTGGTGCAAGAAGAAGCTTGGGGAACTCGTGGTTAAGGTTAGTTCCTCATGTTTTGGGTTCAAACCTTGGATTTAATCCTTTGTTATGAGATTTTTGGGAACCCTAGGCAATCTAAACCACAAAATGTGGAGGTTGGCCAAGAAATTTTGAGGTTCTACATGCATGCATGTGAAACCTAGGTGAAATGAGGGTTTTTGCCTTGGGAGGTTCTAAAAATATTTGGACCTTCGGGAATTACAATTGAGGCATAGAAAATCATATTAGAACACTTGATTTCATGTATTGAGTTGAATTAAGGGTTCGTAACGAGTAACAAACCGTTTTCTTGTAGAAGCTTGGGTTGAAGCAAGAACTCAAGGCTTGGACACTTAGGGGCTTGAAGAATACAAGAATTCGGAAGCTCTTGAGGTGGGTTTGTGTTTACCGAAATGATTAGGTCACTTCCATGTCTAGGGTAAATATCCATTTAAAGATAAAATGGTATGTATGGTGAACCCTAGGACTTGCATGTTGGCAAAGATAAAAATCATGATAGGTAGAGCCATGAGCTCCTATTGCATGTTATAGAATTCAAGTATATTTATATTATCTATACTTGTTGCATGGTTGCATGTATGATTGGAACCTACTGTTATTGAACATAGGTTGGAACATGAGATTGGAACCTAGTGTTATTGAACATAGGTTGGAACATGTATGATTGGAACCTAGTGTTATTGAACATAGGTTGGACATGAGATTGGAACCTAGCGTTATGGAACCTAGGTTGTGAATGAGAAAGTAAACCTAATGTCATTGAACATAGGTGAGACTTAGTGATTTGAACCTAGGGTCATGAGACTTAGGTTGGCAAGTGTAAAATGTTGAGATGGGATGTGCGACGGTTTTGCTATTCCGGGTATGCGACGATTTTGCTACCCATGCCATGAGTTGGCGGTGTTGGAATGGGATGTGTGACGAGTTTGCTATCCCGGGTATGCGACGATTTCGCTACCCGTGCTATGAGTTGGCGGTGTTGAGACGGGATGTGCGACGAGGTTGCCATCCCGGGTATGCGACGAGTTCGCTACCTGTGCCATGTGATGGCGGTGTTGAAATGGGATGTGAAACGAGGTCGCTATCCCGGGTATGCGACGAGTTCGCTACCTGTGCCATGTGATGGCGGTGTTGAAATGGGATGTGCAACGAGGTTGCTATCCCGGGTATGCGGCGAGTTCGCTACCTGTGCCATGTGATGGCGGTGTTGAGATGGGGTATGCGACGATTTCGCTATCCCGAGTATGCGACGAGTTCGCTACTCGAACACGGAGGTGACGATTTCACTCCTTGGAGGTTGGAACTATTATGGTGATGCGGCGATTCCGAAACCATAAGTAAATGACAAGTAGTTGAACTTGGTCATGTGAAATATAGGATGAACCTAGGAGAAAATGAAAATGGACATTTTATTTGGTTGCATCCTTTATGTTTATTTACAAGCATGTAAATAATTGTTGCATAGTTATTTGTGATCTAACTTATGCATATGGTGTTTCTTTGGACCTGGTGGGTCGAGCTTCTCTCTTGGGAGGCCTTACCCACTGGGAACTATGTTTATAGTTCTCACCCCACATTTTTCAGGTCCTTCCGCGAGTGAGGCGGCGGAGCGAGGCAAGGGTTTGGCTCTCTAGATAGCGGCCCTTCCATTTTGGTGATACATAGAGTTGTACCCCTAGTTTTGGACTTTGATAGTATAGGATATTTTCATTGATTATATGAAACTTGTATATTTCATAATTTTGGAACATGATGTATGGAATGAAATTGAAAGAAAAGAAAATTTTGGGCATGCATAATGTGAAATGTGATGTAATAGAAGTAGAACTTCTTTATGTTGATGCTTTCCTTGTGCAACTCTTGTACTCCGTTCCTAGTTGGAACCTTGTGGACATGCTTGTGTTGTGACGCCTTGGGCGGGTAGAAGAGACTCTATCCGTTCGGCGGGTCTGGGGCATGCGCCCGTGCGGTTATCCTTTCCACCTAGTTGGTGTTAAAGGCCCGACGGGGCGTGACACTGAAAAGGAAATTTATTCGAACCCCAAAATCAAATTGCAATAAAATTGAAAAAGGGATTTAATTGGACCACAAAATCAAATTGCAATAAGTTTGAAAAGGAAATTTCTTCGGACCCCAAATCAAATTGCAATGAAAAGGATCTCTTCGAAACATGCAAAAGAGCCCACAAATAAACTAAACTTAACACTAGAACCCAACACCAGTCTACATATAAAATCCAAGCCCAGTCCAGATATAAAACCCAAGCTCAGCCCAAATTCAGTCCACATATAAAACCCGAGCCCTATCCAAATCCAGTCCACAAATAAAACCCGTGCCGAGTCCAAATCCAGTCCACAAATAAAACTTGAGCCCAGTCCAAAACTAGTCCACAAATAAAACTTGAGCCAGTCCAAATCTAGTCCACAAATAAAATCCAAGCCCAGTTCAAATCCAGTCCGCAAATAAAACCTGAGCCTCGAACTCAATTTACATACGGGCTCACGATCCACTCCACATAAAAATATAAAACCCAAACCCAATGCACTTAAAAATAAAACCCATAATCCAGTCCACTTAAAGAAAAAGCCCACAATCCAGCCCATATGTAAATAAATTTCCAAACCTATTGCAAACCAAATTCGGGCCCAAAACCCACAAAAATCCAAACCCACAAAAATCCAAATCCATTCTAATCCATAATAAAAATCCAAACCTGTAGTACACCGAACTTCTACAAATTAGGGAGTTCTTGTGGAATGTGGCCAAATGAGACTATCTAAATAGTTTTGGCAAGGTTTGGAACTTGTACGAGTGTTTTCGACGCAAATGAGGCGCGAAAACGAACTTCGAACAATTAAAACTGCTGAACTTGTGAAGTCTGCAGTGAATACCGGTATGGATGTGCCCATACCGGTACTGAAGCGATTAGTACCGGTATGGAGTGTGGCATACCGGAATGCAATGGCAGAATCTGAAAATTCAGCTCTCGGGTTCTGCGGAATTCCTTGTGGTATACCGGAACTAAAGCCCGTATACCGGTACACCAACTCGTATACCGGAATACAGTATACAGAATGCTGATTTCGAAAGATAAATTGGTAATTTCAGTGGGGGGGGGCTTACATAAAGGAGGAACCCTTCCCCTTTCTCCTCTGAAAACACACACACGCAGGGAGAGAGGGAGAAAGAGAAACTCCTCTCTCTCACTACTACTTCTTCTTCTCCTCCAAAATTGGAGATCTTGGTGGAGATCAAGCTTGGGAAGCTTGGAGGAGTGAAGATTCGAGCTCGTGCATGCATGGTGGCTTGGTGAGCTCGCGGATCCGAGGTGAGTCCTTGGATTTGGTAGTTAGGGTTTCGGATTTGGGGCTAAGGAATGAGATTTTGGAGACCCTTAGCTAATCTAAACTACAAATGGTAGAGATTAGCAAGAGATTTTGGGTTTTGCCATGAATTTGGGAAACCCTAGGTTGAAAGAGGGATTCTCTTGTGGAGGGTTTTAAAAATGTTTTAACCCTTTAGAACCCTAGTTGGGGGTTAGTAGAGCATATGGGACAACTCCATTTTTAGTGATTCCAAGAGATGAGATCGTTATGAGTTCGACTCGGATTAACGAATCCTTCATGTGTGTTAGGGCTAGGAGCTTGAAGACCAAGCTTGAGGCCAAGGGAAAAGAGCCCGATTGCAAGTGTCTACAAGCAATCGGAAGAGTGTGAGGTGGGTTTGTGTTTACCGAAGTGATTAGGTCACTTCCATGTCGAAAGAGTAAAGTATATTTTATTTTACTTGATGCATGTAATGGTAGGTTAATTGACAAGTGGTATATATATATGAATGTGTAGATCATATGATGTTAATACCATTAACTACCATAGATTGGAATTGTAGGCATGTGGACACATTGTTACAAATGGACATGTGTATGCTTAAGTGTAGACATAGCGGTGAACTAGTTTTCTCTACATGATAGAGAACTTGACATGTGGGTAAACAAGGGCTAGAGGCCACGTAAATTGGAAATCCTAGCGGTGGACAACTAGGATAAGAAAGAACTATAATGTGCATGTTGGCATTAGATATATATCAAAATGATTTGAGCCATGGGCTCACCTTGCATGTGAAAGAATCTAAGTATTTCATAATAATATATATACTTGAGAGATGATGCATGCATGTCGAACCTAGTGTTACTAAACATAGGTTGGAATGTGATGGTACATAACCTAGTGTTATTAAACATAGGTTGGAATGTGAAATGAACCTAGTGTTATTAAACATAGGTCGGAATGTGTGTGAACCTAGAGTTGTCGAACCTAGGTTGAGATAACATGGTGATAGGAAGATCACTTAAACAGGACATCGAACCTAGTGTCATTGAACATAGGTTGGAAAAATATAGTGGTAGGTTGACCACTTGGACACGAGAATATGAACCCAGAAGAGGTTTGTAACATAGGGTAATGATGAACCCTTGAGATGTGAAAAGTGGATTCCGGAATCCCAGAACTGGTGACTTGTAATCTTGGTATCAGCTGGTGGGTGCGACTACTTCGCCGCCAAGGGGGCTGGATACTTGTGGTGAGTGCGACTATTTCGCCGCCAAGGGGCTTGATACCAGTGGCGAGTGCGACGGTTCACCGCCCGGTGATCGAAGCCATTGTTCGGCGAGTGCGACGATTCGCCGCCGGGTGACTGAGGCCATTGTTTGGCGCGTGCGACGATTTCGCCGCCAAGTGGTAAAGTCATGTTGGGCGGTGGCCCAAGGATATTTGACTCAAGACTGAGTCGGTGAAGGTTTGACTAAATAAGTAAACCTTAGTGGGCGGTGGCCCAAGTATATTTGACTCAAGAGTGAGTCGGTGAAGGTTTGACTAAAGTAAGTAAACCTTAGTTGGGCGGTGGCCCAAGGATATTTGACTCAAGAGTGAGTCGGTGAAGGTTTATAAATATGTGAACCTTAGTTGGGCGGTGGCTCAAGGATGTTTGACTCTAGAGCGAGTCAGATAAGGTTTGACTAAAGTAAGTAAACCTTAGGAGGGTGGTAACCCGTTAATGATGGACTCGAGAGCGAGTCAAGTACGGCTTAGCTAAGGTAAGTGAACCTTAGGAGCAGGTTGATTATGAAATGGGTAGTAGAATAGCAGTAAAAAATACATTGCATGGATTTCATTATCGCATTTGTTGAAGCATAGCATGTTTACTTTTCATATATAGTAAAGTTATATGCTTACAGGTTATGTATATGTACTAACCCATGCTTGTATGCTTCCTTTGGACCTGGTGGGTTGAGCTCCTCTCTTGGGTGGCCTTACCCACTGGGAACTATTTTATATAGTTCTCATCCCACTATTTTTCAGGTCCACACGTGAGCGGCGCGGCGGCGCGAGGGAAGGGCGTAACTCAGTAGTTAGCGTCCTACCACTGTGACCAGAATAGAAGTACCCTCTATTGCGTAATTTAGGGGTATTTGAATGAAAGGAAATGTAATGATGATTTGATTGTATTTGGAAAGAAAGAACAAAGACAACAAAAATGTAATATGTGGTTGTATTGCGAATGCTTGTAATAGCATAGTAATTTATTATGCTTTCCTTATGAAATCTATGTATGAATTATGTTCCTGTTTGGAACCTCTTAAATTGTACCGGTTGTGACGCCTTGGACGTACAGGAAAAACTCTGTCCGTTCGGCGGATCTGGGTCATGCGCCCGTGCGTTTTGTCCTTCCACCTACTTGGTGCTAAGGCACGGCGGGGCGTGACAAAACCCATTCTAATCCATAATGAAAATCCAAATCTAATCAAGTCCACCATCCTAAATCCAAAACCATTCTAATCCATAATGAAAATCCAAACCCAATCAAGTCCACCATCCTAAACCCAAGCCCCCTCCAAATCCAAACCTAAACCAAGTCCGCATAAAAGCCCAAACCAAGTCCAGATAAAAGCCCAAACCCAATCTAGTCCACCATAAAAATCCAAACCCAATCGAGTCCACCATCCTAAACACAAACCCAATTAAGTCCACCATAGAAACCCAAACCCAATTAAGTCCACCAGAAAAGTCCAAACCCAATTGGGTCCACAATAAAAGCCTAACCTAATCTAACCCAAACCCAACTTCAAACATGGCTTTTACCATGAACCAAAAATGGGTTTTTATCATGAATGATACACTAAGTTCATGAACCAAATCTCATGAACCAAATCTCATGAACCAAATCTCATGAACCATACAACAATCTCATGAACTATACCCTAACCTCATGAACCATACATCAAATCCCATAAGCCATACATCAAGTTTATGAACCAAATCTCATGAACCATACATCAAATCCCATGAGCCATACATCGAGTTCATGAACCAAATCTCATGAACCATATACCAAATCTCATGAACCAAATCTTATACTCAAATCTCATGAATCAAATCTCATGAACCAAATCTCATGAACTATACATCAAATGTCATGAACCATGCACCAAATCTCATGAACCAAATCTTATACCCAAATCTCATGAACCAAATCTCATGAACCATACATCAAATCCCATGAGCCGTACCCAAATCTCATGAACCATACACCAATCTCATGAACTATACCCACCCCTCATGAACCAAATCTCATGAACCAAATCTCATACCCAAACCTCATTAACCATACCCAACTCTCATGAACCAAATCTTATGAACAAAAGTTCATACCCAAATTTCATGAACCAAATCCCATACACTAAGTTCATAGACCAAATCATACCCAACTCTTATGAGCCATACACCAAGTTCATACGACGTTCTCTACCATAGGCCAAGTTTATAAACTGAACCCAACTTTGTCATGAATCTCGACCTTTTGCTCTAGCCCATATACCTAGAGTGAAAGTCAAATGCAAAATTAACTAACCCTAACACATATACTTAGGGTTAAGTCAACCCCACCGCCTTAGCACATATAACTAAGGTAAAATTATCTCCAAATCAACAGAGTTCTAAATTATATACTTAGAATTCAGTCAAACTATATCAAGTTTATTCGAACTCTAACACATATACTTAGAGTTCATCCGACTAACCCTAACACATATACTTAGGGTCTAGTCAACCTTTTGCTCTAGCACATATAACTAGAGGGGAAGTCAAATCAAATTCGACTAACCCTAACACATATACTTCGGGTTTAGTCAACCTTTTTGCTTTAGCACATATACCTAGAGTGGAAGTCAAATCAAGCCCGACTAATCCTAACACATATACTTAGGGTCTAGTCAACCTTTTGCTCTAGCATATCTATCTAGAGTGAAACCCATATCCAATCGAGCTCTAGTACATATACTTAGAGTTCATTCAAATCAAATCTGACGAATCTTAACGCAATATCATAGGGCTTAGTCAAATCCTCACTCTAGCACATATAACTAGAGTGGAAAATATATTAAACTCGGTTAATCCTGATACATACACTCAGAAATTAGCCACTCTTTACCTTTGAATAATATCAAATCCGACCTACCTCAATACATATACTTGGGGTTTGGTCACATCTTCACATTGGAACATACGACCAAGGTGAAATCAAATATAATTGGACTCTAAAATATATACTTAGAGCCAATTAGACTCTAATATATATACTTAGAGTCTAATGTCGACTAGATTTTAATACATACATTTAGAACCTAGTCAACTTCAAGTCCAACTGAATCCTAACACATATACTTAAGATTCGGTCAATCATTGAGATAAGATTCATTCCGTCCTCTTTATGAAGGTCTCTTAATCGAAGGTGCCCCATTCTCATGGGGGTAATTAACAATAGATGCTTGCGTCTATTGGAAGCGATGGATCCGCAATACCTGATACCCACATATATATATAATATTAGTCTGAATCATGAATACTACCCCACGAAAAATCCATCAAAAAAGGATCAACTGTGCGATGTGAGTAATTCATGGTGGCAGACAGAGTCTATAGACTGCCTTGAGTTCGCACCTTCACTTCAGTACAGTATTTCTCCCATAGACTGGCGGACTATCAGAGTGGACGATCCAGATCCTGGAGGACATGTTAAGAGCTTGTGTCCTAAATTTGGAAGGAGGGTGGCATTGACATTTGAGATTGGCTGTATTTGCATACAACAACAGCTATCAAACGAGCATCTAGATGGCCCCATTTGAAGCGTTATATGGACGCAAGTGTCGATCACTCCTTCATTAGAGTGAAGTGGGTGAAAGGAAGACTTTAGGATCAGACATTCTGTTGGAGGCAGAGAAAAAGGTTAGGATTGTATGACGACATCTCGAAATCGCCCAGAGTCGACAGAGGAGCTATTCTAATACTAGGAGACGTGATTTGGAGTTTCAGGTTGGAGATCATGTCTTTCTGAAAGTCTAGTCGTCTAAGGGGATACGCAGATTTGGAGTTCGTGGAAAACTCAGTTCACGTTTCATTGACCCCTTTGAGATTTTGGAGCGAGTTGGGCCTGTAGCGTACAAGATTGCACTTCCACCGCGGCTTGCTGGTATTCACAAAGTCTTCGACGTCTCGGCCTTGAGGAGATATGTGTTCGATCCTTCGCATGTGATTGACTTCACCCCACTAGAGTTGGGAGAGGACTTGAGCTACAAGGAGCGACCGGTGCGAATTCTTGATCGGGAGGTGAAAGAATTGCGCAACCGAGTTATTTCATATGTGAAAGTGCAGTAGAGCAATCACGAGGAGCGTGAGGCGAAGTAGGAGCCGAAGACTATGATGCGGGAGATCTACCCTAATCTTTTTTAGCCTTCCTCTTGAGGTATGGGGTTGAGTTTCAAGGATGAAACTTTTTGTAGTGGGGATGATGTAGCGTTCCGAAAAAAAAAAAAATATTAAAATATTATTTTTTTGGAATGATAACAGTGTGCGAATTAATCGACATATCAAAAAAAGTGTCAGGACGAGTCAGATTAGATTTGAACGTGAAATTGACGTCGCAAATAACTCCAAAACGATATTTAACTTTAGCTGGAACAGGTTAGTATGCCACTTAAGCCATGGATACAATTTATCCAACCAACTACCTTTGATTCGGTTTTTGGCATCTTGTGTTCAACTGAACACTAGCTTTTCTTCCCTCCTACTCATCTTCTCCTTCTTCACAATCACTCTTCTCTATTTTCCTCCCTATCTTTGCCCCCTACCTGCTGTTATTCCCTACGCAGGCTCTCAGCAATAGCACCAGCAGCATCAATGGCAGCAGCAGGTGTGTAGAGGGTGTAGTAGGTTCTTGTGGAATTTTGGTGGTTGTGGCTGTGAGAAGTTGTGGTTCGAAATTTGGGTGAAAAGGATGAGCTAGACGAATGGCTAATTTCAGCTAATGTTTAGGTGAGTGTTCCATTTCGCTTGAGTTAAGGTTGGATTTTAGATTTTTGGATTCACTCCAGCTAAAACTATTCACCTCTACTCTTTTTTTCTTCATCTCCTTTTTTCCTTTCTTCTTCTTCTTCTACTCTTCACACCCCTGCCAGCTTCCTCCCTGCGCATTTGCCTCAGCCTAGCTGCTGGTAGCCAACAGTGCACCAGGATTCCAACCGCTGCAGCTGAAGCCACTCTGCAGAAATTCCCCAACAGTAGTGTGTAGTTGGCAGCTACAGCAGGGCAACTCCAGTTTCTGTGGAACCCCAGCTGCCTCTGGATCACACTCTCCTTCTTCCACTTCTCTATCTTTGCTGGAATTACAAATTGGAGGGATACTTGTAGTAATAGCTGCTGCCAGCCACAACAGCAGCCAGCTACAGCAGGGCCGCCTGCAGCAATTCCATCAGGTGATTCAGCAAGTAATTACTCCAAATTCGAAATCTGGGTGATTCGGAGCTGAGAGAGAGTGGTGGAGCTCAAGTTGCACCTTTTGTAATGCTGGAATTGAAGTCAGTATGATGAATTTTACTTGATATATGGAGGTGTGCTGAAATTCTAGATTCTTTGGGCTGATTTGAGCCAATCTTTGATTTTGATAAAATCTGTTTGCGTTTCTTCTTGGAACTAAACTTTGAAAGGGTCGGGAGTGATCTTGACTTCATTCTCTAGTGTTAGGAATCTTTTTTGGACCAATTTATAGGTAAGATGAGTGAGAATTACAATTTTCATTGAGATAGAAAATTGAAAAATAGTTTTTGTGTTGAAGCTGAATTCTTGACCTTTATTTCTTATTTGTGATGGAATTTCATGGTGAAGTGTGAATTCTTCTTGCAGCTTAGGAATCTGAGATCATCATTAGATTGCCCTATGTCCTCTGCTTGCTCTGGATCTCCTTGTGGATCAAGAAAATTGCAGCATCAAGCTGCAGTTCCAGCAGCAGCTCCAGCAGAAGCATTCCACTGTGGCAGCTGAGTGTGATGATGAAATTGGTAGATTTTGATGCTTCAAGCTGATAAATTTGAGCATCCTCATGAATCATCTGGTTGTGTGGAGTAGGATAAGTAAGTTATTTAGCTGAATTGACGAGGAATTGAGCTTCAATTAAGGTAAATTGGTCGTAATGCAGATTTTGAATCTTAAGGCTTCATTTTGGGAGTTTTAACTCCAACTTCTTTATGTGTGATTTTTAGAGAATTCTAGATGATCACACCTAAATTATAACTGATTCAAAGTTACTCCCAGCTGAATTATAAGGTACATTGGCTCAGGGTTAAGTAACATTGATTCCGAAGTCGAATTTACTTGTAATCTTGACTTTTGTTAGAATTCTTATTCAGTTTTTCATTCTGTTAAATCCAATAGGGATTTTTTGGAATTCGTCTTCACTTCCCTTTTAATCAGAGCTAGAGAAAGGTGTTTGTAGAGTTTCAGTGTGATCTGTAGTCGGATTAGCGTGCTAGGTGGGTTTATGTTTACCGAATCTATCGGAATTCTCTTTAAATCTTATTGCAATTTCAGCAAATATATTCCTTGTTCATCTTAGTTGTTTAGCTCAAATATTTAGATTTGCTTATGTAGCTATGAAATCTGAATTTGGAGTATGTTTAACCTGTTATTAGATGATTAATTAATGCTGAATTAGGGCTTGACTTAGAAGAAAACCTACACTTTAAATATGGTAATTGCCATCATTAGGAATTAACTTTATTAACTATTTTTACTACTTTCTCGCCCCTGTTAGTGAGTTGCGAGTGCACAGATTAGTGTAACTTAGATTTATGCTCGTGCTGAGGTGCCGACTGAATTTTTACAGTAGAGTTTAGGTTGATTTGTATAGTCGGGTGCCGTCCGAACTGACGGTGGATCCAGATCTTTACTTTTTGCATCAGATTGTGCCGAGGGCATGTGATCTTTAGTTTTCTGATCTGATTGATCATTTACATCGATTACAACCTACATGAGCCAGATTTGAACTCGACGGAGTGCGCAGATTTTCCTCGGTAGTGTCGCACCTCTCGAGCAACGCTCCGGAGCTTGGCCCTTTTGTGCGTTAATGTTGCAGCAGCCTTTTGGGCGTCCTACATTGGTTCGGCCACCCCCGAGGGTGGTGCTTAGTAGTAGGTTAGCATAGGCTGAATCGGCCTTTTGGCGGTCCCTTTGGATTGAGTTAGTGATTATTAGTTCGATAAATAGTTAATGCATACATTACAGTAACATTCTGACTTGAGCATTAGTAATGTACTAGCATTGTAGCTGTAGATTCCTTTCCAGTTTACTACTTTTGCTTCTTTACTTACCTAGTATTCCTTTCAATTTTGTAGACTTAGTAGGTAGGCCGTTGGTATTGGTGACAGTACCTACCGAGGATTACTTATTTTATAATAGTTCTCATGCTCGTTGTTACCCTTTTTCTTGCAGAGCCCTCTGTTCCTGCCATCGCCACTGATTGAAGTAAGGGAGTCTGGAGTTAGAAACCTACTTACCCTAGTTGTTGAGCTAGTGGAGTACCCTTTTTGGAGATAGATTTTGTGTATAGTCATTGTACATATAGCTGTATTTATTTTATAGTTTAGTGTTGTGAGAGGTGGTGTCTGTATTTATGGATTTTACTATTGTACTCCCTGGATCTATGTATGTACATGTAATATCTGAGATTTTAATAAAAAAGGGAATTCAAATTCGAATTTATTAAAATTGATATATATGTGTGTTAATATTGGTGGACCGGGGGAGGATAGGGTTCGTCACCAATCGACGACCAAATTGGGCAAAACAAAATGGTAGTTTCGATGCCCCGGTCGTGCTGAACGCGTCGGCGTAGTCCGTTCGCAAATCCGACGGACGGATCTTCGGGAATTGTAAAATGTTCGCGAAGGGGTCGAAAGTGGCAAATTGGGAAATTCGCAAAACTCCCTATATTTTATGTACCGTTTTGCATGGATTCAATCGTGGAGGTGCGTTCGCGCAATTTACACGCGCTGTGAGGGACTTAGCTTAAAATGATAAGAATCGGAGGACCTAGGTGCAAGATTACCATATTGTATATAATGACACTTAGGGTTTCATTCATGAAACCCTAACCCTAGTTGTCCTCCTCCTCCAGCCGACCCTAACCCTAGTTGTCCTCCTCCTCCAGCCGACCTCCCAGCCATCTTCAGCACCTTCCTCTGCCCTAACTGCGCGCACCCCGGCCAACTACGCATGCCGCCGGCCGCCAGAACAGGCCTCTCCACCCTCTCCTCCATCATCTCCACCACCCTTACCCTCCTCCTCTGCCCGAGATCATCCGGGGAGGGCCCCGCACCCTTGGGCCTCTTCTCTGGCAGTGGCCCCGATCCCCGGTGACCTCCCTCGCCCGGACTGCGTGACTCGCCGCTGTCCCCGCGCGCCGCATCAAGATTATTTAAACTTACCAAGCTTTGTTCTTCGTCTTTTCCGCAAGACTCCGACTCACTTCACGAAATAGCCTCGGCCCCCAAAAACACAAAAATACATAAAACACTCACGATGCTCATCCCAAAACAATGAACTTCTCGCGTGAAAGCCAATTTAGTAACTCCTAAAACAAACTCTCTAACTTAGACAAACATGGAGTCTTGAAGTCTTGAGAGACCTGCAAAATATTTTCATTCTCCACGAACAAAGTTAGTAGAAAAAGTATCAAAATCGCTCCCCCTTTGCATAGCACCTCATGCACTCTCTCCCCCTATGTTTATGCGTCTAAGTTATCATTACCATTACCTCTCTCCCCCTTTTTGTCAAAAATTGCCAAAAGAGAAACACCAAAAATAGAGAGAAGTTCGAGAGAAATCAATCAAAATACAACTTGTGATAAAAATTTCAAGCAATGTTAGTACATGAGAAATATAAATTCACATTGACTTCTTTCAATCCCTATTAATTTCATAAGAATTAAGAACTTTAAGTCCTAAACTCTCCACGTTTAAAAAATTGTGACTCTTTGATCACCTTTCATCGTAGAGACAAAGTATCAAAATCGCTGCGAAGTTCATGCCTCTCTCTCCCCAAAGTTTAAAAAAAGAGAGCTATGTTTAATGCAAGTTACATTACAAATATCTCCCCCCCCTTCCCCCTTTTTGTCATAAAAAGGGAGGAGCAAAAGAGAAACACCAAAAATATAGAGAAGTCCGCTTTTGCATGGCTCTTTGCATCAATTATAAAGGCTATATATTTTTTGACTTTGATTCGGATATGCCCGTCCTTCACACACTAAACTCCGAAAAAATAAAAATTGTGACATTTTTCCTTTTGGAACACACTAACCGCCTGCCTATTCCAAATTCAACACACACAACCGAGATAGGTTAAGCTCCTAAAGATTACACATGATTGCCTCCCACTCCATTCAAAGAATCCAAAAAAAATTGCCCAAAAACGTGTAATGCAATGAACAAAAGATATGCCATTACTCTACAAAAACAAATTAAGGTTTAAGACAAGGAAAAATATCACCTTTCCGAACCCAAACTTGTCGGATTGTTGGTTGCCTTGGTTTGTTGACGCCGGTTTTGTTTTGACTTTTGATCAACCGTGGGTCTCACCATCGCCCTTTGACTTTCGGTTGACCTCGGGTACTCGACCTTTTGATGGCGAAACCGAGGAGGTTGTCCCGATAGATGCTTAGAAGATGCCACTTGAGTTTTCTTTTTATGGCCTTCTTGACCGTTCGCATCTAGACCTATATGTGCTGCCTTCTCAACATGTTTTCGCTCATATCCAAGGTTTACTTGTTTGACCCAATCCGAGCCCCTTTTTCGATCCGATTAGAAGTATGAATTTCCTTGACATGATAAGGATGTGATTTAATCGTCGCCTCTGGAGGATTTTGTTGTTCTTCAATATCGACTCCCTTTCCTCCTCAAGAGCCCCTCAACTTCTTATTGTACTTAGCCATCTGAAGTTGTTGATACGCCACTACGATTTTCCTCATCCGACTCCTCCGACTAATATTACTATCTTCTTCGAAAGATAAAGCCTAGATCCCGGGTAAGTCCTATCTCTCCTTCCTCGCGCCGCCGCCCGCCGCCTGGGGCTGCCCTTGCCGCCCCCTCCGGCCTCCGACGACCGTCGCCGTCGCCCTGAGGCGTCCCGGCCACCGTCGTAGCCACCGTCGTAGCCGAAATAACGACTACTCCCTTTGCGGCAGAGCTATTAAGGGGCGTCTGTGTGGGCAACAAACTCCATTTTTATATTCATGGCCCAGGTGGGTGAGGCAATCTTCTTGGTCCTTAAGAAGTTGTTGAGATACGCCACTAAGATTTTCCTCTGATCCGACTCCGTCTTCGCTCTCATCCAATAGGTGTCCGACTGACTATCTTCTTCTGCCCATATATGAAAGATAAAGCTACCCGTCTGATCGCAAATTTTAAAGGGGTGGGGTGTGCCCTAGGATCTATAGCTAGATAATATCAAATGTCATTGGGGAGAAAAAAAACCCACGGGACCAACACGCGATAACAATCCACTAAGAATAAAAGATTACAAGGTGATTACCGACTCCACGGACATTAACCTCTCCTTTATCTTCTTTGGATCTCGCGCACACCACCGGGTTGTCCACGCCCCACGTTCGAGCCCGAGCCCGAGTTAAGGTTGTGCGGGCCCTGGTTGCTCCAGCGCCGCCGCCGTCACCTCCGGACCCTTCCCCCGCCGACCCCAGCTCGGGCGGCGATCTTCCCCCACCGGCCGCACCCACCTACCGCCGGCGCGCCCACCGCCGAGCCGCCGCCGGCCGTGCCCTAGCTGCCGCCGGCCGTGCCCTAGCTTCCCTGCCCGGTAAGCTTTAATTAAAAGCTATTTTTGCTTGTTGTGCGGGTTGGGTGCACTGTTCCGGCGATCCGAGGTCATCCCGAGACTTCTGGAGGTAAGCACGATGATCCCTGATCAGTGCTGATCATCGTGATCACCTTCGTTGGGGTCAGCGAGCCCCTGGTTTGCGTGATTAATGCGTTTTTCGCACTGTGCGCTTCGTTCACTGAACATTGGGGTTGCCCCCGCGCACTCTACAGTGTACGGCTACGCTCCAGACCGTGAGCACGGCCTCTGGCATGTTGAGATCTGACGATACATGTCCTGGCTGACCTCGGGGATCATCGGTTCGCGGTATCGGACCATAAAAGCCTAAGTTTTACATAAAACGACGTAAATTTACGTATGTTTAGGGACTTTTGCGCAATTGTGCGCTATGCGGGTGCTATGGGATGAATGTGTTGACTGCGGGTGACCTCTGGACTGATTGTCCAAGGTCCCATGTACTCTGCGAAAATCGAATATCGATTTCCGATGCGTTTCTTTCGGCGAAAGCGCCGTCGAAACGCGGTTTTGGTTCGGATTCCCTCCGACGATACTTTAAGTGTAATGTACATTGTCGCTGAGCCTAATTGGCTGGTCACTTACGTCGTTTCAAAGGTTCTGAGACGACAGGTGACCGACGGTGGGTTTCGGTGTCAAAATTGACACTTTTGGAAACCCGGACTTTTGACGATTGTCGACGACAACTGTTTTGGTATGGAATGGGTTATTGCTGCCTGGTTGACCGAAATGATGGGTTTGGTGGCAGCGGGTGACTCGTGATGCGAGTCGGCATGTTTCGGGACACTTCGTGGGTCCCGGCGAAGTTCCAGTGCAATTGTCGGGACTTCCGGCGAGTTACGGTAATCGGTTTGGGAAACCGATTTCTGTGGAATTGTTTGTGGGATTGTGAGTTAGTATTTATTATATGTGGGTTATGTACTAACCCGGTGGACCCTTCGTAGGTCCGGTAGACGTTCCCCCACAGTAGGGAGGCAGACGCGACCTTAACAGGTGGGTACTTCGATCCGAAGTTGGTTTAGTGGTGCATGCTCGGTGACGTTCCTTCCACTCTCCCTTTTTATATTTCGTATACATATATGCATGTGATAGTGAGCTAGCACCTTGTGATCTCTACTTGAATTCTTTTCTTGTTCTAGCAGTAGAGTAGACATGGTTATATCTGTATCTGAGATGATGTTCTCGTGACCTTCTTGGTCGGTTTTCTTGACACGGTTGTCTGATGACCTATACGGTCGGTATACCCGGAGGGGTGGATTATTGGCTGTTTGCCAACATTTATTGGTCATACTTGCATTGATCGCCATTACTCTTGCGCATTTCGCGAACACCAGCGGTTGATCCCCGCAAGAGGGTGTTCTTTTCCGGAAAAGTGGTCGTACGTCCGACCCGTGAGCTCAGTGGGGCACTTATATGCTGGCTGAGTAGGAGTGGCATGGGCCTGAGGTCTGCGGACCGACATGGCATGTTTAGATTGGGTATATTTGCTATATTCATTTGTTGACGCATGTCATTTACAGTAGCACTAGTGTAGTTGTACCTTGTTTCCTTTCTTTCATAGCTACTGTATTGTTATACCTATCTATCTCCTGGTTATCGGTGTGTACGCTTGCCTTCGTCGGCTTGCGGTACCCACTGGGAGGAGGAGACATGTTTACATGTTCTCACTCCCCCGCTTTGTTGATTTTCAGGTGATCCAGCTGGTTCAAGTCGGGGCGAGACGTGAGGCATGTCATGTACGGTCATTAGAACTCCCGACCCGGTCATTGGTTTAGTTTTTCTTACTTGCACTCTGAATAAATAACTTTAGAATTATGGTTCAGTTTTATTTACTCTTTGGACATGTAGTTTATTAATGCTTAATAAAATACTTGTGATAAGATTTGCAAAACCCGTCTCCTACCCTTCGTGGTAGCTTTTCTCTAAAATGAAAGGATCTTTCTGTTGGTGATACGTTTGAATTATTGATGTGAATGAAATGAATGTGTTGTATATGTACTTGTGCGACGCCGTGCAGATACAGGGGAGGTTCTGTCCGAGTGAACAGTGGACTCCCTGTGTTTGTAGCGGGTCTATCGTCTCTGGGGTCAAGATTGTCAATGTATTAATAAAAAGAAAAAAAATATTATCCTGTATTTTTCCGCTGATCTTTTATAAACTCTAAATGGACCCCCGGGGCGTGACAGTACAGTGGGCTATGTTCTAGTTTTAGTAGTTCCTTTACAGCTCTGTTACATGTTTGTAATAGCTCTTGTATTCTTTACAGGTACTTCTATCACTCATGTGCATTGGGCTTCTTGTGTATGAGGCGGATCTGTTGGCGAGCCCGGATTAGGCTGAATCCCTGGACGTGACACATAAACAATCACCCTACCATGCTGCATCAATACACATCTAAGTTTACTGTGTGATGCACCACTATAAATCACAAATCCTTCTCCCATAATAGGAAGGGAAAGGTTAGGAGCTGACATCAGCATCTGCTTTAAATCCTCAAAACTCCTCTGGCACTCCTTACTCCAAATGAACTTAATAATTTTTTTTCGAGTCAGTCGAGTGAGGGGTGTGGAAAGCTTCCCAAAGCCTTCCACGAACTAACGGTAGTATCCAGCTAATCCCAAGAAGCTCCTCACCTCAGTGATCGTTGTCGGTCTGGGCCAATCCCGAATCGCATCAACCTTTTTCAGGTCGCCTGCGACTGAAATCACGTGGCCCAAGAAAGCAACCTCCCGAAGCCAAAACTCGCACTTCTTCAACTTTGGCATACAACTTCTTCTCTCGCAGAAGCTATAGCACTCAAGTGATCTTCGTGCTCGACGTCACTTCAGGAGTAAAACAAGATGTCATTTTTAATCTATGAACACCACCACGAATCTGTCCAAGTACAGCTTAAACACTCTGTTTATCGAATTCATGAATGCAGTAGGGGCATTAGTCGCACCAAAAGGTATCACTATGAACTCATAATGCCCGTACCGTGTCCTGAAAGTTGTTTTGAGATGTCCTCGTCTTTTACCTTTAATTGGTGGTAACATATCAATTTTCAAGAAGACACAAGATCTCTGTAGCTGATCAAATAGATCGTCAACACGTGGAAAAGGATACTTATTCTTGATGGTCACTTTGTTCAATTTTCTGTAGTGAACACACGGCCTAAGTGAACCATCATTCTTCTTCACAAACAACACCAGCATTCCCCAAGGCAATATACTAGGCCTCATAAATCTTTCTCTATCAAATCTTGAAGCTATGCATTTAACTCTCTCAGCTCAGCCGATGCCATCCTGTAGGGTCCCTTCGAGATTGGCGCGGTTTCAGGGACCACGTCAATTACAAACTCAACCTCCTTATCCGGCGGCATACTCGCAAACTCTCAGAGAAACACAATCGGAAACTCACGGACTATAGTGATATTCTCGAGTCCCGGTGCCGTCGTAGGCACCTCTAGCACAGTCCCTAAATAGGCTATGCATCCTCTGCTCATCATCTGCCTTGCCCTGAATGTCGAAATCATCGTGGCGAAAAGAATACTTCGGCAACCTCTGTAGACAAACTTCGCTTGCCCTAGCTCACAGAATGTTACCGTCCTCACTCCACAGTCGGTGGTCATAAAGTACCGCGCCAGCCAATCCATCCAAAGCACCACATCAAAATCTTGTAACAGCCTCAAGACCAGCAGGTCTATAGGCATAATCCAAGGCCCTAGCTAGACTAGACATAAGCAACAACACTCCTCCACATGCAATACCTGATCATGAATCTACATATCGTGTGTATGTGGTAACGGCCCTATCTCTAGTCCATACAGTGATGTAAATGCTCGGCTAATGAATGAATGCAATGTACTGGTATCAAATAATGCTCATACTCTAATGTCAGAAATCAAAATGATACCTGCCACCACAGTGTCGGGCACAGTAGAGTCCTCCACCTGTGCAGTGTACACCCGGCCGCCCTGTGCCTGCTGCCTGCAATCTGTCGTGTGGGATGCTGAAGCTCGATCTGCTTACAGGTACGTCGGTGGAGCTCTCGATATCTACTGAGGGGAAGAAAGAGCTGATAATGATGCTCTAGGACACGCTACTCGCAAATGTCCTGCCTGTCCGCATCTGTAACAACATCCCTCTCGTTGAGAACATGTAAGGGGTTGATGAGGTCCTACATAGAAAATACACCTATCCTATCTTCTCTGTTACTGTCGGTGGGATCCCTCAGACCTCTATCGCGACGAAGACCCACGACCCTGAGATCGTGATCATAGAGGTCTCGGCGATTGCCTACCACTAGTCTGTCCCCCATCATCTAATGCCAGGCGCTTCCTATCAGAACTCTACCTCGACACCCAATCCTCTCTCTCATGACTGTAGCACCCCGCTCTACCCAAAGAGCCTACTCGATCGCTGCATACAGAGTCTAAAGGCACTGAGACTACACCAATGCAAATATCTCCTGTCTCAAATTTTGCTCAAATAAGTAGACGTTGTGTGCCTTATTCCTCGCGACAAACGGTACATAGATCAAACCGGATGAAATCCCTTGTGTACTTCTGCACCGTCCGATCGCCTTGCTACAAGTTCTTCAGATCCTCTTCGAGTTTCTGCTTAATGTTGTTCGAAAAATAGGCTCCGTATACCAATATTCCTCGAAACTCGATCCATGTCACTCGCCGTGCTCCCTGAGGTAGAGTCGGTCTGATCCTCTGCTACTAAGTGTGAGTATCACCCTCTAAACAATGTACTACTAGGTAAACCTGATCCTGCTCTGGAATAAAGATATCCTCAAATATCTTCTCTATGGCTCCAACCTAAGCCTCTACTATCTAGGGCTCGGTGCGGCTACCATCAAATCGAGGTGGATCAAAATGGCGAAAGCTCGCCAATCTCTCCCTGATCCGCTCATGCTCTGCTTCCGTCAAGGGCTCATCTCCCCCCAACGCCTCTTTACTGGACGACGGTGTTGTCGACGCTGTCACTGTCGGAGGTACAGTGGCTGTCGGAATCTTTGCTAATGTAGTCGGTGGCGGCGCCTTAAATTTCGAAGCTTGCTCTGCTGCACTAGGCTGCTGCGTCAATGCCTTGCACATCCTCTGTAATAGTGCACCTTGCTGCCTAGTAACCTCGATTAGGGCAGCCAACTACTCCTATAGCTCTTGTGGTGCACTAGATCCAGCCTACTCCGGCTCCGCGGGTGGTGCAAGTGTGGCCCGCATCGGTGGTCGATCTCTGCGCGTCATCCTGATAACCTGCAATAGCACAATGCAAGTCACACACCGAAACACAGCACTCGACCCAATCCAACGAAAATTCAAGATATCTCTTCAACTCTGTATAATTATATCGTCTGTAGCCAACATAATTACCCAACAGGGGTAGACATTTTGATCACTCTTCAATTCCCTTTGAAGAGTTTATACAATACAATCGCCGACTTTTGTAAGATAAGGGGTGCCCTAGGATCTATCTAGAGTATATCAATCACCTAGAGGGGGGTGAATAGGTGTATAAACAAAAATTACAAATCTCAATGCGATAAAGTAAATGCGGAAAATAAAATTAGCACACCGAGATTTACGTGGGAAAACTCCACCTTGGAGAAAAACCCACGGGACCAACACGCGATAACAATCCACTAAGAATAAAAGATTATAAGGTGATTACCGACTCCACGGACTTAACCTCTCTTTTATCTTCTACGGATCTCGCGCACTCCACCGGGTTGTCCACGCCCCACGTTCGAATCCACGAACGCCACGTCTCGAATCCACAAGACGCCCAACTTCGAATCCACGAAGCCTTCAACACGTCGAATCCACGACGCCCACTCGAATCCACGAGCGCACTCCGTCCGGAGCAAGAACAATAAAGTTGATGATGGTTTATTGCTTAGAATATCATTAAAAATATGTGGGAATAATCTCTAAGCAATTCTCAAATTGATTCTAAAAGAATATTAGAAATTAGGGCACCATGAATCAATTTGAGAGAAGCTTGATGTAGAAGATGAGGAAAACGGTTACTTACAAGCTTCTAGGGTTTCTAAAAGATAATCTATGCTTCGCCACGTTTTAGAGACACC
Source organism: Puya raimondii (assembly GCA_016920855.1). Lineage (NCBI taxonomy): Eukaryota > Viridiplantae > Streptophyta > Magnoliopsida > Poales > Bromeliaceae > Puya > Puya raimondii. The sequence continues at coordinate 17,365,897 of JABWPP010000048.1, read as the reverse complement.
CTCATATCTTATTTATAGGTTTAGAAGCAATCCGAAATAGATTAGGATTAAAAACAGTTTTTAGAAAGGTTTGGAAGCAAACCGATTTCGACTAGGATTGCAAAACTGATTTTAGAAAGGTTTGGAACCAAATTAGGATTGCAAAGATATTTTAAGGAATCTACCATCTTATTTACATGTTTGGGAGACATTAGAATCAAAGTAGGATAGAAAAAATAACTTTCCAAAACTTCGCAACGGGTCGGGGTCCGGACCGCGGGTATGGGGTCCGGACCTTGACACTCTCCAGGCGTTTCATTGTCCGGACCCCAGCTACCAGGATCCGGACCCGGTCTGTGAAAGAGCCTGGGGTCCGGATCTCAGCCCTCAGGGTCCGGACCTCCGCCCTCAGGGTTCGGACCTCATCCTCAGGGTCCGGACCCTCCCTGCGTGACAGCCAGGGAGGCGTACGGGTTCCGGACCTCATCCTCAGGGTCCGGACCTCGGAAGTTGGAAAACTCATTTTTTATAATTTAAAATATTTTTTATCCATTCTAATGTCTTCCAAACACTTGTAAATGTTTATAAATCATCATCAAGATTATTTAAACTTACCAAGCATCGTGAATTCATACGTCGAGTCTTCGAGTCTTCAATCTTCGTCTTTTCTTCTTTGAACCTTCAAGACTCCGACTCACTTTACGAAATATGCCAACATAAAATTCGTAACAACTTTCACGAAAAGTCATGACTCTAACGCCCTATACTTGTAGGGCCAATCAAAATCCTAGGATTTTTTAAATTTCGACGACCTATCCCGAAGCTCTGATACCAACTTAATCTGTCACGCCTGGGTTATGCCAGAACCCGGGCTCGCCAACAGATCCGAAGCGTACACGGGAAGCCCAATGCACATGAAGAGACAAAAACCTGCTCAAAGGATAAGGTGTAACCACAAGAGAGAGTAACAGAGCTAGAATAACTAAAACATCACTACAACAAACTATACATATACAACATCCCAACAATCCTCTCTCAACAAAAAAGATAAACTACATCCATATTTATAGTGAGTCTCTCCTAACAGGGTCCTTCACTAGAGCAGTACTCGGATATAAGAGCTATCTATTCAGCGATCCCCTTACCTCAGTGAGATACAACAAGAACAGGTACAATGGGCTCTACAAGAAAAAGGGGTTAATACAGAGGGTGTGAGAGCTACTAAAAATCAGTAGTCCTCAATGGGTACCGTCATCGACAACAACGATCTACCCATTAGGTCCACTAGAGACATAGTAATACTAAATTGCTGAAAGAACTAGGTAAGTAAAACTGCAGTAAGGAACTACCACTACTATACCTCTATACTAGATGTCGAATGAATGCATGCATCATGTAGGATGAATATCAACTACTAGTAACACTACTGAAAAACCCAATCAATCGACTGGCTTGAAGGACCAGTCAAGCCCGTGCTAGTCTCACGTCTAATCCCTACTAAGACCAATGGGTCGCCAATGTGAAAATAGTAATACTAAATCAAGCCATTTATCTCCGGAGTGGCACTTGAGGGGAGCGACTAGCTCGAGGATCAAAGTAACCAGGTCATACTAACCTCTGCTAAAGCAACCTCAGCACAAATCTGATGCATAATCTTGTAATAGAAACCGCTGTCTAAACCTACGGCTAAGAAAGATAAATTACAAATCAGCCCAAACCTCGAATTCCCAAATTCCGGGTACAAAATCAGCTCATACTACCCCTACTACTTGTAGTTCAACAATTCCGAACACTAGGCCCTCAATTTAGTAGTAATGCACACTAGCGCTAGGTTCAAGTTAAGTAAGCATAGGTAGTTTTTTTGGATAAAATACTTCAAGTCTCTAGCATGTCAACCAAGGTAACAATGTATAATCCATAACTACACTTGCAGGGAATCCATGATTAAATAAATATCATCATCCTACTACTAAGTTTCATTAAACATGCAAGAATTGATTCATAATAGACATAATTGAGAGTCAGAAATTGTGACATCCCATTAGTCCCACATTGGATAATATAGGAAAGTGTGATGGGTTTATAAGTGACAGACACACTAGTAATAATAACTGGGCTTAAGCATTTTGGGCACAAGTTTTTTGGTGGGAAACGCTTTCAAATGACAAGATTGTTTGCGCATTGCATCAGTTTAAGGATGGGTAGCTGTATGTTGTGGAGACATAAGTATTTGAATGTTATTGTATCATCTTATTTGTTTGTGTGTGAGTGGATGATGAGTTATAACTTGTATTTTGTTGTACGCCGTGCAAATACAGAGGAGATTCTGTCCGTGTGAACAGAGAGGTTTCTATATATGTGGCGGGTCTGTTCCACCCCATGGTCGAGATAAAGAAAAAGGGCACTTTTTCGCTGATTCTGTTTTCAAAATTGGCCCTCTTTCCGAAATGGCTTTACAAAAAGGACACCGGGCGTGACATGGTATCCACTGGGAGACATATATAGATGTTTCTCACTCAACATTTTCCACAAGTACCTCTGGTGGTGAGGCACAGGACATGATGTGAGGTCGCGATGGATAGACCAGCTAGAGCCGACCAGTGATACTTGAGGAGTGCCCAAGTTGTCGAGCCTAATTAGCGTACATTTTATTTCTACATTTACAATTTTGTTGGAGTTTAAATTCAGTAAACTATATTATGGATGTGCTGAATCCCACATTCATAACTTTGTTTCTAAGTTGCTTGAATGAATGTTGATTTCAAATGATTTTGCACAAAATGGAGACTTCAACTTTTTTTTTGTGGGGAATATATAAGGAAATTTGAAAACTGGAGGTTTTGTTTGATATTTTTCTTATGGGGAATAAGAAGAACTGAAAAATGGAGTTTTCTGTTTGATGTATGTTGTGGGGAATAAGGTGAACATTTTGTTTGAATCTCATCGTCATCTATTGGAAAAATAGTGTGAGTTGTGTATGTATGGTTTCTACTCATGATGATTGATTGCATTTATATTGGGGCCGTGCATGTACAGAAAAGATTCTATCCGTGTGGATATGGGAGCTCTATACATATGGCAGATTTGTGCACATTTTGGACTAGTTATGTTTGCATAACCTGAGTCCAGAAAAAAGAAAAAATTTAAAGCTTTTCAAAGAAAAAATATCTTCCAACTGGTCTCAGGGTGTGACAAAAATGTACCTAGACTATGGACCGTTATGAATCGACTACCCAAACTTTTAAAATTTTGATTTTACCACCCGACCTTTTAATTTGTTTGATTTGAGTTAGTCAATGACACTTTGACTTCAAAATTTAAACTAATTACTTACTTTAATAAATGTATAGTTGTGAGAATTGCATGAAATATACTAATTAAACCTGTAAAATAAATAATACATTCAAAATTTGAAGTCAAAGAGCTATTGACTGACTCCAATCAAGAAAATTGAAAGGTCGAGAAGTAAAATCAAAATTTTTAAAGGTTGGGTAGCTAAATCCAAATGATACATACTTCAGTAAGTTTTATACGTTTTTGTCTGTAACAAATTTTAACCTCATTATATTTCTCAATTTCACTAATGAAATTTTGGTTTTGAACGGTTTGGACTGTTAATGTATATTTTTGGATCCCTTTCCTATTAGATCGACCTTTTAGATAAAATAGTATTAGAGCCAGTTCTGAACCCTTTGTTTTGTCGTGGGTTCAATCCCCACCTACCTTCAACATTTAACATATTAAATTTCTATATTATATAATAGGTTAAATCTCCATCTCTTCCACTTGCCTTTCATATCCATCATGCATGTGTCAATGGTGATGTTAATATATATTTCTGAGCCAGTTTCGTGTGAGTGGTGGTGTCAATATATATTTTTGGGCATGTTTCCTACTTTTAAGCATATGAATGGCGATGGTAATATATATTTCGGGGCCCGTTTCATGTGAGTAGCGGTGTGCATATATATTTTGCTTTTTGCAGAAAAAATTCACTAGTTTTATGCTTTGTAAAAGCTGGCCACTTTTTTGTTTTTATAGATTTGGGTCAAAAATTTTGTAAACGGACTAAAATACCAATGTGCCTTAGACATCTTATCTCTCCTTCCTCCGCTCCTTCCTCATAGGCCTATGTCTCCATTGCCGACGGCAGTCTCGAGCACTTATCCCACATCCTTCGTACCACCAACTCCACCATCGCACCGCCAACTCCACCATTGTGTCCGCGTCGTGGTGTTCCTCACGAGCGAGAAAAAGATTGCGAACTAGACCTATTTGTTGTCGTGGCTACTCGGAGCCTCGTTAAAGACGGAGATGACGGTGGCAGAGGAGGAGGGCAACGATCATTGATAGAGAATGCTTCAAAGGCATGTTTGCAGCACAAGCGTGGCCGACGACGGCAAGGTGGTGGTGGTAACGAGAGAGGAAAATCTGACGAACAATGCAACATATTTGAAAAAAAGTTGCACTATTTAGTAAGAAAGTTGCACTACTTTATATTTAATTATACACACAAATAGTATAGCTTTTTTGCTAAATAGTGCAATATAGTGTGGTGTTCCAGAAACTTAGTTGTTGGAATGACTAAAGTATTAACAGCTGGTCAATACATCTATAGAGTGTCAATCGAATCGGAGTTATTTTGGCGCAAAATGGACACGAAAACGGACTCAAGCACTGGACACGAAAATAGACTCGGAGCACTGAAATCTACTAGAACTGAAGTTCTGACCACTTTTGGATGCCCGAAAGAGGAACTGGGTGCCCGGGTGTGCAATATGGAGCTGCGGAAATCACTGAAGTCATTACGGGCCCTCTTTCCGGACGCCCGAAAGTTACTGTAGCAGTCCAGAAGTGGTTGGTGAATTTTCTTAAGTGTATCGAATAGTATTGACACGTGTAACTTGGCTGACTTGCATTCTGGCACAAGATTTGGATTCAGGCTCTCCGTGCGAGTGCCCTTGGCGTTTCGGATGCCCGAATGTGGCTCCGGGTGCCCGAAATTACAGATTTCAGCTGGGAACAGGTTATTTCCTATTGATTCGAGGGCTAATTCTATTTCTTCAATTCCTCTATAAATCCCATTCACTCTTTTCACTCTCCTTATTAGAAAACTCCATTTACGCTCCATTACCACCTCTATTTTCCTCCTTCCTCTTTTTTTTCTCTCTACGGGTTGAAGATCAATGCAGCAGCAGTGGCAGTAGCTGCAGTTTGGTTAATGGGCTGAATTGGAGCACTTAGTTTCTCTTTTGGTTCTTGCTCGTGGTTTAGCTGAGGAGGAGATCTCATTCGTTGTCCCCTTTTAGCTGGATAACTGATTAGTTGGGGTGAATTGGAGGTTTTATTGGATTTTCGGAACCAAATCCAGTCTTCATTAGATTTTTTATTCTAATTTCTATTCCGGTGAGATTCCTACTTGGAGATGGTGTTTCTTTGGTTTTTCCACTTGAATTTGAGCTGAGGAAGGTGGTTGAGTAATTGGTTCCTACCCGGAGTAGGTAAGTTGAGCTAGTTTGAAAATCCGGATTTTGTTAACCGAATGACAGTTTTTAGTGAATTTCAAATTTCAACTATTCTACTAGGAATCTTGCTGGTTTTGTGCATCTTTGGAATTGATTCCTATTGGTGGAACTGTGTTCGTCTTCGCTAAAGCAGCAGCTACATCTTTGCTGCTCTTAAGGTGGGTTTATTTCATCGAATGCAATAAATTACCTTTTATGTCAACCTATATCCAGCATGAACTTCGGGGTGGTGATATAATAGTAATTGGATTGCTTCCTTCACAGTTGGTTTCACATTGTTGTAGCTCCTGTGATACGTCTAATTGGCCATCTAGCTCAATATAGTTCCATACACTGTCAATAGAATTGTTGGAATTGACCTCTTGTACAATTCAACTTAGCGTATACGTGGTTGGATCCAATTCTGCCCAGACTATGGGGCAGGGTAAAGTAGTTGGTAGTGTGAGTCTTGTTGGTGCCCGGGTATTGGGGCGGTATCGGATTATAGACTCATTGTCACTATTTTAGCCATGGGTTTGGATGGTGGTATTAGACAACATCTATGCATCGGATTATGCCGAGGACGCTTCGTTAGTTGTTATTATGATCTGTTTGATCTTGCACTTCGATTATAGCCCGCAGTAGCTTAGTATGCTTGACCTGTTACTTGATCCTTGAGCAGGTCGCTCCTCTCGAGTGCCTCTCTGGAGACTGGTGGCTGGATTTGGTGGATATATTATTATCATGTCGGCGACCCATCAGATTTTTAGTAGGGATTGAACATGAGACTAGCACCTCCTATTGTTAGTTTAGAGGCATAGTTGTGGTAGTTTTTTTTTTTCCACAGTTACTTGCTTACTCTGTTTTCATTTAGCAGTATTACTAATGCCTTTCGTAGACCTAGTGGATAGGTCGTTGTCGTCGATGACGGTACCCACTAAGGACTACTCATTTTAGTAGTTCTCCGCCCTTTGTTGTTGATCTTTTCAGAGCCCTCTGCACCTGTTGCGGTTGCTTCGAAGCGAGGTAAAGGAATCGCGGGATAGATAACATGTCCTACCAGGCGGACTATGTTAGTAGTGGACTTGGTGGACTTTAGTTTTGGGATACATGCCGTACATATGGGATATTTTTATTTTCCGTACTGTGAGATGGATATTGTACCTATTTTGGGATAGTTGATGTATGTACAGTTTGTTTTCATCTCTGTATTATTTTATTTACCACTCTGATATCTATAGTTATAGTAGAATCTTTATATTTGTGCAGGTTTAGACGCTTCGTGTGCACGAGACCTCCCGTATACGACGGACCTGTTGGCGAGCCCGGGTTCCGCTGCAACCCGAGACATGACATATATGTTTAAATAGTGAAATATTGTGTCATTCGTCAAATTTTCCTCTCTTATTACGGCCACCACCTCAACATTGTTGGCCACGCTCGCGAGCCCAACCGCAAATTCTGTAATACTTGGCTTTTAAGGGTTTCTGGACTTGGCGGATTTCGGGCGCCCGGAAGTGGTGAAGTGGACGCCCAAATGTTCCGGAGCCAGTAGCCGATTTGGATGGGTCCGGAAGTGGCCGACTGATTTGAGTTTTGGACGCAGGATTCGGACGCCCGGTTGAGGATCCGGATTTGGCTTATGACGTGGAGAGCCACGTGTCGCGACGTAGGACACGTGTCGACCGCCGGAGACACGCCGCCCCACCGCCTGCCGACCACCGTCGACCGCTTGACCGCCAGCTGACACCTGGCATTTCGGATTTCCGGACGCCCGGAAGTTGGATTCGGGCACCTGAAAGTGGAGTTTTTGGGAGCCTATAAATAGGTGAGTCCCTGGTTGTTTTAGCTTGCATTCCACTTCGTGATCCCTATTTTCTAGAGAGAGAAAGCTAGAGTAGGGCCATGTGTTGGCAATAGTTGTGATCTAGCTTGTTCTCCTCTACTGTTGTTCTGATCTGGTTCTGAGCTGTTGTTCTGTCGGAGTTAGCAGCCTTTTGGAGGGATATTCAGATCGGAGTACTGCTCGAGTTTGGTATATCTTGGAGGGTTGGATCTGAGGCTATTGTTGTTCCCCACCGTGGTTGGATTAGCTCTTGAGGTGGGTTGATGTTTGCCAGATTCAGTGGACTTCCTCCTATGTGTTTACTCTCATGTTAGCATGATGTGATAGTGTTGGATTATGTTAGCATGATGTGATAGTGTTGGATTATATTAGCATGATATGATGTTGTTGGGATTATGTTAGCATGACATGCTGAGATTATGTTAGATATGACATGTTAGGTTGGGACTGATTTACTGTTTGCATGTGCATGATATGATCTTAGATGAGCTAATGATATATATATGAGCATGCATGATTTTCTTATATCCTTGATGCATGATTTGACCTACACCTATCCTGTTGATATCCCTTGTACCAGTTGTTGTACATACTAGTGTAGGTGATCATGATGTGGCTCGTGCTATGTTATTGTACCTCCTCCTCGTGGTAGAGTTGAGATTGATTGTGAGCACTGGAGCATTGATTGGGTCATACTTGTTGTTAATTATCCTTTGAGGTGCCGAGGGCACGTGATTCTTTTGTTGACCCAGTCGTGTCGATCATATACCTGTGGGTGCTTGGCGCTGATACGTGTTACTATACTTGGTTGGGTCGCTCCCACGAGTATCGCTCCGGAGTTGTGTTTTTTCCGTACAGAGGGATTGTACGAAGGGCTAGGGACAGACGGTGTTTCCTGTACTAGCTGGCTCCCTACGGGTAGAGCATGATCAGGCCGCAGGTATTGTATTGTGTTGTATGGCATTATGGATTTGTGATTGTCCTCATTTGATATATTCAGTTCATTGGTATTCATATTGACAGTTGAGCATTGTGCATAGTAGTGGTAGTATATCTCCTACTTTCTTTATTGCTCTATATATATCTCTTGAGATTGAGGACTTAGTGGGCAGACCGCTGAGGCTGGTGGCGGTACCCACTGAGGACTACTTGTTTGATAGTAGTTCTCACACCCGTTGTTGACACCTTTTTGCAGAGTCTTCTTCCCCAGTTGTGCATACTGAGCGCGGAAAGGAGACCGTCGGGTAGAGTTGATCCCCGGATTCTTGGCTAGAGGTATACCCCATTTTGATAGATGCTATGAGTCTGTACATACAGTGAGTTGGATATTATCAGTGATGTATATAATAGTTATGGATGATGTATGTATGTACAGTGATCCTTTGATATATTTATATAGCAGCTCTGTTGATACCTTTAGCTCTGTGTGGTTGTTGTTGTTTTCGCTTCGTATATGCGGTAGAGATACTGTGTATGCGGCGGATCTTGTCATGTGCCTGGGAAGAGGTAACTCGGGGCGTGACAGATTAAGTTGGTATCAGAGCTTAGGAATAGGTTATGAGGGCCTAGGAACCTAAGATAACAGACCTAAGAATGACGAGAGAGACGTGATTGATCGCGAAAGTCAAAGATTGGGTTTTTGAATCCTTCCTTGTGTAGGAAGAGTGATTGAGGGATTATGCCTTCTCTTATCGGATGAATGTCGGCTGCAGACGACATAATAATCTGAGAAGAAAAGAAGTGTCCTTCTAGACTTTCGCTAGATTGGGTCGTGAGATTGTTTTGTGGTCCTAATCGGGTATTCTGTTGCAGGTTATTACTATGCCTCCTCGACGACCGTCGACGCGAGCGCATCCGACGCCTTCGGAGATACCTGAGCAGACGGGACCTAGTGAACGGCCCGCTCTGCAGGAGCAGCTAGCAGACATAGCTGCAGTAGGAAGGCAGCAGAGTGTTTTATTACAAAAGATGTGCGACGCTTTCTCCCAGCAGCAGAATAATACGCCTCGAGCTATGGAACCTCAGGCGGCAACTACTCCAACTACATCTCAGCCTAGAGAAGGAAGTACTCAGCCTAGTCAAGCACTTTCTGAAGAGGAGCAGGAGCGGATGGCGGATAGATTGGCTCGCTTCTGTAGGTTTGATCCACCGCGATTCAATGGTAGTAGTATAGAACCATGGGTGGTAGAAGCTTGGATTTGCGAGATGGAGAAGTTGTTTGAGGATCTCTTTGTGCCAGCACGGGAGCAAGTGCATATGGCGGTTCATTGTCTATCTGGTGATGCTCATGTCTGGTGGAGGAGGACCCGTGATCATAGGTCCCTGAATCCTCTACAGATGACTTGGAGCGAGTTTCAGGGGATTATGTATGGAGCATATTTTTCCAGTAGTGTGAAGATGAAGATAGAGGAAGATTTGAAGAATCTGAAGCAAGGGAATCGTTCGGTGCAGGAGTATACAAGGGAATTTACAAGATTGCTTAATTGTGTCCCTTTAGCAGCGAGAGATGAGATACAGAAGGTTTATCTATATGAGAAGGGTTTGAGACCCGAGATATTTCCTTTTGTTCACTCGCAGAGACTTCAGACCTTGGATGCTACTATTGAGCAGTCTCTGTGGGTAGAGCGAGGGACATTTGTGACGAGAGGGCAGCTTGTGGACCCAGCTCAGGGTCAGGAGAGGAAGCGCCCAGCACCTGATGATGGAGGGCAGTCGAGTAGCAGACGGCCACCTAGACCTCCCCAGCGATCGCGTTTCCAGGGACGTGGATCTTCTAGTCGCCAGCAGTCTGGAGGATTTCGCCAGCAGCGACAGCAGCAGAAGGGATCTCCCCGATGCGTGATTTGTGGAGGACCTCATTTTGCTTATCTCTGTGATCGACGAGAGGGTCGATGTTATGAGTGTGGACAGCCGGGACACATCAGGAGGGCTTGTCCCAGACTTATAGCAGCCCCATCTATGGCGTCTGTACCTTTCTCCCCACCGCAAGTATCTGGAGCCTCCCCGGTATTTTCTCAGGATCGATCTTCTATGCCACGACAGCCGGATCGACGCAAGCCACCGGCGAGCGGCCGAGTCTATGCCGCTCAGATTGAGGACGCCTCGATAGCTGATCGAGTGGTGGCAGGTATAGTTTTGATTTGTGGCATTAGATCGCGTACTTTATTCGATACTGGTGAATCGCATTCCTTTGTTAGTAGGGCATTTGCATTGCATTATGATTTAGAGATAGGGTCGTTACCCCAGACACAGGAGGTGCGGGTACCCGACCATAGTTTGCAGGTGACGCAGGGTTGTTTGGGATTTCCTGTGCAAGTAGGGCCTTGGATCATGCCTGCCGATTTATTGGTATTAAGACAGCTGCAGGATTTTGATATAATCCTAGGCATGGATTGGTTATCTCGATACTTTGCTACGATCGATTGTGGAACCAAGACGGTGATTTTTCGAGAGCCTGGACATGAGGAGTTCATTTATGAAGGTTGTAGGAGTTCACTGTTCGCAGTGACGATCTCTTCTTCCAAGGCCAGACAGATGTTGAGTAGAGGATGTATGGCCTATTTTGCAACAGTGACTGAGGTGCCCACTGTTGTACCAGGACTCGAGGATATTCCTATTGTCCGTGAGTTTCCGGATGTCTTTCCTTCTGAGTTATCCTCGATGCCTCCTGATAGGGAGATTGAATTCGTGATTGATGTGGTACCAGGAACCGCGCCAATCTCGAAGACACCCTATAGAATGGCACCAGCTGAATTGAGAGAGTTGAAGGCGCAACTGCAGGATCTTATGGATAAAGGTTTTATCAGACCTAGTGTGTCGCCTTGTGGAGCGCCTGTGTTGTTTGTAAAGAAGAAGGATAGTTCACTTAGGTTGTGTGTGGATTATCGGGAATTAAACAAAGTGACCATCAAGAATAGATACCCCCTCCCACGTATCGATGATTTATTTGACCAATTACAGGGAGCGTGTGTCTTTTCTAAGATTGATCTTCAGTCCGGTTACCACCAGTTGAAGGTGAAAGCCAAGGATATTTCTAAGACAGCTTTTAGAACTCGGTATGGGCATTATGAGTTCACTGTCATGCCTTTCGGTTTGACTAATGCCCCTGCTGCATTTATGGATATGATGAACCGAGTCTTTAAGTCTTTCTTGGACAAGTTTGTGGTAGTCTTTATCGACGATATTTTGATTTACTCCCATAGTGATGCGGAGCATAAGGAGCATCTGAGATTAGTGCTGCAACTCTTGAGAGAAAAGAAGTTGTATGCAAAGCTTAAGAAGTGTGAATTCTGGTTGAGAGAGGTAGCCTTTTTAGGCCATGTAATTTCAGCTTCGAGAGTAGCTGTTGATCCTAAGAAAGTTGAGGCGATTCGTGATTGGCCTAGACCGACGACCATATCTGAGGTGCGGAGTTTTCTTGGCTTAGCCGGGTATTATCGATGATTTGTGGAGAGTTTTGCGAAACTCTCTACGCCTCTCACTCGGTTAACCAGGAAAAGGGTTAAGTATATTTAGAGTAATGAGTGAAAAGATTGTTTTGATGAGCTTAAGCAGAGGTTGATGACAGCCCCTATTCTTGCACTACCAGTAATGGGCGAAGGATTTGTCATCTATAGTGATGCTTCGCATAGTGGCTTGGGTTGCGTGCTGATGCAACATGGTAGAGTGATTGCGTATGCTTCAAGGCAACTAAAGGAGTATGAGAAGAACTACCCCACTCATGATTTGGAGTTAGCGGCGGTAGTCTTTGCTCTGAAGCTATGGCGCCACTATCTCTATGGAGAGCATTCTGAAGTTTATACTGATCACAAGAGCCTCAAGTATTTGTTTACACAGAAGGAGTTGAATCTACGGCAACGGAGATGGTTAGAGTTATTGAAAGATTATGACATCTCTATTCTGTATCATCCCGGCAGGGCTAATGTTGTAGCCGATGCTTTGAGTAGGAAGTCTGTGGCGACTTTGAGTATGAGTATCACTCAACAGCCTGTCCTAGTAGAGGAGATGCGGAGATTATCTCTTGAAGTGGTTACTCCTGGGATGACTGCGAGACTGATGACTTTGGTCATGCAGCCCACTCTGTTAGATAGGATTCGAGAGAAACAGAGTGTTGATCCTTAATAAAAATTTGAGATCAACTGAGGAGTGGTGATCTTGAAGGTTTTTCTTGTGATGATTCTGAAGTTCTTCGTTATAGAGGATGTCTATGTGTACCAGCGGATCTGGAGATTCGAGAGGAGATATTGAAGGAAGCACATTATTCTCCTTATTCTGTACATCCTGGAGGGACTAAGATGTACCAGGATCTGAAGACTCACTTCTGGTGGAATGGAATGAAGCGGGATATTGGTAGGGTTGTAGCTCAATGTTTGACATGTCAGCAAGTGAAGGCCGAACATCGAGTACCAGCCGGTAAGCTACAGAGCCTTCCAATACCTGAATGGAAGTGGGATCACATCACGATGGATTTCGTCGTAGGATTGCCGAGGACTTTGAGCGGCTGTGATGCTATCTGGGTGATTGTCGATAGGCTGACGAAGTCTGCTCATTTTTTGCCTATGCAGATTACTTGGTCACGTGAGCGACTTGCGCAGCTTTATATGGATGAGATATTGAGATTGCATGGAGTGCCAATCTCAATAGTATCTGATAGAGACCCGAGGTTTGTCTCTCATTTCTGGAGGAGTTTACAGACAGCTTTGGGGACTCAGCTTCATTTTAGCACTGCATTTCATCCTCAGACTGATGGTCAGTCTGAGCGTACTATTCAGACACTTGAGGATATGTTGAGAGCTTGTGTCTTAGATTTTGGTGGAGGTTGGGATCGACATCTGAGATTAGTAGAGTTTGCGTACAACAATAGCTATCAAGCGAGCATTAAGATGGCTCCGTTTGAAGCATTGTATGGACGCAAATGTCGATCACCTCTGTATTGGGATGATGTTGGTGAAAGGAAGACGTTGGGTCCAGACCTTTTGCTTAAAGCTGAGGAAAAAGTTAAAGTGATACGGCGACATATTGAGACAGCCCAGAGCAGGCAAAAGAGTTACGCCGATACTCGGAGGCAGGATCTGGAATTTCAAGTTGGCGATCATGTTTTCTTGAAGGTCTCACCATCAAAGGGCATACGGAGATTTGGGATTCACGGAAAGCTTAGTCCGTGATTCATTGGTCCTTTCGAGATCTTGGAGAGAGTAGGACCCGTGGCTTATCGGTTAGCCCTTCCGCCTCGATTAGCGGGTGTGCATGATGTCTTTCATGTATCTGTTCTGAGGAGATACATGCATGATCCTTCCCATGTGATAGATTTTACTCCATTGGAGCTGACGGAGGACTTGCATTACGAGGAGCGACCGATACGAATTCTTGCTCATGAGACGAGGGAATTGCGTAATCGGGTCATACCTTATGTCAAGGTACAGTGGGATTTTTATGATGATAGAGAGGCGACATGGGAATTGGAGACTGTCATGCAGAGGTCTTATCCCCACCTGTTTGCATCTTGAGGTGAGTACTTTGCTTTAGTTTTGAGGACGAAACTATTTAAAGGAGGGGAGAATGTAATACTTGGCTTTTAAGGGTTTCTGGACTTGGCGAATTTCGGGCGCCCGGAAGTTGTGAAGTGGACGCCCGAATGTTCCGGAGCCAGTAGCCGATTTTGATGGGTCCGGAAGTGGCCGACTGATTTGAGTTTTGGACGCAGGATTAGGACGCCCGGTTGAGGATCCGGATTTGGCTTATGACGTGGAGAGCCACGTGTCGCGAAGTAGGACACGTGTCGACCGCCGGAGACACGCCGCCCCACCGCCTGCCGACCACCGCCGACCGCTTGACCGCTAGCTGACACCTGGCATTTCGGATTTCCGGACGCCCGGAAGTTGGATTCGGGCGCCCGAAAGTGGAGTTTTTGGGAGCCTATAAATATGTGAGTCCCTGGTTGTTTTAGCTTGCATTCCACTTCGTGATCCCTGTTTTCTAGAGAGAGAAAGCTAGAGTAGGGCCATGTGTTGGCAATAGTTGTGATCTAGCTTGTTCTCCTCTACTGTTGTTCTGATCTGGTTCTGAGCTGTTGTTCTGTCGGAGTTAGCAGCCTTTTGGAGAGATATTCAGATCGGAGTACTGCTCGAGTTTGGTATATCTTGGAGGGTTGGATCTGAGGCTATTGTTGTTCCCCACCGTGGTTGGATTAGCTTTTGAGGTGGGTTGATGTTTGCCAGATTCAGTGGACTTCCTCCTATGTGTTTACTCTCATGTTAGCATGATGTGATAGTGTTGGATTATGTTAGCATGATGTGATAGTGTTGGATTATATTAGCATGATATGATGTTGTTGGGATTATGTTAGCATGACATGCTGAGATTATGTTAGATATGACATGTTAGGTTGGGACTGATTTACTGTTTGCATGTGCATGATATGATCTTAGATGAGCTAATGATATATATATGAGCATGCATGATTTTCTTATATCCTTGATGCATGATTTGACCTACACCTATCCTGTTGATATCCCTTGTACCAGTTGTTGTACATACTAGTGTAGGTGATCATGTTGTGGCTCGTGCTACGTTGTTGTACCTCCTCCTCGTGGTAGAGTTGAGATTGATTGTGAGCACTGGAGCATTGATTGGGTCATACTTGTTGTTAATTATCCTTTGAGGTGCCGAGGGCACGTGATTCTTTTGTTGACCCAGTCGTGTCGATCATATACCTGTGGGTGCTTGGTGCTGATATGTGTTACTATACTCGGTTGGGTCGCTCCCACGAGTACCGCTCCGGAGTTGGGTTTTTTTCGTACAGAAGGATTGTACGAAGGGCTAGGGACAGACGGTGTTTCCTGTACTAGCTGGCTCCCTACGGGTAGAGTATGATCAGGCCGCAGGTATTGTATTGTGTTGTATGGCATTATGAATTTGTGATTGTCCTCATTTGATATATTCAGTTCATTGGTATTCATATTGACAGTTGAGCATTGTGCATAGTAGTGGTAGTATATCTCCTACTTTCTTTATTGCTCTATATATATCTCTTGAGATTGAGGACTTAGTGGGCAGACCGCTGAGGCTGGTGGCGGTACCCACTGAGGACTACTTGTTTGATAGTAGTTCTCACACCCGTTGTTGACACCTTTTTGCAGAGTCTTCTTCCCCAGTTGTGCATACTGAGCGCGAAAAGGAGACCGTCGGGTAGAGTTGATCCCCAGATTCTTGGCTAGAGGTATACCCCATTTTGATAGATGCTATGAGTCTGTACATACAGTGAGTTGGATATTATCAGTGATGTATATAATAGTTATGGATGATGTATGTATGTACAGTGATCCTTTGATATATTTATATAGCAGCTCTGTTGATACCTTTAGCTCTGTGTGGTTGTTGTTGTTTTCGCTTCGTATACGCGGTAGAGATATTGTGTATGCAGCAGATCTTGTCATGCGCCTGGGAAGAGGTAACCCGGGGCGTGACAAAATCTGCTTCAGGAGCATTCTTGACTAGTTATTATCGCCCTCCACCTCTGCCATCTTCATTTCCATCTCCGGCAGCACTCCAAGTGGCACTACCCTCGTCTCTACGTACTACGGCGACATCAATGGAGAATGCAGAAAACGACCACAGTCGCGAGAGAGTCAAGCTTCGTCATCATTGGCTTGCTCGTAGGTGAGGTAATGGAGGAGCGCATCCGCGACGTGGGGACAGTGGAGGAGGAGTGAGAGGAAACGAGAGGAGAAAGAGAACACCGAGAGAGAGAGAGAGAGAGAGAGAGAGAGAGAGAGAATAGAGGTATTTGGGCTAGTTTTATAAAATCGATTGGAATTTGCAAAAACAAAA
The DNA here is from genome assembly GCA_016920855.1 of Puya raimondii. Classification (NCBI taxonomy): domain Eukaryota; kingdom Viridiplantae; phylum Streptophyta; class Magnoliopsida; order Poales; family Bromeliaceae; genus Puya; species Puya raimondii. The sequence continues at coordinate 17,349,739 of JABWPP010000048.1, read as the reverse complement.
AATATTGCCCACTTTTGCAAAATTTCAAAGTTAGTGATTTTTTTATTTTTTTTTACAAAGAAGCCTATATATTTTTGGACCCGTTTCCCACTTTTAGGTAACATGGACATGCTCTCTCTCTCTCTCTCTCTCTCTCTCTCTCTCTCTCTCTCTCTCTCTCTCTATTCCTCGCTCTTTGCAATTGAAGACCTTAGTAGAATTATAGTCCATTTTGAGAACAAGAAATACAATAACTTGTGATTTTACATGATCTATACATTATTTAATATTTTTTAATGAATATTCCATAGTATATTAAAAATATTCTATTACTGCAAAAAAATATTTCATAGCCTTAATAAAAAGACTAAATGGGTGTTTAATTAAAAAGATTTTAAACTGATTTGGAGCTATTATTATTGTCACTGCCACAGCCACTAACATTGACCTATATAGCCATAACTGTTACTATTGCACTAGTGTTGCTGCCGCTATAATAGGTTTACTCCAAGTCTCCAATTCGTAAATTAATTAAGAAAGCAAAAAACGATGGACTAATTCCAATTTCAGTACCTACTCTGAACCAAATGCAGAAAACGATGGACTAATTCCAATTTCAGTACCTACTCTGAACCAAATGCATTAGGAGATTTGACCATTCGCATTCCATAATCAATTATGACTTAATGCATATTTCAAATCAAATATGCCTACGTATTTATAGAGCATTAGTAACAAATGGAATGAAAACATAGACAGTAAAATTTAATAAAATTATCAGAGTTCAAGGATCAATTGATGGCTTATATGGGCCAACATTCTGCCTCCATAGGGGAGGGCAAGTTGGGCCGTCACAATAGAAGCCTACGGGCTGCCTGCGTGCTATGCGACAGAGGCTGGATTGGGCCAAGTCAACCTGTCGATGTTGTGCCTTAATTAATTGGTGTGTGACCAAAACCCAGCGGTTCGAGCCGAGATCGCTGCACCTCGGGATAATTGGCTTAAATGGTGTTGCGATCCAAGCTTAGCAGTTCGAGCTAAGGCCGCCAGCACCAGATTTTTGTATCATAAGTCAATGAACAAATCAAACTCAAGATAACCTAGAGGATAGAAAAATCTATAAGAGAAAAGAAGATCACCTCAATTACGTAGAAACTAATAAGAAAACTAATATTACTAACACAAGCTGAAAGATGGATATTCATGTACAGGCACGAAAAGAATGTGTCTACAGTACAGGCACAAGTCAAAGGTAAAGTATAGATACATGTATATCAATCTACAGAAAGGATAACTATAAGCCAAAATGCATGTATCAATATGCATGCACAAGGAAAAGAAGAAAAGGGCTGTACTTAACAGTGGTGTAGTCTCCACTTTTTGCTTACCATGGTGCTCTTCAAAAACAGGTCCTTCAGAGGATAATCAGAAGAAGTTCTCCACGCCTGCACTGCAGCGCTAAGATTAGGCACAAGACCTAGTGATTAGGATACTATCTCAAGAAATTAATAATTAATTAACTGATTGATATTAAGACCCTGTTTGGATGCATAGTTAAAAAATATTATAGAGTTTATAAACTACAGTTTAGATCTGAACAAAATAGGAAACACTATAGCTATACAAGATTCTACAGTTTTATTTTTAAACTGTTTGAATACACACTATACAAGTCCACAAGATGTCTGGCGACAATAAAAATTTAGCCGTTAGAGAGTTCAAATTTAAAAAACTAACTGTTAGATGGCTACAAATGTGGACAAACTGCATCTTTCCAGTAATACCAAGTAAAATGGATCGGTAGACAAGAAAAGGAACATAGCCGTTGCACGCCCAAGTAGATAAAAGCTTTCAAACCAAAGGGAAATTAGGCCGATAAAAAGTGTAATACAGTTTATATTATGAATATTGAAGGGGACCCGCCGTGGGGTTACCACACCACAAACCCACACAGCAAGCGCAGCGGAAACATGATCTTTTGTAGACGTAAGAGACGAGAACGATCGTAGAAAAATAAGCACGAGGATAACAAAGCAATAAAGAAAATAAGAGAACACAAGAACACAAGATTTATGTGGTTCGGCCAACCATGAGTCGACCTATGTCCACGGGCAAGACCACCTCAATGCGTTCTTCGATTAATCCACGGCACAAAAGTACAAAGGAGTAAGGTTGGATAATAAGAAACTCTCTCTCAGGAGCTCTCCACGTTTCCTCTCAACTAGGGTGTCTACAATGAAGCTCATACGAGAAACCTCCAACAATGAGGCTCTAAACTCTAAAGATTACCAATAAGAGTTTATATAACCCTAAAATTCCAATTCTAGTAGGAAACGATCTCCGCCTTCCATCCGAGTTCGATTCACATCTAGCAGTCGATATCCTCTTAGGAATCCTTTTAGGAATCCTACTAGGAATTCTCTTTAAAGTGATCCTGGACAATTCCTAATCTTTTGGAACAAGATTAGATTCAATTAGAGTCAAACTCTGCATATCGACTCGGAACATGGCTTTACATAATCCAACAATTCTCCCACTTAAAGACATGTGCCGAACACCATGAAATAATAAATTGGAAGTCTTGCCAAACTACCACTCTCCTCACGTAGCTCCAAGACCGAGAGAAGTAATGCTCCAATTGAACTTCTCTCGGGTCACCGGCTTCGGTTAAATATCCGCTGGATTCGCATCGGTATGAACTTTTAACAGTGAGATAAGACCCTCATCCACCACGTCTCTTACAAAGTGATAGTGAATATATTGTGTGTTTCGTCCGAGAGTGAAACGCTGGATTCTTCGCCAAGTGTATTGCACTTTGACTATCACAATTCACTCTCACCACATCTTGCTTCACTTTCAATTCTCCTAGAAGCCTTTTCAACCAAATAGCCTCTTTATAAGCATGTGCCACCGCTATGTATTCCGCCTCTGTCGTCAATAAAGCGACCATCGACTGAAGCTTCGACTCCTAGCTAATAGCACCACTGCCCATAGAGAAAACATAATCTGTGGTAGACTTCCTCCTATCTCTATCTCCTGCAAAATCTGAATCCACATACCCGACGAATTCCAAATCCGCAGAACCATAACAGAGTGAGAAATCCGCAGTGTCCCTCAAATACCTGAGGATCCACTTCATTGCATTCCAATGTTCACAACCTAGATTCGTCATATACCGACTTACTACTCCCACTGCTTGAGCAAAGTCGGGTCTCGTGCACACCATGGCAAACATAAGGCTCCCTACTATCGATGAATATAGTACCCGAGCCATGTCGGCCTTTTTCGCTTTCGTACTCGGTGATTGCTCGGCCGACAATTTTAAATGAATAGGAAACGGGGTAGAAACTGGATTTGCGTTCTGCATATTGAAGCGCCGCAGAACCTTCTCCACATAACCCTTTTGTGAAAGCCAAACCTTCCTATTCTTTCTCTTCCGTAGTACCTTCATTCCGAGTATTTGATTCACGGCTCCTAAGTCCTTCATATCTGAATGAATTAACTCGAGATGCGACTTACTTCTTTGATGTGATAGAGAGAATGATAACCTCCGTTGCTTCCCGTAGATGCAATTTTCACAGAAATCCAATGGCGCGGACTTGTAACTTGGAAGAAGTTCACGGTTAGATAATACCTGCAATCCGGGCTCGCTCATGTGTCCCAAACGGCGATGCCACACCGTCGGAGACTCCACCTTCGCGCTTGCAACAACGGCTTCTCCCACTTGAGTCTCGCCCACCAATCAATATAGGCCACCTATTTGCTCTCCTTTCATCAACACCAAATATTCTTGACATACCTTCAAGTGATCCTTCTTGCCGACGAACCTAAGCCCTTGTTTGCAAAACATTCCAAGTGATAGAAGACTTTTTTGAAGTGCATGAACATGCCGAACATTAGAAACCGTCCGAATAACACCATCAAACATCTTGATCCGAACATCTCCCACTCCAACCACCGGACATGCCGTGTTGTCACCCAAATAGATAACTCCACCATCCCATGGCTTGTAAGTATGAAACCACTCCTTATAGGGAGTCATGTGGAACGACGCTCCCGAATCCAAAATCCAATGATAAATAAGGTCGGACCTAACCAATGCGAACAACGCATCTCCGTCCTCCAAACTAGCCGACTTAGCATCCGCTTCGGCTACGTTATCTTAGAAATTGCTTGAACCGGATTTACCGTCAACTCCTTTAACCCGGCAATCCTTCTTCACGTGCCCCGACTTTCCACAATTCGAGCACTTTACTTTTCTTGTGCCCTTGGATTTTGATCTTGATCTCCCGCGATCACGACGCTCCCTCTCGAAGGGTCTTCCCCGTGCTATCATAGCTTCCCCGGAAAAGCTTCCTTGGCTAGACTTTCGCCTCATCTCCTCGGTAAGTAATGATGCAACAACCGACTCCATCTTAAGGGTTTCAACATGGCTCAAGTTCATAATCAAATTATCCCAAGATTCCGGCATCAAACAAAGTAAAATACTTGCCTTTTCTTCTTCATCGATTCTTACGTCTAGGGCCGCAAGCTTGCTCACAATAGAGTTGAATAAACTTAGATGTTCTTGTACCGGTGTCCCGTCCTTCATCCTTAGATTGTACAATTGCCGCCTGAAGAAGATTTTATTCACCAATGACTTCCCTTCATAGAGATTCTTTAATTTATCCCAAATTCCTTTTGAGGTAGTCTCGGTCTCCACATTGAATAGCACTGAATCATCCAGTGCCAAATATAGGTTTGCCAAAGCCATCTTGTCTTTCTCTTCAAATAGCTTATCTGTCATCCCTTCCGCCTTTTTCTCCTTTCCTTGCAGGGCGATCTCACAAGCATCTTTAATCAAGATTGCTTGCATCTTCAATTTCCACAACGCAAAATTCGTTCCATCAAACCGAGGAACCTCATACTTCGTCGCTGTAACTTTTGCCGCCATCGTTTCACCGTCAACGTACTACAAAGAACCAAACGCTCTGAAACCAATTGAATGGGACCAGCCGTGGGGTTATCGAGCACACCTCAAACCCACAAAGCACACGAGCGCAGCGGAAATAGGATCTTTCGTAGACGTAAGAGACGAGAACGATCGTAGAAAAATAAGCACGAGGATAACAAAGCAATAAAGAAAACAAGAGAACACAAGAACACAAGATTTACGTGGTACGGCCAACCATGAGTCAACCTACGTCCACGGGCAAGACCACCTCAATGCATTCTTCGATTAATCCATGACACAAAAGTACAAAGGAGTAAAATTGGATTACAAGAAACTCTCTCTCAGGAGCTCTCCACGTTTTCCTCTCAAATAGGGTGTCTATAATGAAGCTCATACGAGTAACCTCCAACAATGAGGCTCTAAACTCTAAAGATTAACAACAAGAGTTTATATAACCCTAAAATCCTAATTCTAGTAGGAAACGATCTCCGCCTTCCATCCGAGTGCGATTCACATCTAGCAGTCGATATCCTCTTAGGAATCCTTTTAGGAATCCTACTAGGAATTCTCTTTAAAGTGATCATGGACAATTCATAATCTTTTGAAACAAGATTAGATCCAATTAGAGTCAAACTCTGCATATCGACTCGGAACATAGCTTTACATAATCCAACAAATATAAACAGAATATGTTTCCGGTAAAATCAATGTATAATCTAAACCAACACCGCTTATATGTCTTTCTCTCTCAAAACTAATACTGCTACAACTAATCATCATCATTGTCATCACTGCAAAATTTTTAGATTAAATGGATTAACCATTCAGAAAGCCAGTATAAATTAGCAATATCCGGGATGAAAATGAATTGAACTGACTTGAATACTGTGGTTGGCTTGGCTTGAATTGCACGATGGTTTAACAAACTCAAACAGAATGAAGAGTTTTAAGCTGCTGGTTGATATTTACATAGATTCAAGAGTTAATGCAGGTGTTTAGGTAGTCTCATTATGTCACGCCCCGGGCCCTAGGGAGAGCCTACCAGGCACGTGCACAGACCCGCCGTGTACCTCAAAACAACACAGTGTACACAAGGCGTCTACAACAACAACATTCAAGTAGGATAAGGAATACATCCTAAACAGGGTGATCAGAGCGAGAACATAGTTCTACAACTAAAACAAAATCAAGTCAACTAAAATCTCAAGATATACAATAATCATTATACATCTTAACAATACTAGGAGATCACTCTCTAGAAAACAACTATACACCTTTCATATAAAATACGATGAAAGGACACCATGGTATGCCTACAACAACAACACCGTAGAGGCTCTAGCTAGCTGCTAACCCCTCGCCACGATCCCAAGCCTCTCCTGCTGCGGAAGGCTCTGAAATAAAAATCCAACAACAATGGGGGTGAGAACTATTAATCAATAGTTCCCAGTGGGTAAGCCGCCGAGAGTGGCGAATTACACCGCTAGGTCAACTGAGGCAAGATAGTATAACTGAAACATAAAGCAGAAAGCATAAAATGCTAAATAGGTAAATCTACTACTATCATGCCTCCAATGAAATAATTCATCTACATGAACATGAATATGTTCCTACTGTCATATGCTCAACATTCAATCACCTCATTTTACATGCATGTCAAATTAATGCCATGATTACGGTTAAAATAGCCTCTTACTATATGAACGTTCACCTTTGCATAAAACCATAACTGTGTAGTCATAAAATAATACAATAGAGGGATGTTCACTTGTGCCGAGCCTAATGGCTCCGTGGTAGTCAACACCTCACGCTTTGGTGAGCCTTACCCACGGCGGTTCCATTTCGGCGCTCTCTACCACACGGGCGAAACAACTGTCGCGAGGCCAACTCCGAAGTGCCGGCTTGTAGGGAGCGACCCTCACAAGCATGTGTAAACGAGCATAGTGGCCAACAAGCAACAATCAACCATAATAATAATATATGTTTAATTTCACATTATGTCAAAACATGTCATATTATGTTTACTACATTCAATAGCCAATATGCTAAAGGTCAACCATATTATGTTGTTCTCAAATTGTCCTTTGGTATGTCCCTACCAATATGCACATGTCTCTAACATGTAAATGTTCATCTCTCAGTTTACTAGGTTCACAAACCATGCATTATCCCAATGCCATATATCATGCATTCTACCAATGCCAAAATCATGCATTATTCTAATGCCATATATCATGCATTCTACAAATGCCAAAACCATGCATTATTCTAATGCCATATATCATGCATTCTACCAATGCCCAATCCATGCATTATTCTAATGTCATATATCATGCATTCTACAAATGCCAACAAGTCCATAAACCATGCCATGCATGAGCTACACTAACCTCTACTACATAGAGTATAAAAGCTATCCTACGAGTATTCCATTAACCAAGAACTCATGTTTAACCAATTACAATTATCACATACAACTAGAATTCCATTCCTCATGTCTTAAACATGGAATCATTTCCACGACCAAAAGGTCGAGCCAAAAGCCAACGATGCCCGTCAAAGTTGCTCACCTAGATAAGGTGCAACAACTTATCCTGCATAGCCATATCCTCTCTTTTCTCTATACAAGCATACTTTAGTATGCGACGAGAATTCACTAGTCCACCACTCAAGTAGTGTCTCATATGATGCTCATCTCTAGCATGCATAACCTAAATAGCATTTCATAATGCATCATTACACTACTAGCACAATTACTCTAGCATGCATAATATTCTCATAATGCCATACTATATGAAATATGCATTTTTCATAAACAACTTTTATGTCTCATGCAATCACAATTATCATCATGCCATAATTATCATAATTATGCATCTAATCAATCCTATAACAAGATAGGAGACATAGGGGGAGTTCACCCATTTCAGTGAGGTCAGACCCACCGGATACCCGTCGAAACCTCACAGTACTTCGAAACGAAGTTGTCCCCCGAGCTTCTCATACCCTAAGATAATTTTCCAAGGGGTTAGGGGTATCGAACAAGCAATTCGAAAACTACCCAAAAATCAATGAGGTAAATGGGTGGAAATTACCTTGAGCAAGTAAAACTTGTTCTAAGTCCAAAATGAGGTTAGAGATCTTCCAATCTAACCTACAACAACATTCTACACCTATCAATTCCACCTCAAGGGCTCACAATCACGAAACCCTAAATCAAACCCTAATTTTCATGAAACTAGGTTTTCTAAGCAAATTTCAAGCAAAATCACAAATAGAGGTTGTAAAAGAGTTTACAAACCTCAAATCAAGCTTCCAACCAAGCTCAAACTTGCTAGGGTTGAAGCTAAGCCCACCAACAAGCTCCTTTCCTCAGCCCCGAGCTCCCTCCAAGCCTAGGAGTACTCCTCCATGAAGAAAATGGAGAGAAAGGAGATCAAAACCATGATCTAAGGGGTTGGGAGCAAGAAAATCTAGAGAGAGAGGGAGAGGGAAACCCTACCTTTTCTCTCCTCTAAGTCCTCAGCCCACACAACAAGAGAGGGATGAAGGGGTACTTAAACCCGAGCAACAAAATCCACATAGGCCCCTCAAAAAGCCAAAATTGCAAAACTGCACAAAATGCACTATGCAGCACTGTATACCGGTATGCGCATGTGTATACCGGTATACTGCACAAAATTTGCAAAACCCGAGCCTCGGCCAGCAAGCTGCGCAACCACATTCCGGTATGCCACTTCTCAGTACCGGTACTAATCGCTTCAGTACCGATACGCGAATTGCACATACCGGAATGCCAGCCCATTCCGGTATCACCAGCAGGATTCCGCAGAACTCGAGAGCTGCGCACAACCAGTCTTCACTGGATTCCGGTATCCCTAACCCAGATACCGGTATGCAATGCAAAATCTGCACTTTTACAGATTTTGACTTCCGGAGTCCGTTTTCGTACTTTTCAAGTCCCGAAAACACTCCGAAGCTCATCAAACTCAACCCAAAACTCCAGAATAGTACAAGCCACTATTCTCTCACTAGAACTCCGCAATTTGCTAAAGTTCAGTGTACTACATACTCCCCTCCTAAAAAGGAGTTTCGTCCGCGAAACTACGGATCAACAACAACAAACAAATAGACAACAAATCCAGAGGAGACAGAACATCGTCCCCGCAGTGAAGCCTCCAACTCTCACACCATGCATCGCGTCCAAGATGTTGCTCCAAAGCATCTTGTAGTAGGAATAGTGATAATCCCGAATTCCTACATTCCACAAGTCCAATCCAACAATATGCTCCTTGAAGTTTAGATCTTCATGCTGCTCTAAAGAAAACGACATCCACCATCGGGGTAGAATTCAAATACTCACTCGGAGCGTCAACCCACTTCAAATACCCTCAACAGATCTGAAGTAAAACAACTCCATATGCCACTAGGCCCATTGCCTCAGGGTCTCAAATAATTCCCAAGAATCTGAAACTTAGATTCCTCAAACATAAGCTCTTGGATTTTCTTAATCAAGCATCACACTCAGATCATCAGATTCAGATGTCCAAAAATTTCCATCTCTCGACGAGAGTCATCCAATGGTCCAAATTCCAAAATGATAGAGCTAGATGCCCTATGCAATCGAACAAATTGCCCAAGTATACTTGTGCAAAATTCTCTCAATCTAACCCAGGTGAATAGTTACTCCTATTCACAACCTCTCAACAATCATCACGTCTAGCTTAGAAGCGAGACAATCCAATTCCGGAGACTCCGGCAATCATCCTCTATCCATAACAAGTAGATAGCCTTCACATAGCATATCTCAAAAATCTTGCTATCACAGGTACAACTTGTCGGTTCCACCGTCAAGGCACTTTCTGACAGTCCATTAGGAATTCATCCGTCGCAACACTCTTGATCTCGATTGCACCATTTACTAGTCGGGATCAAGGCTAACTCCCGTGATCCGATCCAAAGGAAAGATATCACATCATATTACTCATCTCATCGATATCTCTAGAACACTAGCCTCTAACCTGTTTTCACAGCTTCAACTCATTTCCTTGAGTGTAGAGATATCTCCAACAATAAAATCTGGGTGCACTTCACACCACTAACAATGCATACAATTGCCACATTTTCCAAGCAAATGCCATGGCAATCTTTTCCAAATCACAATTTGGCGATTCCTCTTGCATTCTCTCACTTGCTGAAAGGTCAATACTACCTCTCTACTTTACACCAAAGTGCAACTCAATCCGTGGAGAGAAACATAACTACAAAGCACAAAGCCCGCCTTCGGGGTAACCACGGTTGGCGGTCGTCAACCACACCAACAATTCTAAGAAACTTCTCTCACACATATCTTTCCAAAAGGTTTAATCCCTTTATGTGTGAGTCAAAAGAAGAGAGTAGACAACTCAATAATCTCCTCACAAAAATCCATAACAGCCAATCAAACTAAGAAGTTTGAACTTCGATCACATCCGCTTGTCTCAACCCACTATGGATAGTTTGATTTCCTTGAGATCTCCACTCATAACCACTTTGGCATCAATTGCCAAGGGACACTAGTCCTCACAACCAAATCAGCACGTCTTCAACTTGAAGCACTTGCAATCCTCATTCAAAGGAATCTTCAAGGTCTTCATCACCTCTCGACTTCCAACAAGTCGTCGATGCGCACAGAGACAAAGACACCCAGAAGGGCCAAACATCACAACACACAAGAGCATCAACAGCTCAAACGACATCACAATAATTTCGTAATGTCTACACCGAGTGAACAAGTCACCCTCGGTCCAAACTCAAACTCAATCCAACGAGAGTAGTACTCAGATTGCAACTACCCTCGAGCAAAATCAGAATTCATGGAGCTTGATCAAACAGATCAACCGATCTCTGCTACGGGTACATATTCTTCATCGTGACCCTACCGAGTTCACGATAGTCGACCCACAGTCGAAATGACCCGTCCACTTAAAACAAATGAGGTCGATGCTCCACAAGAGAAAACACTAGGCAAAAGAGGTCTCCAGACCAAGCCTTCAATTCTCACAACACAACCGGGATTGCACAAGCAACTCCCTCACAAGAGACATCCTCGCTTTTGAGGATTCTCAACACTCACTAAAGGTGCTGGCCCAAAGGCCACGCGCCCACTCAGCCAACAACCAGGCTTGGGCAGGTGAAACAATCATCGCAAATAGCAAACCTCCAAGCCCTCTGAAAATACTATTTCGTGTCCAGGTCCCCAAAGCACTACAGCTTGGCTCATCCAACCATCGGTAACAGGATACCCGAAGAGCCAGCCCAAGTTCAAATTAGAACTATACGCTTTCAGCCAAATGAAGCCAATCGCTTCGTTGGCGCACAGAAAACATCCAAAGCTAACGGAGTACAAGAACAGTACTCACAAGTCCAAACACTCAGAACCACTCGATCTGCAAGCATCAAGGGAAACAAGTTCCCTGCCATGCATTCGGCAAACAGCCAATCCAAAGCCACAATCATAACAAACAACAAGCTCCAATACTACGAGCTGCGACAACCTCCATAGTCGCTGCGTCATCATCCGCTCGTCAAACAGGCACGCACACATCCAAAACCGGCCGTGCGAAGTCGATCCCAACATTGTCGACACTGATCTCCTCAAACACTCCGACTGGGAATGGCCCACCTGGCCACGAAAAGAGTACTTGCCCCTACTCCAAGGGCATCATCAGGCACTCGCGGCTCCACCGCTCACACGTCACAATAGTCGATGACGATTTGACGTCCCATTATCATCCTGCTAAAGGTCCACCTTCTCGAGATCAATTTCTCCTTGATCATCTTGATTGTCCTCTTACGATAGACTTGCCACACGTAGTACCTTCTTTTGCCGTCCCAACGGTCTCCACGTCTCTCGCCCTTATCAAGGTACGATCCGCATTCTCATAACATTTCTTGAGGTCGATTGCCAACTGAATCGGCAAATCCTCCAGTTGCTTAATCCTCTCATCTGTCGGCGTAAAGCCTCAACTTGGAGTAACATCATAATGATCGCCGCTCCACCACACTCGCTGAATTTACCAGTTGTTCTCTCAACTTCTGGGTCTCACCAAATCCGGAGGATGCAGGGTTCCCGTCTCGGCTGCCTCGGCCGCCATCGAGTTCACCACTCAAGCTGCAACAAGCAAAACATGCGCAGGTGAAACACCCCACGCCAACGCATCCCCACACAAATCTATAACCCCAATCATGCAAAAGTAATGAAGTGGACTCCCACTATTCCCCGATGTCACGTTGTCGGCCGCCAACGTGACCCTCCAAGGGTATAGAAGTTGTTCACTCCGATCTAACTCCAACACCTTTGGAGCTTTAGAAACGACCCAATCATAATACTTTCGCCAATATGTCACAAGAGATCTCGTCTCTCACGTTCCTATTCCTTATCGTCCAACCTGCCTAAGGTTTACTAGGTCCACTAAGACTTAACCCTAGGCTCTGATACCATAATAATTTGTCACGCCCCGGGCCCTAGGGAGAGCCTACCAGGCACGTGCACAGACCCGCCGTGTACCTCAAAACAACACAGTGTACACAAGGCGTCTACAACAACAACATTCAAGTAGGATAAGAAATACATCCTAAACAGGGTGATCAGAGCGAGAACATAGTTCTACAACTAAAACAAAATCAAGTCAACTAAAATCTCAAGGTATACAATAATCATTATACATCTTAACAATACTAGGAGATCACTCTCTAGAAAACAACTATACACCTTTCATATAAAATACGATGAAAGGACACCATGGTATGCCTACAACAACAACACCGTAGAGGCTCCAGCTAGCTGCTAACCCCTCGCCACGATCCCAAGCCTCTCCTGCTGCGGAAGGCTCTGAAATAAAAACCCAACAACAATGGGGGTGAGAACTATTAATCAATAGTTCCCAGTGGGTAAGCCGCCGAGAGTGGCGAATTACACCGCTAGGTCAACTGAGGCAAGATAGTATAACTGAAACATAAAGCAGAAAGCATAAAATGCTAAACAGGTAAATCTACTACTATCATGCCTCCAATGAAATAATTCATCTACATGAACATGAATATGTTCCTACTGTCATATGCTCAACATTCAATCACCTCATTTTACATGCATGTCAAATTAATGCCATGATTACAGTTAAAATAGCCTCTTACTATATGAACGTTCACCTTTGCATAAAACCATAACTGTGTAGTCATAAAATAATACAATAGAGGGATGTTCACTTGTGCCGAGCCTAATGGCTCCGTGGTAGTCAACACCTCACACTTTGGTGAGCCTTACCCACGGCGGTTCCATTTCGGCGCTCTCTACCACACGGGCGAAACAACTGTCGCGAGGCAAACTCCGGAGTGCCGGCTTGTAGGGAGCGACCCTCACAAGCATGTGTAAACGAGCATAGTGGCCAACAAGCAACAATCAACCATAATAATAATATATGTTTAATTTCACATTATGTCAAAACATGTCATATTATGTTTACTACATTCAATAGCCAATATGCTAAAGGTCAACCATATCATGTTGTTCTCAAATTGTCCTTTGGTATGTCCCTACCAATATGCACATGTCTCTAACATGTAAATGTTCATCTCTCAGTTTACTAGGTTCACAAACCATGCATTATCCCAATGCCATATATCATGCATTCTACCAATGCCAAAATCATGCATTATTCTAATGCCATATATATCATGCATTATTCATGGAGGAGTACTCCCTCCAAGCCTAGGAGTACTCCTCCATGAAGAAAATGGAGAGAAAGGAGATCAAAACCATGATCTAAGGGGTTGGGAGCAAGAAAATCTAGAGAGAGAGGGAGAGGGAAACCCTACCTTTCCTCTCCTCTAAGTCCTCAGCCCACACAACAAGAGAGGGGTGAAGGGGTACTTAAACCCGAGCAACAAAATCCACATAGGCCCCTCAAAAAGCCAAAATTGCAAAACTGCACAAAATGCACTCTGCAGCACTGTATACCGGTATGCGCATGTGTATACCGGTATACTGCACAAATTTTTCAAAACCCGAGCCTCGGCCAGCAAGCTGCGCAACCACATTACAGTATGCCACTTCTCAGTACCGGTACTAATCGCTTCAGTACCGGTACGCGAATTGCACATACCGGAATGCCAGCCCATTCCGGTATCACCAGCAGGATTCCGCAGAACTCGAGAGCTGCGCACAACCAGTCTTCACTGGATTCCGGTATCCCTAACCCAGATACCGGTATGCAATGCAAAATCTGCACTTTTGCAAATTTTGACTTCCGGAGTCCGTTTTCGCACTTTTCAAGTCCCGAAAACACTCCGAAGCTCATCAAACTCAACCCAAAACTCCAGAATAGTACAAGCCACTATTCTCTCACTAGAACTCCGTAATTTGCTAAAGTTCAGTGTACTACACATTAGCTTTCTTAAGTGAACCGACATTCTCACACCCCGGTAATGCAGCGGAAGCCTTTAGGAGCATCAACAGATCTGCTGGATGCACGAGGTACTCCCCGTACAGTCGAAGCGACCATTACTTTACTGCCAGCAGGTATCAGAGTATAAGACATAATGTAAGAACTTGGATTTTAATTTGGATGATTGGAGTTTTGATTTTTGTTTGAATTTTGAAATTTTAAATTAGTTCTTCTCTCTCTCTCTACATGTATATATATATATATATATGTATATATATATATATATATATGTATACATATATATATATATGTATACATATATATATATATGTATACATATAAGTATATATGTATGTATATATATATGTATTGGTGTTTGTGTGCGCTTGTTGGAGGCGAAGGGGGATGGGTTTTGTCGCGAATCAGCGACTATTTCCGGAGATCTAAAATCGCAGGTTCGATGTTTCGGCAGCGCTGATCGCGATGGCATGATCCGTTCACAAATCTGACGGTCGGATCGCGAGATATCGTGAGATCATCGCCGAAGGGTCGAAGTGCGTGTTTTTGATCTTTTCGCGAAAAGGCCCATATTTTATGTGCCATTTTGCGTGAAATCGGACGTGGAGGGGTGTCGGCGCGTTTTGCACGCGCTGTGGAGGACTTAGGTTGAAATCCTTGAGTTGCAGGGACCTTTTTGCGTTTGTTCCTCTTGTATATATTAGTTGCTTAGGGTTTGCATGAGCTAACCTAGCCTAGCAAACCCTAGCTTCCCCCCCTGCCTGCACCTGAGCCCTTGCCAAGCTCCTCCCCGTGTGCCGCTGCCGCCGCCGTCGCCGGCCTGTCCCTAGCCGGCCGGAGCCTCTCCCTCTTTTTTCTTCTTCTCCCTCTCCTTGTTTCTCTTCTTTTTTCTCTGTCCTAGATCTGCCAGGAGGACCCCGCGGCCTCGGGTTTCCCCTCGGGCCTTTTATCCGACCGCCGGCGCCCCTCCGTGTCGGCTGCCGCCGCCGCCGTGCCGTCGGAGCGCCGCCGCGGCTTGCCTTGCCGCGCTAGGGCTTGCTCAGGCAGAGGCGGCAGCAGCTCTTGGAATCGCCGCCGCCGCCGCCCGTGCCGTCGTGGCCGCCCTCCTTCCGGTCTTCGCCGACACGCCGCCGCTGGTGCTTGCTTTCCCGGCCGCCGCCGCCGCCGTTCGTGGCCCTAGCCACCCCCTTGCCAATCCGAGAGCTCGGTTCTTCCCCGCGCCGCCGCCGTCGCTTTTCGTTGCCGGCCGAGGTAAGCACTCTGTGCCCTGCCTCCCCCGCACCCGAGCCGTGGCCGCGCGCGCGCTGCCTGGCCGCCGGCAGCCGGCCGGAGCTTGCTTGCTCCGGCCGAGCTCGGACTTGGCTTGTTCAGAGCTGTGCGCGCTGCGTCGGACCCCATCGTCGCCTCCCGATCGTCGAGGAGGGCAGCACGATGACTGCAGCGGCTCGCTGGTCATCGTGCTCACCTCCGTTTGCGTCAGGAGGGCCCCGTTGCGCGGTTTCGGCGTTGTCGAGCTCCAATAGTTCATGTAATTAGTGTTTTCTTGGGTCGCTCGAGCCCCGCGACTATTTTCGTCGCTCCGGGTTGTGAGCACAGCCTCCGCTGCGTCGTTTCCTTTTCGCTGGTGCTCGCGGAGGGTTGTGCGGATGAGCGGAATGCTCTAACGGCCTTCTTTATGCTTACTTTATGTATATAGATGCTTGTTTAGGGCTTTTGTGCAATTGTTGCAGCGTGGCGACGCTGTGGGCAGCAAGGATTTGACCCTTGAGGCCCTGTGGACTGGATGTCCAAGCTCGTGATGCCTTCGCGGAAATTTGTTTTGATTTTCGGTGCGTTTTCCGACGAAATAGTCGGCGGAACGCACGTTTCGGTCGTGAGACTCACTTGTTGGCTTCTATAATTTTTATTTCATGCGCAATAGCAAATGATCGAGCAATGAATGAATGCGATGCTCCGGTATCAAACAAAGCTCTACATCGAATGTCATTAATCAACACAATACCTGCCACGACATCCTCTGGGGCAGAAGGCTCCTCCACTTGCGAGGCGAACACCCGTCCACTGAGCGCCGGCCGCTGGCCCTCAACTGGTCTCGGTGGCGGTGTACGGCCTGCCGACATCGCCGCGGGTGGGATGCCCGCAAGCTGTCTCGGCGATGCAAATGCCGATGCCGACGACGGTGTCCGGCCATCATCCATCGGGCAATTGAACCGCATATGTCCCGGCTGTCCGCACTTGTAGCACCGGCCCTCACGGTAATCACACTGTTGAGGGTTGTGGGGGCCGCTACAAATCGGGCACCGGCCCAAGGGTCGATTCCGCTGAGACCCTCGAGACTGATTCTGCGACTGCGAGTGCTTCGGGGGTCGCTTAGAGCTAGACTGACCACCCGAGCCACCCGCCGGACGCTTCTTTCCTTTCTCCTTATCCTTTTCCTTCTCTCTTTCCCAAGACTCGTGCTCCTCGCGCGCACATGCATTCCCGTGCTCTACCCAGAGGGCACGGTCCAAGACCTCTGCAAAGGTCTGCAGCTTGAAGGCGTGAACCGCTCGAAAGATCTCCGGTCGAAGCCCGCGCACGAAGCAATCAACCTTGTCCAATTCTCCGCGGACAACGTGCGGTACACAGTTAATAATATACCAGAATTCCCTCTCGTACTCACGCACGGTGCGGTTCCCTTACTTCAACTTCCAAAACTTTTCTTGAAGTTTCCTCTTCTCGCTATCGGGGAAGTAGGCGGCGAACACCATACCACGAAACTCCTCCCAAGTCGGTGGCGGAAGGCTAGAGAGTCGATCACGCTTGACTCCCTTCCACCACACCTTCGCCGATCGCTCTAAACAATGAGCGGCGAGGTGCACCTTGTCCCTCTCCAAGGTATATAAATCCTCGAAGAGCGTCTCAATGGCATCGATCCACGTCTCCATGTCCTATGGATCCACGTTCTCCCCGTTAAAGATAGGCGAGTTGAACTTTTTGAACGTCACGAGAGCCGCAAGTGCGCGCTCTCTCTCCGCCTCCTCCGCCGCGGAATCGGGCATAGGAGCACCCGACCCATCGGTCGCAGTCGGTGTGCGGGTGGCGCCACAGCCGGCGCCGGTGCCACTCCCTCGGCCGGTGCCGAAGCAGAGGCCGGAGGTGCTCCCACTCTCTCCTCCCTAATCGCAGCCACTTGCTGCGCCATCTCGTCCTGGAGCTTCTTAATTTGCTCCTCCTGTCGCTGCATGGTTTCGGCCTGTCGCCGAACCACGCCCATCAACTCGGTCAACTGGTCACGAAGACCCGAGTTGTTCGGGAGCCGCGCTCGATCCTCCGAGCCCAGCCCTCATAGGAGGCCGTCCACGTACCATTATCTTCTAAAAACATAACGACTTTGGTCATTTCGTGACATTCGAAGTCATTTACGACACAACATTTTACGAACATAAACGTGAACCCAATCTAGGCGAAAGTTACACAAGGGCTCTTATTCCCCTCACTTGGTTTCATGTTGTTGGCCGCCAACATGAACTCTCTTGGTGAAGAATAAGACACACCTCGAATCCACCTCTACTTCCAACTAGAGGTATAAGGATATAACCCAATCACTTATCTTTCGCCACAATCAAAGATCTCGTCACTCACGAGCCTACACTCCTAGGGTCTTTTCCATCCTAGGATTTTCTTAGGTCCACCTAGACTGTTTCTACGCTCTGATACCACCTTAGTATGTCACGCCCCGTCGGGCCTTTAACACCAACTAGGTGGAAAGGATAACCGCACGAGCGCATGCCCCAGACCCGCCGAACGGATAGAGTCTCTTCTACCCGCCCAAGGCGTCACAACACAAGCATATCCACGATGTTCCAACTAGGAACGGAGTACAAGAGTTGCACAAGGAAAGCATCAACATAAAGAAGTTCTACTTCTATTACATCCTATTTGCACATTTATACATGTCCAATTTTTTCTTTTCTTTCATTCCTATTCGATACATCATGTTCCAAAACTATGGAATTCACAAGTTGCATACATTTAATAAAAACTCCTATGCTATCATTGTCCAAAACTAGGGGTACAACTCTATGTAACACCAAAATGGAAGGGCCGCTATCTACAGAGCCAAACCCTTGCCTCGCTCCGCCGCCTCACTCGCGGAAGGACCAGAAAAATGTGGGGTGAGAACTATAAATATAGTTCCCAGTGGGTAAGGCCACCCAAGAGAGAAGCTCGACCCACCAGGTCCAAAGAAACACTATAAGCATAAGTTAGATCACAAATAACTATGCATACAAATATTTACATGCTTGTAAATAAATATAAAGGATGCAACCAATTAAAATGTCAACTTTCATTTTCTTCTAGGTTCATCCTATATCTCACATTGACCAAGTTCAACTACTTGTCATTTATTTATGGTATCGGAGTCGCCGCATCACCATAATGGTTCTCAACCAAAGCGGAATCGCCGCAAGCGTTGGGCATCGGGCAATGGAATCGCCATCCCTATCATGGTCCCAACTTCTAAGGAGTGAAATCGTCATCTCCTTGTTCGGGTAGCGAAATCGTCGCATACCCGGGATAGCGAAATCGTCGCGTACCCCATTCCATCACCGCCATCACGTGGCACGGGTAGCAAAATCGTCGCGTACCCGGGATAGCGAAATCGTTGCGTATCCCAATCCATCACCGCCATCTCATGGCACGGGTAGCAAAATCGTCGCGTACCCGGGATAGCGAAATCGTCGCATATCCCAATCCGTCACCGCCAACACGTGGCACGGGTAGCGAAATCGTCGCGTACCCGGGATAGCGAAATCGTCGCGTACCCCAATGTTCACATTTCACACTTGCCAACCTAAGTCCAATGGCCCTAGGTTCAAGTCACCAAGTCTCACCTATGTTCAATGACACTAGGTTTACTTTACATTCTCAACCTAGGTTCTATGACACTAGGTTCCAATCTCATGTTCCAACCTATGTTCAATGACACTAGGTTCCAATCTCGTGTTCCAACCTATGTTCAATGACACTAGGTTCTAATTCATACAAGCAATCACATAACAAGTATAAATACTAAGGATATACTTGAATTCATTAACATGCAAGGTGAGCCCATGGCTCAATTTATCATGATTCTCATTTTGCCAACATGCAAATTCTAGGGTTACACACTTTCACACCATTTTATTTTCAAATGGTTATTTATCCTAGACATGGAAGTGACCTAATCACTTCGGTAAACACAAACCCACCTCAAGAGCTTCCAATTTCTTGAATTCTTTGAGCTCCTAAGTCTCCAAGCCTTGAGTTCTTGCTTCAACCCAAGCTTCTACAAGAAAATGGTTCGTTACTCATTACGAACCCATAAATCAACTCGATGCTAGAAATCAATTGTTCTAACATGATTTCCTATACCTCAATTGCAATTCCCGAAGGTCCAAATATTTTTAGAACCTCCCATGGCAAAAACCCTCATTTCACCTAGTTTTCACATGCATGCATATAGAACCCCGAAGTTTCTTGGCCAATCTCTACGTTTTGTGGTTTAGATTGCCTAGGGTTTCCAAAAACCTCAAAATACTAGATCAATTCCAAGGTTTGAACCCAAAACATGAGGAACTCACCTTAGCCACGAGTTCCCCAAGCTCCCTCTTGCACCAAGAAGCCTTTTCTCCACTTTGGAATCTTTTTCCAAGCTCAATCCACTTTTTTCTCCAAGCTTTGGAGAGATCTCTAGAGAGAGAAAGTGAGAGAGATGGAGAGGAGAAGTAGAGGAGGAAGAAAACGAGAAGGGGAGGGTGTCTCAGCCCTTCATACACCCCTACTCATGTGAAAAGACTATTTTGCCCCCTCACATTTCACTACACACAACCAGCCAAAGCTGGCATTTCGCAACACTGCGTTCCGGTATTCACACTGGCATACCGGTATATGGGTGTTAGTTTCGGTATGCCACGGGAAATTCGGCAAAACCCGAGAGCTGGATTCCCAAATTCTGCCCTCACATTCCGGTATGCCACACTCCATACCGGTACTAATCGCTTCAGTATCGGTATGGACACATCCATACCGGAATCCACTGCAGACTTCACAAGTTTGGCAGTTTTGACTTTTCGAAGTCCGTTTTCGCACCTCATTTGCGCCGAAAACACACGCACAAGCCCCAAACTTGGCCGAAGCCACTCACATAGCCTCTCATGCTACTTTCCCACCGGAACTCCACAATTTTAGAAGTTCGGTACGACGCACTGAAGTTCAGTGTACTACATACAAACACCAATGCATTCGAAATGGCTTTCCGGGTTCCCGAAAAATGCCTTTTTGACACCGGAACCCTCCGTCACTCATCCGCTGCCCTCGAAACTTTGGGACAGCGATGAAGAACAGCTAACGAGGCTAAACGATGAAGCCAAGTCGCTCACGAAACCAACAAGTGAGTCGCACGACCAAAACGCGCGTTCCGCCGACTATTTTATCGAAAAACGCACCGGAAATCAAACCGGATCTCCGCGAAGGGCGAAGAGATTGGACAACTAGTCCACCGGGCCTCAAGGGTCATACCCTTGCTGCCCGCAGCATCACAACGCTGCCACAACTCACAAAAGCCCTAATACAAGCAACATACACACAATATCAGAACCAACATGCGATAAAAGGGCTCGGCAAGGATAAACCGCAAAGCGGCGCGCCGAAACAGCAATTCGAGGTGAGCACGGTGATCAGCGCATCGCCACGATCATCGTGCTCACCTTCCCGAGGTTCGGGAAGCAGCCAAAGGCCCGGGGCCATGCATGCAACCCCAACCAAGCAAGGACCAAGCCCGGCCGGAGCAAGCATGCTCCGGCCGGCTGCCGGCTGACATGCAGCGCGTGCGGTGGCTCAGGTCGGACGCGGGGCAAGTAGAGAAGAGGGTGCTCACCTCAACCAGTGGCAGGAAGCGACGGCGGCGGAGCGGGGAGAGCCCCAGCTCTTGGGCGGCTAGGGCAAGCTAGCTCCGACAACGAACGGCGGCGGCGGCGGTCGGGACGGCGAGCACCGGCAAGAAGGGCTCGCCGGACGTCGGGTAGGGGGTGACCGCGACAAGAAAAGTCGGCGGCGGCGGCGGCTCGAGGCCCTCGGCCGCGGCTGCCCTAGCAGCCCTAGCGGCAACAGCGGCGGCTGCGGCGGCGCACCGGTGGCACGGGGGCGGCCTGGGAGTAAGGCGACGACGGCGGCGGTCCTCCCGAGGCTGGCTGGAGGCCGCTGCGACGGCGGGAGGCGGCGGCGGCTCGGGCCAAGGGCACACTGCCCGCACTCCTCCAGCAGCAGCAAGCGGCGGCGCTCAGCGGCGGCTCCAGACGGCGGGGCAACGTCGCCGGACGTCGTGCACCCTCAGGGGGAGACCCTAGGCATGGGTTCACCCTGGGTGCACACAGCAAGGAGGAAGAAGAAGAAGAACAAGAGAGAGAAGAAGAGAGAAGAAGTGGCCGGAGCTCCCCGCCGGCCAGGGGAGGTCGGCGGCGGTCGGCGGCGCACAGGGAGGAGCTGGGAGAAGAGAAGGGGGGAGTGTGAATCCAGCTGGGGGGCAAGGGGACCAAACCACTAGTTATAGGATTTCAAATCCCACAACACACAATTTCCCATAAGCCAAAAATGCGAAAAAGCCCTCGAAACCGAGGAAATTCGTCCCGAGTCCCTCACAGCATGCGTAAAACGCACGGACACCCCTCCGCACACGATTTCACGCAAAACGGTGCATGAAAAAGGACCCATTTCGCGAAGAGATCAAAACACAAATTACGACCTCTCGGCGATGATCTCGCGATATATCACGATCCGACGGTCGCATGCGCGAACGGATCGCGCCATCGCGATCAGCACTGCCGAGACATCGAACCTACGATTTTGAATCTCCGGAAACGGTCGCCGATTCGCGACACAAGCCATCCCCTCTCCCTCCAATCAACAAACACAACATAAAATATATATATATATATATATACATATATACGTATATATACCAGTAGAGAGAGAAATCAAAACAAATTCAAATTCAAAATTCGAATTCTTACATCACTCCCACCATACAAGAAGTTTCATCCCTGAAACTTACTCACACACCGTCCGCAAACAACTGCTGGTACCTCTCATGCAGAACAGACTCCAACTCCCAAGTAGCCTCATGCTCGTGATTCGCCCATTGAACCTTCACATACTGAATACTCCGGTTCCTCAACTGCTTCACCTCGCAAGCCAAAATCCTCAAAGGCACCTCGTCGTAGCTGAGATCCTCCCTCAGCTGAACCGTCGTCGGGCTGATCACGTGAGAAGGGTCAGGGATGTACTTCCGAAGCATGGACATGTGGAAGACGTTGTGCACTCGAGCAAGACTAGGAGGAAGAGCCAACCGATAAGCCACCGGACCCACACGCTCAAGGATCTCGAACGGTCCCACGAATCGCGGACTAAGCTTGTTCCGCAATCCGAACCGCTTGATCCCTCGAGACGGTGACACCTTGAGCAGCACATGCTCACCGACCTGAAACTCTAGGTCACGTCGTCGCTAGTCCGCGTAGCTTTTCTGCCGGCTCTGCGCAGTCAGTAGCCTCTGCCTTGCACTACGAATCCTGGCCTCTGCGTCCTCCAACAGGTCAAGCTTGATCACTCGACGCTCACCCACGTCATCCCAACAGATCGGAGATCGACAACGACGTCCATACAGAGCCTCGTACGGCGCCATCCCAATGCTCGCCTGGAAGCTGTTGTTGTAGGCGAACTCCACCAAAGAAAGGTACTTGAACCATCCCTCTCCATAGTCCAAAACGCATGCTCGGAGCATATCCTCGAGAGTCTGAATGACTCGCTCCGACTGCCCATCACTCTGAGGTTGAAAAACTGTGCTGAAGTTGAGCTTCGTTCCTAGAGCCTGCTGCAAGCTCCTCCAAAACTGAGATACGAAGCGAGTATCCCGATCCGAAACGATCGACACCGGCACTCCATGCAGCCTGACGATCTCATCCAAGTAGAGCTGTGCCAGTCGATCCCGAGACCAAGTCATGTGTACCGGCAGGAAGTGAGCTGCTTTCGTCAGTCGATCCACAATAACCCAGATCGCATCATGACCTCGCTGAGAACGAGGCAACCCGGTGACGAAATCCATGGTGATCTGCTCCCACTTCTATACAGGTACAGGTAACGGTTGAAGCTTCCCTGCTGGTCGCTGATGCTCAGCCTTCACTTGCTGACAAACACACTGTGCCACGTGCTGAGCTACGTCCATCTTCATGCCAGGCCACCAGAAACTCTGCTTCAGGTCGCGGTACATCTTCGTCCCTCCAGGATGAACGGTGTACGGCGACCGATGTGCCTCAGTCAAGATCTCTCGTCTCAAATCCCGATCACTGGGCACACATCTCCATCCTCGAAAATGAAGGGAACCATCTGCGTGAATCGTGAAGTCTCCATCTTTATCCTGCTCGGCCTATGCTCGCACCTTCTGCAAGTGCGGGTCCGTCAGCTGTCCACTAGAAATCCGATCTGACAAGGTGGGCTGCACCACCAAGGTCAACAGCTGTGCGGTAGCTCCAGAAGGTAGGATCTCCAACTCTAGTCGACGAAACTCCTCCACCAAGTGCTCCTGGTCGGTGATCATGAGAGACAGCTCCGCCGAAGGCTGCTTCCGGCTCAAGGCGTCCGCCACAACGTTCGCCTTGCCCAGATGGTACTGGATAGAGAGGTTGTAATCCTTCAAAAGCTCAAGCCACCGTCTCTGTCTGAGGTTCAGCTCCTTCTGAGTGAAAAGGTACTTCAAACTCTGATGATCCGTGAACATCTCGCAATGTGCTCCGTACAGGTAGTGTCTCCAAAGCTTGAGAGCGAACACCACCGCTGCTAGCTCGAGATCGTGCGTCGGATAGTTCTTCTCGTAGTCCTTCAACTGGCGCGAAGCATACGCGATGACCTTCTCCTGCTGCATGAGCACGCACCCCAATCCTATCCGAGACGCATCGCAGTAGACCACAAAGTCCTCACCAGGCTGCGGTAATGCTAGGATAGGGGCACGAGTCAGTCTGTCCTTTAGCTCCTGGAAGCTCTTCTGACAAGCGAGAGTCCACAGAAACCTCTCGCCCTTCCTCGTCAGCTTGCTCAAAGGGGCAGCGATCTTAGAGAAACCCTCAACGAATCGCCGGTAATAACCCGCCAAGCCGAGGAAGCTCCGGATCTCCGTCACAGAAGTCGAAATAGGCTAATCCACCACTGAGTCCATCTTCTTCGGGTCTACCGCGATACCTTCTTGCGTCACGATGTGACCCAAGAAGGAGACTTCCCGAAGCCAGAACTCACACTTCTTGAGCTTAGCGTAAAGCTTATGCTCTCGAAGCGTCTGGAGGACTCGTCGAAGATGATCCTCGTGCTCCACGTCGCTCCTCGAATAGATCAGTATGTCGTCAATGAAGACCACGACAAACTGATCTAAGAACTGCCGGAAGACCCTGTTCATCAAATCCATAAAAGCTGCCGGGGCGTTAGTCAAACCGAACGGCATCACCGTGAACTCGTAATGCCCGTAACGAGTCCGGAAAGCCGTCTTCGCAACGTCCTCGGCCTTGATCTTGAGCTGATGATAACCCGACTGCAAATCAATCTTCGAGAATACCGAGGCTCCCTGAAGCTGGTCGAAGAGATCGTCAATCCACGGTAGAGGGTACTTGTTCTTCACCGTCACCTTGTTGAGCTCTCGGTAGTCAATGCACAAGCGCATACTACCGTCCTTTTTCTTGACGAAGAGGACCGGTGCTCTCCAAGGAGAAACACTCGGTCGGATGAAGCCCAACTCCAGAAGATCCTCCAGCTGAGCCTTCAGCTCCTTCAATTCGGCGAACGCCATGCGATAGGGGGCCTTCGAAATCGGAGTAGTGCCCGGAACCAAATCAATGAAGAAGTCAATCTCTCGGTCAGGAGGCATCCCGGGTAGCTCGGCAGGAAAGACATCGGGAAAATCCCGAGCCACCGGAATATCCTCCAGAGCCGGTACGGCTCGATGAATGACGTCTACCGAAGCCAGGTAAGTCGTACATCCACCGATCAACAAACTCCTAGCTCGGGCAGACGAGATAGTCAAGGCGAAGAAAGAACTCTTACAAGCACGGTAGACGAATTCCTTCTCGCCCGGCTCCGCGAAAGTCACCGTCCTCTGCTCACAGTCGATGGTGGCGTGATGCTTGGTGAGCCAGTCCATCCAAAGCACCACATCGAACTCCTTCAGCGGCAACAGGACCAGGTTCACTGAGAACACCTGGTCGCCAAGCAACATCGGACAAGCCCTGATCCATCTCTCTGCTCCAAGGCCCTTGCCGGGGGTCTGGATCCGAAGGGGTACAGGAAGCGGACTCGACTCCAGACCGAGCTCGCGTGCGAAAGAACGAGAAATGAAAGAATGAGAAAAGAAAGAATGCGATGCTCCGGTATCAAACAACGTCCTAGCACAAGAGCCGAAGAGGGAGGTTATACCTGCAACCACGATGTCTCCATCGGTGTCTCCCTCGGGGTGCGACATGTTGAAGACACGTCCACCCGACGCCTGGGGTGTCCCCTCCTGCTGGCGAGAAGTGGAGGGACGCCCAGACGAAGCTGTAGCTGCTGGTGGCGGGTTCCTCCGGTTCTGCCTCTGAGTGGCTGGAGAGGAAGCAGTACTCTGCGCTGGTCCCATCGTGCAATGCTGTCGCATGTCCCTTCTGGCCGCATCGGAAGCAGTGATCTCGGCGCTGGGGGCAGGCATGCGGCCGATGACCCTGCCCACAGATAACACACGTCGGATTCTCCTGCCACTGGCTCCCAGATGGAGCGCTCCTGGCTGACTGGCTCCGCTGATGCTTTGGCGGCCTCTTCCTAGAGAAAGAGCCACCGCTGGAACTGGGGTAGGAACGCTTCCGGTCAGCGTTCCTCTCGGGCTGATCTCGCTCGGCGCGCGTCTCCTCCGTCTCGTACTGAACCATCTGGGCGCGCTCGTAGTACTCATCGTACGTCATCACCCCATGGGAGGCGATCAAGAGGCGGATGCTCGGCCTCAATCGCCTCGCAAACAGGCGCGCCTTATGGTACTCGTCTCGGGCAGCGAAGGGAATCAAGCCAATGATGCGGGAGAAGTCCCGCTCGTACTCCTCCACGGTGCGGTTCCCCTGCTTGAGACGCTCCAACTCTCGCTCCAAACTCTGCTTCGTGCTCTCCCGGAAGTAGTGGCTGAAAATGATCTCCCGAAACTCCTTCCACGAAGGGTAGACAGCGACGTAACGGGTCATCAAGAGGTGCAACCACCAATCGTAGGCCTCGTCATTCAGACAGTGGGTGGCCAACGGGACCTTGTCCTGCTCGTCGATGCAGAGGTCAGGAAAGAGCTTCTCAATCTTTGCGACCTAACGCTCCACAGTCCGTCCACCATCCTTCTTGCCTGCGAACAAGGGCGGATCGAATCTCCGGAAATCCGCCAATCGCGCTCAGATGTGGCCACCACCCCCAATCACGGGGTCGGCGTCCACACGCGGAACAGTCGACGTAGTCGCTGTCGTCGTCGCAGTCGTGGCCACAAACGGCGTGGGTGCCACAGGAGGGTCTGCAGTCATCGGGGCACTCGGCGGAGGAGGAGGAGGGGATGGAGCGGCAGTCGCCGTAGCCTGCTGCTGCAAGAACTGCTGGAACAAGCCGGAGAGGGTCGTCAGCTAACCCCTCACCTCGGCCACCTCAGCCTCTAGCTGCAGAGTACGGTCAACTCCAGGCTGCTCGCCTCCTGCCGGCTCCTCGCTCGAACCAGCCGCAGTAGCCCGAGTCTGAACACCAGCAGACGGCTCAGCAGGCGCACGCCCACCACCACAACAGGACGGAGAGGTCTACCACGACCACGAGCCATCTGTAAAACACAGAAACCGAGTAAGAGAAAGGGGTCGGCAACACCCACAAAACACAAGCCGAAAATAAACCCCCGAACTCGCGCACCTATACATCTTAGGTCTTCCTATGGGTCAACCTAACCAATAGTTCAGTTACAAATTTATAAATGAATGAGTGTTTGTAACCTTTACGCTCTTATACCATCTTAATCCGTCACGCCCCGGGCTAGTTTTGGAAGCGGAAGAACGTGCCATTTTTTTTTTTGAAAGCCTAGCCCACGCCACGTACATTCCCGCCACAAATACAGGTCCCACTGTCTACACGGACAGAGTCTCCCCTGTATTTGCACGACATACACACGATACAAATAGGATCACAACCACCATTCATTCATCACACACACAACAAATCACAATGTCCAAAGCATACAGCTAACTGTCCTTAACAATTGCATGTATCTAAACAAGTCCTTGGGCGAAGGATAGTGCGATGCACAAACAACAGATCATTCTATAAAAATGCTTCTTACCCAGAAGCTTTATTTGAAATTCTAATCTCAACCATTTAAAGACCATTTGAAAACCGTTCTCCACACGAGAACTCTCTTTTGAAATCCAAAAACCGATCGATTAAAAGCTGTTTGAAAACTGTTTCCCACCCGAAAACCTTCATTTTGAAAACCGCTACCACGAGGGGTAGAAATCCACGATTCACAGAAGATCACATAACTCGGCAATAACTAAACCATAAGAACGATATACTAAGCATAGTCATCTACAATATCTACGCATGCAATCAACACAAAATACTGAACCATATCCATAAATCTACTAAGCAAGGGGAGAGTGTCAGGGTAGCAACCAAAACGGTGGTAACACAGGTCGGGACCTCTAATGCAGCTATCTAGTCGCGTCTCACAACGTCCCGACTCCCACCACCCGGCTCACCTGAAAAAAACAACGATGGCGGGGGGTGAGAACATGATAAACATGTCTCCCCTCCCAGTGGGTACCGCAAGCCGACGAAGGCGAGGTGTACACACCGGCGCGAGGGTCAACAGATAGATAGGTAAGTAAAACAGTAGCATAAGTAAGCATGAGAATGAACCATACATGAACGACTACGCTACTGTAAGCAAATAGTATATGCATCAACTGTAGATAGATAATGAAACCCAATCACCACCAGGCCACAGGGACGGATCCCTGGCACTGTCACAACTGCTCACTCATAGGCACATAACCTCCGCAGATGCACATGTCGAGATGCTCACGGGCTGGAAACACACGACCTTTTTCCGGAAAAGAACACCCTAAGCGGTGGATCAGACCGCTGGTGTACGTGAAGTGCTAGAAGAGCTGTGATGATCAATGCAATATGCTCGATCCACAGAACGGCAACAAGCCGAGAATAGCAACGGGACCAAGTCCAAGGATCGCTCGGAACAACAGGCGATCACCACCGACCAACTAGGTCATCATAATAAACCATGCAATCACACTACTCTACTAATGGCAAGCTCACAAAAGTAGAGGAAAGGGAGTCTAGTAAACTAATAATTAACATGCAAGAGAAAGGGATAGAAGGGTATCACCGCTAGTCCACTGAATCGACTCCGGATCGAAGTACCCACCTGCAGAAACGAGAGAGCCTAACACCAACGGCTCACGGGAACGTCGACAGGACCTACGAGGTACTAACAGGGTCAAGGTCCACCGAGTCGACACTAACAACGAAAGCACACAACCCGAAACCGTCGGATCGTCCGGAAAACCCGCCGGGACGATCCCGAACTCAAACCAAGCCCCAGAGGGGTACCAACAAACCACCCGAGTGCTCCGCTGTCCACAACCACACCAAACAAGGTGGTTGGACAGCGGGCACAAGGCCGGGATGCTACGAACACCAACGCATCCGAAACGGCTTTCCGGGTTCCCGAAAAATGCCTATTTGGCACCGGAACCCTACGTCACTCATCCGCTGCCCTCGAAACTTCGGGACAGCGATGAAGAACAGCCAATGAGGCTAAACGACGAAGCCAAGTCGCTCACGAAACCAGCAAGTGAGTCGCACGACCAAAACGCGCGTTCCGCCGACTATTTTGTCGGAAAATGCACCGGAAATCAAACTGGATCTCCGCGAAGGGCGAAGAGATTGAACAACTAGTCCACCGGGCCTCAAGGGTCATACCCTTGCTGCCCGCAGCATCACAACGCTGCCACAACTCACAAAAGCCCTAATACAAGCAACATACACACAATATCAAGCATAAAGAAGGCCGATAGAGCACTCCGTTCGTCCGCACGACCCTCCGCGAGTACCAGCGGACAGGGAACGTTGCAACGGAGGCCGTGCTCACAGCCCCTCTGCGACAGGGACAGTCGCAGGCTCAAACGGCCCACAAAAATAGAACCAACATGCGATAAAAGGGCTCGGCAAGGATAAACCGCAAAGCGGCGCGCCGAAACAGCAATTCGAGGTGAGCACGGTGATCAGCGCATCGCCACGATCATCGTGCTCACCTTCCCGAGGTTCGGGAAGCAGCCGGAGGCCCGGGCCATGCATGCAACCTCAACCAAGCAAGGACCAAGCCCGGCCGGAGCAAGCATGCTCCGGCCGGCTGTCGGCTGACATGCAGCGCGCGCGGCGACTCACGTCGGACGCGGGGCAGGTGGAGAAGAGGGTGCTCACCTCAACCGGCGGCAGGAAGCGGCGGCGGCGGCGCGGGGAGAGCCCCAGCTCTCGGGCGACTAGGGCAAGCCAGCTCCGGCAACGAACGGCGGCGGCGGCGGTCGGGACGGCGAGCACCGACAAGAGGGGCTCGCCGGACGTCGAGTAGGGGGTGACCGCGACAAGAAAAGGCGGCGACGGCGGCATCTCGAGGCCCTCGGCCACGGCTGCCCTTGCAGCCCTAGCGGCAACAGCGGCGGCGCACTGGCGGCACGGGGGCGGCCGGGAAGGAAGGCGACGGCGGCGGCGGTCCTCCCGAGGCTGGCTGGAGGCCGCTGCGACGGCGGGAAGCGGCGGCGGCTCGGGTCAAGGGCACACTGCCCGCACTCCTCCAGCAGCAGCACGCAGCGGCGCGGCGGCTCCAGACGGCGGGGCAACGTCGCCGGACGTCGTGCACCCTCAGGGGGAGACCCTAGGCATGGGTTCACCCTGGGTGCACACAGCAAGGAGGAATAAGAAGAAGAACAAGAGAGAGAAGAAGAGAGAAGAAGTGGCCGGAGCTCCCCGCCGGCCAGGGGAGGTCGGCGGCGGTCGGCGGCACACAGGGAGGAGCTGGGAGAAGAGAAGGGGGGAGTGTGAATCTAGCTGGGGGGCAAGGGGACCAAACCACTAGTTATAGGATTTCAAATCCCACAACACACAATTTCCCATAAGCCAAAAATACGAAAAAGCCCTCGAAACCGAGGAAATTCGTCTCGAGTCCCTCACAGCATGCGTAAAACGCACGAACACCCCTCCGCACACGATTTCACGCAAAACGGTGCATGAAAAAGGAGCCATTTCGCGAAGAGATCAAAACACGAATTACGACCTCTCAGCGATGATCTCGCGATATCTCACGATCCAACGGTCGCATGCGCGAATGGATCGCGCCATCGCGATCAGCACTGCCGAGATATCGAACCTACGATTTTGGATCTCCGAAAACGGTCGCCGATTCGCGACACAAGCCATCCCCTCTCCCTCCAATCAACAAACACAACATAAAAATTATATATATACATATATACATATATACCAGTAGAGAGAAATTAAAACAAATTCAAATTCAAAATTCGAATTCTTACAATACCTCCTTTTTTTCTTTCGTGGGTAAAGTGTCAGATCTAATTGATTAAGAAAGATATTCTTCTTATCTTAAGAAGACCTACTTCTCCACCCTGTAGAAAAAGAGAATCATAAAGCGAGGAGATAACTTCCCTACCTTAAGAAAGGACGGGGAATCAAAGTACTTCACTCTAGTAGTCACATGGAAATGTCATCTTTTTCTCATTCCGGTACATAAAAAAAGCGTGGAAAGACTTTCAGAATGAATTTTTTTTTTAAGGACTCTTGATTAAGAAAAAGAAATCGTATCCATGTAGCTCAGTCGCTAGTACGAAGACTGCACCGCAAGGGCAGAGAAGTCAAGTAGTTTACTTGCGAAAACAAACATCACTATAGACTGCTTTCTTAGCAAATAACTCACTCTCCTCTCTGATCATTTTTTCTATGATAAACTATTTGCTTCTTTCGTCCCATCGAGTCAAATTAGCTCCTCAAACTCTTCAAATAAAAGAAGAAAGAGAAAGAAGCTGTCTTTTACTCCTGTTTTTTCTTATTCTTCTCCTAGTTAGAATCAAGAGTTCCACATCTCTCTTTCTTGATCTCTTTTATTACACCATGAAACTCGTTACAGTCAGGTGTCTTTAGATCTCGGGCCGCTATCTTTCTCTTTAGCTGGGCTGGGTACAAGAAAGGGAACTGGAGCGAAGAAAGAAGACTGGATGGGATAGACTAGAAAGCCCTATCGCTGACTACATCCAGTTTCCCACTTCAAAAAGAACTGCCTTGCCTTTTTCAAGCTGGTCTAAAGGCTTCCTTATAAGTGATTCAATACCTTTCCTGAAAAAAGGTTAGAACTTTCGGGCAGGAAAGCCTAAATACTGTATGGTTTTTCAAGACTGAAAAGGCCTACTTCTACTTCTTTTTAGTTTTCAGTGCCTGAATCAAGCCCAAGCACTTGATTCATATGCTCTTTTTTTAAAAGAGAAACTAGTATAGTACAGCATTCTATGGTTATCTGCGCGGCTTTGATTACAAGTCTGTCAAGCTTAGCTCCTTCATAGTCCCCTTACCAATGCGCGGGGCGTGATCGTTCGGATACCCAGGACCTTGACTACTAGAATAAAATCAGTGAAGAAAACGCCAGAAAAAGAAAATTAGTTAGTTGTAATGGATTTTGGGTATGGTATCGAGTAGGGTAAGAGGTGCTCCATGAAAGGAATCGAGAGATTGGAACTCTGGCTGTAGCTATTGGATTAGGGGAGTTGGGAAGCCATACGCTAAGTCAGTCTTCCAGTAGGTTTTAGGGCGAGTGAGTGCTATAGTGATTTCTATAGGTTTTCTAGCCATTGAAAGTATCCTGCTCTAGTCATATAGATAGTTTTTTTGGGAAATCTAGGGCGTGAAAGGTTATATCCTATCTTAGCAGCCTCCTTTCCTCCTTATTCTAGTTATAGCAAATCAGCTCAACTCAATTTCATCGAGCCAATAGCGGGCGCATCCCCATATCTTATCTCCTTTCGAGAATCCAGTGAAGAAAGATTTTGAAAAGAGAGTGACGGTGTGAGAAGCATGGTTTAAGCAATCTCAACTGAAAGTTTTTAGGTTTGTAAGCTTGATTAGGATAGCGGAAAAATGGGGCCCTTTCAAGCAGCGTCTGTGATTGCATGCTCCATCCATCCCTTTTTATGAGAAGAGAAGGGAAAGGAATTGATGATTTTAGTTAAGAAGGAAGTCATACTCTCATTAGTACCTAATGATCTTTGAGTTATATATATATGAATAAATAAATAAATAAACTAACATATAAACAAATGAACAGATAAGCGGCTAAGAAATAAATAAATGAATATGTAGATGGCCGGATATATAAATAGCTAAATAAATAAAAAACAAAAAAAACAAAACATAAGCAATAAATAAATGAATAACTAGATAAGTAAACAAATAATGAATAATTTAACAAATATATAAATAAATACATAAATAAGTAAATAAATTGATAACAAATATATAAATAAATAAATACATAGAAGAAGCCGCATCCATCGATAGCAATACACTCAAAAAGAGCCTAAAAAGATAGCAAAAAAAGCAAATCAAATATTGTAAAGCTACTAAAAACAAAAGGAAGAAGCGATTCCCAGCGAAGGAGCTCGTTGAGATCGCGATAGGACGCAGCAATGGAGAAGAAAAAGGAGCCCCTTTCTCTCCCCACTCGCCTAAGGAGCGAGAGAGAACTAAAAGATTGTGTTAGGGCGAGGCGATTTGGTTGTTATCAAATGTAACGGCCGAGTTTACGTAATTTCGTGAACATATATAGGTATGCAGAAATGATATGTCGTTAAAGAAGTAAATAAATTAATAGGTAAATAAATAAATAATTTCTAAATAAGTAAAAAAAAAATACGTAGGTAATTGAATAGACAAATGAATTAAAAAATAATAAATAAAGAAATAAATTGGTAGATGCGTGAATAAATAAATAGCTAAATAAATAAAAAAACACATACATAAAAAATAATAAATAATAAAAACAATAAATAAAAAAAAAAAAAAATAAAAAAAAAAAATAAAAAAAAAATAATAAATAAATGAGCAATATATATGGAAAAAAACATGGATAACATTTAATTTAATAAATAAATAAAATTAATCAATAAAGAAAGAGAA